>OX376375.1:27491825-28717325 GCA_947369275.1 Nemotelus nigrinus | reverse complement strand
ATGTTGGTGGCATTGGCAGAGACATACGAACGACTGGACAAAAATGCAAATGCCATAAAGTGTTACGAGAAGGCTTGTAATGTGGGCGATATTGAAGGTGTCGCTCTGTTTAAGTTGGCGAGTCTTTATGAGAAATTGGGCGAAATCGAGAAGGCTGTCCGAGCCTACGTGGAGTTTTGTATGGATGAACGAGCAACGAGTGACAAGCAATCTTTATTTCAAGCATATATTACACTTGCCAACTATTTTGAGAGCAAAGGAAACTATGAAGAGGCGTCACATTATGCATACAGATGTTTAGAGTCTGATGAGGCAAGCTAAGCTCAGAGTGATTTGGCGACTTGAATTAGTGATTTATGATTTTCTCATTTCAGAAAAAGTCTGAAGCAAAGTCTTTGCTGAAAACCATTGAAAATCGACGTGGAGCTCAATGGCCGTCTACCCCGCATTCTGTTGCCGAAGACATCGATTGTCACGAAGTTTGGATGGACGAATCAGATATGGTGATTGAAAACTCACCTGTACCGAATAATTCGGGTGCGACCGAACCGATTGCAAGACAAGATGAACAAACGGATCAGGATCCTGGCGATCCTGGTGATATTGAATTAGATACGTCAAACATAACAATGGAATGATAATTGTATATAAAAAATATATAAAACCTGATTTATCGTATATTATTGTGTTTGAATTTAAAAATGATAATAGAAACCTCACAGCAAAGGGCCAGCAAACTAAGTGCTGGAGAAATTCCGTCAGCTGCAATTAGATTTGAAGTGATGAAGTGTGAAGAAAGTGTATTTAATTTTAAGCATGAAGAGGATAATCGATTTTGCCCAGCAACAAAATCCACGCGGAGCAAATATAATGCAGTTTCTATAGCAACGAATGCATAAAGCAATACGCTGGTTAGTTCTGAATGTGATATTCTTTAGAAAATATTAGGTTTCATACCTTTTCTAATCGGTCTCTTCACTCCGTAAGCAAACAATACTCGGAAAAATATGCTAAGCAAAGGAAAATCTTTGCTGACCCCGGAGAAAGATAACCGCTTCAAGCTCATGAACGACCGAATAAATTTCGTAGAAAAGCACATGGGCGAATTGTGTTTTATATTCGGAGCATACAACAGGAAACTGGCAAGGTGAAATCAAGGAAGTTTCTTTTACTGAGAATAATAAAAAGAAGATTAATGACATTCGTTAGATTCCGTGATAAACATGATGAGCTAGCGAAAGCTTTCCAATTATTCTCTGAAGAAGAATTATTTAACAAGACTAGTGCGTCAGCTATGGATAGTGTTAAAAACTGTTTGACGTACGTGGCCGATTCCATTGATCTGGAAGTACAGAGAATTGACAATAAGGTGTGAGCTTGAGCAGTAAAATTAAGTATTTTTTGTTGAAACTGAATGAATGTTTTCGTTTTCCTTTGTAGCCAAATTGTGTTCCAAAAATGCGAAACGCTAAAAACACACAGTTTCTAAGTATTTTTTTCTTTAAAGGTAATCAAACAGCTAACACCGTATGAAAACTTTTGTCGCGCCTCTCGTGAGTCTCTGAAGTCATCAATCATAGTCCACGATAGAGAAATTTCTCGGGAAAAACAATTGATGGAAATTCGTAGTAAATTTGCTAATAGTGTAAGCAGAAATTTCACATTCTCACACAACTATTTAATAATTGGATATTTTTTCGAATTATATATAGTCGACAAGCGATTCTGAGCTGATTAAAGCGAAACTCAAAGTTTCTCGTACCAACAAGGAAGTTGAAAATATTATGGAAACTTTCGAAAAACGAAAGCTAAAAGGCCTTAAATCTATTCTCCTGGATTTCATCAGAATCGAAATGAAGCATCATGCTAAAGTACTTGAAACCCTCACAACTACATATCAAGATGTTAAGGATATCGACGAAAGACAAGATTTCCAGGTAAGTTAGATGTAGCTACTTCGCTATTAGTCATTTGAAATTCATTAAATTGTGTGGTTTTGAACAAGCGATTCAAACGGGCCTGCAAACCAAAATCACCGTTGTCGCAATTTAAAAAACAGCGTTCGCAATCGTTAGAAAGCTTGGGCATTCCACGTTCAATGCCTTCCAGAAACCAGAATCTTTCGAAGAGCAGTAGAAATCTGGCAGCAGACCAGTCTTTGGATGAAGTATAACACGGTGGAGATGGTCCTTTTGAATGAAAACTAAGTTCTGCTTTTGTTTTGCAGTATTCTGACTCGGAGAGTACTGAGGATGACGATGAGGCTAGCGGCACAGAAAATATTCTACCACCAGATCAGGAATCTAACTCAGAAACAAGTGAGAGCTCAGAATCTGTGACGAAAGACGACCTAGAAATTTCAAGTGCAAGATCGACTAAGACTTCAAAGCCATCAATTCGAGTAAGCGACCGGCAGTAGAATATTCATGCGCTTTTCTGATATGCCCAACATCTTTCTCCTAGGTACCAAGAATCAAGGCCTTCTGCGATGGTGTGCAAATCCGCGAAGAGAACAGACTGAAGGGTACATCCGAATCAATCGATTCTCCAACACCAAGAACAATACAGGTTAAATCAGTGAATGCAATTCTAAAACGACCTTAGCTTTTTCTGCTGAAAGAAGCTGCACAAAGAAAATACGTTCACATATAGAAATTGTTTTATTCATATTCAATACATTTCCAAAGAACATTCCAGTGCACTTTACATATTGAGGGGAAATAAAGAAGCCCTTGAGATATCGATTCCACTATCGCAGGTCCCTCGTTGAAAAATATGCATCGCGTTAGTAAAATAAATCACGTGTACCATGTGTACGTCTTACAAGTTATTACAAATATTGTGTTTGAGACGGTGACATTCGAAAACTATGCTCTCGTTTTTTGACTATATTCTAAGGGTTTTGACTATATAACCAATGGGGTGCTCTGAAGCATTTTGTAGTTGTATTCTTCGTTAGCCCCCATCAACTCACTTTTCCGCACCTTCTACACCTGCTTGAGTCATTAAATCGGCAATACTTTTCTCCAAATCGTCTATCCGGTTGCCCATGTCGTCTATACGAGATATAATTTGATCTGACATTGTTTGAAATTTGTCCTGAACGTTTTGCAGTAGATTTTGCACCTACAACACCCGATTCAATTAGGAGACGATAAGATAACAT
Source organism: Nemotelus nigrinus (assembly GCA_947369275.1). NCBI lineage: Eukaryota > Metazoa > Arthropoda > Insecta > Diptera > Stratiomyidae > Nemotelus > Nemotelus nigrinus. Next base: position 28,714,159 of record OX376375.1, on the reverse strand, counting down.
ATCTTACTTACGTATACGGTCAATTCTTGCATATTCTTTGGGTCAGCGTTGCTATTGAGCGAGTAATTTTGATCTAAATCACTGTCAATATCCGTCTTCAACTCTGTCATAATGTATTGCGTTTAATTTCGCAGGAACAAAGGTAAATTTCACGGCAAACTGTATGTATTCACACCGCCCCAGACACAACAGAATGAAAACGAAATGAAGTAAAGTACTTGGCTTTGGCTGTTGACAGACAGTTGACAGATGAGAACTTCGACTAAATACGTTGAAGAGGAGGTGTGGGAGATTGCGGGGTAGCGCTGAATGTGGCTGCGCTGAATCGAACGAGCTGTCATAGAGACTCGATTGTTTACGATTGGTAAACAGTGGGCGTATTAAAATGTTTTATCGATATTTGAATTGGATTTGATGGATTTACGTGCATATTCAATTCAATGCGGAATTTTATGTATGGCTCAGTGGCAGTACCGCAAAAAAATGTAATTTAGACCATGTTGCAAAAAATATTTTTTTATCTCCGATATATTTTGGTACTAAATGTTGCTTAATTTGGTACATCCCATATTTTCCTACAATGTAATCAACGTAATGTACTGCATTACGATCCAATAATAAATAAAAGAAATATTTCATTTTCACGTACAATCGAATCATGAATCAACTGCAATTGCGGCAAATCGGCAGCAGCCGTCGAAAAATTAGAATACATTGAATAGTGCTGAATCGGCGTCGAACGGCAGCGGCAGTTTAGTACAAATTAGCGCGTTGGCGACATCACCATCGCCATCCGTCGCAATTGTGCTGTTAGCCTGAAGCAGCTGGGAAAACGATCGTTATTTTGGCGCCTGGCAGTTTTAGAAACAAAAAGAGGGCTAAACAATCTGAAATTTTTCTTAAAAATAAGTAATTAGCTTTATCAGAATCAAACTATCAATTCAGTTTGAAAATCGTAAGCAATTTATATTTCAGTAATAACATTACATAGATTATTTTCATCTTATTAAATTCCAAGACAATTTCAGAAAGAAATCGTTCTCAAAAACGGCATATAATCAATTCAACGTATAATTTGTGTATAAGTTGAACATTTCAATTTCAATAATAACGATTCATAAATCAAATTTCAAATTCGAGCAAGTGATCGATGCTTGAAAACATTAATTCACTCGCTTTGGACAAACTAGGACGTAAAAATCAGATTTAATTTTCCTAGTACTTATTTGAAAGCGATAATCAATTGAAAAACCAAAATACTCATCGAAAAAACGTTTTGAGATGCTATTTTGAAAAATGTCTGATTTTCTTGCAAACAGTTAAGTTTTGATGTTGCTTTCAATCTTGAAAATGGTGTTGGGATTTCGATTTCGCGAAACTTGCTCGCCAAAAAACAACATTTTCGCTCGCATAGATTGTTCTGCGTTGACTTTTCGAATTGCTCATTCCCGTATGATGTTGGATTTTTGTTTTATGTAAATATTGCGTTGCTTATTTTGTGAGTTCTCATTCAAATTGTTTATTTATTAATAAAAAAGATGATTATTTTCATTTAAAAAGTATTTTTTTTTACTTTTAATGTATCTTATATATTTTTGGTATTTTTTGGTTTTGTTTTATTTAATTTTTTTGCTTTCAAATATTTATTTATTTCATATATTTACCTAATTTGCAATAATTTGTTATGACTTGTTGTCCCACTTTCACGATTTCTCTTCTGAATTATGTAAAAAAATTTATATCATTATTTCAAATTTTTTCTTAATTTTTACAGAAATATATTTATATCTTTTATATTTAATGAATAATTTTTGCATATTTTTAGTTTTCTGTTTAGTTTTTTCTTCGAATATTTTTTATTTTTTCAATTTGATTTGAAAAGTTTCTAGACGGACAAACAAACAATCGACAAAAAACGAACAACAAAACAACGTAAGAGTATGTTTTGTTTAGTTTAGTCTAAATGATTTCTTATTTGCTTGCTTGTTCATGGTTGTGGAAAATAAGTGCATCATTTATTTGCAATGGGTTGCTATAAGTTTCATGTAATTCGCTCAGTTTTAGATGAATTATTTTTATTGAGTTTTGTTCGGCGATAAATGGTTACATGTTTCATTTTTCATTTGAATAGGGGTGCAGAATCGTTCGAAGCCTATCCTTGATCGCTTAATACTTCTTGACCTGTCTGCTCGTGGGTAACACCTTTTTCAATTGTGGTATTTGTTTTGTTATTCTCCCTAGCCTAGCTTCAACAAATGTATTCAGAAAGATACAACTAAAAAGTTGATAAATTTATTTCATAACGGGAATATTTACTAAAATATAAACATGTATTGTAGTTTCAAGCGCTAAAAAGTAGGGGAAAAGATGTTCGCTATATTTCTACATAAAATCAAACAATAGAAATAGTGTGAGAAGAATATAAGCTTGTCCAGAAATATTTTAGCAACATTCCCATCTTGAAACAATCTCAAACGAAACCTACCAGGCATTTGCTTGTTGAAATGAAATCAACTTAGGTATGTATCTATTATTTAGGTATGGATATTCTTTTCAACACTTGCACTGATAGCAATTGAATTAAATTAATATTTTTCTCCTAACTATTAGCATGCGTTTGTTAAAAATGCCATCTCGAATTTTTATTTGTTACAAATATTACAAAGGTCTGCATAGATGCACATAAATATGATGGGACATATTTAATTTTATAACGCACGTATAAAAGAGAGCACTTAGGAATGGGTCAGGTCAGATATGGTATTAACTATTTTATAACAAGTTCATTTATACAATTTAACACTGTACATTGCGAAAGTAATAAGTTAGAACGGTATCTATCCGCCATTTTGTTTTTCAAGGAAGCCATGTTAGTTGGGAATATGTATTTGAACAAAACACAAACAGTTTGTTGTTTTTAGCACATACGTTCCTAAAAATCGTAAGTGCATCTGAGGGCGTATCTACGAAACATAAAATGACGATTATTGCAACAATCGTTTCGATAAGAGGAAACATGGGTTAAGAAAAACTTGTTTTCCCAACTTATTTAATACTTGCAGATAGAAGAGTTCAACTTCTCTCGCATGCTTTTCAGGCATCTATCAATAATAAAGCCTTTAGCCACATGCGCAATGAAATGATTGTTGATAAATTATTTCAAAGTGCATACTTTGTACACATTGACACATTGCTAATGACAATTTATTGAATTAATAAAAAGTAATGTAAACGTAATCAAGCTAAGCATTTCATCAAACTTGTAAATTTTATTAAGGAGAATGTACTTTCAAAAGAAATAATCCTGAGTATCAAGTCTAGTGTAGAATATTGAAATCGGTTACAATATTCGATACGTATTCGAGAAAAGTTAATTTTATATTTTGCTATGCTAATTTTTTTTCAAATAGAATCGATTTGTTTTTAAATATTTTCTCTTATATATATTTACATATATTCTATTGTGAGTAAACTAAAGTAATATTTTGTTTGCTTAATCGCTTGACCTTACACAAACTTCTTAATACCGAAAAAGTTAAAGCTCATACTTATACCTAGCCGATCTATTAATCTGATTTGTCTGAAGTTGAAACGAATGTCGCAACCGATTTCGGTTAAAGAGACCAAAGTCGAAAGAAAGATAGTCAGAGTATAGACAATTTAAGTTAAATTAATAGACAACACGATAAAATAATCGCTGTGCACCTCAGATAATGGCTTTGTTCAGTATTTTTGTTTCGTACATATATTTGTAGCTTTCTTTTTTAAATACTAATTCGGTTTACAATATTTTGGCACTTAAAGTTTGTTAGTCCAGTAGCAGACTACTCTGCTTTCATCTTCTTTCTTCAATCGGAACTGCTGATGTTGCGCTAGTGACATATAACTTTTTTCATTCATAGGGTTACTTTAATGTGCAAATATATTGCACGGAAGGTAAAAAAAAACTTTAAATATGTTGTTCATGTTTTCTAGAGACTTTCTAGAAAAACAATGATGTAGAGATTGTTTACAAAAATGTTCACTGGCTGCAAATATAATAGAGGTAGCTACCTTCTCTATTGCATAGCTACTCTTGAAATTTGGTTAACGATCTTTACCCCGTACTACTCATTTCCTGTCTCTTTACAGTATTTCGCTGAAAATTCAGGAAAGAGTGTGCTGAATTTTGGTGTTTGCACCCCACCCCCTTTTCAAAGTTTTATGCACGCCTATATGCTAATCACTGATGAAATATTAAATCGATCGTTTATTGCCTGAGCTAAATTGGAAATCTGTTGTCTCCTTGATTGAATCAAAACAAATGTTGATTTCCGGCCCTCTTCCCCAAATTATTATTCGAAAAATCCCAATTTCCAAAGCCACAACAGCCCGATGTGTATAACTGCATATTTCGGTTCTTTGTATATTCGATTTATAGCCACAAACGAATATAACATCGAAAGTTATGCAACTGAATTACAATTTCAACAGTGTTTTGACACTTACAAACTGCACTGGACAATTATATCAATATTGAAATCACATGCTCGTGTCTTAAACATTAGTAAGGATGACAAAAGGCATTGTTTTCGGTTTGTTTCATGTTTCTAAGCTTAAATACGCTCTGCGATTGAACGAGTTTGAATGAAAATCGAGTTTAAACGAAAACAACCGATTGGAAATATTTTGAATTCGAGTTATTGCTTACTTATTTGGAAAAAGATCTGAATGTGAATTATAGTTTTGAAAATAATAATAATAGTATTGATTGGATAAGTATTCTCCTCAATAAAATTCATCATCATCGTCATCATCATTACCCCAAGTATTAATCATTACTAAAATGGTCAAATGGCTGGCTCCAAGGTATTAATATCATGATCTGATTCCCTCACCACGTCCCCCCAAGGACTAAAATCGACCTGATCCCACCCCTATATCCACGATTCCTACATGGCATTAAGCACTCTCCTACTACTTCCACCGCCACGATGGGGACTATACTCATCACGATCTCGCCTACTCGTAGACTGCTGAATCGACTGACCCGAATGATGAGGATATCTTCCGCCATCACGGTCGTGCATTAAATCAATATCGTCGCCACGTCCACGATGTCCTGACGACATGTGTCCACTTCTGCTTGTATAATCAACACCATAATTACGTTCATCCAGCAGGTCATCACTGTTCAAGTCATAGTGCATCATATCACGTTCGCGTGCATGAAGCCGTTCACGTTCCCGCTCTCGTTCACGTTCTCGTTCACGCTCAAGTCTTTCCAGTCGTTCACGGTCGCGATCACGATCCCGGTCACGATCAACCCGTTCGTGACGAGCAGTTGTGGAGCGCCGATTATGGTGGTAAGATGCTCCTGTACCAATAGATACAGATTAGTCAAATATTTATTATATATTTGAAAAGATTTCTTTCAAAATCAACAAAGAACAAATAACAAAAACAAACACTAACTTCAAATTTGTTTTTGTTTATACCTGAAAATAGGAGCACATTTTTAAAAAGCAGGAAATTAAATCATATGTGATGGGAATAGTAGCAAGCATTCCGGAAAACAAAACATACGCTATCTATTCTAAATGACTACGTTAAGGAATGTATTGATTAAAATAATATTAAGTCAATTTTTAAAAAACAAACAACTGCATTTAATCGTTGACACTTTGGGGTACCTATATCTTTGTAATTATATTTGGCATAGGTTTATTGAAGTAGCTTATAGGCCATTAAGCGTAGTGGAGTCCGTGGAATTTAAGAAGATTGGGATGCAGAAGTATGCCTGTAAGGACATGCTGTCATTTTAACAGACCACATGTAAAAGGTTCAGACCACCACTAACTACCTTGTTGTATAAATTGTTAAAATGCTCTGATCAAAAACGATGCAGTATCATAAAGGTGTCCATCTTTTTATCGACGACGCGCCTGCTCAATCATCTTGAGGTGTGGTCGAGAAATCAAAACGATAGGGCTTTCAAACTTCCCCACATCTATTTCCCCGATCTCATATGACCTAAGTGCCTTAGAAGTAGAAATCAAAAAGGTTCGTGGGAAACACATCTGGCATTGGTTGAGGATCGATTAGTTAGTCTTTATTGCTGACCAAAGCTACAGGACGTTTGATTTATTTGAAACTGCTATTTACACGTCAGCCGTAAAAATTTCTCCCCATCTATTTAAAAAAAATGGTTTATACATTAACGAGTGCCAAAATTGAGGTTCTCTCAGTTTACCAAAAACTCTAAACGGAATTTTAATATCAACTCTTCAGGTATCGCAAAGACAATATTTTGCTTCAAGTTCAAAGAGACAGAGTGCATTTTTGGAGATAGGCTAACATTCATTTGTCCTTATGGCTAGTTACGGAGTAAATCAAATCTCTCGGAAAGTTGGAAAGGTGGCGTACAGAACAAAATAAAAATAAAAATGATGTAAACGGATACTAAAACCGCTGACGAAAATGGCGAATGAGAACCAATCTCTATCAGAATGGAAGAATTATATCGGGCAAGGTGAATACACTTTAGACGCCTCACGAGAAGAATGAAAAAAGTGAGTTGGGCCGCCCCGCTAGAAGAAGAAAAAGAGCAGTCTTTTGACAACCAGCCGCCAGAATATACCTAATTGTGAACAAGTTTAAATAAAAGCAATTGATTTTATCTGATATTTCAGTTTTCAAAGATGATGGAAACAAGACAAGGCTTGGAGCAAAGATAGCGACTAAAACGATAAATCAATCCCAAAATTACCAACAATTGTGGAAGACAGCAACGCCTATATGAAACCAATAATGCCGCTTCTTATTGTGAAGAATGCGCGACAGTCAGCGTACTTTTTAATTACAAATCTCCAAATTTTCTTCTTCCAGATGACGATTTCTAGATAATAATTTGCTTATTTTAACGCAGGACGGAGGACGAATGCATACGACAGCGGCAACACTGACGCTGACAAAATCGATATCCTTAACCATTCGGCATGAATTGATGAGGAAACTCTCCTGACCTGGACCAAAGCGATCATGTGTTAACTCGATATCAAAACAGAAGAATAGATGAAAGAATTTGTGTGATAGTTTTAGGTGACGTATTTTAGATCATCTAGATAGTAACGGTAGAAATAGGCATTATTAGTTATAACAATACGAATCTGTATTATGTTCAAATTCTAAATAGATTTAAATTTTAAAATTTAATTTAAATTTTAAATTTAAAGCAATTAGCAAGAAAGTAGCAGCCGATAACAAAATGGAGGAAGAAATTCGCGAGTGGCTGCTCAAATTCAACAAAGCTTACTATAGTCTGTTAAGGCTCTTCAAGCCCCAAAATCTCATCCATAGTCCTGCCAGTACTCACTTATGGATCCGACACTTGGGTGCTCAGCAAAAAGCACTCTGACCTTGCGGTGAATTGTTGGTCCCATATGTGAAGGGCGACTCCGGAGACGCTACAACCATGAGTTGTACGCTATCTACCTAGAAGTGAATATAATTACAAAGATAATGCCCGGTAGACTCGGGTCCAAGCTCGTTTGAGCGAAATAGGACCTACTCGGAAAATCCTTTGCGGCAGACGACAGCGGAGAAAACCTTTTTTCGCTAGAATTATGGCGTTGACTAGGACGCTCGGATATTAGGCGTGCCTAATCAACCCTTAAATGATATCGATCTCTGAACCTATATGAACATAGATCTTACGTAAAACTCTAAATGATCAGTTATATGAATCTTTGCGCCAGAAAATTGGGTGAAATGGAAAAATTCCGCAATAAAATATGAGCCAAATATTGAAACAATCAAATGATAAATAATTCCCAGGGATTATCTTTAAATCGGGCAAAATGCACACAAATTCATTTGCAGGGCACATGCACAAAGGAATAATACTTACGATGAATCATAAACGAGTTTACATTGCAAAACGAAACATAAATACAAATAATCGACGACAAAACACATAAGAATAATGTAATGTTGTTTGGAAAAGTGGATCGTCTAAGAAATTAACTAATCAACGATAATGACATTTTGATAGCGGCAACACCGGTTGTTGTCGGCACAACAACTCCTGGGGTTACTGAAGACAAGATAAAAATTAATTTTATTATAAGCAATCTAGCAGTATGGGTGTGTTGTATGAAAGTGAATTTGACGTGTTTCAATCAATCGAATCAATCCAATTATAAAGTTGTAGGGCTTTAGATGCGAAGACGTTTTAATTATGGATGGAATGAGAAACAGTATGATCTGGAAGTCCCCAATGGAAATATATCTGTACGAACTTGATAAAGAACTAGTTACTATAATACCTTCAAAGTGTTTATAAGTTTATTATAACTAAAGTGTATTATAACTAAAGTGAAAAAAATGTTAATCACGAGTTTCGTAGAATATTCTCATTATTCCATCAAAGTTTCGATTTTCATGTGATATTGATGGTATAATTTTTGGGTTCTACTAATTTAGATTTTCCCGTTGGAAAAAAAATTCAGAATCTTAAGAACATAATAAGATATTATCTTTGAGCAATAATCGAAATTTTGCTTTCACGTTATCGACAAGTTATCACGAAAAATCAAGCAGAAATCGGTGTTATGTATATTAAACATTGAACATAAAATATTAGACGGAATCATAACGAAAAATAATTAGTAACTCAAAAACAGTAAGAAGAAATAAATATGTTGGAAACCTTTTTGACAAGATATTTTATGCATATATCTATCGAATGATACACGAGAAGACCAGTTGTCCAGTTTCCCCAAGTCCTAAGTTGCCTTTTGGTCGAAGTGTTTTGCTTTTTTTTTGTTTTTGCAAAATATGAAGGATATTTTCATAGATGAGAGGACATAGAAAGCTGAATTTACAGGGGAAGAGTAAACATAAACGAAAATTTTAAAGCATTGTTGATCCTGGAAGATCACTTGGACTGAAAGCTGAAAGGAAAAAGACCGTATGATGTATTGAATTCGAGTGTTGCGAAGAACTTTCAATGAGTTAGCATTTCGATAAGATAAACGCTGTAATACTAGTCAATATTAAGCGTCTTCGTTCGGTTCTGGATGTGGTAAATGAGTTTTTGAAAATATTTGTGAGTGGAATAGTTTGAATACATCAAACCATATTACTAAATTGGCTTTTGTTTTTTTGTTTTTTAATTTGAACGATAGCTAGGCTAACTTGAAACTAGCTAAAATTAATAAAATAATTTTATAAGAAACTGCGATTTTATATCGAATAATGTAAAGTAAAGACACAAAAGCCTTAAATAATTACTTCAAGCAAATCGTATACGTATGCAAAAGAAACTAAGCTAATAGTTGAAACGAAATAAGATTTACATTGCTTATACATACGAATGTATGATAATCGTTACCTCTTTCGCGATCTCGTTCGTTTTTATTGTAAGAATGTGATTCCCTATCAGCTAGTTTGTTTTCGGTGAAAAAATAAAAATGAAACGGATATTTGAATTTCGAATGCAATTGTGATATAGAAGTAGAAAATTGGTGGAATGTATTTGATGCATGCTGTTGAGTTTAATTAGATGTAATCATGATATAAAATAAACGATTTTTTTGCAGATTAATATAATTTTGATAGATGGTGTGTTAAAATTTATTAGGAATCTGCGTGTGTAAAATATTGTAAAATATCATAGAAAAGAAGCATTTTGCATTAACACTGCAGCGCTGATATAATTTAATGACTACATTAACTGAATTGCAAACGCTTACCTGGAGGTGTTGGACCCATCCTAGGCTGTTCCGTTGATGGTGATGCTTCCTGAGACGGAAGTGGCCTAGGTACTGTTGAAGCTGGTCGAATAGGTGGATGTGTCGCTCTCCAATACGCCTGTAGATAAAAGAATATAATATAATTTAAGGATCAAAAATGTTAGAAAATATGCTGGAATAAGTGTTTATGATGTTTAATATAATGGAAGATGTTACCACGCGTTCTATCAACAAAAAATAATTTATTAGCTAATAGTCCCAAGACTGTATTTTTAATGCAAGAAAGTGAGCTACATTAAGATTGAGGTGTTCAACTACAGCTTGTAGAGATTGGATCAGAACTAGGGGTAAATATATTTGAAAGTGCAGAGATGTGAGAGGTTGTGCAAATTCACTCCACGTCGCCATTCGCAACGAACTATTAAAATAAAAGCTCGGCACCCAGAATGAGGTGCGCTAAATTTGTCTGACAGTGAATGGGTTTAGCCACATTTGGGGTCCACGAATATCAGGTCTCAACACAAACATTTCTTACAATACAACGGGCCAAACTGCTTGTAACAGTTTGAGAAAAACTAGCATTGCAAAACTTTCGGTAAAAATTGATTTAGGAACAAAGACTATATTTTATTCCCTATCGAATATTATCGAATAAAATCATTTTCATCACACTCACTTCTAAATATTCGGCAATATGTTCGCAAGCATCTTCTAATTGATTTTCATCTAGTATCACATCGAACATTTCTGGCGGACATTGGGCTAGTTTTTCGGCGGCGACCATTTGTACGGATAAGTTCTTCGCCTGTGCTTTGCCACGTGATTTGATTAAACGCTGTAAAACCTACAAGCAAAAAGAACATTAAAAATGTCACTAAATTTTCAAACGTATCTTCAATGAATACTTTACCTTACTACTACTAATTTTTAAATAGACTATAGTTGGCGCTAGTGAAGTCTTCGCTAATTGTGACGGATGATTGATTGTATCACAATCGAGTACGACTAATTGTAACGTTCTCGCTAATTCGAATATCCTTTCGATTTCCGCTTGTACTTCGGCTAAACATGTCGATCGACTGTTCGATCGTTCCATGATGGCACGTTTCGATGGATTATTCATAAGTGAACGTTTCGCTAATGATATATCCGCCATGACTCGCGTTATAATGATTTTACCGGCAAATCGATGTTTTAAGAAATCGAATAAAGCTTTTTGCATCATATCGGTGACTTCGTAGCCTTTGAGGCTTGGACCCACTAAAACAACAGGACGCATCGATGGCACCACGTCGTACGGCGATGATGTTTCCTGTTTTTTGAAAAATGGTTTTCGTTTCTCTTTGGTTGGTGGCGTTGCTAAAGGTGTTTTCCCGTGTCGCGATGGTCCCATAGAATCTGATTCGTCGCCTGATATTAGTATCAAGAATATTGTTTTTTCTTATGAATTAAATTTCTACTCACTACGGCGCCATGAGTTTGAGTTTGTTTGATTTGTTTCAAAAAGATTTCTGATTTTAGTAAAATAAGGAAACAAAGGAAATAATTTCACTGTTTTATTAGTTCGTCTGGTCGAAATGGATTTTGTTTGTTTTCCAATTGATCATGTCTTGGGTCAATTTATTGAATTAGTCGTGAAATAATGGTAAAGGTAAACAAATAAATTGAGCTGAACATGTTAGTTATATGCTTTGAAGATTTGCTGTCTCGATCAATTCAATTACGAATGTGTTTTGAATATATTGAAATGAAAAAGGAAATGGAAAGTATGATATGGTTAGCATCTAGAGTGGAATCGATGTGGGAATTTTTCGAAAGACATTGTAGTTCGATCGATTTCAGATGAAATGCACATGCAATATTATCTACATCACTAAATCAATCAGCACAACGACAAATACAATCTATATATTGGTTTTGGTGGAAGCCTTCGGAAGAGGATGTGCACTATGTGTGATCTCATAAAGCTGCACTAATATTGCACTAAACCATGCAGGGCTCAGATTGTAAACTGATCCCGTTCACACTGCAAGTGTACGGAAAACAGGATCGTGTACGAGATGGCAATGAATAACGAAATAAAACGATAACAAACAAATCAAAAATCGTAAAATATATAGATGACAAAGAACAGAGAAATTATGAAATAAAAGTGATAAATAATAGGAATTAACATTTCTTAATTGATATATGTATAAGGCAAATGGAAACTGAAATCAGTAATCCTCCTACCTCGCAGTAACTTGGCAGAACTTTGCAGCACTTTCCTTTAGTTTAGATGATAGGGGCCGAAAAGTACGATGGACCAAAAGTATGAACTAGTTAATAACTCGTCATCATATGGATAGGCCCATATCAAATTCTAGATAAGTCTATATAGATCATTATTTTTGCTAGCATGTGCCGATGTTAGATAGACTCATTTTAGGTATAGAATGCGGATCAATTACATTTCGCTGTGAAATTGCCGATCGTATTGCATATAAAAGCTCACAAGGAGAGTTGAATTATGTGTAAGTGAAACACTGACTTTAGTTTTAGTTTTTTTTACCCAATCAACAAAACGGTAGCTAATGAGACCAAGCTGTGACTGGATAGGCCGTTCTGAAGCACCAAAAAATTAGTTGACTCTTTTGAAAAATTGATCCCTGTCATAGGTTTATTGTAGATTTTAGAAAATATATAATGCTGCTTTGGTATCGATTAAATTACGCTCAAATATTTTCGGCCAGTCTTCCGAATAATTATCGAATTTCAACCTATTATGTGAATAGGAACCTTGTTAATTATATTTAAAATTATAAGCATACATAAACAAAAACAAAAATACCCTAAATTCAAATTTCAATGTAAATAATAAACCAATTATAACTTTGTTTTCATCAAAACAATTTAGCTTAAAATTATTGTGACTAATATAGCGTTATCCATTTCGTGCCTGAGAAAGTAAAACCCTGCATACCAACATATGTCAAAGATACACGTCAACCACGCTGTCATTTATTTAGTTGAAGGTTTGCCATTTTAGAATATGGATCGAAAAGAATACGTGAATTGGGAGTTGGAACAACAAGCTGTTAATGCTGATTTTTTGAAGAAAAAAAAAATTCTTCTGTGATGAGGCCCATTTCTCGCTTTGTGAATATGTTAATAAGCAGAACTGTAGAATATGGGACTCAGAAAATACACAAGTGATTGTAGAGAGGCCATTACATCCGGAAAAAGTCTGTGTGGTGCGCATTATGGTCTGGTGGCGTGATTGGGCCGTATTTTTTAAAGAATGATCAAGAACGAGCCATCATTGGCAATTCTGAGCATTATGGCCGCATGTTAACCGATTATTTTGGACGGAAATTGAAGATTATGATCTTGACGATATGTGTTTTCAGCAGGATGGGGCAACAAGTCACGCAACACAGGCAAATCGAGTTCTTTTGCAAGCGAAATTTCCAGGACGTGTAATTTCACTATTGGATGATGTTATTTGGCCTCCAATGTCCTGCAATTTAACGCCTCTGGATTTTCTTTTATGGAGGTACGAGAAAATCGTGTTTATGCGAACAATCAAAGCCAATATTCGTGAAGTCATTGAATATTACCTCAAAAGGGTTGAGTCTTGTAAGAAATCCCGTGGAAGACATTTGAACGATATTGCGTTTCACATATAATGACAAGGATTCATCTTTACAATGAAATAAAAATGACATCACTTTCCGAATATTTTGTGTTTTTTTTTTCAAGATTACTTTTTCAAGCATGAAATGGATAGCCCGTTATTATTTTTTAATAGTTTTTAGCTTTCCGGACATACATCTGATACTTCTTTGCTTTCATTTGTACAGTCAATAACCTAACGATTTGATTGTACGCTTATGGACGCATTGTCGGTCAAATTTCATTGATGCGGAGCATTTGATGGATCGGTATTGATCAAATGTCAAATTAAACTTGCCCGTTGAATCACCCAACCGAATTACTATTAATTACGGATATACAATTATTTGTGCTCAAATGTCTACAATTAAGAAACACTAATCAGAACTAAGAAGAATATACATTCTTCTAGAAGAAAAGACGGTTTAATTATAGCGGTTTGGTTTAATCCGGCTCCATTTTATAGGCTCCACATGGATGAAACGAAATGCTTATCATTTTAACGTTTCCCATAGGCATATGAAACATCAAACCATCAGCTATGTCTTACAATTACTTTTGAATCGAAAAACAAATTATTATTTCTCATTCAAGAAACAGAAATCAATAATATTACTCTAATAATTACGAGTGTTACTTTTACATATATTTAAACGTATGTCGAATTGAATTTGATTATCAAACAGTGAAAAGATATCAATGGTAAATAGTAATTATCACATACAGATAAAACACGAGAAAAAGATTATATCGCAGATAGATTTTCAGAAACAATTAGGAACTGATTCGAATATTGTAATTTTTATCAAAAATATTTTTTTGAAATGATAACAAAGTGAAATAAAAATTTAACTGAAAATGGTTGAACTAATAAAAGTCAAAAATACAACTGAAGAGATAATAAGAAAAATTAAATAATAAAAATGGCAAGTGTGTCATACCAGGTGTGGGGGGTGTGCTACCACGCGAAGGCTCCGCACCTGGTACTCCTGGGCCACCTAAATTACCGCTGGATGATCCTTTTGTTGCATACAGTCGTGAGGATCGAGCAGCGGATGCCTGCAAATCAAATGGAATATCAAAATATGTTACATCACGTGAAAGGATTAATGTAATTTAGTTAGCATACCTGCATTCGTATGTGTTCTAGCTTAACGGGGCTGGGTATAAAGCCCACATCACAGCCTTCTTTGACTTTTCTTCCAATCCACCAGTTATTGTCATATTTCTCCTTAATATGAAGAAAATCCCTAATATCAAACGATACAGCACTACCATGTACGGGTGAGTCGTCATCGATTGATCCATCATATGATACATTTGTCCGCACAGCGAACGCAACAGGTTTCGTCTGAATATGATTAATTATTGGATAATATGCAAGTTTAATGTTATATAAATGCGTGTTCAATAGAGTTGTTTTACTCATTACCCTTGCTTTATCCAATTGGCTAATGGCTTGGCGCTCCCTTTCTCGCCGAAGCGATTCTTTATCCTCGTCTAGCGACAGATCGGATGACGGTTGCGAGTAATTTGAATCGGCAGAACCCTAAAATTAAAATACAGAATATAAATTAGTGTTGTATAGTTTAATATTTCAGCATATATTTCGCAATTGCAGAAAGCAAGAAGAAAAATATGAGCAAATTGATTTTTATATAAAATTGAATAGGATCTACCTTTTCAAATGCAATTATTTTTTATCTACATTAAACGAACCAAAAAAGTATGTGTTTTGGATGCCACTCATCGGTTGCGGTCTTTGAAAATTCTGGATCGCATTTTTTCAATGAAGGCTTGATTATTCTAGATCGTATGATCGTATGATGTCGCATATGGGTAAAACTTGGAGAGATTCTTCTCAGCCGAAAACGTCGTTAATAATTTTCCAACTTAAAAATATAGAATATACAACTGTGCTCAAAAAATAAGGTGACATTTGATTTTCAAATTCGCCCGCTAACGGACTTGATAATTTTTTTTTTATTTTTGTATTGGTAATACTATTTTTGGCATCTTTGTCAACTTTTATGCCAATATTTGTATTTGTTTATAGTCCGGGGAAATTTACCATGGTGCTTCGCAAAAATTAGGGGGAAAGCTGAATTTTGGTGTGAACTTTGGTACTGGCATGTTGAACAAAATGTCAAAAGTCCCCATCGATCCGAGTGCTGTGTTACTTTTTATACGGGGTCAAAGGTCACCAAAAGTGACCTTTCCTAAATATCTCAGTAACGGTCACGTCTTCAGAAAAACAATTTATGACGAATTTTTAGCTTAGAAAATTTCCAACAAAATAGATTTCATAACTTTTTCTTGTAACCATAACGGTTCTTGAGATATATTGATCTAAACATTTGCTACTAACAGCATCCTCTTCCTCAACGGCATATTGATATTATCCGATTTTAATTACGACTGCATTCACGTCTTGTCTCTTGTGGTGGGAGATTGTAGCCGGAGAACTGTGGAGTGATTTGCTTTTCTCCGAAGGACGGTCTTTCGCTGGAATTGACAAAACGTGAATCATCGTGTCTTAACTGCGTGTTCGCGTCATCGCGTTGTTTAAGACGCTTTTGTGTTTGTGTTGTCAAGTGATATATTAAGGTCAAACCCACAATAAACGGGTGTTATCGAAACCGATAGCTGATGCGAATCGTAATAAGCCAACCTAATCCTTGTAAAACAGGATACCGTACTACAAAAAAAAAAAAAAATACGACTGGGAATGTTTGTGATTTTGTTTTTCTGTTTAAGAGGCGCATAATAAAAACATGTAAATAAACTTATCGACCCGACTCCAGGGTAGGTGGAAAAGTGTGCTCCGAAAAGTTATACCTCCCTCCCCTTTTCCATAAAATGGTATCCCTGAGCTTCCTTCCCAAATCTTCAGGAATGAGCTCGTTGCCTGCTCTTTGCCCACTGTTAATCAAGATAAGATCACTTTTTATCCTGTTAATTGCCTATTCTCGACATCGCAGGACCAGCCCTACACCCGCACTCTACCCACACCCTACCCATCCCCGCAAACGACCTACGCCGAAATAACCCGTTTTTTTAGTTTTTTTTCCATACCGTTTTATCC
The DNA here is from genome assembly GCA_947369275.1 of Nemotelus nigrinus. Classification (NCBI taxonomy): domain Eukaryota; kingdom Metazoa; phylum Arthropoda; class Insecta; order Diptera; family Stratiomyidae; genus Nemotelus; species Nemotelus nigrinus. Next base: position 28,697,686 of record OX376375.1, on the reverse strand, counting down.
CATGAACGATCAGGCCAAGGTCACGTAATTTCAGGTGCGAATTGGTTTCGAGACGTGTCATTTCCCTTTGGCACTATGCAGTCAATACAGGATTGGTAAAAAACTGATTATTTGGGGATAGTCTGCAGCGGGTTGAGCTCCTATAATGTCAAGAATGAGCGTTTACAGAACTATGCCATGATATTATCTTGCCTTTTCATACACCATCTCACACTGCATTCGTTCTTCGTGATCATTTCACCAAAAATTCTACCCATATCTACACTCCGGGGACATCGTTTCGTCACGTTTAAAGAGATCAAAACCGAATAGCTGCGCGCTTTGAAGCTCATTGCGGAAATCAACTTTAACAATTGTTTCGAGAATTGGGAAAATCGTTGACATATGTTAAGTGTATTGCATTGGGAGGAGAATACTTTGAAAACGATGATATAGATTTAAATATTATAAAGATGGCCACCTTATATTTTTACCACAGTAGTATAACTGCATTTACAGAGAAGACAATTAATCGTACGTCAGCCAAAGTCATTGTTTATTACTTTGGTGAACGCCACCAATTTAGATTGATCAACACGCCAGTAAATAATTATTATTTTTTTGAACACGCAGCTACTAACTGTTTCGAAAGAGTAGAGATAACTACCCTATTTCACGTATATATGGCGCAATCATGCGATACGGTCATCGAATTTTTTTAAGCATATACTCGTATATCAGTAAAAATGATTGAATGCGTTGTTGATCACGTTTGCCAAAATGACATAGAAAAAGCAGCTTATCCAGTTGAAAACTCAACGAGTTTGTCCCAATACTGATCTGATATTAGCTTGTGAAACAATTTCATCAATTCTAGCTGAATATTTTGAGGCTTTATAACAGCGCCCAGTGTGGTCAACGAATAATGAAAAACACATGTATTTAGTGCTTTTTTAGCCATACATTTCGGCTATTTTGGTTCGATAATAATAATTTTTGTCTTTGTTTGAGCTCTATTTTGAAAAATATTACTTGATCAAATTCAGGCATTTGTACCCTCTAAGCCAACAATAGTGAAGAATCTTAGGAAAAGATCGAGTAAGCATTTTAATAATAAACTAGGACGATATACTAAAATTGTTATTGTGATTCAAATAAAGTTTGTGTTTACTTTGTAAATGTTTTCAAACAATATAATTCCTCTAGTACTTTATTATTCTTTCTAAACTCATGTAAAACTCATTTGGCTTATTCAATCGTTAAAATGAAAATATACTCTCGCAAAAGCGAACTATTAAAAGAATGAAATAATTTACGATTCCATGGCAAATATCCAAGTAAACAAAAAGCCATATTCGCCAATTCGTCCGGCTTCTAGACATTCAAGGCTTTAGGGACACTGTAATTTAAATTGCGATAATGCAATGAATATATATAAACATTTTTTTTAAAACTTTCGCTAAAATACGCATTTCTGGTTTAGCTTGTCAAAGCGCTATTATAGATGAACAGAATTCGTCCCCTAGATTGCCTCTCCATGAAGTATTCCTGCTCTATGATATTCCGTAAAATATTCCCACTTGTTTCTAACTTGTTGTTTGTTCCTTCCCACTTATACCAGGCAAAATGTTCGCTTGCAACTGTAGGCATAAAACGCAAAGGTGAAGTTGCCGCATTTCTAGCTGATGACATGATTTCCTAGCAGCATTGCAGTCTACCTTTCATCTTCACGACGAGGTAAATGACATGAATACGAAAGAATGATTAAATGTTTGCTTGAAACAAGGAAATGCATCTGGCTCACATCCGACTTTGAACGACGGTAGATAAATTAAGATTTTCTCCGGGGCGGGAAATGGAACAGAGTAAAGCTATTAATCAATTAAAAAGTTGCTACGAACGGTATTTAGTAGCGGAAATGTTACATTTGGAAAATCGCATATAATCGAAACAATTTAATGGGTTTAGTGTTGGCTGCTGAATGATGATTCATTGTATGTAAACCAGTGAGAATTTTTGGCTTTCGGCCAGATTCATTATTTATATTCGAGAAATGAGTTTCACAAACAATTATTTGGAAGAATGCCTTGGCGGAAATCAAAAGGCTAACGTATATTACGTGAAATGTTATTGTTTATTTAAGGGAGCATGGTTTTCAGTATGAAAGAGGCGTATTGGTATGGGTTTCGAAATTCAATATAAAATTTTAATTGGTGCGATTGATTTGACATGTATTTGGCTAGTTTCAATATTAATCTGTGAAGATTTGTCGATATGCTTTGATCTTTGACAAGAAAATATTTCTTTTGCGTGGGTGTAGTAAGCTATGATTATTCTTAAATGTTGGGTTTATTAAGAACAATATACATTTTCCATGGCAGGATCAAATATTAAATGAATTTGATATTTTGACGCAATGATAGTATTAACAGCTTTTGAGTATGAAATTTGATCGCATATTTTTCAAGGGATCTGGTTGACAAATAGAAAATAAAGTTTGCTAATAAGTTTACAGGGTGTGATTTTGGGAATCTATTTAAATTTAATTTCAAATTTAGCAAAGTAGATTAAAGTAAAGACAAGTTCTGCTCTAATTATAGCGAGTGAATTGTGGCTTTTGGGGAAATATAACATATGAAAACCCAGATACTTTCGATGTTTTCGGGTTTGATGGAAAAATTAAAATTTGGATAAAACAGATCGAAGAACTAAAAATGCTTATTACGTGAGTATAAGAAAATTTATTCCAATACGTCTTCAGGTGCTAATAAATCTTAACAATCTGTTAGTGCCTACCACCCAACTTTCTGAGTGATTGAAATTAGTCAGATACATACGATAGCACAGGCTTGTTACTCAGCAAAAGGTTTATTTATTTCAAACCAAACAAGGTGTATACATAAATAAAACAATTTACATTTTTCTTAACCTAAGCTAAAATAAAATAACATAAATTAACAAAACAACATGTCTTAGACTTTTGTCTGATTGTAAATTTGAGGCGGAGATTCCAAGGAAAGGAAATAAGGTGTTTTTTTAGGAATTTAGCGCTATAATTAAAGCGCTTTTATTTATGTATGTAATAGTAGTTGGAAAATTTTTTGAATATTTTACAACATATTTTTATCGGTTCTCTGTCACCGTAAACAGTGTGATGCTGGTGCTCATTGAGGAGACGTGTGTGCCTAGTACGTCTTACAGAATTTTTGATCGTTATATTATTGCAAATATATTCAACGTTAATCAAGTCCCTAATCGCATCAAAAATGAAATATGAACTTAATAACGTTCTCCTTGAAGAAAGTGTTGTCAAATTTAAAAGACTTAATCTGTAGCTATAGGATGGGAGGCTTTCAAAATCACGTGGACAGTATAGATCTCTCAGTGCAAAAAGAACGAACTGCTTTTGGATGGTTTCCAGTCTATCGCTATGAATATTGAAAGTAGGATTCCAGACGATGCACCCATATTCGAGTAAAGAACGAACTAAAGATATGCATAGAGTTTTTGTGACCCATATTTTCTTGAATTCATTTGCGCGCCTCTTAATAAATCCCAGCTGCTTGCTGGCTCTTGCAAGTATTTTGTCGTATTGAAGATTAAAGCGAAACTTCTTATGCAGAACGACACTGAGATCCATAACACTATCTACATTCTTCAGTAGCTGATTATTCAAGCGGTAATCAAAATTTACAGTAGAGGTTTTACGGGAAAAGCTTATGGAATGGCATTTGTCAATCTTAAGAAGAAATTTATTTCGGGCACACCATTGCTCAAGCGATGAATTTTAGCTGAAGGAATTTTGAATCAGATTCCGATTGAATAGTGTGGTACATCTTGAGATCGTCCACATAAAAAAGATGTGGAATGTCTGAAGATACCTCCGACAGATCCGAAATAAAAATATTAAATAGGATCGTCCCTAGGCTGCTGCCTTGTGGTACCACAGAGGAAACGGTAATTTGTTTTGGAGAGAAAACTTTGGAAGTTTACATACTGTGTTCGGTTTCTAAAGTAACAATCGAACCAATTTAGAAAGTTTTCTGAAATGCTAAATTTTTGCAGCTTAAATTTCAAAACATCATGGTCGACACGGTCAAAAGCCTAGCTGAAGTCAGTGTATATATAGGTAGTATCAACCTGACGTCCTTTTTCCATATTGCAAAGCACATTTGAAATCATTATGATAATGTTAATAGTAGTGGATCTGAAACCATGTTGTTGCTCGTTTAGAAGAGGATGAACAACAATTGTAAGTTTTTCACAAAGAATTTTTTCAAACAGCTTTGGTATAGCAGACAAAATGGCGATGCCTCTATAATTCTCAACCGATCGTTCGTCGCCACTTTTAAAAATCGGCGTAAGATGGGAAGACTCCAGAAACGAGGAAATATACCGCAATGCAGCGATTTGTTGAAAATTATCTGCAAGGGTGAATTAATCGTTTCTGCACACTTAATTATGAAGCTTGGTATTTTTTCATATCAAGCTCTCTTATATCTAGTTAAATATATTCCATCAGCGATAGACAGCTGAGGTGTTTGGGAAAGTGGAATGTTAGGTGAGCCGCCGAGACTTTCTTAAAAATTCTTGAGCTAAGTCATTACATCATTTCTTGATATTTCTCTGATTTCGTAAACACCTTAGATTTTTATCCAGCCATGGCTCAGATAGTTTGTGTTTTCTCTTAATCTTGGGAACGTACCAAAAACCAACTAGTAGAATAAAGACATTGCTTCGTACAACTTTAAAGTTAAAAGTGTACTATTCCAGTTTTGTGATGGTTAATGCTATCATAATCAGCATTTCGAAAGTCATATACAACATAATTGTTGTACGATTGTAAAGTTGTCAGATCAGATATGGATAGCTCGACCGTAGAGGCAGAGTAGTGAGGAGCATTGGAGAAAAGATGCTCTGAAAGATCTAACCAATTACCATTATGGTTAGAAGTCGGAGCAATTTGTTGCAAATCATTGCTGTAAAATGTACTTACAAGATTTAGATAGGATGAGTCAGTAATATTTACTGGAAGAAGGTTGTTGTCGTTTTCATCAGCCGTGAACTTTAAATTTGGGCGATTGAAATTTCCCAGTACTATAATGTTATCAACAACTTCAAGAGATGATACCAGAGAACAATTAATTTCGGATATAGCATTGTACACGGCATCGTCTGAATTAGGTGGGATGTAGAAAGCTCCAATATAAAGGAAATTTTTGGACCAAGATGTTCTGATAATTATGTGCTCAAACTGATTATGTGAATTGGTTTCAACCATTTCACTCGACAGGGAGTTATGAGTGGCTATAAGCACACCGCCACCTCTAGTCTGTCCAGTACGAAGATAATTGCGGCCGTTTCTATATATAGTCCACGAGCCGTCAAGTATTTCTTCGTTTCTATGACAGTCTTTTAGCCAGGTTTCTGTGAGAGTAAGTACATTGAACTGGCAAGATTTGGTATCAAGGTAGTGTTTATTTAATTTGCCTCTCACCCCACGATAATTGTGGTAAAATAGCTTGAGGCCATCTGGTAATGCTTTTCTGTTAGGAACGATATTTAGCGTCGGGTGTTGGAAACCTTGAATTTATTGACAGTACAATAGATAAGCAAGGCTATCTCAATATTTTGCAGCGAAATATGACGGACAGTATTGCGAAATTGGAATTGCCTAAGACGTGGATCTTCCAACAAGATAACGATCCTAAGCACACTTCCTATGTAGTAAGGTTGTGGTTGCTTTGTAGAACTCCCAAGGCATTGGATCATCCCCCAATTTCCAGACCTCAACCCCATTGAGCATTTATGGGATTATTTAGACAGGAAAATTCGGCAATCACAAGCAAGGAAAGTTTGAAAAATGCTCTTAAGGAAGAATGGGATAGTATACCAGCAGAATTTACCAGAAAATTAGTAGAATCCATGCCTAGAAGACTGGAAGCTGTTTTAAAGGGTGGTCAAACCATATACTAATTTATATTAAAATATGAATTTTTATTATATAAAGTGTGCACTTACTTTTGACTCGTAATTCATTGACATTTTGTTTTTGTTGTTCTGAAAATTTTTTTTTAGTGAATATATGGAACTGATTTTTAGTATATTGTTTTTAACGAATAAAGGTTTAATATTCCTCAATCAGAAATATTTTTCAATCGGTATTTTTTTTTTATTGAAGCTCAGAAATAAATTTGGAAGGTGTGCACTCACTTTTGATGCTCATAGTAGTTTTGAGCGTTTTCTCATATTCATATATGAAGAAAAGCACAAAAATATTTTTTTTTAAAACTAATTCGATCGAAATAACTAATCTTTATAAGGTTTAGAGACGATATACGTTGTCTATGCTGATTTATAGATAGGAACCATGATTACAAATCAATAACCTTTATGAGTAAGTTATTTCGATGGATACAAGTCGAGGATGTTAAAATTTGTCACAACTAAAGTAAATAAAAATTAATTATCTAGAACTGCAGGTGGTCACATCAGTCAAGTATGTACTGTGAGCTGGTGTCTGATGAGAATCAGTACATACTTTCGAAACCACTTAGTCAAAAAAAATTGTCAATACAAATTTTTCAGTTTTAATCATCCCGCTAAAACAATTCCACTTTAATCTAGTTTGCTTAAAATTGTCCAACAAACAATGAAAAAGATAAAAAATAATAGAAAATTTTCATAAAAACTATTGTTTGTTTTCCTGGCAATCAAACGAACCTGTGTGAATAGCTTGTTGTAACCGCCTTGATACGACGCATACCCAATACCGAGCCCCATTCGGGATTCCCGCTGATGTTGGTGCTGTTGCTGATAGTTATTTTGACCACCCCCGCCCGAAACGGATGGGGCATCAGACGACGAGGCTCTTTGAACCATGGGCCGATCTGGCCGCCAGTCTTCTTCTAAACCGGATATTTTGTCTTTATTTTTCGGCACCGGCTTGTTGATGTGAAATTTTCAAAACGGTCGATACGATCACAGACGCCGGTAGTCACGATAAGTGTTATCGGCAATGTTGATAATTAATTCAAGTAAATTTAAGTATTCAGCTGAAGCACTTGGCGTGGCGATAAATAGGATGCGTTGCTTGTAGAAAATTCGGTTACGATACCTTGTGTCAAGCTATGAAGGCGAGATTACGTTACGAGCGAGTGACTTGCTTTGAGTAATTTACTATACATTTATGTTCCCAAATATTTACAACTTTAAGAATTACAATAAAGCTATCAACCAAATTAGGTTACTTGTTGAAAAAACAGGGCAATATACAATTGCGGCAGCTCAACAAAAAAATCAGGAACTCCGTTTGCACTTGTACAATAATAAACAGCTGTGTGACATGCGTTTATTCGTGCTAGGGCTAGATTTTTTTTTGCTTTGGTTTCTAACTAAGGGCACATTGACAGCACGAAGTCAGTTTTTCACACATTGTTTCTGCATTTTTCATAAATCCATTCTCCGTTATCTTTCGCAAGCTTGTGCGGTGTAAACGCTGATAACATCGGCCTTCCAGGCGATTCTAGCATACGTTGAACGCAAGTGGAAAGATATATTGAATAATAAAAATGCTTCGTACGGATCACTTTCCATTACACATAGTTTACCTATATCTCGCGGCTCTGTTTCGGATTCTTTCAACACAAACGGGGTAGGATACTGAAAACACAAGGGAACAACAACATACACACACAATTCACATTGTAAACACAACACGAAAAATACTAGCTGTAAATACACGAGTATCCTGTACAGGTACACTGATATTCCACTGCGGCATGACAGAAACAAAGGATATGCGCGTTCTGTCGTCGTTATGGACAATCCTGTTGAAGTTTTTGCTCCGCAAAGGGAGTTCTCCCTTCGAAGTGAATTAATCAGATGATCTCGAAAGCACTCAAGTAATTTACATATATTTACAATAGGTTTAACGCTACGGATGCTAATACCGCAAAAACCATGACCAACTGCACAAGAATAATGACACAAAGGCCCTGCTGACTTCCTGTTTAGTATCAACGATTGGAATTCAGGTCAATTCATCGCTGATTCTCGCCAGCTTGTCGTTGATTTTGGTCCCGAGTCACACTGTTAAACAGACGAATTGAGTAGTAAAATACTATAGGGCTGAAATAACGCCTTGGCAAACAAACACTAACAGCACATCATCCAGCAAGCACATAACCATAAAACTATGATTGAACCAAATCCGAACGTCAAGGGAACAATGTAAGCTTTGGATATATACAAAGTGCTTGGTCGGATTTTGGCAGGCCGAATGATCTCAGCATGCAGATTCACTTCGGCTTAAGAAAATTACACGGTTTCGAGATCACAGGATTTGCATAGATCTCGAAGGAAGTTTAGATTTCGCCACTTCACGTTTCACCAGAGCCTTTCGATTCGAGAATAACGCGGCTTCGATTTGCGAGCGACGGTAATATGGTTCCAACGCAAATATACTGTGGAGCACTTCGAGCACTTTAATCAAGACCGTATGAATCAGATACCGAATTTTCTCGCAAAAGATTCATTCTAAAACACATTACGGCACAAATGCTTTACTGTAATCCAGAAATGAATGATGAAAATCCTACACGTTGCAGCTCAAGTTTGATGAAGTGACGGAAAAATTTCGACGAAGTTTTCCTACCCCACTTTCTTTACACGTTTACTATAAATCGCTTCGTCGCGACCACTTTTCACGGCGGATACAAATGCGATTGAATGAGTTTTCGCCAGTGATTTCACTTTGAAGTCACCGAGGACTTTCACCGCGACATTTTCCGAACTACATCTACGAAAAATTTTCCGTTTTGGATTCGACGTCGATAGAAACGACGAAAGGCAGAGAAAACAGGAAAATGGTCTCTTGATTTTCCTTCTTGCTGTCTCTATATCTGACTTTTCGTAGATTGGAAAAATGTATTTGTGGTTGTGGATCTGGAAAAGCGGGGGAAAATAGCTGGAGACTTGGAGCAAACATCTACTGTTTCTCTGATTCGGGAATTCATCACGATCTCTCTATGATGTCATGTTCGTTAGGGCGAATTCGCATTTCCCTCGCATTCTTCGGGCTTGCACACGCTTTTCCAGGAATGCCGCAAAAAAAATCGCTCTTGTTTCATTCATTTCCTTTTCATATTCTCTCCCTTGTTATATTAACTAGAAATTCGTCGTTCTTTCGCCCATCCGTTGTAAGTTTGTACAGAATTCGTGTGGAAGGAAATGAAAGATGTGACTGGCGAGAAAGTATGTTGTCAAGAGAAAGCAGTGAGCGCGATGTGAAACGGTAAAGTAATAATAAAATTGCCGACTAAGTGCTTTTGACGTATTCGTTTGGAAAATTCGTCAATGAAATTTTATTTTGGCTTTTCCTTTTTCGTCTTCTTGGCAAGTGTGTGGGACTTTGGAGCGTATCTTGTATTATATAGATATCGCGTAGGTGGCTGGGTTACTGAGAGAGGGCGGAACATTGATGTGTCGTCTGGAGAGTTGTGACGCCAAAGTCGCTGAGAAAACTGCTTGGAATACTGAAGATGAAAGTTGAAGATGCGATGATATGTATTTTATGGTTTAGTATTTATTTTGTTAAAAATTATTTTTTAATGTTATTGAATATTGGATTTTCTTATTTGGTTGAGTGTTACGGTTTTCAGAAAATTCCAATGGAGGAATTCAGAATAATTATTATGAATAGTGATGTACTCAGTATTTATTAGGATGTTCAATGATTCATACATAATGTTTTAAACAGGTCAACTGAATATATATTTGAAGTAGGTTGAGGTGTTGATTCTCATAACCATTGCCTGTGCACACTAATCTTTCCGAAAACAGTTCTTGTTGCAGCCCACGCTGGGCGCTGGTTGCTCATCGGCATTATACCATGTTAAAGGCTTCCGGTAGTACATTGATGTGACATAAGAGTGAATTTCATCATTGACGCACTTTTGTCAGATGTTTTGGGTAATTTGTGGCTTGTTGGATAAGATAGGTAATATTTTATTTTTTTGCATCAAACATGTATGTTAATCTGATAGCACTTGGAGTGAGAGTAGGGTCAAGTGGGGGACAGTGTAACAAAAAAGTTATTTTTATTTTTGAAAAAAAAAACCGTTTACTATGTCGGCTTCTTAATATTTACGATTAAATCAGCTGTCTTTAACTTTCATATTAGGGTTGAAATAATATTACATTTATACTTAGAAGCTAGTTATTTTTTAAGTTTTCTGAGATCAAAAATTTGTTATAGTGTGCCCTAGGAGTGGGGTATAGTACAACAAGAGGGGGTATACTGTAGAGGGGGTAACAAGCGGAGGTATAGTATAACAAGAGGGGGTACACTGTAGAGGGGATAACAAGAGGGGGTATGCTGTAAAAGTACATCATCAAACGAAATAAAGTAGAGAAATAGAAAATTATATTTTTTAGAACTCAAACTTAAACAGAAACAACTTTATAAGTTTGACGTTTAGTTTTATTTTAGTTAATGGTAGTATAATCTTAATATCATTCAATCCAACAGTGCAAAATCCGATTCTAAAGGAAAATAAAAGACGTAATCAACTTTGCTACTTTTGCGCAGATAATTGATGTCATATCTATCTTCTTCATTATCGGTCAATAATTTTCCAATAAAATGCTTTGTGTGTTTTCCCGAAAACTTAACAACGATAAAATCATATTTTTTTGGTCGTTTGAGTAAAGAAAAAGGGATGTCATCTAATCCGCTCGATAGATCATCTGAATCTTCATCAAAATATTCAGAGCTTGGAAATATAACTTTTATAACCTTTGCGTCTTTCTTTAATTTTTTACTTGTTTTTATATTTCTCGCACTTGGGGGTTACTTTTTAGGTTTCTTGGTTTTTCTTATTTTAGCGGTTTCTTTGCCTTTGAGTATTCTCTACAATCGATTGGGCTCTTTAAGCGGGTAGTAGCGGTTATAATTTTGAAAAATAATAATTTTTTGGCTTTTGGCATTTTTCAATTTATTAAACATTCAGAAATCACGTCTCAAAATTTTATTAAGATATTCCCAAAAATAAATAGGCTACGACAGTTTACGGCAGATCGCTGCTTTTAATTATTGGAGGGAAAAAGATGAAGAGCGCATAAGTCAGGCAAAGGAAGCGCGTTTGGCAAAAAAAAACTGCCTAACTGCAAGAGCAACTGTCAATATGTAAGGTGCATTAGATTACCCGCAAAAAGCTATCTGAACCAAAAAGTTTTGGAGTATATTTAAGTGATACGTTAAAGTTATTTTTGGCAAATGCTCCTTGTAAATAATGTAAATAAATTTGACCTATTATTATTTTATTATATACGAGTTTATTATATAATTTTTCCGAGGGAATACCATTGCAGGCGGCAGGGCATTACCTGTGGCAGAAACTGAGCAGGATGTTGTGACAAGGGTACGTCGCTCACCACTTATTACTTTATTCAGTTGTTTCGACCCTTTTGATGCTAAAACTCTTTTTGATTATTTTTGATTTTGTACCGTGGTCGTACCAGTTTCGTCATGGCAAAATAGTCTGATGCCGTCACAGAAACTTGGACACTTCTCATTACCTCTTCTAAATTGTTGTAAGACATCTCGATATTATGGCTCTTGAGAGACTACAGGCTTCTGATTTGCACAATGTTAAATTAGGATTCCGTTTTTGAAATCCATTCAATCAATCTTCCCAAGATACTGGCATTTTTAAGTTGTGGTATGTAGCTAGTTCAAAAGCGCGTTTTCTTGTATCAATCGTATCAAGACCATAACACATTTTTGAACATGTTATTAGATATTCTTTCAGTGCTGCTTCTTCAGGATTTGAAAATATTTTATTAATCGCGTAATTCGGAGTCAAGCGCATATCTGCAGCTTCTTCGGCTGAACAGGCCTTTCTTTTGTTAACATAACGATATAATAAATTCGAGTTCATTCTCTCGGCAGCTTTTCTCAGAGACAATACCAGCTCTATTGCTTCTTTCATATCATTAGCATCGTGTAGACCGATTTGCGTCTTCCTTTTTCGATTCCAAACCATTTCACATAGCTGAAGAAATTAATAATTATCAAAGGGTGCACACTTTAAATGTTACACTGTACCCCGTTACATTGAACTCAACACCCTATTCTTTGGAATAAAAACCCTTGAAAAATTTATAGGTTAAACCTTGAACAAACTTCGTTTACTATTTAAACACTAAGTAATTGTAAATTAAAGGGAATACATATTTGGAAGGAATACATAGTTTACCAACAAGAGCAGAACATCATTTCCCAAATTTTTTTCGTTTGTGCTATGAAAAATATACATCCGAACTTTTTTCCGTCCATACAGTGATTAGATGTCCGATGACAGCTGTTTAAGATGGCAGCACATGAAGTGTTATTGTTATACTGTCCCCCACTTGACCCTAGCATATGAAAACTTATTTTAGAATACCGAAAACAAATCAATTGCTGCGGAAAGGAAAATTAACGATAATTTTCACATTCTCCTCTGACTTTGAGCAAGGGATCAGTACTGGCTAATTTTGGAGCAATAGTATCAGCGATGGATGCCATAGCCGTGCCGCTAAGCACATTAACTGCAAAATTAAATAATCTAATCTGTTCAAATGGCTTAAATTGACTGTGTAGAGTCGATAAGACAATTTAAATGTGAATTCAAGGATGCAGGCCTAAATTTTTTTGGCAATCATTCATAACAATCTTCGCACCAACATATGACTCCACAATTTCAGCGAATTTACATAGACATGATAACGGTCTAAAGCCTATTCCATGTAATGAGATACCATGAGAGTATCATTTCGTAGCTAAAAACTAGAACTTTATTGCCATTATTTTTACAAGCTCTTTAAATGTTGGCAAGCACTTGAGTAGCATCATAGTTTAGCAGCCAAAAACCAAGATTCAAGACACTTCCAGAAAATGACACTTATTTCTCTATTTGAAGTTTATATGAAAATATCTATCTAAATTGATTGAAAGTTGAATTAAAATAGCTATGAAGTCTTAAGGACTCTTTTTATAGTGTTTCATTTACTTTGAGTTCATTTGCACATCCCACCCACCACTTGCATTTTCTATTTGCTTTGAGCATTTTTCCAAGAGCAAAATGCACTACAAATATCTCAATCTGAATGAGATAAACATTTTGTGCCTCTCTGTCATGTACTGAAATCGAAGAGGGAGAGAGAGCAAAATTACCGATCATGCGCCTATCGATCCATATCCAGTAATTTTCTCAAAATATAACTAACACAAATCTAAATAAAATTGTCAAGTCGATACTCTCACTATACCGACAGCAGTCAGTAGATACAATTTTTCCCCAATCTCGACTAGTACACACCGCGTTGTAATTTTGCTTCCAGTCCACATTTTCTCTGACAGTCGTCATCAGGTTTGTGTGGGTGGAACAAAACGAAATTTGGACTAGCGTCAAAAGCCGTACTATAATTCCCAACCAGACCCCCTCCCCACTTCGCCCCTAGCATATCAAGTCAAAGTCAGATAGGAAAGATAAAAAGTGCACGTGCAACACCATACTACACGAGTATCGAAAGTCTGCTTGCACTTCTTTGAGTACAGGATATGCTCTATCGAAACGGGGGAGCATGTGTGGGTCTGCATCTATGCATAGAATAATGCCATTACTTTAATCAGGTGTCAGATGGGGAGCATGATGCTCGTTTACGCGGTAGTGCTGTTGAACTTGTATGCCTGAAAGCATAATTACTGTCAGGCAGAACATTGCGATGGTTATTCCTTGCTTCCACAAACCCCATTTGTTTTTCGGCGAGTCGTAGTAAAATGAGGCAGTAGTTTCGGATGCCTTTGAATACGAAGGATGTGTAGAGCTGAAAAGTGTGCATTGTCTGGGGAATTTGCAGAGTCTGAAGGGGACTGCGCCTGCATTATGTCATCGTTTTCGTTGTTGAATAGCCACGTGGGAAGAGCGAGTACGTAAGCGAGTTTTTGTTGTAGTTCCGAATCATATCTGATAAGGATGTCATTTTGATGATTTTTAACTGAGTTTAATTAGAATAGAATGGACTTAATGGATGTTAGGGTGAACTGGTAGAAAGTGTAAGAACTTAATATTTTTTAGAAGGCGTTTGTTTGCATAAGCATTTATTTATTAATTTACTTTTGATATATGTAGGTACCTACATAAACGAATATATCAGATCAAAGGGAAATGAACGAATCACAGCAAAAATTTGAAATTTGTATAACAGTTTGACCCGAAATTCGATCTGAAAGATATACACACCTGGGCAAAATAATAGGTGTGAACAATTTTTTTTTTAAAACAAGCTTGGTTTTTTTATATTTCTTTATTATCCCTCAAAAATTAAGTTAGTTTTCAATATAACACACTTCATCGTCATAACGAAAAACAAAAGGCTTCACAAACTCTTAAAAAAACTTAAAATTTAGTTAATTCATAAAACACGCCAATTTTCGTATGGCCAGAATAATAGGTGTGCCCAACAAACTTAGTAATTAACATTGAAATTTCCATAGCAAGGGTCCCTTTTTATACTGAATTCGTTATTCGCCATTATTCTTGATGACTTTTTCAATTCCTCCGGGCATAGATTAAGTATTCTCCCATAACTGCGCTTTGTTTTGACAAACCGTCTTTGAAACTTCTCGTTTAAGTTCACAACAGAGGTTCTCAATAGGATTCAGGTCTGAGGATTGACTTGGCCACTCAACGACGTCCACCATATGCTCTTGGAATCATGCTTTCACCAATCGAGATGAGTGTTTAGGATCATTGTCCTGCTGAAAAATGTCCACAATAGCGGCATATTATCCTCGGCATATGGCAGCATTGCCGTATCTAATAAAACCCTGTACACGAATCTATTCATTATGTCATCCATTCGATGCATCGGACCTACACCTTGCCACGAAAAACAGCCCCATACCATAATGCAGCCACCTTCATGCTTCATCGTTTTTTTTGAAAACCTAACATTAAATTATTTGCCTTCCGGTCGACGAACGTTTCTTGCCGCATCATTACCAAACACATTTATCTTTATTTCATCGCTCCAGACGATATTGTGCCATTTTTTTTCACCCTGCGATCCGCACCAGGTTTTATGAGTCAACGCAAAGTTTTTCCTCGTTTTTAACTTTGCAGTTCTAAGCAGCGGAACTTTCCGGGCAATCCTACCGGGTAGTTTTGCACTTACTAATCGCCGCCGAACGGTTCGTGATGATACAAAATTCCCAATTTCGCTGGCAATTGTCCTGGATGATTTGCACGGGTCGCGTTTAGCTAATGTAACTATACGATTGTCGGTCACTGGTGAAGTTTTTTTAGGTGCTCCACGGGTTTCAATGGATTATTCCTGTTTCAAAGCTTTCGTAACAAGATTTTCGGACCGTCCAATTGATGTAGCAATGAATTTGCAGGTTTTCCCCTCATCTCGGAGCTGACGAACAAGTCTTTACACTGCAGTGAGGTCCACGGTACATATAATATTATTACAATGTTATAATTGTACCTTCATTTAGTTTAATATCCTCAAAATCTCACCTTCTGCAACTATATAACTATTTAAATCACTTTAAATTTTTACCAGCACACACCTATTATATTGTCCAGCTCAATTTTGAATAACAATCCGCAATATTTTCCAAGAAGTAGTTTTATTGCGGGGATTCCCCCATTTCATTCATAAAGAGTGCTACTCACTTGCCGTAGTGGTTTTTTGATTGCAGAACATATTGTCTAATTTTTTCTCTACATTTTACACATTTTGGGGGTTCATACCTATTATTTTGTCCGGGTGTGTAAGTGCAGAAAACATAACGATCGAAAAATTTTCTTACTTTAAGCATAATAAATCATATTCTGACTGAAAGTCAACTCGTTAATGCTCGTATATTGACAGAGTTTCATTTTGTCAAAATAGAATGCCAGATAACAGACCAAATACATTTTGTCAAAATAAGATCCGGAACTATTTTTGACTTCCTCGTACCCAAAGTGCAATTTATTTGCTAAATACGGACAGCCATATGGTTGGCAGGGGATTTTCAATATCAAATCTACGAATAAGTAAGATGTTCGTGGAAAATTTGAAATGCGTCAATTTCATGATGGCAATGATGCATGATGTCAGTATCGAGTCAAGTGGATTTTTTTATAATATATATTTTTTTTTACAATTTTCCCAAACTATTTTCTTACCCGCCTCTTCGAATATGCTGGCCTATTATGCTTGTGATTTTGGTTTTTATCCTTGTTTTTATGAAGATGCAGCTTGAAATGCGCCATTTTTGTGCTTGAATTTCTTTCTTGTTCACTTTATGATTATTTCAGCTGTACACAAAAAAAACATCAAACCACATAGAATGGCATTCATTTAACGTAGTGTAGTGCTTAGCTCGTGAGCTATTAATAAACAAATCTGCCTGTTTCAAACAACAAAACAACCGAACCAGACCATGTCGACGATAAAAATTCTTTCACTTCATGAAAATTTCTCGCTTTCCATTAATTTTGCCATTACGACGACGACGCGAAACGAAATATACACAGCGAAATTGCAAGCAATGAAACAAATTTTATGTAAAACAAACACCTCCGATTTTCCAAGATCATTTTCACACGCTCAATCGGTTATATGTTATAGGTTCGATTTAAGATATTAAGAGAAAATTCCATTGTCTCAGCGGGAAAATTTTTTTATCTTCGCACACGACACCGTGAAAAGTTTTATGAATTTCCGTGGCGCACAAAATAATTGAATAAATAAATATTTGCTCGAACGAGTAATTTTCACTGTTTACTGCTGAATTATATAAACACACTTTCCGAACGCTCGATCGACGTGGCGATGAAAATTTTATTGGATTTAAATAATGCAGGATAGCAATTACAACTGGGTGACGAGCGATCAACATGTTTCGGGAAATCCGATTCGCCAAGGGAAATGCGGTGGGTATACAAATTAACCATAGTGATATGTTGGAAGCTTATTTTTGCATTTCACTTTCCCGTTTGTTTTGATCAAACGAAATGCGAGGATCTCGAGATGGTTTTAAAATGGATGCAAATGGGAGAAATTGCACTGGGAGATTTTTTAAAAATTCACTGATCGCGATGGGAAAAATTTCAGTGCAAATGACGATTCCCGATTGAAGACTGATTGGGCCTGGGACAGCAGGAGCGATATTTGACATGGCGACAATATGGTAGACGACGACGATCTTTCTCAAGAACAATTCGTTCGAATTGATGTCATTGTTGCCAGATTTTTGGGCTTTCTACATGTCCATCGTCAATTTTATTTCAGCTGGTATGCGGCACAGACAAGGCGGGAATGATACATTTGCAGAGATATTGGGGTTATATTTAGAAAATTTGCTGTTGGGGCAGATGTGTTTGCGTCGAGGGAATTGAAAATGTGAATGTATGAATCCTATATCGTGTGAAAACCGATGGTGTGGGGAAAATTATGAATGAAAATTTTACACTGGCTTCTGACACAGGTTTGTTTTTGTATCGCTGGAATGTTATTGTGAAACTATGATTTAATATATTTGATTCACTTTTAGTTTTTTTTAACGATTTTTTGGAAACTGGATTCAGAATTGTTCAGGTTTTTTAGTTTCAAATAAAACCTGCGGTTCTTGGTGAGGGTCATGGATATTAATTAGAATAAAACTTGGCACAGTGATTCATATTTTCGATTCAGCAAAGCCTAGTTGAAAAATTTAATTCGTCGCCGCTGAAACTGCTTATGTTAAGGAGACATAGCACCATCAAATTTTCATAAATCGATTTTTGTTTTTTGATTGGATATGTTAGAATGAAGATTTATAAACATGATTTTAATAATATAATAAATAAGCGCGCCAAGGTCATTTTTTCTATGATTTTCGTTCACTTCGCTATACCGCTACATCGACTTAGGCCAAAGTGTAGAGAAAGATAAATGAGTCAACTCCTTCAAAAGAAGCAAAAAAAAGTTAGTCTCGGCAAAATAAAAACAAAAAATATAAGCTGAAAAAGATGCTTCTAAAAAATGTGTTGAAACTCAAAAAAAAACTGACACTAAAATTAATGAAAAATTTATCAACATATTATGGCATACCTATACGACGAAATTATGATTCGGTTGAAAACATACGCAAGGAAATTTGGCCAGCATATTCCCAAAAAATTTCAACTGATGAGGACTCTCAACACTCTTATTCTCCTGTTGGAGATAAGGCGGAGGCAGCTGGTGGTAATACTTTAAAAAATTTCAAGCATACTCCACCTTTAGATTATGAGGTACAAGAAGTCTTAAAACCTATTTATGAAGACTTATCATCAAAAGATTTATTAAAGCGCTGCTTGGGCAATTTTACGCAGAATAATAACGAAAGCTATAATTCTTGTATTTGGAATTTGACTCCTAAACATACTTTTTGTGGAAAAAATATTATAAATATGGCTGCAAATATTTCTGCATATACATTCAATGAAGGATTTATGGCTATCTTGAAAATAATGCAAGTCATTGGAATTACAATTGGCCAATGTGCGCTGGAACATGCAGAACATAGAGATGCTGCAAGAATCAACGAGGCGGAAAAACACTCGATTGAGGCATCTAAAGAGGCCAGAACTGCTCGAAGAGAGCAAAAATCTTTGGAAGAGGAGGATTATGAACAAGAGGAAGGTATATTGTATGGTCCAGGCAACGCAGATTAAATTTCGGTATGATTTATTACAAAAAATATTGAAATTTAACTTTAAACGCGATTTTCTCAAAACAACCTTTTTCAAGTTGGCGCGTATGATTAAGATCCTTCTGAAATTTTAACACATTAATCTACACATGTTAATGCTCAGAATGAACTACGGATGAAAAAGTCGGCATTAAAGTTTTTTAGTTATAACCGATTTTTGGGGGGAAAAAATCTCGCTTTTCGAATAAACGCCGCAATTGTGTTATTTTTCAACCAAATTTTTTTTTAGTTAATTCCAAGGCCGTTTTAATGCTGATAAAAACCCCGTTTTTTTTTCTCTCAGCCTCTTTTGAGGGCAGTTATCGTGCAGCCAGGTGTTTTTTCAAAAAAATTGTAGCAAACGACAGGGGGCCACAAAAAATGTTTAACAATTTTTTTAATGTAGCATAAAGCAAGTAAAGTATGTGTACAAAGTTTCATTAAGATATGTCTTTTTATTCAATTAAAAACTAACCTTTGAAAAAAAAACAATTTTTTTCAATTTGAAGGTGCTATGTCCCCTTAAAAAATTGCCAGTTAATGTTTTCGCATTGACTCTAACCTTTCGAAATCATTTCTTTACGGCGAAAATTTTCACCAATAATTGAAGCTGTGAATCAACTCCAACGCTGATTTTATTAACTAATAATTTAATTACAATCATTTTTTGTATAGATATACATTTTTCGATTCAAACCTAAAGTGCATTTTTCTTCGTTTGCCTTTAGAATCTTAATACTTAATACTGCTGCAGAATCATAATTTGCAAATATTTCGAAAAAAAATCACATTTACATATACGTTACGATTAAAAACCGTTTCCCATAATTCGCTTAATATGAAATTAACCCTTTTATAGTAACGTTAAGTACATTTGATTCATGCGGCAGAGCTTCTACAAAACTTTCAATGCTTTTTTGTAGGCAGTGCAGTGCAGCGGTTAGAGCTCGCGATAAGGGAATTTCATGAAAAATGTTCGGAGAAGAGTACAGACTCGAACCAAATTGGAGGAATTTTACAGTGTCTTGAATATTTGAGACGAATGAAAATAAATATCAATTTTTCTTTTTGATTTTTAGAAAAATTCGAAAAAACGATGTGTTTTCTAGTGCTAAGTGATTCTAATCTTTCTAAATCACTTCTAAATCTTCTAAAAATATGTCGCTTTTTTACAAAAATGGGTGTGTAAACGACGTGGAAATCCTGGAAAAAACCGAAAAAACGACGAAAATAATATGCGAAAATGGAGGAACGAAGGAATTGTTTTTTTTTAAAGAAAGAAATTAATGTTTACAGCTATTCTCATTCTTTTGTTATTTTAGCTAATTATTTTTGATATTTCTCTCTGAAACTCAAGCAGAATTATGCCTACATTATTATATATCTACCAATTGTAGATTAAATAAGGTATATAGATAAGTGTACACACATATGTCTTCTACAAGCATTTATGATACAACATTTGAAAAATATAAGAAAGCATATTCAACAAAAACTGTATAATTTTTTTTAAAGATCTCAGATTCGAGTTTAATCGTTTGGTGTCGGCTTGATACTGAATAATTAAGATTAAAGTTGTTAAAATCAATTGTTTGTGAGCTCGCAATGCTTTTGAAGTTATTTACATTGGATAGAGAATATGTGGAACATTATGTGCCATATGATGTATCCTTTCGATTTTGCCTCTGGTAGTGACAATAGCGTTTGGCATTTTTTTTTCTTGAATTGTTCAATCTAGAATATATACATTTTGCCTTCTTCGTACTCTTGACATTAATTTTGCAAATTCAGTTTCCAAGAATTTTATCCATACTTTTTTACTGATTTTCGAAGATTATCTAGTACTCGTTTTGCCGAACATTCATATTTCTTTATATATATATATATATATATATATATATATATATATATATATATATATATATATATATATATATGTATATATATTTATATATATATTTATATATATATATATATTTATATATATATATATATATATATATATATATATATATATATATATATATATATATATATATATATATATATATATATCTACATATATATCTATATATATATCTACATATATATATAAATATATATATATATATATATATATATATATATCTACATATATATATATCTACATATATATATATATATATATATCTACATATATATATATATATATACATATATATATATATATATATATATATATATATATATATATATATATATATATATATATATATATATATATCTATCAGCAAAATGATTAAGGGTGATCCGATTGAGCTGACATTTTCGGAGGACATAGATGTATACAGTGGGTAAATTCAGATATCTTTAACCCTTTGGCGGTCGCAGGTATTTTAGTAAATTTTCAGGTACTCCTATATTATATATTGGTAAAAACAAGTATTGGGAATGAACACTTTAAGCTTGCCTATAATAAAGAATTGGTAATTTTGAGCCGTATGTGGGTGTTGAGTGCCTAAAAGTAGGCAAGGATTTTTTTCAAATTTTGATTTGTCATAACTTCTGACAGAAACAATGGATCATCGTGAAAATTCCAGAGCTGATTGATGTGGACTAAATGTTGACTTTTTGGTGCCGGTCGGGTAGCCGGGTTGGCCTTGAATTATCTAGACGGGCTCTTAACGGGCTCATTAACATTGATTGCAAATTTTTGAATGATATTCTCTATCAGCTTCAGCCCCTAGACTAGAGATGGGAAATAACTATAAACATAAGTAACACGTTCCAGCGTTACATTTTCCGACGAATAACATGTTCCAGTAACATGTTATTTTTGGACAGATGTTCTTCCCGTGAGTTATATTGGAACGCACAACGTGTGTTATCATACACGTTGCGCGTTCCAATATAACGCACTGTAACTAATACGTTACGAACGTTCCAAACTGTCTACCGAGTTTACTCAACGTCGTGTATCTGTGCGTTCCTGTGCAAATCATCGCCAGTGAAGCTAAAAGCACATAGAACTAAAAATATGGTTTTTTTGCGAGCTGGCGAACAAGTACAATAAAGACGAGGCCAATTACTGAAACGATTGTCGCATGCTCTTGAGGCTGCTTATGATTGTTCAAGTCTTTCGTTAGGCGTTACTAGTTATTGATATGAGTAAAGCGTTCCAAAAATAACATGTAGTTTTCAGTAACATGTTCCATTGGGAACATGTTACAGATCTGGAACTATGTTATTTAACTTGTTCCGTTAAATAACGCCCAACTCTACTCTAGACCCAGCAAAGGTTGTCTTGTCTTTACTTATAGTCTAAGCCTTTCAAATTAATAATACTTGTACCATTGATTTATTTTTGTCGGTCAACTTAGTATAATTGAAAAAGCTAGAGAGTCAGAAGTCAAGTTTATCCTTAGATTAGCGTTTGAATGTTGTCACATGATTGAGGACTATATCATGTTTGGCCTCTAGTTGGAAATGATCATTGCATATGCGCCCAACGTGGGCAGAATATTGTT
This sequence comes from Nemotelus nigrinus, assembly GCA_947369275.1. Taxonomy (NCBI): domain Eukaryota; kingdom Metazoa; phylum Arthropoda; class Insecta; order Diptera; family Stratiomyidae; genus Nemotelus; species Nemotelus nigrinus. Next base: position 28,675,444 of record OX376375.1, on the reverse strand, counting down.
TTCAAACAGAGCACACCAAACAAAATTGTTGCTGTTTGTCGTTTGAAAGAAATTAAAGATCGCTCTATTGTAATCTTCACATGTCACTTGTTATCTTTGAAATTGTGCTCCAATCATCTTAGTTTTCTAATTTCTATAAAATTTCTAGATCCGAATACAAACTGTAATTCCTTACTGATACTAATGCTTAATACTATGCACCCCTTACAAAAATTTAGTTTTCTCTATTTTTCCCATCCCATTGAAATTTGTTTCCGGTCAATGACATTTCATCGTATCAAAATGCAACTCCTGTAGCATTTCAAAAAAAAAAAAAACAAAAAAAAAAAAAAATTTACTAAAATAGACCAAAGTCTAAGAATGCACTAAGAAATCAGGTAATACTCAATGAAGTTCATTGAACCACTCACTGTATTCTCATCGTCACCAAAAGCATCACGGAAACAACAACGGCATCATCAAATGTGCCGGGAACGTGAAAAAGTAAAACTAATGTGCACCACGCGTCTAATTGTAATTAATTCCCTCCGAAAATAGTCACATAAAAGTACCTCTACGACAATTCCGACACTTGGATGTCACACTCCTACAACACAAAGTGCCATTGCATTGCAGCTTAAGTAAGTTGATGGTATTTTCCATTTTCATTTCGGCGATACAACTTGCTGGCCCTAAGTTCTGGCTCTCGATTTTAAAATAAGATTTTCCTGGCTTTTCCAGCATCTCTATTCAAATCTGTTGTCGTATGTGAATTGTATGCATTTTTCTTTCGTTTCGTTTTACTCTTTCTCATCGGTTTTGATTCAACTAGGCAATGTTGCTGCATTAAAGATTTATCATGTGCTGCAGCACGTGATGGGGAAGTATTAAGTTTTCTCGTAAAGGGATATAGGTTATTAACAATATTTTGATATATTGCAGGCTTCTTTCGTTTCGAAGAAATATCAGCACTTTATTGTTTTGCGGACTACTAATTTTGCGGCAAAAAGCTCAGTCTCTTTCTGAGAAAATCATTGAATTTCAGAAAATAATCAAATTACTATAACTACTTCAATCGAATAAAAAAGTGATAAAAATACAAGAAATAAATGTGTTGTATTTTTTGAAAGCAAGGATTCAGACTAAAAAGTAATTACAATTTAAAATACGTTATTTAACATCCCTTACAAAAATTATAGCCTCATCTAGTCTAAGTTAACCGTAATTTGCATAATTTTATCTCAAATATTTGATTGAACCATGTCTTGGACTTGAGAGCGTATCAATGTGAATTCTGTGAAAACAATTAGATTTCAAGGTTTCCGATTGCCCAAAGAACATACAGTTCTATCGGTCTGATATAGATCTTCTCTCGCAATGCGATTTGACTACCTCTTCTGAATACCGTTAAGTACCCTCAGGGCTATTGTATGGTGTGCAGAAGGCATACAATGGAGGAAAAAAACCAACTCTCGAAATTGCCGATGAGTTGCTGGCGATTAAGTAAATTCGACAACATCTCGGGATGTATTTAAACGAACCGAATCGATTGAACTGCTTCTTCGATTGAAAGAGCATATAATTAGGATAGAAAATTGGTAGTGGTGGATTTTTATTGGAAACCCTTTCCGAGTGTGGATTTAGTTCAGGGAAGCTCAAAGAATGCATAACGAAAATGAATTGGTGAATAAAGAATGCGCAGTTGGGTGTGAATTGAAACCGTGAAGGTTACCTGAAATTGATTTTGATGCTGGAATTTCATTCAAACTTTCATTCAAATGTAGAGATAAATACAAGACACGAGGCAATATGGCGAGAATTTTACATTTTATTTTAATACTGAGAATTGATATTTTTATTTTTTACTTATTTATTTATTGACAATTTCATCAACGGAATGATTACTACAAAAAAATATTTATAACTGGAATTATGAAAGACAATTAATCGGTCGTTTAAGTCGACACTTGAACATATCAACAGTGTAATTAAAGTCGAAGATTTGATACGCTGAGTTAAAGCTTCGGGCTATTGCGCAGGTTAGTTCATTCAATCTATAATTGCTTTATGAAACGGGATGGATAAGGCGCTATGATGTCTACGTTCACCGGTTCACCAGTTCAAGCTCAGAGCTCACGTTTCCACTGAATAGCTTCGCAGCGAATAGAGCTTTGAAATCTTGACGTCGAGTTTAAAGAGTGTCCATGGTCAATAATTGCAAGCGGTTTTCATAAGGAGGCAAGCGAATAGGATCAGACAAGCGGAAAGAACTAAGAACAAAAATTAAAAATCTCTTTTGAACAGACTCAATGCGATCATCTATGTGCTCCTTATAGTATGGAAATCACATAAAGCACCCATATTGTAGGATAGGGCGAACCAGAGAGCAGAACAGGATTTTAATCAGAAGAATGTCATTGAATTCTTTAGATCGTCGTTTTTGGCTTTTTTTATTATTGAGTCAATGTGGTCATTAAGAGTGAAAGCGGAGTTTAATAGTACTCCTAAGTCACGAACTTTATTGGAGCGAATTAGCCCTCCGAGAACACACCTATTTTTTCGATCATCGAGAACAATTGGGGTCAAATTGACCCCAACCACTTTTGAACGTCTATAGAATCGCCGCCACTGAAGATTTTCATTTGAAAAAATTTGTAAGTATTGCTTGAGACCTCTTTTAGTAGTTTTCATACATTAAAAGTGCCTTAAATGTCATAAACATACCTAAAAAAATATTCGAGAAAAAACAGTTTTGTCGAAAATCAGCTTGTTTACAAAAAAAAATCGAAGCTTATTTCATTTTCAATATTTTTTGCTAAATATTGAAGTGGATACTCTCAAGATATGACAAAATTATAAAAAAAATTAGCCCTATTGTGGCCCTTGAAAAAAAGGTATTTATTTTGCATATTTACGGTGGCGATTGTGAAGATTTTAATATTTGTATATTAAAAAAAATCATAGCTTTGTTAATTTTGAATATTTTGAGCTGATAATGTATATGGATACTCCCCAGACATAGTAAAATAATAAAAAAATAGCCCTTTATAAAGGGTTACAAAAAAGGTATAATCTTCTGAATAATCAGATTCTGATTGCTCCGAAGCATGGTCGTCTTCGAAGGAATCAATGTCGCCAAAATTGCTATCGTTGTCTTCACATTATTGCGTACACTAGAACGCAGATTATACGCTATATTGCTTAAAACAACAAATTTAAAACATTTGCAAACTTATTTTTTGGCTTTTTCAAATTAATCTGTCGATTTATAAAGTAAAAAAAAATTGAGTTTGTACCTCAAAATTGACGTCGACTACAGATGGGGTCTATTTAACCCCTTGATCTGCTTCAAAGGCTTCTCCACGACGACTAACGATTTGGGACTGGAAGCGAATGGTGTAAACTTATAGTCAAGACACAGAAATATATTAAGGAGCCTATAGTACTCCTCTTTTCCCGCAGGCCTAAGCGCTGCGATCGATCAAAAAGGTATCTGGGGTCAATTTGACCCCCTGTGTTTTCGGACGGTTAAAAGAGAATCGTTTAAAATGTAGCTGAAATTAATCGGACATGATTTGTGGGAGAATGAGATAACTGAGCATTTTTCAACGTTTAATGAAAGTCGGTTTAGAACGCACCAATTAGCGAAGCTTGACACATTGCGTTGCAGGATCGTATAGTCATTAAGTGATGATAGTGTATTAAAAATCTTCGCGTCGTCAGCGTAGAGTAAAATGGAACATCCTGGAACAACAGTGATCAGGCCATTTATATAAATGGCAAAAAGAATGGGACCAAGGTGACTACCTTGTGGAACACCTGATGTAGCAATTATGTCAGTGGATAGAATGCCATGAAATCGAACGTTCTGCTTGCGATTAGAGAGATAAGATTTAACCCAGTCTATAAACTTATTGCAGAGCTCAAGAAGATGCAATTTACATATAAGAATGTCATGATCCAGCTTATCGAAAGCTTTCGTGAGGTCGGTGTAAATGCAGTCAACTTCTTTACCTTCTTCTATGGCAGGATGACTAGGTTCGCAAGTTCTAAAAGGTTAATGGTGGTAGTAGATTTACCTTTGATGGGAATGGCTTTACCATACTGGCAAGGTGAGATTAAAGACTTCGAGTGAAAAAATAGCACCTCGGTAACTATGGCTTCAAAAAGCTTGGCGACGCATCGTCATTTGGCGATTGGCCTATAGTTGTGTACGACTTCTTTGCTGCCTTTTCTGTAGATCGGAGTAAGTGAAGAATATTTCCATAAGTTTGGGAAAATACCGGAGGAAATCGATCGATTAAAAAGATGAGCTAATAGTGGTGAGAGGAAATTGGCGCAACGTTTAAGCACTATGGTCAGTAATCCATCAGGACAGGAGTGAAAATTATTCTCAAGATGAGATATATGTCTTAAGTTAGTGGGAATGTCGATGTAAAGGTCTTTCATTCCTAACGTCGTCTTAGGAGAGTCCATCAGGTAATTGAAGTTAGGTTTATTGAATTCGGAGAGAGGTAATCCAAACGCGATTTGGAAGTAATCTGCAAATAAGTTACTGATTGCTTGCGAGTTATTAATGACCATGCCGTCAGATATAAAAGAACTAGGATATCCGTCATGATACCTTTTTGAGTTTACGAAATTCCAAAAACGATTGAGATGGCTTATGAAAGACTGCATAAGCTCGTTCATATAATTGGAGTAGGGAGATGAGGTTTCAGATACGAATCTATTTCGTAATTCCTCATAGACTTTATAATCATTCTCTAGACGCGACGAGCTGTACACTTTCCACGCCTTGATTTTCAAATTTTTCAGATTGATTAAATCTGTTTTGATCCATGGAAAGCGTTTCAAAGGTACAGAGTTACTCAAAGGGACACAGCGAGCAACGCAACCGAATAAGATAGAATGAAAGTTTATGGCTGCAACGTTTACGTTAGATTTATTCACAACCAAAGACCAGTCGCATTCGGTCATTACTTCACTAATTTAATTAGTTGAATTATTATTCAATATTTATTTGTAATAAATTTTTAAGCAAAATCATTTCCTCCAAAGGGCGTAAGTTTAATACGCAAAGTAATTAGTTTCGATTATTTTAAATCAAAATAGCCTTGATGAAAGCAGAGTAAAGGGAAATATAAACAAAAAATTATAGACTCCAAAGAAGAAAGAAAATCACCTTCAAATTATTATCTTGTTACACTCACTTTCTATACGAAAAAATATATTTTAAATTAAAATAAAATTCGGGTTTCGAGTGCTGACAAAGTCGAATAAGTGATTCACAGCTTAAAACAAATTAGCTTAATTTTGAAAATAGTGCAACCTCATTGTTATTTATTATATTCTGTTACCTCATTTCTTTAAAAAAAAACACATCTTCAAACTAACCTCACTCATTAATGATCATTCACTTCACACAGCTCTCAGTGTTATTAAGTTTCTCGTAATTAGAGACATTAAATTTCAAAGCTCCCTCGTTTTTTTTTACAACGATCATAATGTACCATTCTGCCATGGTTTTTCTTTGCTCGTTGCCCGAAATTACGCACATAAAAAATTATAAAAAACACATAAAATTGTCATAAACACCTCCCAGTTGATGTAGATTTTGTAAAATTTTCAGATGGTAAAACGTATAATTGAGCATATAAATTTCATGTTTGTCCTATTTTTAATGATCGCACGCGCCACTATTTCATCGCGATGCTCAAGAAAAGTAAATGCTTAGTGGCCCTTTAGTTAGTTGGTGGATGCATGTATGGAGATCATCCTATTCATGTCTCGAATTCATAATATTTCGGATTCTGATGATATTGTCACGGTGAGTGTGTAGTTATTTATTTCCGTACTGTGTAAACTTTTTTTTTCAAATGTGTTTATAGAAGCATGCTTGGAACAGTGAAAGGCGAAAATTTGAATACGCTGGAATTTTGAAAAAATCGTTCAAAAAATACCAGAAATAATAGATGCGCGCAGAATTATAGCAGGTGATAGGTAGGTGAATGAAAAAAAACTTTAAATACATCTACCACACGTGATTGATCTCATTTGGAGCAAAGTTTTAGTCTGGACAATTCTCTAGTGGCAGATAAACTCAACCCTGTTCTGGGGTGCTTACACGTGGTTTTTCAAAAAGGCGGCCTTTTATGGTAACTGAGCGTTGGCATAGCAGCAGGAGTGAAACTTTTTAAAAAAAATCAATCGAACTCAATGACTGTTCCTTGAAAAAATGAACTGCTAATTAAAAAAAAAATCTAGCGCATTAGAACCGCTAGAAAACTAATTTTCGAAGAAATTATCTTTGAGGGACTTAAAAATGTCTGAAGACGTATTACACTTCTTTGTAGTATCATATCAACCATTTCTTACTCAAAGGAGCAAATATATTTTTCTGACAGCATTTCCTATAACACAAATGATGAAAATGTTCAGTGCTGGCTACATTTGTCCAACACAACAGCAATAAGTCTACCATAACATGCTCAGCGATTAAACTATGTCTGGGGTTGCCATCCGAAAAATTTCTAAAACTCGGAAAATTTAAATATCGGTTGCTTATTTTATTGTAAATGCTTTGCTTATGAATATAAAATGGAAGCATCTGTTGGTGCAATATTTACGAAATTGCCTGGAGCTGGCAATCAAGCGTTAGCACCATAGCTGCTTCACGTTGAGTTAAATCTACCCTGTGAATTTCCTTTCGATTGATAGGCTGCGCTGGAAGTTATAAGGGTGAATAGAATTTTATGGTAACCATCCTCAAAGCTTTTCAAATTTTCGAAACCTAAATATTTGTTGTTAACTGTAATTGCAGAATCATTCCCATTTGAAAATTTAATGACAACATGGCTCGATAAAGAAATATCAATAAATTACGAAATTCATCATAGCTGGCAATCCTTTCATGATTTTTCTACGAAATTCCTACAGAATTAGAAATGCAGCAAGATCCACTTATCATATGAATTTTGTTTTGATTTCGTCACTGCATCGGAAGTTATAGGGAAAAAACCTTTATTTTCCTGAGCAAATTTACAATATTTAGGAGACAAAAATTGCCATAGCTGGCGACCCTATACTAATTTGTCAACCGATTTTCTATGTAATCTGTCTTAGAGTAAGGTTCACCTACTGGCTAAAATCTGGTGGCTAAATCGGAAGCTATAGGCCAAAAACCAGTTTTTTCACCCGGCGTTTTTTCAAAATAGCACCACTGCCACAATATTGCCTGTATTTCTATCAGATCTGGTCCTAGCTAATACCAGCATGTCCTGTAAATTTCATATTGATCGCATTATCCGATCGTCAGTTCTCGTGAACAGAAGTTTTGAGTGCTGAAAATAGAGGTGATTTGGGCTGCCGTTTTTGTTTACCGCGGAATTTTGAAAAATTTTATTTGACTTGGTGGAAAAAAGTCTATCAATAATTTGAATTCATTTTCAAAAATCAAAAATTTTTCAGGAGGGTCGATGATTTGAAGGATATTTTTTCAGGAGCCTGCTGTAGCTACAGAGTTGCCCGCACAGTCTTGAAAGTCCATGCGTGTTAAATCTTAGTCTACATCAATACTCTCTGCCAATTTCACGATGATATATTGTTTTTCTCAAAAGTTATGACAAATTGAAATTTGAAAAAAAATCCTTGCCAACTTTTAGGCATTCAGCGCCTATACAAGGCTCAAAATTTCCAACTCTTTATCATAGATCAGCTTAAAGAGTAATGATTGGTGTTGCCGGTGTAAAGTTTGCCGGTGTAAACTATTGCGTTCCAGAAAACTGAACAGTAATCAAATCTCCCGGAGGATCAAGTGTATCCAGTCTCCCCTACAAGGTTATCTCTTATGCAGATAGGTTTTCTGATAAAGATAACTTCTAAACAGTGCTTTATTTGTTTTACTGTTATTTGGAAATTTATTGCATATTATGTTGCTTGTTTTTATTGTCATTGTTTGACAAATTATGTTGAATAGACATTTGACAAATATAATTTGACTCTTGGCTAGCTTGAATTTTAGTGCTACTTTTATTGACAAACTGTATTTAATGACTAGTCTCATTTTTGGCAAAATCGGTTCAGTTCTTAGAATGAATTATCGATTGCATAGAGCCCCAGCCGCTTGAAAGAGTGGTCCAAAATTTAATCGGTAGAAAGCGCCTTCAATGTCATGTGCCATTATCTAGCGGACCCAATTCCTATTACTATTATTATTATTATTCAAAAGAGCAATTTTACTTTCAATAATCACTGACTACAAAAGTATATTAAAGCAAGTTTCTACCTTTTGCGGCCAAAAAAATCTCACTTTTTGCATTTTCGGATAAATATATACGGATAGATAGATACATGTTGATTAAAACGGTAGATGCATGAGTTACAAAAGTTATCCCTTAAAATAGGGAGCGATATCGAGCGCGCTGAGCCGCCACGTCCCGGCGCTCTGTGCCGCATTTTTTGACCTGGTGCAAGTGATTGAAGGCAGACGGGTTAAGGAATGATCACACATTTTTTTACAGTTGGGTATCAAAGGCTTGTTCATGGCTGGTAGTAGAATCATTAAAAAATATTAACAATCTTTTATTTTACATAACAATTTGTAGCCAAAAAAAATGGAAAAAATATTTTTTTTCTTTAAGAATTGCATTACTTTTTCATTTTTTTTTCACAATTCTGGTAGGGGCTATAGACAAAAGTATATGATATAAGATTATGTTTCATATGTTCTTTTAGATCATCTGAATCGACGGCAGGACTTCCACCAGCAGCTAAAATCCGTGTGGCACGCCGCCATTGCTCACTGTCCACCCTCCCCCCCTCCTCCTTTGCATATGTCGACAAAAATTTTTTGTACATTTAAAATAAACTTTTACCTACAATTGAAAAACACATGTTAAGTGTCTATCTTACATACATTCCCCACAAAAAATTCCTGAAGAAAGCACATTTTTTCGGCCGCACAAGGTAGAAACTTGCCTTAAGAATCTACATGGATTCACAAATTATTAGATTGTCTCAAATGTCTAAAATGAACCGTAAAATCCAATTCTCGGTCCTAAGCATCTCCACTCATCCAATTTTCATGTCGCTTAACTGTACCATTGAAAGTTGCATCTTACAAAAAAAAAATGTCTCCAGACGTAATGCGACATTTACATCAAACATTGCAATAAATTTCCCATACAGGCTGCAATTAGAACCAGAAATATCACACATAAGCTTAAGCGCATGAACGCATGTCTGTAAATATATTCTTTGTGCAGTAATTCAGAGATGATCCTCGGGTGGGCCCCTTTCGATTCAGGAAAACTGATGTAGGACGGAAGTGCAAGAAGCGAGGTGTGAACGCTTAGTTTTTGATTCTTATGGACCGTGCTAAAGAAATGAGAATCACTTAGTATGTAGGTATAGTAAGACATACGTGTAATATTGGAGCACAATAAATATCCGATAAGACAACTGCTCGCAGATGGAACTGTCACCCGGACCGGGGAGGACATTTATAGTCAGGCGCCCACGCTTTTGATCTAACGCTGAAGATACCATGCATAAGTGCGAAGGTGGTACTAGCATGTGTGGGGCTTAAATATGCGCCAAGCTCACAAAAATGAAGACAATCGAAATAGAATTTTTTGGGGGGATCGCGGCGATATGATTGTTGGTGTGTAACTGACTCCATTTCTATGGATATGTGTTTTTTTTTGTTGGAATGATATGTTTTGGTTTATGTCTTTTTTGACTTTTGTTTGTTATTCTTACAATGCGTTGAACATCTAAATCGATTCTAGAGATCACTTAAAATTTGGATTGAGGTTTTCAGTTTCTTATTTCAGAAAAAAATTGAAACTTTTAGAAAGAACTTTTAGAATTGAAACTTTTAAGGGGATGGGTTGCAAGGGTGCTTAAGGGGACATAGCACCTTCAAAATGAAAAAAAAATTGTTTTTTTCAAAGGTTAGTTTTTAATTGAATAATAAGACATATCTTAATGAAACTTTGTACATATACTTTGTTTGTCTTAAACTACATAAAAAATTTGTTGTGGCCTCCTGTCGTCTGCTACATTTTTTTTAAAAAAACACCAAAAAAACCTGGCGTGCACGTTAACTGCCGTCAGAAAAGGCTGCGGAAAAAACAAAACCGGGTTTTTTATCAGCATCAAAGCGGCCTTGGAATGAACTAAAAAAATAATTTAAAAATAACAAAATGGCGGCGTTTTTTTTTTCGAAAATCGAGGTTTTTTCCCCCAGAAATCGGTTATAACTAAAAAAATTTAATGCCGATTTTTTCATCCGTAGTTCATTCTGAGCATTAACATGTGCAGAATAACGTGTTAAAAATTTCGAACGATTGGATAAATACATTTTTCTTAATCATGCACGCCAACTTGAAATAGGTTGTTTATATATATATTAATATTTTTTGTAATAAATCTTACCAAAATTTAATCTGAGTTGCCTAGACCATACAATATACCTTCCTCTTATTCCTACTCCTCCTGTCCAAAAATTTTTGCTCCCTTCGAGTAGCTCTGGCCTCTTTAGATGCCTCAGTCGAGTGTTTTTCCGCCTGATTGATTCTTGCGACATCTCTTTTTTCTGTATGTTCCAGCGCACGTTGGCCAATTGTAATTCCCATGACTTGCATTATTTTCAAGATAGCCATAAATCCTTCATTGAATGTACATGCTAAAATATTTGCAGCCATATTTATGATATTTTTTCCACAAAAAATATGTTTGGGTCCGAATTCCAAATACAAGAATTATAGCTTTCGTTATTATTCTGCGTAAAATTGCCCAAGTAGCGCTTTAATAAATCTTCTGATGATAAGTCATCAAAGATAGGCTTTAACATTTCTTGTACCTCATCATCTAAAGGTGGAGTATGCTTGAAATTTTTTAAAGCATTACCACCAGTCGCCTCCGCCTTGCGCCAGTCACACCAAGTCTTTTCTCCAACAGGACAATAAGAGTGTTGAGGGTTCTCACCAGTTGAAATTTTTTGGTAATATGCTGCCCAAATTTCCTAGCACATGTTTTCAAACGAATTAGAATTTCGCCGTATAGGTAGGCCATAATATGTTGGCAAATTTTTCATTAATTTTAGTGTCAGTTGAACTTTTTTCGGACCTTTTTTTTGGAGTTTCACCACTTTTTTAGAAGCATCTTTTTCAGATATTTTTTTTTTGTTTTTTGCCAAGGCTAACTTTTTTTTTTGCTTCTTTTGAAGAAGTTGACTCACTTATTTTTCTCTACACTTTAGCCTAAGTCCTTGTAGCGGTATAGCAAAGTGAACGAAAATCATAGAAAAAAAGACCTTGGCGCGCTTCGCTATATATGCTCACAATGTTTTTTTTTAGAATTTCAATTTTATATTATTAAAATCATGTTTTAAAAGCTTCATTCTAACATATTCAATCAAAGAAAACAAACAAAAATCGAATTATTGAAAATTTGAAGGTGTATTGATCTAGAAAAATTAAAACGCTGAGGACACATTGTAAATCTATTGGAATTAAATCTAACATTTAACAATTTTTTGACGTATCTGCTTGAATATTTGGTAAATAGTTAGCTACAACGTACGATAGCTCTTCAAAAAATTCATATATGTATATATGCTTTTGATACATGTTTGAGTTTTGGTTCAGCTTGTCAGACGCCAGAATAAAAATTTAAATTACTAGCGGATTTAATTTTTTTTTTCAAAAACCGTTTTACAGTTTTAGTACCAAATGCTACTTATATTTAGTTTTAAAATGATGCTTTTCGTACTCTAATTCAGTAGTTTACACTTAGATACAACCTATAAATTCACGATAGTTAAATCACAGGTTCGTTGTATCCTTTTTTTACTCTATTCTAAGAATCACATTAAATACATGCAAATACTTTTCGAAAACAGTTATTATTTCAAGGCAAAACAAACATATTTTACCACAAGTTGCACCATTTCCGTCTTCCGCAGACTTTTCGAGCCCTTTTTCGCATTATTCATGCATATTATTTGGTTGGAGCAGAGGCTTTGCTTTTCAACTTCATTTTTTTTTCTTCTATATCAGTTCCTTTTTTCGCGGTAGGACCAACCAAATGGCGGACGTTGTCTGTGAAAATTTTGAACTAGAACTGAATTGCTTATGATGCCTACCTACCTGAAAGCCTTATAAACATGGTACTAGGGATGTGCCGCACAACACCAGGAAGAGTTCGATTTGTTAGTCGGCTACCGAAACATATGTTGACGAGAGCACAAGATTGGATCGTAAATAAAAGACAGGTTTGCAGATTTAACAGTCATCTAAAATGTCTAGTTTGTTGAAGGAGCATACACTACGTAAATATGGGAAATTATATCGTTTTGTGCTTGTTTTTATTCATTCAGGGTCACAGTTGCAGTAGTGGAATCGATTGACTGACTTCTATTTCGAGCTGTAGGCTTCTGGGAAAATACATTTGGCTTAGTGGAGTTGATATGAATGCAAATCAAATTGGCATTGTCATTGGAAACATAATTTAGAGTCAGTTTCAATAGGGCAGGAGGTTGAGGATAAAGTTTTTTTTTGGGTTTTGTTGAATCCTTCCTTTCCGCATCTGCTGGCATTTTTTGCTTACTTGTTTACACATTAGTTAGTTAGGACATATATTATGATTCATAGGTCCAATGGTTTTCGCGTGCATTTCGATACTCTTGAACACTATAGTTGATGTATTCTTTTCAACGAGCAGACGGCCAATTGCTATCCATAAAGACCTGCACAGCTAATCGACAAAAGGTCCACAGCTTTTCCAGTGAAAATTCACAAATCGCATCATGTTCACTCATTTAACCTTTGAGGGTAACAATTACCAATTCTTATGTTGGAGGCGTAATTCGAGAACTTTAATCCTTTGTCGGAAGATCTTGATTACCGAAAATCACACAAAAAGTTTCGTAGATGTTACAAGAAACCAGGCGACTGGCTATCGCGGTGAAAACAGCATACGAGAGAACAAAAGCCAGAAAATGTGAAAAAAAACAGTATGGAGCACGGTATAATCTAAGAACTTGATCCTTTGGGCGGCAATTAGTGGGGCAGGTGTTTGAAATGCAGCGCAACTCGATCCAGTTAAGAAATTCCCGATAACTATATATTTTTAAGTGGCGGCCGACGTGGTGATCTGAAACAGAAGTACCAAAACATACTCGTGGTACCAGAGTACGAGTGAGTGTCGTAGATACAAGAGGCGACACGTTTGTTGTATGTAGATATGGATGTTGCAGGATCTTGAAGATGTGCAGACGCAGACGTCGCGACACCCGTATTTTTGACTCGTGCTCGTTGTTGGCTACTACTTTTTACCGGCACTTACGTCGCTACTTTACCTACAGCAGATCGCGTTATAGTTTTGGACTTGATCGTTGAAGTGAAGCAAAAAGTTAATGAAGGACGATTGAAATTTCAAAGTCGGCATTGAATAGTGCGGAAAAAAGAAATGAGTCTAATGATGATTGAAGTTAAAGCTAATAAATCGAATGATATTGCCTTAAGAGACATAAAACAGTCGCTAAGGAATGGATTTTATTTAATTACATTGGAACTATTAGTCGCTAAATGCTAATGGCTGAGGCATTTTTTTGCAAGCAGTCTTTCTGAGGTTGCATGGAGAAACCCAATCGTTGAGATGCGGTGTTTTGCGAAAAAGCATCGCAAAGATCCTTTTCGTCAAAATACGTATCTGTCACAAAATTGATTATTTTATAATAGTGCGTTGATTTTCATAATTTAGATATCATACAAAATCCATTGCACTACTCCCCCTGTTAAGGTTTGAACCTTGTGTTAGGGGTGAGGAGGATAACAATTTTTTTATTCATAAACACAAAATATGACAAAATAAAAGCAAAGTAATCAAAAAGTAACTAAATATTCTTACTCACTTATTAACATAATAATAATTAATAATAGCTAAATAGTTCAAAAAGAAATAGGAAAAGTTATAATATTAGACACATAAAATTCACAAAATAAAGATAAATAAAAACAGGAAAAAAATAGGCATAGATTTAACAGATATATTAGTTCAATAAATTTTTTTAATATCGCTCTTAAATTTTTGCAGATCTCGTATTGTTTTTATTTCCCTTGGCAATGTATTGAATAATTTAATTCCTACATACGTGAAATGGTTTTGACCCATATGGGTTACACGATTTGGGAGTATGAGTGTATCATCGGTGCCGCTTCTAGTTGCATTGGTATTAATTCGAATTTCCTTGAAGGTCTGTATCAAGAGGTTTAATTTGAAAATTTTGTCTATTGGATAAGCAGAGAAACAATTGTTCCGAGCTATAGTGGCGATGGTTTTTTTAATAATATATTTATCAAAGTTTTTTGAAATTTTTTTAGAGGGTTAAGCGCACTTTGCGATGCTCCGCCCCAAGCGATGATTGAATATTGCAGTACTAAGTGGATCAAAGCAAAATAAAATTATCTTAAGGCTTTTATATTTAGAAAAGATCGAACTTCGAAGCAAAGCGGTATCAACTTTCTTAACTTATTTATCGAGGTTTGTACTGGGTGGTCCCATTTCAAGTGTTGGTCAATTGTGACTCCTAAATATTTAGTATGATAAACATTTTTTATTGGCATACCATGACAGAATAACCCACAACTAGTTGAGTGAATGCTTATGTCAAGATTTTGAGGTAGGCCTCGCCGCGTCATAGCAAAAGTTATGTAATTAGTTTTCAGAATGTTTAGAGTGAGACAGTTGCAGCTCATCCAATCTTTTAGCAATGCAAGACTATATTCTGTTTTTATCTTCACTCCTTCCCAATCAGCGATTTTTGAACTAGCGAACAGAACCGTGTCATCAGCGAATGATATTAGCTGCCTTTTATGTGCTGTGAGAATATATCATTTACGTAAATAAGGAAGAGGATATGATCAAGAACTGTTCCTCGTGGAACACCGTACTCAACAAATAAAACAGGAAATAAAACATTTTAATATTCTCCAAGCCTAATAGCTTAAGTAGTTAGGGGTAGTCAGGATTTTCAGCAAATCGATTTTTTGAAAATTGTTTTTGCAAGATATCCTGGAATATTATCTGAAAATCTCACATAAATCGAATGAACAGTTTTCAAGAAGCTCTATAATGAAGAGCTTTCCAATAAAAACTAATTTTGTAATAATGTAAATAATGTAATAATGTAAAGTTGGCAGACAAGCACGCCAAAGTTGCAAATCAATATCTTGGAAGCTTCCACATCCGCAAAATAACTATTCTATGGCCTAAGAATAGAAGACTCAATGTAAGAAAATAAATAATTGGTATTTCTTTGCATAAATCGAGTGAAAAACTCTGAATGAATTTTTCTGTAACCGATGTTTCGAAAGTCAGCAACCATTGTAATTGAAAAACCAATAGAAATAAAATTAATACAACTAATTTAAAATATCAAAAACTCTAGCGCAACAGAACCGCTAGAAACACTAATGTTCAATGAAATGTACAGGAATCGTGCAGATTTTTAGTGCAGAATTTACCACTCGTGCTCCAACGTGTTTCGAGGGCAATGTACCGCTTTAATCTCACCAATGCATATAAACTAATAGAACGGAAAGGTTTCCAGGGTTACCATTTGTATGAATTTCAAAATTAAAGTCAAACACTTGTTTCTTGTATTTATTATCGGTTGCAAATCTTACGAAACTTGGAAAACAGCATTTTCTGTAACACAAATGAAGAAAATACTCAGTGCTTGCAACACTTTACCAGCACTGCAACTAAAAATCTACTACAACTGCTTCCTGTCAAAATCAAGCTACCCTATGAATCTCGTTTTAATCCACTGATTTTATCAAAAGTTACAGGGATAGAAAGTGTTTGGGGCTGCCATCCGAAAATTTCAAGAAATTAGAAAATTTATTCATGGGTTACTTACTTTCATTGTAAATATTCGCGATATGAATGCCTAATGTAAGCATTTCTTGGTACAAAAATAGCAAAACCGCCTTGTGCCGGCAACCCTTTGTCAGCATCAAAGCCAAAAATATACCACATCTGCCTCTGTGAATTTCGTTTTGATGCGATGACTGCATTGGAAGTTATTGGGGTACAGAGAAATTTAAGGCTAGCAGTCGCAAAATTTTTCAAATTTTCCAAATTCTAATATTTGTTGTTTATTGTCACCAAAAGATCAATATCATTTGAAAGTCTTATGATAAAATCGCTTACTAAAGAAATGGTAAAAAAAAAATACAAAAACAATCATAACTGGCAGCTCTTTTATGGTTTTTCAACCAGATTCCTACTGAATATTGCCTACAGTAAGGTGCTTTTACCAAATGAATTTCGTTTCGATTTCATGACTGCACATGAAGCTATAGGGCAATTTTCAAATTTTAAGACATCATAATTACCGTATCTGGCAGCTCCAGCCGAATTTTTCAACCAAATTTCTACTAAACGTGGCTTAGAGTAAGGTTCAGCTACTGTATGAATTTCATTAAAATCTGATAACTGAATCGAAATTCATTGGGCAAAAAGCAGTTTTTTAACTTTGTGATTTTTCAATCACTGGCACAGATTGGCACACATTTCCGAATCGCTTCAATCAGACCTGGTCCTACTCAAAATCCATACATTCTGTGAATTTTAGCTGTCTAATTATCGAGTCGTGAGCTCTCTTGAACAGAAATTTATAATGCTAATATAGCTGAATTGGGGAAGGGCTACCGTTCTAGCCCGATGTAAAATTTCAAAAGTTTTACTTTGGCTATGCAGACAAAGCATAAAATTTATATATATATGTGTTGCTTTTTTTTCTAAAAAGCGACCATTCTTCAGGAGAATCGATGATTTGAAAGTTTTCACTTTAAGTGGCTGCCATAGCTAAAGGGTTGACAACATACTCGTAAAAAACAACATAAAACTACAACTTAGTAATGTAAATATGACCTGTAAGTTTCATAATGATTTGATAGCTCTATCAAAAGTCATCGCAATTCATCAATTTTCCCGATCTCTTTTTAGGCACCTAGTGCACATAGAGGGTTAAAAACTTCCAAAACATTATCATATCCATATTTAAAATACGTTCAAGATTCATTTCGTTAACTTAATTTTTGCAAAAATTATTTGTTGACGTAATAATACGTATATTTAAAATATCACTAAAATAACCGCCGGTGCCAAAGGGTTAAAGATTATTCGCATTTGGTGAGACCGTGCATTATTCTACATATACACCAATGTATATATATAGAAACATGAAAAGTATAATAATTTCGCTTTCATTAATGAATTAGGGATTTCTTCCTGAAATTCCGTGAATAAACTAACAAAGGATACCATTTTGTTTAGTTTTAAAAAGAAAACAGCTTCAATGCGGCTCTATATGAACCTATAAAATGTTATGATAGTCACCGCAAAGCACGACTTGCAGGATACGGTCCAACAAATATGGCGAAAACTTGGTTTACAATAATTTTTTTGAAAAATTTTCTGTCAAATTAAATTAAAACATAATATAATAACTTTGTATCATTTGTTTTAATAAATTAAAGAATCTACTGTTAAAAAAAATATTTTACGTACTCAATTTTTCACGCCGTTAACTATCCCTGAAATTTTTTTCATGTATGTCAAATAGCACTTGTGATGAGTTCTGACAGAATCAGCAAGCCTAGACATACAGCGCCGCCTAAATGATCATTTAAGTGCTGTGTGTCGTATGGTAATTTGGACTAATTACCACTAAATGACCAAATTATTAATCATTAAGCAAATCGCTAATGATCATCAAACTTTGGTTATTTATTCTGAGATGATGCAGAGTTGCAGAGATGATGCAGATACATAGTCCCCTTGTAAAAGGTCGGTTTTTACATTGAAAAGGAAGAAGAAGACAACTTTTTTGAGATGCCAAATTTAAAATCAATATATTTAAAGAATTTCAATGAAGTTCTTGCGCGGTTTGTACTCCAACTTCATTAATTAGAACATAAAAGAGGCAAAATACACTTAAAACACTTTCGATTTCTCTATTTTTGAAAAACTAATTGCTTTGAATGACAGACAGTCAGTGAGAGTATCATAGCCCTTGCGTAAATGGCTGTGTGTAAGCAACTCATTACTAATTTAGGCATAAATGATCATTAATAAATCAGTAATTTAAGTGCCTGTCTCTCTAGGCTCTTATGTAGCAAATACATATTGGCCAAGGCCAGGCCAGCTGCTTGACATTTCCCGGGTCGTCACAAACTCCCTTTGACTAGTGCCCAAAACCCACTCCGAATTGAAGTCGCACAAGCGCCGGCGAGTCCTGTCAAAGTCGCTTGCCTGGACCGTCAACATGCTCGGGCTTGCCTGCTTTGGCCTGGGCCTGGCGTTGGCCAATAATTATTTGCTACATAAAGGTGCAAATTTGTCAATATGGGCTTGCCAACGATATTCTGGTTTTAAAATAAAATAATTTCAATTAAGTCAGAATAAGGGATCTCTAAAATATTATATATTTTTGGGATAATCTGAAGTTTAGTTTATCTGAAGTTTAAATAGCATGCATGAATGCAGAAACTTATGCAGCTGTCTTTTGAGAAGTGATTTTGTTGGTTTTTTCTTATTAAAAGGTCTAAAAAAAGTTTGATGTTTTATCAAAAAATTTAGGAATTTTAGTATCGTTTGGAGACAGATATCGTAAGCCAAATTTAAGTCAGTCTATTTATATCTATCTATCATTTAGTCTTTGAATTAATTTTTCCATAGTAAATTCTAAAAAAATTCACATCTACTATCAAAACTAACAAAATTGTATGTGTATTATTGTTAAATTAATAATTTGTAGTTATGTTCAAATTGCAATTAGTTTAATTGTGTGTACCTTGTGGCTCTGCAAGTATCAGCTCAATTGAGTAATTTAAAGAATTTAAAGTTCGAACAGAGAAGAAAGAAAGTCCCGTTAAATCTGAAAATAAAGAATATTGATAGGTTAGTTATGCAGCATGATACACGAAAAACACGTTTTTGATTATGATTCGGCTCTATGATCCATTTGATTGTTGCACTACAACTGGCATTGAAAGCATATTTAACCGATTTCACTACAGATGACAGACTATATGAGCTACGAGGAAAAAACTAGATGAAGCTAATTTTGTCAGTAGAACCTGTGATCAAAATTTGCTAGTCTATGTACTTAGAAATTTGAATTTTAGAGTAGAAAACTAAATTACAGTGAAATAAATTTCAAAAAATCTTGATTTAAAGTCAGAATTCTTGGATAGCCTTACATATTATAAATCCATATGAATACATATTATTTTTTTTTTGTTTTACTATGTATCCACCATGTATACAGGTAAAATCTTAATCATGTATACAGGTAAAATCTTGCACAAAAAACCTTGTACTTTTCGGATAAAAATTTACTTTTCTTTAATTTTTTAAATTGCATTAAGTGTACCTAGTAATATATAATAGCGCCAGGTCATAAGTCAATTAATTTTTATTTTCAATATAAGTCAATTAGGCATATTCGATCCTGCCGTCACAAATCTACAGGACAAGGACAACATTTGTTCGTTCACCTTCAACTTATTCCTAAAACCTTTTCTTACTCCTTCCTATCCTGCGAATACAACATTCGTTCATTTGATTGATGAATAACGATATTGTGTGCATACATTTATTACGATCCATCATGATTCAATGGGTGGTTCTGAGGACCACCATGAATCCTTTGCATTTTTGTTTTCGTTTTAGCCTGATATGACTCAGTTGTATATTCAATCGTTGCTACGATGACGATATGCATAAAACACTTGGAATCCATGTTGTAGAGGAAATGAAGTCAAGACGCATTTTATGATAATTGTATTCAGATATTGTTAATGTATTCAAGTTTCAGAATGCGTTCAAATTTTGCGAGGGTTAAGCGTCTCGTGAAAGAAATGTTATCTGGAGTTTTAATTATTGATCAGAGGTACTTCGAAAATGCAGAAGTTGAGTGAAAATGTGTAAGTGTGCAAATTCTGGTGTGTTGCATGCACTTTATTGTTTTCCCTTTATTTTTATTTATTTTTTGAAAAAAATATTGAATAAAAAATTAGATCGAAAATATATTCTGGCTGGGAATTTGTCAATAATAATAAATAAAATAATTATTTACTGTTATTTTGTCAATTAATTAGTATGTGTTTCTTACGGAGAATTTGAATTGGTGTCAAAAGCTTGCTCCTGTTTCCCTTTATAAGTAAAGCCCAGTCATAAAGTAAAGTTTTAGCAAGCGGGTTAATATAAATATAACCCTACAATTCATACTGCGCATACATAAATGAATATTCTACTGCAATTGATCACGATAAAATCTTGTACACTATATATTTTTTCTTGCAGTCGTTTAGAGTATTTGAAGAAGACACGCAATATTTTTGAATAAAGATGATTGCACGCTTATTGTTGTTTCATTTTAGACACATTCATTCTGTCTACCTTTAGCGTAGCTGAATATCAGACTTTAAAACCAACTGAATGTTCGGACTCAAACGAACGAGCCCCAAAGACTACGAAAATCAAATGACAAATGTTGGGAATCAACATAGGATGGCAATGGTAATAGAGCTGGAATTTGCCAAGGAAAGCATTGTATTAAACTCGAAAATCAAAAACTGATCTGAATAAAAATGATTTTCTGCAGAGTTAGCAGATAGAGAGAGAGAGAGAGAGTTAATTTATGATATTATTCTAATTTATGATATTATTTTTGCATCAAAAAATGTATGCGACACTATACTGCGGTGAAATATATCATAATTTCTAAACGCGCCCAGTGTGGGCTGCATCGCATATAATTTTGATTTGAAAATAATAATTTTTAGGACTTTAAGAATATTATGAAATGCATTTGAAATGATTTTCAATATCTGCTTTCATCAACGTGTTTTGAGTTGCTTGAATTAGTGGGAAATCATTATTGGAAGCTGTTGAGTCTAAATAACGATTTATTTCATTACCGTAGACTTGAATTATTATAAAGTGTTTTCTAAAAATTATTTTCCTTATTTGGAAATTCTTATATAATATGTGCGATAAAAAAGCAATGGGACCGTATAAAAAAAGATCATTGCATGAAAGACAGATCTTGCTCTGCCCTCTTGCCTCTCTTTGCAAAGATCCTGCCTCGTATACTTTATAAGCCGGATCTTACTTGCTCTTACGAGCTAATTGTCCGGCACATCGCAGTCGATTGAGCCTCGTATATTTTGAATTGAAAGAGCCTCCTTTTGAACGTAGGATAGAGTAAGGACTCAATTTGTATCATAACTGGCAAGATCATTCTCTTTTACAGCATGAGCTTCAATTTTTTAAGACAGACTTTAGTGGCCCACTAGCTTTGGTAGAATGAAAAGGGATATGTTAGCTGACAAGGTCTGTGAGTGGATTTCCTCGTCGGTTTTTAACCTAGATGTATGTTTTAACTTCTTTGAAGTTATATCAACGGTTCTTTCTGTTGTGAATTTTATAAGCAAAGTTTCGAAATTCCTTGGTACATCGTTTACTAAAATTTAATTTCTTATTTACATGGGAAAGGATTTTGTCATATAGTAAGGTGAAGTGAAGTTTCTCATCCAATATTACATCGAGGTCCACAATTTCTTGATGATACCAATTTTGAGACCATCAGCGTAAAGTAGGTAGGGTATTTTGGACAAAGTGTCAGATAAGTTAGATATTAATATTTTGACAAAAATAGGGCCGTGAAGACTACCTTGTGGTAAGCCAGAAGAAACAAGAATAATTTTCGACAAAAATTCTTGAAATTAAGTGAATCGGGTCTCCAGTAATTTCAATTTTTTGCAGCTACAGGATCCCAGGTAAGATGGCACACTCAGCCAAATGCTTTGCTAAAGCCTGTATAGACAGCAACAATTTAGTATCATTTCTCAATTTTATATAGAATGTCAGAGAAAAGCACTGACAATTATGTAGTAGTTGAATCATGTAAAGTAAAGCCATGCTCCTACTCATTGAGACGTTAATTGATTGTTAGAGAAAGTTTGTCTATAACAATCTTTTCAGTTTCGGAATGGTGGATCATACTGCTCCAAAAATTTCACATGGATCCTATAATTTCTGACAGACCATTTATGTCCATTTTTGTACAATGCGATGATGCAATTTTTTGCGATGCACGAAGATTTCTAGGAGGATGGGAAAATCCTAGAGGAAAGGGACCTATTGATAAAGTAATACAGAAGTGTTACTAGCTGCTTGATAGACTTGCGCAAGAAAGTCGGAGGAAGATCAGGATCCGGGTCCTTAGGCTCAATAGTAAATTTTCATATGTTTTCACTTGTTATTGCTAAATGAATAAGAAAATGAATCAATGGAACTGAGGCATTAATTAGATGAGTTTACAGAATTTCGACTTCCTGAAAACAATCGACGAAAAAGTCGCATCCCGCTACACAATAGGCTTTATTGGGGGTATGGGCGGTACAATTTGAAGTAGGTTAATTGCAAAATAGCATACAAGCTTTTTTTAAAAATAATATAACCCACAGATTGAACAAAAGAGCGTACATCCTGAATTTACTAATAACTTCAGCATTAAATATGATTAAATAAAGAAAATAAATTCTTATAACTATTTAATATCTTCTTCTATTCGTGGAGTTGCCTCAAATGCTTAACATTTTCAAACTTAACCTGATTTAAACTGAAAATTTACTCTAAATAAGCGATATCGGGGTTATTCATAGAGTGCCGCGCATTAACGGAGGACTTTTCGCTCAAAAGTTTTAACGGAATTCTACCTTGTTACGGGAGCTGACCACCAGATCGTTGCGCCATAGAGAATTATTGGTCATATGATCGTAGCCCTTTTCGACGTAAGGCTTGATTTTTGGAAGAGGTTGCATATCATTCCGTATGCTTTAGAGGTTTCGTCGATGGCCATTTTTATGTGTTGGCTGAAAGATAGTGAAAAGTTAGAAATTAGCCCTAAGTATTTGATCTTTTTTGACGATTTGCTAGAGACGCGTTCGACGCTAACCTCCAGGATTTTAATGGAACTTTTCCTTCTGGAAGACGGTTGTTATGGACGCATAAAAACAATAAAGTCGCTTGCTCTTCCATTAATTTTTATGCATCATTTAGCGTAATGCCGACAAAAAGTGTCGACGTATCGCTGGAGCATTATTAATACCATCTTTTGATTATAGCCATTACACCACACCAGAAGACCAGCGAGGGTTGTTAATGCTGGGAGCATTAGAAGCAAAAAATATTAAAAAGAATAGGTCCAAGGATGGAACCCTGAGGGACGCCAGAGTCAAGAGAAAAGAGCTAAATCGGTAAATTGGTTTTAGCGGATCTGTGTGGAATATAGACTAAACTAATGTTAACAGAAGTTTTATTGAAAGACATTCAATAAAACTTCTGTTGAAACAGTACAATTATATGCTGAAACAGTACATTTCGGGTCATAGTGAAAATATCACTTGAAAGTGTGTTACTAACAGCAAGTAGACCCAAAACTTGGCGCGTCTAGCCATAGAAACAATAATCAAGATCGTTGCTGTAAGTTTTTCAACTGCTATCTAGGCCCTTGCATTCTTTTTTGCAGTGAAAGGGAGTAAATTAAAGTGTGAAGATTTGGCTCGGAGAGATAATTTATTTAATTTGCCTCTCAAATCGCTATGTGTCACCCAATTCAATCAATATGAGAAAGTGACCACTCTAATAGTATTTATTTATCTGTAATTATTCACCAGTTCAACTACATGTCTAATCCATAAACGACTATACTTGATATATATTCCCAGGGAGCTGTACGCATAATTAATTTGACACGGTTACCGTTGAATAACAGTCAAAAGAAATACACCAAGCAAGAAGTGTTATAAACTAGATTACACAGCATGTTGTCTTTAAAACTACAAGTCTATTAAGAATGCCTTAACGTTACAAGTGAGTCTGTATAGACTAAAACTGGAACGATAGTCATTTTGCAATTTTTCATAGCACACATATTATACCTTCACCAACCGGAACATATAGACCTACATCAACGAAGGAGATTCATTGAAAAACAATCACAAGCCTGAGAAGACTATTTGCGAATTGTCAAACATCGTCATAATCGCAGGATTATCAAACATAGTACATATTTAACTAGGCAATTCGCATCAATGGAATTTTGGTTCGTATCTCGTTTTTGGCTTTAAGCCGTTAGGAGATATGAGGGTTTCAAGGAATTCGATGGCAGCTCTTGTGGTCACATTTACCTGGAATTAATTCTTCAATTTGTCTTGAAATTGAGATTTTAAGGCTTATAAGACTAAGTTCTACTTTTTACGTATAAAAGGAAACCAGATGAGCTGAGGATCGGTTAGAACATACTGGACCCAAAAGCTATAAATGGTTATTAAACAGTGAAACAGCAATCGCATTTATCTATTTTCACTATACACATATCCTTGTGCAGTTGTAAAAACGCTATGTGTTCTTAAAAAGAGAACGAATGAATTCCAAAAGCCTTTGACAAAAACTACATCTATACTCAATATTTTTTTTACAGATATCTATTTCTCACCAGCGAAATATTTCGAATTCAATCTTCTACTCTATTAGTCGCGTAGCACTCATAGCCATTGCTATGATCGTATGTATCGAAAAAGAATTAGTGCCACCGCTAGTGTCCGAAATATTTCAAATACATATTTCAAACGAAAGTCAGAACAGCACGATTTCAACTAAGAAAATTCAGTAGCTAATTAAAAATCTTCACTATTTCGGCTTCAACAAACTATTTAGGTTAGATGGCTCGTCTTCTTCATGCGGTCACATATAAATCGAACGACCGCATGTAGCCTAACCTCAGATCAGTAACGAATTCAAACCGTGATTTTTTTTTGCCTATCTTAAATGTCGAGATAAAATTGTATCTATAGTTTCAGATATTGAAGATGAGACAAATTGAAGAGATACATGACATAAAAAAACACGTTAGAGTTTTATTCGAGATTTTCGCATCGGAAAGAAAGTGTACGGTCGCATCAGAAATAATTTTGTTGACAGTTTAGCTAATGTGGTTTGTGTAATGTATGTTTTGAATTCGTTGACCCAAAAAGTTTTTCATATATGATCATAGAAGATTTGCGAAGATGCCTAACTGTTGTTGAGCCTCTTTCATAAGGTTCTGTGAACCATGTGAATGTATGCTAATTTAAGTTTTAACACGGAATAGACTTTGAAAAAATACTTTAAGAACAAATTGTTCATTTTTATGTTAAGCAGACATGGTAAAATGAAACGGATTCTAGTGCAAATACTTCTTCCCAGCCTAAACGCTAGCGAATTATATATAGATGCGTTCGTAAAATTCCATGTTATTTAATAGTCTGATAAGTAGATGTCATTGAATGTTATGAATGGAAATTTAGAACGGCTCTTGTGATTGCCGTGCGAACTAAGATTGATTGTTCCAGGATAATTTGTAACTAGTACCGTTAAATTAAACAGTAGGTTTTTATATCGATGAATCTGCAGGAAATTAATCACATTTTCAAATATTACAGTTCTAAGAGCCTTCTGCAAAAGATATGACCTAGTAAAAAGATTCAATCATCAGTTTTCAAGGATACCATTTCACTCTGCACCACCTTTATAAACAAATATAATTACACATTCGTTATACCCTGCCCCTGCAGGCTGCAGCTACTTCACGCTATGAAAACTGTCTGGAGCCAACCTAAAAGTCCTTGAAAGTAATTGCATGTATCTATTTTTGGAAGACCCCAAAAAACACTTTCTAAACATATGCCTAATTTGGTATGGTATGGTTCGGGCCAGACACATGCAACATTTTTATATCGTTTTTCGTCAATTTCACATTAACCCTTTGTGTAGTGCACTGTACACAGACATGTTGTGCGGTTTTGGTCTGTTCTGTTTCTCATTCTTTTCTAATACTTTTTTGACTTTTGATGTAAAGCATTTTTATGCAGCAGAGCATAAGGTAACAAACGGCACAAATAACGAGCAGCATACGCTATTATAGTGGCACCGCGGTGTGGTGGCCGGTATAATGCGGTATGGCATGGTGGCACAGCCTAACCAAGTAACCAGCCAGTCAGTAAACCAACCACCAAAAATATTCTCGCCCACTTACTACTACAATGCGTCTAGCAAAGACAAGACCAGGCTACATGGCATGTATTAAAACCCTTCCTAATTCTAAGAATTACGGTCGCGAATTTTTAAATTTCGCCAAGACATAAAAACAATTTTTGGCAAAGCAAAAGTAACTTGTCGACAACGACGATGTCGACGACTACTACGAGAAAAAGGAAACAACAATAACATTTAAGAAGGAACCGAGAACGAGAATTGCATGCATCTAAGTATGCATACAATATACGATACAATAATCGTTTGAATGTATCTTGGTGTTTAAGAACGTGGAATTATGGTACACGCTCGGGAGAATTGCACGTAAGAAGAAAATGATCATCGAAGAACGCAACTGAACAAAAGGAATCAGAATAGTTTGGACACTGAGTTGGATGAATAGTTTTCCAAGTTTTGGAAAAGATTCAAAGTAAAATTCATAATAGTTCCTTGAAAATTTGGAGGGTTCTTCAAGTTACTGCGGCCTTCGAATAACGCAAGCAAACTTTGATACCTCCATCACATCTCTCTTTCACAACATAAAAATATGAGTCCTCATCCAAAATCTCCAATGCACCACTGTCCTAATTTTTTTTCTTCGCAAATTCTCTTCGTTAAATTGTTTCGCGAACTTGGTCTTGTCTCGGCCTGAATGCATTCACGCCGCAGACCACTGATCACGAAAGCTAAGTGGGATCATAACCGGAGCTAATGGCAAAACTTCTATATGTATCTTTGAAACTGCACCTTACCTCCTCATACCTTTCCGAATCCTACAGGCTTTTGCAAGCCTGCAAGACTTTGGACTGTGTAGTAGTATGTAGTACTGAAATTAAGTATCTTCGCTATGTCGTATATTTCGGTCTTATCGTCTGCTGCGCCAAAGTCAGTTTCGAAGGGAAGAAGTGCGGAAAAAACGCGACATCTTGGAAATAGGCTAAGGTTGGCGATTCCCGCGAAGGCACACTACTGACCAACTTTTATGGGACTCGCGAAAACAAAATAAAATATATAAAGTTTGATATGTGAGTATGTACATATTATACAATAAGAACACTGTATATGGATATTTAGGAGTAGACAGTGGATGGCATTGTGGTACTGCAGGCAGATTATGCTATTGAGATGGGTAACTAGAGTGCAGGCATGCAGTTATGCGAATATATTTGTATGGTTGGATGTAGGTTCATGTGGAAGAAATGAAGGGCACCGAGTACGATCGAACATATGCTTCGGAACGTGATAAAGTGTTTTTCTCGGAAGTGAAGAGTTTTAACTTCATTCGAACGAACCAGGATTACTTTCAAGGAACCGCAGGTGACTATTGGTTTATATCGATGTAGAGAGCTCATACGCGCGCAGCTCAATATGATATCATCAGGGGGTAGTAATTTAAATAGATAAATTGTGTTGAGAGGATATCTTTCATCAATATTTTTCACTCAGTGTTTATTTCAAATTGAACTAAGAGCAACTTGGGTATTATTGAACACTCTTATTAATGTTTATAAATTGGTTTGTGCATAAACATAATGCAGTCAAAGAAATAGAACCGAAATTCTTTGGTGTCAGCTTTAATAGGTGATTCCCAGCCGAGAGAGCAGTTTATAATTTTCAAACGTCAAAGAATGAGTCGAAAGCGGAAAAGTCAATTAGAAAAAGTTTAGGAAACATTTACCCAATGGTTGTTAATAGCAGTTAAACCACAGCATAAAGACGAGATACATTTCAAACACTAATGTGATGAATAAGTTTCATTTTGTTTCAGTAAATTTTTTATTTAAAATTTGGATTAATTTTTAAAAATTTGATTTTAAAAACTTTGTTGATTTTGTCATTCTTTTCTTTTTTACATGATCACTGTTCAGGTTAGGCTTTGCCATACAAATAACCAATAAGTCTCTTCAAAATGATTCAGTGTTATATATCCTACTAAATTGCTGACAAGTGCCTTCTAGCTCTAAATCGTCCCACTGCTTCTCGGACTACATCAACGGTTATTGGTGAATACAGTTTTTCGACATTCCAGTTGGACTTCGCAAATTGAATTGACTCGATCAAGCTTTAACTCTGCAAAACGTTTATAAAATGTGGTCTCAATGTGCCTGTACTTGGACGATGTTGATGACTTTTATTTAACCCCGGCAGTATTTTGTATCCATTTGACGATGCTCTAAGTCATTTGCACCAAAATTAACTAATCGGTTTGAATCTGATTGCGCCCACAGATAGATAGGTCAAAACGGTACGATGCCCATGATGACTTAGCCAAATTTCGCATTTTAGAACATACAAAACAGCAGTACAAGTGCTAGCAGTTTTTTATTGCTCGAATTGGTTGGCTAATGTGTTATAGTGCCACAATGCCATGACACTAAATATATTTTTTTAAAATTTAATTACTTGATTTTGTATTCTTTTAAGCTAAACATTTTAAATAAAAAACCAATTTTCCTTTGGAAGCTATATGTATGCTATAACACAACTTTGCGCGACCAACTTACACCACACTACAAGCGCCCATATTCACCTCACGTCATACGTT
Organism: Nemotelus nigrinus; assembly: GCA_947369275.1. Classification (NCBI taxonomy): domain Eukaryota; kingdom Metazoa; phylum Arthropoda; class Insecta; order Diptera; family Stratiomyidae; genus Nemotelus; species Nemotelus nigrinus. Next base: position 28,646,757 of record OX376375.1, on the reverse strand, counting down.
CATATCCACCACACTGCATATCATGATGAAAATAAGATAATCCATTGCGCATGTCTATCACTACCCATTACGGCGCTGGTGACAACTGTGAGTGATTTGTTTTTAAGCCAATGTAAAATTGGACAACTTCAAGGAGGGCGTTTGGGGTGTTAATTTAAATATCCTAGAAAATCTCAAGGAAAAAGCTATTGTACAAAACTCAATAGCTTTTTTCCGGAGAAGATATTAAATCCACTCACGAAAACGAATTATTTAGAGTTTTCTTATGGGTACGATGCTAGTTGTATGTACGTGCGATGTTGGGTTGCGGATTCATCCAGCCCGATAGGGTAATAGATGCAAATCCAAAATAAATTATGATATGCTTTGGCAGTTTTTGCAAATATTAAACTGTATGCTGCAAATAATACAACAATCGCCACGTATGGACAAAAAGTTTTATCGTTAGACTTTAGGTTTCGACCAAAGTTTCTTCGAAACGCAATTCTGTTAACTGCAGTTCTTTGTGAGCTGCATTTTGAAAATATCGGCACAGTGGGAAACAAGATTTCCATTGTGTTATTAACTCCGCACAATATGGAAATACTTTATCGACATAGAAATAAGCATTTGAAGTCAATAGAAGAAAATGTCGGTTTTGCTGTCCAAAAATCCAATTTCTGGGACACATTCTAACGACTCATTGAAAAGAGGCCGATCCAACTAAGATTTCTGCCATCACCGCTCGTCAGAAACCAAGGAATCTTAAGGAACTCGTAACCTTCCTCTAGACTTGCTCATGGTATAGACGATTTGTGCCAAAATTTGCAGAGATTGCCTAACTGAGATTATCAAAACTGACAAGGAAACTAGTAACGTGGGAGTGGTCAATCAACCAAAAAAAAAACCACCGACGAACTAAAACTTGGATTAACCAGTTTTTCGATTTTTAAGCAAGCCAATGCATCTAAATCTTTAGACTCCTTTCAGATGCAAGTTACTACGCCCTTGGAGCTGCTTTAATGCAAGTCGTGGGAGCTGAGGAGAGGCCTGTGGAATCTGCGAGTCGTCTTCTAACCTCTTCTGAACGGAACTACACTACATCTGAGAAAGAAGCGCTGCAATTGTATGGCCATTAACAAATTTAGATGGTACATCGAGAGCAGCAAAGTAGTTGTCGTTACGGACCATCAACCTTCTGTCAATAAAATCAGCAACTGGCCGATTGGCCCCTCCAGGTGAGATTAATGTCGTTGCAGATACAATTTCGACCACCTGAAGATGTCATTAATGTTACAATCGTGGCAAGAGTGACTGTCGACATGCCACACCATCCAGCCAAGGAAGTTCGTGATGAACTGTCAAAGTACTCTGCAGTGAAGAAGATAATCGAATATTTTGAGAGCGTATCACCAAACGAGGATTTTGTTAGGCGGACTCAAAGGTTAAAAAATTAAATTTCATCAAAGGTTGCCTACAATGCCAACGCTTCAAACGGGCAAATCCAAAGCCGCCCGGACATCTGCAAACTCATCCATGCAATCAGCGATTTGAAATTGTGTCCGTTGACATTTTTGGGCCCCTACCAAAAAACTTCGAGCAAAAACAAATGGATCTTTATTATTGAAGATCTTGCTAGCAGGTGGGTAGAGATCTTTCCAGTTTCACTCCTCAGCCAAGACTTGTTGAACGGTACTCATTTCCGAAGTATTTCTCCGTTTCGGGATACCACGACGGCTCATAAGGCTATAATGGCTCTTAATTCTAACATTTGGAAGAGAACTATGTACAGCCAAAACTGTCAGCGATGATATCTCTAATCTCAACCAAACCGACAACTTTGTAAGCGAAATATCACTCTTCCTCTCTCGTATCGCTTCTTCGTTGAAGGATGCACAGGAGCTCACAGAGATTGCACAACAACGACAGAAAGTTTACGCAGACAAGAAACGCCGCCCAGATCCATGCTACCAGCTTGGCGATCTTGTACTGGTAGCTTCTCACCAATGAAGTCAATTTTCGCGCAAGAAGACAGCAAGATTTCAACCCAAGCGGGACGGGCCATATGCCGCGCCACACTCCATAGGACCTACAAGCTACTGCAAAGCTAGTCAAGATAAACCTACTGAAACACTAGGAACTTGTCATACTCCAGCACTAACGAAAAATATTGCCAGTTCTTCGCAAATCATCGAGCCAGCTCAACCACTAAGGAAGGCAGGACGTCCTAGGGAACCTTAATCATTTCCTAGCCTGGACGCCTACCGGAGGCAGAAGGGCTGTTTCCTCGTAAATGCATACCGGCACAGCACCATTAGACGGATTTTTATTCAACTATACGATATGCCGGTGCGACATAAAAATAGACGGGAAAAAAAGGAATTTTTTGATACCAAAAACTCAAAAACTCAATTTTGCAGATATGTCGGTTTGATTTAACAGCGACGATATATAAAATGTGAGATATCAAGCACAAGTCCATTCTATTATGAGCGCTCTCTTGAGCTCTTAAAATATTTAATAAAATGTTTAATATCCAAAACGTATAATTACAATGCATATTTTTCAGCATCAAAACCCAAATTCAAAATATATCATTTCTAATGGTCTGCTTTGAGAAAAACTGGGTGGACCTATAATGTCAACTATTGACTAAAACAAGATGAATAAAATTCTTATTACTGGAAAATAAAAATATTTGGCTATGCGAGTATTATGTGAAGCCTAATACAGAGATATTATGGTAAACGAAAATTGGGTAGGACTTTCCCAACAATAGCAGTAAAATTATGAACACAATGAAATTGAATAGAACTCTTCACAACGTTGCATTTATGTAGTAAAACTAATATGACGGCCGTCAGCAAATATCTGGTAAAAAGTGTTTTTGCACAAAAAAAGAAATTTATGATTCAAGAAAAGATAGTGTTGAAAACTGTAAAGTTTACACAAAAAGTGATGATCATCGCTTCACTCTCGCTAAATTCCAAACTTTTACTCCCATTTGTACACGTTTTTCTCATGAATCGGCAGCAACTAACAAAGTGCTAAATATCGACAGGAAACATACATTTTTCTATTCTACTCTCCCAAATCATGCTTACATATTATTACTCTTTTAATGTAATTTTTGCTGTAGTTTATTGCGATTTAATATTTAGCTTTTCAGATACCCCCAAACTTCAAACATTTTTTTTTAACAAACACACAAATCATCTTGATCCTAATCTGATTTTAATGCATAATTGTGCATATTCATAAGTTATATTGTTCCTCTTTTATTTTAAAATCCGTTTTATCTCACCAAATTCGTGGAATTCGATACATCTCATTTCATCCAAACTCAACGAACCGCGTATAATCGTTATTTCAGAACAACAACATCCAGTGCAACGACAAGACGCCATGTGTTTGTGTGTTTGGTGTCATTTTAAAGCAAACGAAACACCATAAAATTTATTACATTTAAAGCCGAACTGCAATAACATTCCATAATGTCATTTCATTTTAATAGTAAATTATTCAAACTTCATAAGTGACTAATTGTCGACCGACATCAATTTAATCTGCATCATTTACCATCGTAAGCTGTAAATACGTGGTTGGGTAATATGCACCATATATGAGTTTAAGGGGATAAATAGAATAAGCTGGGACTTTTTGGCGATGCAAAGTTTAAAAGTGCATTTTTTATGTACTAAGCCTGATATAAATCAGACACGAAACTATTAGAGCCGACATCATACTTTTAATTACAACAGACTGCTGTATCTATTCATTCATATCAAAAACCAAGTTTGACCCTCTTCAAGTCGACAAATTATTCCATCCACATATTTATTAATGCACTCTGTACTGTTCGATCAATTTCATCTGCAACTTGAATACGATCATTCTGATCGATACGCAAACCAACTTAATAAAACCATTAGCTGGCTTAATGCAATTCAAAAAGTGAATAAATCTGCTGCGAATCGATATAGTCGCATATACTCATATTCACCATCTACATAGAAATGAGAGCGAAATAAGTCCGAATCGCACTTTATTTTGCTCGAAATGTTTGTGCAGGGGCTAAGTAAAATTTCAGTTGCATACCTCCCGAATACCTGCCGTGTCTGCATGACCTGCAATGCGCATTGCAAAATAAGAACATCTGAAGGACATTCTACCGCACGATGAAAGATTGCGCATATTTTAAGTTCGCCTTGTAGAACGATTGAAAGAAGGAGCCTAAATCGGGTGAGACATGTTACAATTAACTTTGATACGAATCTCATGCTTCGTGGTTCATTTCATCCGGAGCTAATCTCAATTGAAATATTTTCATTCAGTTCAAATCAAGCTGAATCAGTGTTCTTTTTTAATATTGAAAAAAAAACAAGATTGATTTCTTATTGTGAGATCATCCGAACTTGCCTGTCGGAATAAATATTTTCGTAGTTTCGACTCAGGACTTATAAATGGCCATTTAGCTAAGAGTTATACCACCCACTGTGTGAATCCTGCAGTGTTTTTGGAGACCTCAGTTAAATTCGAATATTTTATTGAAATAATGTAAACACATTACTTTGGCTTTCAAGGTACGCGAGTCAAAAACAATGTCATCTTCATTTAAAACATTTAAGTAATTCCTTATCACCCTCATCAAGCAAGCACTTTCAATTTCTTTCCACCCGGGATCCATCATCCATCCATATCACGGGGGAGTCAAATAAAATTCATACCTACTTCCAACCTTCTGCAGCTGCATGCGACGGGATGCATTTTTACGAAGTACTCCACTCTACACTGCGGTTCGATTGCAATATTCTTGAGCCACCACAGGCACGTACCCATCGCCGAAACTTGAAAATAATTAATGTATTCCAAACGCAATAAAGCCCCTAGCATCCATCGCCCGAAATTCCTCCAGACGCAGTCAGACATTGTTGCAATGGTTTTATTGCGGATAATTCTTGATATCTACCTGACTTTTGCAATCTTCACTTTGTGCAATGTGACTGTATGGTGTCTGTCTCTCCGTGCAACAAAATTCGCACTGTAGTTTTGGATAATCGTATTTTTTGGTTGGTGATTTCGTGTGTATTATTTTGAGCAATGATCAAGATGTTAGGGTAGTTTTACACTAATGACCGTTTCTTGACAAAATTTAGCTTGAACAGGAATAATATTTTTGTGTGCATCTCGAGCGAATCTAAATTTATTTAATTTATATTTTATGCATGGAATTTTGAATTTAATTTAACTCAAACCGCTTTCCTATAACATTGCATTCATGACTTTCTACGCATGTAAACTTGCCTTAATTATTTTAATTCCTTGCGCCAGATAAGAAAATTTCATTTGATGGTATGTATTCAGAAAAGAGTATGCTGGCAAATTTTGCTTTTAGACATAAAGTATGTCTTATGCATGTATATAAGAGCACAGTGATAAATTCCGCTCGTCTTAATTTGATGTCAGACTGCATTTTTAGGTGTCTGAGTATGAACCACTTTGTTGTTGTGTATTTATTCAGAAAAATATTTCATGAGATACCAAGCATTGTTTCTTCACAAATTGATGCAAAAAATAATTTTTCAAAGCTTTTTCAAAGACGTAATAATATTCTTTAATAACCATTTTTTACTCAAAGGAACAAATATCATTTGCTGACAGCATTTCCTATAGTGCTGGCAACAGCAATAAGTCTACCATAACATGCTTAATCAACCTATCCTTTGAATTTCGTTTTCATCCAAGGATATCATCGAAAGTTTCAGTGATTAAACTATGTCTGGGGTTGCCATCCGAAAACTTTCCAAAACTTGTAAAATTTAAATATCGGTTGCTTATTTTATTGTAAATGCTTTGCTTATGAATACAAAATGGAAGCATCCGTTGGTGCAATCTTTACGAAATTGTCTGGTGCTGGCAATCATGCGTTAGCACCGGAGCTGCTTCACGTTGAGTTAAATCCACCCTGTGAATTTCCTTTCGATTGGATGGCTGCGCTGGAAGTTATAGGAGTGAATAAAATTTTATGGTAACCATCCTCAAAGCTATTCAAATTTTCGAAACCTAAATATTTGTTGTTAACTGTCATTGCAGAATCATTCCCATTTGGAAATTCTGTGACAACATCGCTCGATAAAGATATGTCAATAAATTACGAAATTCATCATAGCTGGCAACTCTTTCATGATTTTTCAACGAAATTCCTACAGAACCAGATATGCAGCAAGGTCCACTTCTCACATGAATTTTGTTTTGATTTCGTTACTGCATCGGAAGTTATAGGGAAAAACCTTTATTTCCTGAGCAAATTTTCAATATTTAGGCGACAAAAATAGCCATAGCTGGCAACCCTATACTAATTTGTCAACCCTATTTCTATGAAATCTATCTTAGAGTAAGGTTCACCTACTGCGTGAATTTTGTTAAAATCTGGTGGCTAAATCGGAAGCTATAGGTCAAAAACCAGTTTTTTTTTTCAAAACGGCACCACTGCCACAGTATTTTCTGTATTTAAAAATCACTTCTATCAGGCTTGGTCCTAGGTATTTTCATCATGTCCTGTAAATTTCGTATTGATCGCATTATCCAATCGTCAGTTCTCGTGAACAGAAGTTTTGAGTGATGAAAATAGAGATAATTTGATCATGGGCTGTCGTTGTTTTTTACCGCGGAATTTTGAAAATTTTTATTTGACTTGGTGGACAAAAGTCAAAGTTTATCAATAATTAGAATTTATTTTCAAAAATCAAAAATTTTTCAGGAGGGTCGATGATTTGAATGATTTTTTTTCAGGAGCCTATTGTAGCTTTAGAGTTGCCCGCACAGTCTTGAAAGTCCATGCTTGTTAAATGTTAGTCTACATCAATACTCTCTGAAAATTTCACGATGATCCACTGTTTTTTCTAGAAGTTATGACCAGTGAACGAAAAAAAACATTATGGTACCGTACCTTAGTGTACTGTACCGTACTTTTTTGACGCCCGTACGCAAACACATTCACTACAAAAAGTACACATACCCTACCTCAGTCTATAATGTTTGCGTACATGTACACAACCGATATACCGAACAAAACAGACACGATGCAAATGTACGCTACGATTGAATACTGTACTGTACAAAGTACACAAACCTTATCCTCTACAATACGGAATGTGTACACCTACTCAACCCGTACACAAACGGTGTACACTAAACGTACTGTACGTTTAGTGTACTTTTGCGGTTCATTTATATGAACTGGGAAAAAATTACAGATAAAAGTGATAATGCCGTAGCCGAAATGAATTGATTATGCTCTCCTGTGAAGTTTAATATTTTTGACTCAGTGCTTTCACTTTAAAAGTGTTTTTCCTTTTCATGTAAATGAAGCGCGAAAGTACACTAAACGTACGGTACGTTTAGTGTATATCGTTTGTGTGCGGGTTATGTACGAGTACACATTCCGTATTTTAGAGGATAAGGTTTGTTTACTTTGTACAGTACAGTATTCAATCGTAGCGTACATTTGCATCGTGTCTGTTTCGTTCGGTATATCGGTTGTGTACATGTACGCAAACATTATAGACTGAGGTAGGGTATGTGTACTTTTCGCGTACAGTACGCTTAAGGTACGGTATTTTTTCGTTCACTGGTTATGACAAATCGAAATTTGAAAAAAAATCCTTGCCTACTTTTAGGCACTCAGCGCCTACACAAGGCTGAAAATTTCCAATTCTTTATCATAGACAAGCCTAAAATATAATAAGTTTTCATTTCCAATCCTTTTTTGAACAAAAATTTACACTGCTTGGAAATATATCAGTACCCGAAAATTCACCAAAACGCCCGCCGCCGCCAAAAGGTTAAAGATATCTGAATTTTAGTCATCTGTGTTTAGTCAGTAATCATGGACCTTTCCACTATATATATCTATGTCCTCCGAAAATTTCAGCTCAATCGGATCGGCCACTCCAGAGATTATCTCCCTTAATCATTTTGCTGATATATAGATATATATATATATATATATATATATATATATATATATATATATATATATATATATATATATATATATATATATACTAATTTTTTCCGAAAATTAGTAAAAATCGATTTGTCCTTTAGAACGTAGGTCGTAGACACATCTCCAATGCTTAACAGATATCGATCTTAAGAGGGTAATCTACTCTCTTTTTCAAATAAAATACTTGATTTTGAAAGCTAGAAAAATTATGAGATTTTATTTATCAATTAAATTACACTTTAAATTGTTATTAATTCTCACTATTTGAATTATTCAAGTATTTTTAAATATTAAAGCAGACTTTCACATGCCAGTAGGTACAAGATCATGAATCTAGATGGTATGATAGTTTGACCCACTAGCTCTTTGGAAGTTCAAAGTTTGGAATTAAATTTTGATTTTCATCCTGAAATTCGACAAAAAAGGGGGAATTCATTTTCTAATTCCTACCATTTTTCCCCCAAATAAAAAATCTGTCATTATTTATCTCTATTTCTGTTGATCCTATAACTTAATTCGGTGTAGATGCTAAACTACAATATTTGAGGGTAAAGATTTTGCCAGTTTTGCGAGTGGTTGGAATTGAATACCATCTCTTTATTGGCAACCATAATCTCCATCTTTATTTCGAGTGAACTTTGAAGCCTGTACTTACACATACAACCGCTCTCTTCAGCTTAAACTTCATTTAACCGAAAAGGCCAGATAATATTTTTTTTAATTGGAATGCAAGTCAATTATACAACTAATGTTTTGGATGTTCAGGTCCTGCCCGACTATGGTCTCTAAGGTTGGTGCTTGCTTTCAAAGCAACGAGGTAGTTGGGCCTCAGGTATCATGAATATAACTGCCGCCGCCACCACTATCACCACCGATGAGCACTACATTTAATAAAACCAAGGTAATGGACATATCGTATTTACGGACCGATGTCAAGAATGGGATTTAAGCTGTCATACCAATTCTTGGATTTCATTTAAAAAGATGATTGCATTCAGCCTCGATCGCAACAGTTCAGGTTGCTTTGATGCGATATATGAAGTGTAGAAATGATTTTGCAAATATTTATGGATATATTATTTTACGACGAGATACAATCGGACCGTAGCGTTGTTGCATTAATATTATTACTACTTTTCGGAGCAATTTCGATCACCGCCATTTATTGGAGGTAGTCGTGAGCTCGGAAGGGTCAGCGATATAATACAGGAGTGCAAGCTATTGTTTTGTGGATGTTTAACCTTGAATGCGGATTTGCAAATCGTAAGATACAAAGGTAGGCAATAACAGATTCAAATTGTTTCTCACAGTATGTTTTACTGAATTGAATGTTTCGGCTTCTATTTAATTTATTTCTGATTAGATGTATGTATAAGAGTAGATGACAAAAGTACCAAAAAATACTACTATAGATGTATAAGAGCACCGAAAATAGATATTAATATATTAAAGACACCCGGACGTATGTGCCTTATGCACATTTTTCATTGTACGTTTCTCAATGTACATAAACATTTTTGTTAACAAGAAATTACACAGGTCTGCAATGGTTTCCCCTTTCAGTTTTGATGATTGATTTGGGTAGATTTTGGGGCGCTGATTACGGGAAATATATTTGAAAAATTCCATCACGTCAGGTTTTTTTGTTATTTAGCATCGTTTTTTTGCCAAAATTACTTCCTAGTTTTTAATTAATATATTTTATTTAAATCGTTTCTTATTATTCTCAATTATATATTCTCAATTATAATTAGTTAAATATAATTCTGTACATTTGAAGGAATGCTACGACAACTTGAAAAATGTGTTAGATAACATAAATTACGAAGAACACGGTTGGGTGGTCTGTGGAGATCTGGAAGTTATAAATATACTGCTCGGTCAACAAGGTGGCTATACGAAGTACACTTGCTTTCTCTGCGAGTGGGATAGTCGAAACAGAAGACAACATTGGACGAATAAAGAGCGGCCACCGAGGACTGAACTTATGCCTGGTACAAAAAATGTTGTGAAAGACAATTTAGCTCCCCCGAGAAAAAGTTTTGCTACCTCCTTTACACATAAAACTGGGGATGATGAAACAACTTGTGAAGGCGCTGAACAAAAAAGGAGAAGGTTTGAAATATCTACACCAAATTTTTCCATCTCTGTCTGAAGCTAATTGATGATATAAAAAAATTGATGAAAGATACAGATTTCGATGAAAAATTTAGTGAAATAGGGTGTACAGGAAGTAGTGAGACATTTTCTAGAAAACAACAAAAGTCAAAATTATGAGGAAATTGTAGAGAAAATGATTGAACATTTGAAAAATGGGATGTTCGATAAGCATTAAACTTCATTTCTTTAATTCGCATTTTTACTACTTTCCTGATAACTTGGGAGCTGTAAGTGAAAAGCAAGGCAAAAGATTTTACTAGGATTTGAAAGAGATGGAACTTCGTTATCAGGGAAAGTGGAATAAAAGAATGATGGCAGACTATTGTTGGCTGTTGAAACGAAATGATCAAAGTCGGAATTTCAAGCGAAAATCTTACAATCGGAGCTTCGGGGAAAAAAAGAGCGAAATACCACAAAAGTATTTAGGTAATATTTTTAATTTATTTATTACTGTCTCTCAAATGTATTTCTAATGTTTTAAAGTCAAGTAATTGTTACTTAATTTTAATAAAAAAAAAGTAAAGTTGCCTTGTTTTCGAATACACACAAAGGGATTTTTCAAAAATTCTGACTGTGATAGGAAAATTCCAAGCATATATTTGTAATCTGCGCACCAAAATACCCCAAGATCAGCATTCAAATCCAAAAGGGGAAAATAAGAGTTAAATTTTGCAGACCTGTGTTATTATTATAAATCAACATAAACTTCTTTATTTTCGGTCGCAAGTATTAAAAAACTCTTTTGACAGATCAACTTAGTTAAATTTGTTTTGATACATGCTTGCACTGATGCCAAGCTGCAGAATTAAATTACGGATGATTAGTTCTTAAAAATTAGAGGCTATTGAAGAAGGTGTTTGGGAAAGATATTGGAAGGGATGCTAGTGAAGATATTTGTTGAACCCTTTAGTTTGGTTTTCAGTTTGAATTTTACTAATGACTTAGATTTTTCAATGGTTCAAACAAATTCATTGACTCGTTAATAATAGATAGATAAATTCATTAAAATTTCAAACACAATAGAAGAGAAAAAATAATTTGAAAACAGCTGATGGCGGGCCGTAGCTATCTTCTAGATTTGATTAACGTTGCAAAGTTATAGCTGTATCTAATAATCGCGTCAATGAAGGTTTTCCCTAAGAAGTCTTCAAGAACAGTTCCGATGGTGATGATTTTTTTTTTAATTCTTTTTATGTTCTTTAAAATCAGAGACCTTTTGAAGCGGGTGCATAATGTGTAATATTGTTAAAACAATTTGTGTGATATGTTTGTTTTTGATAAAGTTCTTCCTATATTAATTTTAGTTTAAAGAATAGTTGTTAAAATTAAGTTTTTAGTCTAATTTAATATTTACATCATCAAAAATCGTTATATGGATCAAAAGAAATGTATACATTACGTGTATACCTTGTGCACATATATTAGTTTTCGCTAGTATATGTATATTTGACGTTGTATTATAACCCAACGGGAAAGGTAATGCGTCGGCATATATCCGGTAAGTTTTTCGCGTAATGAATCGAAGCATTACCGATCCATTAACATTGCATGTTCTAGGCTGGGAAGACATAGACAAGCGGAACTTTGAGCTTTCAGCTTTATAGCTTTATAAGAAGAACTCTTTGGAAAGCCCGACATCGTATTCTTGCATTCCCGTCATCTAGGAAGAATGCGAATTGAAGCTTTGGTCGGTGGCCAATCGTACCTCTGCACACTGTGGCCAGATTGGGCTATTTCCCGCCAATTGGGCTATCTAAAATTTGAATTCGCGGGACGTTTTTTCATTTCGCGGGTTGGCGGTTTTTGGGCTATATATTTTTATGAAAAATTATATTTGGGCTATACAGTAAAACCTACTAATCAGGACACTGTATGATCGAACCACCTGAACAATTGAACTATAATATCATCGAACATACTATTTCTTGAAGAAAATTCACTCTGTAATCAGGCAACCTCTAGAATTGGGCCGTGAACCAGATTAGCTGCACAAAAATTTGCTTACTGGTACTTGCTAAACGGACCAAAAACGGTTTCGAATTGTGCAAAATTGAGTTTTCCAGAAAATTATTATCTGTTCAAGATCAAGAAAATTTTTCGAATAATTTCGGCATAACTTTCTGCTGTTTAGAATTGTAGAATGTGTAGAATTCGGTACCTTATAGATAGCTTGAATTTTATTGGTATTCTGATAATAATAAAATATTGATTTTTTCGAGCATTGTTGTATGTTTTCTTTTTAAGCAAGTATGAATGCAATTCATTTGATATTTATGATGTAAATATTTGAATGTTTGTTTAGGCAATGTCAAAACAACTGAAAAAATATACTATGAGTGCAAAATACAACGATCTAAGTGCTCGCAATAAGTTAGAAGTAATACGGTCATCCGACAAACAATTGTTCATCCAAAGAAAAACTGCCGATAGCTTTAAAAACCAACTAAAACGGAAATTAAATGACGTTGGAAAATTTTGAAGGCACTGGGAGAAAGCGGTTGAAATTAAATTTACCATACTACCAGTTATATATATTGTTGTATTAATGATCTTCTAAGCCACGCTTCAAAAACTTGTCAATATCCGGCCAGATACTTCACAGCAAAGCTCGTCAAATCACTGCACAATTAAAACTTTGTGATTTCAAGGCATCAAACAGAGCGCCAAAATCCGTTAAAAAGGACTGCAATATTCACTACGGCATGCTTTGTGGCGAAGAAGCTGATGTTGATTTAGACCCAGTTCAGGAATTTCAGTCACAGCTAAGAATATTATGTGATGGCTATGATGCTTCAAATACCTATAATCTTGATGAGACAGGAATATTTTTTTAGAGCAATACCTAAAAAATCACTACGGCTTAAATAGAAAAAATGTACATATGGAAAACCTTGAAAAAAACGCGTGACAGTTGCATGGAAGCTGCATAGGGAAAACCGAAAAACCAAGATCGTTCAGAATAATTGACATGAAGCGAAGTTTGGGCATAAATTGGCGAGCTAACACAAAATTTTGGATGACGGGTGGTATTTTGAAAGAATGGATGCACACACTTGACATTGAAATGCAAACACAAAACCGAAACATCACCATCTTTTTTTATAAAGCTAGATAATCTAGACGACTTCAAGCTTCGGTTTTTCCAACAATTTGCGCTTCTCATTTATAGCCCTATCTTTTTTGAAGGGGTTTTAATTCCGATAGTGAATTCACGAAACAGAAAATGAATTTCGTCAGCAGAATACTAATTCCATTATACGGAATATCAAATCTCTAAACGAACATATCTAAAGTTTTGCAAACACTAAAAAAATGCGCAGTTCGAATGGAGCAGGTACATCTTACGAGCGCAAAGAAGAAAATTTCTGTATCTAATTATTTTAAATCTTTAAACTGAGCGTGCGTTTCTGTGAAAAATTAAGCATTTGTAAAATATTCACGTGAAAAGCCTATATTTTGCATTTTATTTTCTTGTACTCAAGATTCGATAATAATAAATATGTGAACATAATTTAGAGTAACCTTTGATAAAAATAAATATTGGGGAAAATAACTTCAACGTTTTTTTTTGAACCTTTCAAATCGGTCCACCTGTGAAATGAGACCATTTAATTTGTGACGCTGATGTTGTCCGATTTTAAGGTTTCACTGTGTATAAACATGATATATCCTATCCATTTCACTGTCAAAAAATTATTTATTTTATTTCAAAACACACTTCATTTTTTTCGCGAAACATTGCTTGGAGGTATGTATGTGGAATTGTTTGACGTATGTTTTCTTTTGATAGTATTTAAACGTCTAAGCATAATGCTAACAGCTGATCGTCTAACCGAAAAAATAATTTATTTCAAAACTTGCTTTCATAGTTTTGAATGTATGAAATCGGATAAAATATTAATATTTGACTCATTTTAAATAAAACATTCAGCCATTCTAGCCATTAAGACTGTTGCTTATACTAATTCATTTTTGGTGCCACCCAAATTTGCAAGTTGTTTTTATTTTCTGTGCCAAAATATTAAAAAAAGTCCTTAAAAAATAAGTGCTCCTCTACATTTATTTTTTCACGGACTTTTCTAAAGTTTTCACACAGTTCCTGTAATTTATTCAACTTTTTCCTGCTTTCCACTTTCAAATACGTTATGAATATAGTTTAAAATATCAGATATTTTTACTGTTTCGAACGACTTTTGGGCTGCATTTAGAACATTTGTGTTACTTGGTATGAATTTTATGGGTACAAATATTATAATTTAACCAGCTTAAATGAATTGATTTAGTTATAAAGGCAGTTATCTGATGTGGCGGTTTTTGGGCTACAAATAAAATATCTTCGCTATTTTGGGCTATGAAAATTTGAAATTGGGCTATATTTTCTCCCAAATATCTGGCCACACTGCCTCTGCATGACCCGGAATATGTGAATATTGCTTGCTGAGTGATTGTGACGCTCATTGGAAAAATTTCATGGTACACGAATCAGCGTATCCGGCTTGTTGCGCTTCACACCCGCCTTCTTAAAACTCAAGATGAGTTGCGCTGTCTAAAAGCCTACATAATACTCGAGTTGAGATGAAGTGTTCAAAAGCCCGTATTTAGTTTATGATAGCACTATATTCTCAAGTTTATTGTTCATCTACTTTGCCACCAAAGCGCGAAAATCTGCTTTTCATTTCCATTTCTAATCCAAAGTGACGGTTGTATAGTATGTCAGCTGTGTACGCACGTCCCTTTTGCCTTAGCTACTTTCTTGCTATCCTCCAGACTGCGAGCATTAAATAGCTACTATCATAGCAGCTATTCCGGAATCTTGGACAGCCCGACTGTCAAATAGCAAGCATAAGAAAGTAGCTATTTCGTGACATTGGACAGTAAGAATATTGAACACACTCCTGATTTGCAGTGGAAGTGACTGCGACAAACACCTACCATTTGAAGAAGATGAAATCTTCAAAAGGCAAATTGATGATGAAAATTATATATTTTTTGCATATATTATGCAACCAGAAAAATTACTTATTTAAAGTATTATTTGTAATTATGATGTACATAATTGTTTTGATCTATTATTCCCTATAAGTATTGATAAATTTGTTTTGCTATACATGCATAAAATGTAAAATGTAAAAATAAATGTATATAAATTATCCACAATTAAGAAGAACTTTCTAATTTACTTTCGTATATTAATTATAGAATAACTGTTGTATGAAAAACTGATTTTTATAAATGTAAATATCATAAATATTGTTCAAAAAGGTTTCTGATTTTAAAGAATATAAAAAAGAGACAAAAATTTAAACAAAAATGAGCAAAGTCGAGACTGTTCTTGAGAACTTCCGAAGATGGCCGGATTTACGTATTCATTGACGCGACTATAAGTGACAAAACTTTGAATTAAACAAATTTTTAAGACTTTTCAATATTGAAATTTTTTTAGACCAAGTCTTTCTATGGCTGATTGTACAAAAATCATTTGTGCTGAATTACTTGACGATACCCGAACTTTGAAATTCACTCAACTTTCAATTTTGCATATTCAAATAGCTGGGGTGCTTTTGTTAGATGGTTGACTTACGAGTGTTTTGACTGTTTATAACAATAAGATTTCAACAGTTATTCGCGCTCGATATTTTAGTGCTTTTTTATAATACCCATAGAGTTGTTTCCAAATCGAGCCATTGAGTATTGCTGAACTTCAGTTTCGATGAGGATATCCTTGCTAAAAAAAGGATTTTTTTCTGATAGAATAGGTCATATGCCAATAAGGTGGGCATTTTTCCTTTTCGTTTATGTTGGATAACGTGCAGGTTATGGATAAGTCGAAGGACTTTATCAATCTCTTCATATCTCGACCCATGATTAGTATTGATTTGGATGCAGCATGTATTTCCATCTGCAGATTGTTGGTTATTGTTACACCCAATACTCGCAATACACATACTACTTGACCATTTCGATTTTCGTAAGTTTATGTCCAGTTTTCATTGGGTGAAATATGTATCCAGATAATTTATCATGCTTTGTAAATCTGCTAGTGATTTTGCTACTAGGCACGTACTAAATACTAGGATCGTTTTTTTCGCACCTCTTGCGCCTTCTGGTTAGGTTCGTAGCATTGAAAACAACCATAAAAACCTGAGGTGGATTTTATGGGCGGCAAACCCGTTTGAGGTTAAATACGGGTTAAACACAATAGAGTGGGGAATTGAGGGACATTGTTTAGTGGTTGGTGTAGCCGTTACAGGTACGCTGACAGTTTGATGAAATTTTAAACTAAAATTTTGAATCATTTACACAACACTGCCTAATTAGAGTTACACGTCATGAAAATATTTTAATAACATTAACTTGTAAAAAACTTACTGCAAAATTAGCAACTTAAATAAATGCAGCAACCAACCTGATGTGAATTGTTTTTTTTTCGCGAACCAGTTAACTTTTGTCTATTGCTTGTTTCTATAACTTACAAATAGAGAAGATCTCTACTACAATTCTCTATTTGACGTCATTTTGATGTCAATTTCCATTAATAACGTTAGAAGGAATAAATTGACACTTCTGTCTCTCTATTTCTGTTTGAAATTTTCACGCTACATCCCACCATATACATTTCACCACATAATTCGCAACTACACTGTCCAGAAATTGACAAAATGAAACTGCCATGACGTCATCGGATAGAGATTTTTCTCCACTCAAGTTACAGAAACAACCTGAAGTGCAAAAAAAAAAACGCAGCTTGTAATTAATTGATTTGCTTTGAATTTCGACAAGCATCAATTTTAAATGACTGCCCTGTTAGGGCCCGCAATACTACTCAGCGGCATATGAAAGAACTAAATATAGGACCTCCAATCTTTCTTCAAAGAATTGCTATTACTTTTGTACCTAGTTATGCATCATTTTCTCAGGTGCAGTGTTCGTGCATTTCCTTTCAGGAAATACCTTTGACGGGACTTTGAAATTTCATACTGAATCAAAAGACTGCAATTGCAATTCCGACATTTTTTAGGCCTTACTTCACCAGTTACAGCATGCACTTCTCCAAGAATCACACCAATATCATTTAAGTCACGGAGGATACTTATTGTACAAGACCACAATCTCGTCTTCCAAGGTCAAGTGTGCAATTTTTCCCTTTCCGATTAACAATGCCTGGATCTGCGGCATAATATGCACATCGGTAGATGCCTATAGCATGTCTCCCAATTTGGTTCGGCCGATGTCTTAGTCTTTTTGGTAGCTTTTACGTCTTCGCCTGTATCCAAAATTCGACTGAAGAGACGAACAGACGTACTAACAGGTAAGCAACAAAGGTATGCACGGATGCATGGCATGCATGTCTTGAACGATAGGCTATTAAATAAAATCGAAAGTAAGTCGATTTTTCGAGCTAAGTGGCAATTCATGTTTGTCTTGCTGCTGCTGCTGTTGTTGCTATTATTTTGAGTTTTATTGTTTCCGATTTAAACAGTTTCGCCGCATTGGAGTGTTTCAAGCTGAAGAAGTGTTGTGGTGGCATAGCAATGCATGTATTAGTGTGTCTTTTGAAAAAGGGAGCCGAGTAATGGGAAGAAATTTTTGTACATATGTGGAGTTTTGCGGCTGCACAAACCGTTTTGCCCTTGCTTTGTTCTGCGAATTCGCCGTTAGTATAGAGGTGTGCTGGCGGTGCCTAGGTTTATTGCCTAAGGTAGTTAGTTGATACTGACCGCGATACCCATGAACCGATCAACGAATGTTATTAATACGCTTTGAGGTCGTAATTCAGACGATTATATCCTGGGGCTTGCGGTGTACCTGGTTGCGTGTGCTGTTGGTCCGGGGATACCATGTCGGAGCAATTAATGGAATTAAGATCATGGAATTTATTTGGTTTCAAAATCAATATGTGGATGGCTGTGTGTATGATCATTTGGTACATGTACATTCAATTTTTTAATCTAGCTCTTATGAAGGGGTGAGGTATTGCTTTTTTATTTAAAAACAAAGTCACCCAAATATACGACATATCCGCCTTATTACAAATTCGTAGATGTAGTAAAAGTAGATAACAGAACTGCTGAATTTATTTCAATTGTTTTTATAACCTGAATAAGGATAAGGATGCTCACACACATGAAATCGAGGACTGAGCCAAAAAGTGTTATTAAATATCGGACCAAATGCCTGACGTAAATGCTCCTTCATTACCGACAATTATCACTCGCAATTCCTTCGAATACTCAGGTGCAATCTGTCATGTCAAAGACTGTCAGTTTTGCGCTAATGCATTTTTCAGGTCATATATGATTGATTCCGACAAATTAAGATTCTCAGACATCGGATAAAACACTAGTTGCTATGTCGTTCGATCTACTACGGATATATGATAGACAGGGGAAGCTGTCAAGGTCAGTCTTAAACGCATCATGCTTGCGGCAGACACGTCTGTATGTAACCGTATCTACCTGCTCATATTCAGAATCGTTTTCAAGAAGCTAATATTTTGTTTGTGCTTTGATTGTGATCAGATTTTGATAAAATGATTTTTGTTTTTGTCTTGCAAATCGGTACGACGACGGTATGACTTAGTACGTCTAAAAATATCGATATTCTTATGCAGAAGTTGTTTTCGATGTGGCAATCTGAAATGCCTGATACTTAATATATACGCGAAATGACCATCAATTTTGGACTAAGTGGAACTCTAATTGAATGATAATTTCAAACTATTGTCTGAGCAAAATAAACTGTTTTGATTATTGACATGGTAAAGATACATAGGCTTTAAGGGTAGGATATGCTAGTTTCGATAAATTTTATGGTTGCATTATGTATGAACTATTTCTTTTACGGACTGGCCGGGTCAATAAAAGATCTTTGAAAATCTTTTAAGCATCAATGAGATTTTTACTTGATGCAAGTAAATAGCCAATTTTGTTGACTAAGGAATATTTTTAAAAGTTGCATACTTTTAAAGCTGTAGCTGAATTAAGAGCTCCCCTTAGGACTACATCGTACTCTCAATCCAATAAAATGTCCCATCTCGCAACATCGTTTCTGTCTTAACTATTATTTAGTGATCCATTGCGCGCCTCAAGACTTTTGGTAATTTGTGCATTCGATACAATGACTGACGGCAAGCAAAAACAACTGTCGATAATAATAATGGGTATGAGCACTGACACGTAATTCAAGAAACATTGTACCATACGTAGATACATATATGTATGTATGTATGTCTTCGCGTCTTCTACTTGACGAAAAAGAATTTATTGGAAGACAACATACATCTGATGATTATAGTTGGTACGTTAATGCCTTAAGCATAGTACTGAGTTCGATTTCACGTGAAATTTCCATACAAAATTTCACGTGAAATCTGTTTCGGCGAAAATTTAGCTTGAAAATAAGCAAGTTTGGTACTGTGTTCTTAGCATGAAAAGTTGCTTTGAAGTTGCTTTCGCTTCGAAAACATAGATAGCACTAATACATGTTGTCAATCATTTCACGCCAATTTAGTTTGTGCAGTTCATTCTTTCGAGCGGAAAAGTGGCATTTAGTGTTTCAATTTGAAAATTGAGCAGTGCAAATGACTTTCCAATAAGAAAATCGATCGAAAAGTGAAATTCTTGACATTTTATCCATCAAGAATGAGCAGTGTCTCTGCTTTTCTCCGTTGTCAAAATTTTCGCTCGAAAGAATGAACAGATAATTGGGAAATGTCAAAATTTCACGTGAATTCGAACTCAGTACCAGCCTTTATGGTCAATTGAAAGGCACAGTAAACGATTGGTAGTTTAGTTCGGAATATGTACAAATACTTTGCAATGCAAAATGACTTAAGTTGGCATTGAAATTCCAGGAAGTTTTTAGGCGATCGCATCATAAGCTTTATTAGAATGAATTAAAGATGATTGGAATTAGGAAGAGTACTGTAAGAATACATAGTCAGTCACACAGACGTACTTGATTATTGGCGATGGTTAATTCTAGGCACGGATATTGGTATCCGGTCGTATCTAATTTTTGCAAATGCTTGTCGATATGTTCAATTGAACATATATTGATGAAGAATAATTGTTTGGTGGAAACAAGTTAGTCGTAGGCTACGCATTAGCGAAAGTTCTAGTTGAGGTATAAAATATCGAAAAGCAGTACGCAAGTTTATGTAAGTAGGTAGGTATTTAATGAATGATTATGACGATATGACAGAAAACGACGGGTCTCCTCAAATTTGAACGTTATGCGCAAGCTAGTTATTGTACTTTCATGCCTTTTCTAATCGTTTGAAATAATAAAATTATTAAACATTAAATCAGGCACATGATCGCTAGCCAGAATTTCATCTCACCTCCTCGCAGCAAACCATAGGCTCGTGAGGCACATTGGCACCCAATGTGGGATACAATCACAGCTGGATTCTAGAAGAGCGATCCATATTGTTAGCAGCTACTCAAAAATTTGGACACAATTTCACAGAAGATCAGAAGAAAAATGTCCATTGAACAATACACAAAAAAATTCAAAGAAGTACATATACGGGTACTACAGGAAGGGAGTTCCAGGAATGTTAGACGATCTTCGTACGAAAGTAAGGGACAGGAAACATATTCAACAAACAACGAGTAAATTTACGCCGATCAGCTTCAATTAGGCTGTTATGGCTGGGACAAGGCCAAGCATAGACCTATTGGTCCATAGTGATACCAGATAAATGGAGAAAGAAAGAAAGAAAGTTCAGCGAGAAAGAAATTTCAGTCCAAGTGGCCATCGAAGGCCCCGGACTTTTTCACGAACTGAAGGATATCCTTCGCCTCTTGCTCTGCCGCGTGCGAGAGATCCATCAGCCAGGGCTCACCGAAATAGCGCCGCCTGGTTTTCCCCAGTGCCGGCTAGTGACACGAAGGTCTTGGATTGTTTCTGAGACTCCCGGCTCTTGACACTTCCTACATGTGTCGCTGGTTATTGGACATTTTCAAGGCATGTGCTGCTACAAAACAGTGGCCGGTAATGATGCCAACCAGTCGTTTGCAGTCAGTTCGCGTTAATTCGAGGTGGTATTTAGTCGATGCCAGATTGATTTTCACATGATTTTGGTTACCCTGCAGATCTGAGTTGCACCCCACTGCACGTGGTACCTTGCTTCATTTTAGAGTCAATTGAATACTTAATCATTTGGATAGGAGTTGGCATGTCTACCGATCCGGACAGGGAAAGACTAGCCCCATGCTTGGCTAACGCATCCGCCCTCCCATTTTCATCAATGCCCTTGTGACTGAGAGCCCAGAAGATTATAACTCTTCTGCTGTTACTCAGTCTGTTCAGAGCCTCAATGCAGTCGAGTACACATTTCGACCTATATTTGTGAGACATCAGTGCTTTGTGAGACATCATTGACTGTTCGTAAAGATATTTATTTCCTCACTTGTAGCATCTTTGGCATATACCAGATCTGTGGCTTTACGTATCGCAAAAACCTCCTCCTGGAAAATACTACAGTGATTTGGAAGCCTGAAAGTTGCTTCCAGAGTTGCATCTGCAGAATATGCTGCAGCACCCACTCCTGCATCTGTTTTAGAGCCGTCAGTGCATATTTGCTGATTCCATTCCTGCCCATCTCCCACAGTCGCCTGATATCCCCGTTCGAAGCACAGAGTGGGCACTAAGTAGTCTGTACTTCCTGCGTATTTCCGCTCAATACTGCTGTGGCCAAAGGATCTTGACTCGAAGTGACCTGATTCCCTAAGTCTGACAGAAGCTTTTGCGGCAGTGCCTCTAACAAAGAGATCAAGCGGAGGGAGACGAAGCAGGGCATTTAGAGCAGACGAAGAAATCGAGGCTAAGGCACCTGTAGTGCAGAGAGCCGCTGAGCTCCGTTCACCATGCTAGCAAAGGTGGTTTTATTCAATCATCCGTAAACAGGGATAGGCCTAGCTATCGCCAAGTAGATCCAGTGCGTTAGAGCAAAGTTTAGACCTCACATTTTACCCAGCACTCTCTTGCTGGCGCAAATTACGTTCCTTGCCCGCTTAAGTCTTTCGTCTGATTTCGCCTTCCATGTGAGCTTGCTGTCCAGAAAAATACCCAAGTAATTAGTTTGTAACTTGAGACTTAACCTGGAGTCGCCCAACATGATTGGGTCTAAATCACGAGCTTTGTACTTCCTAGTGAAGAGCACAAGATCCGTCTTATTGGGTTTGATGCTAAGGCCCACGGTATTCACCCACACCTCAACCAACGCCAGAGAGTACTTGATGAGCTGGCCAAGGGTATGTGGAAAGGTACCCGAGACTAAATTAGCAATGTCGTCAGCGTAGGCCACAACCGTGAGTCCCTTGTTTTCCAGCCTTTCCAGAATTGAGTTTGTAACAAGGTTCCACAAGAGAGGAGACAGAACCCCTCCCTGCTGTGTGCCTCTATGGACTTTCTATAAAATTTACACACCCGCTCACTACGCTGATATGGCTCTTTGTTTAAGCATGTTGCTTATCCAGCTACAAATAGCGGGATGGGTGTTGGATGTGTGGAGGCTCCCCATAATGACTGTTGTGTACAAATTATTGAAGGCGCCTTCAATATCTAGAAAGGCTCTCAAAGCGTGTTCTTTGTAATGGAGGTCCCTTTTTATTTTGAGGACTACCTTATGGAGAGCCGTTTCAACAGATTATCCTTTAATATACGCAATTTGGGCTCTCGATAGAGTTTGAGTACCAAGTCTTTGTTTGATATGTATATATCTAGTAATCTTTCGAAAACTTTGAGGAGGAAGGAAGTCAGGCTTATTGACATGTAGTCCTTGGCATACGCATGGTTGACTTTACCCGCTTTTGGTATAAATACAACCTTAGCGGTCCTCCAGGCTGCAAGTACGTGACTTAGCACTAGGCAAATTTTGCAAATTTGTGTTAGCCAGGAAAAGGCAAGCAACCCTGGCTTTTGAAGCATGACTTTATAATTAGAAGCGAGAATTCCATCTGGACTTGGAGACTTGAAGAGCTTGAAGGTATCAATTGCCAAGACTAGCTTCTGCTTGGTGACAACTTCGCAAATGCCATCGATGGCCTGCAGATTGGGCGCCTGCTCACGAGTGAAAGGGGTGGAGTCATCCAAACAGCCCGGGAAGTGAGTATCTGGCTTACATACCTCTATCCGGCTTACATACCAGGCTTCTGAGTCTAGCCGTCTCCGAGGTGGATTCAACCCTGCCGCACAGCTCTTTCCACAAACTCCATCTGGCTTTCCTTATTTCCGTTTCATAGAGCCTAAGGACGTCCTTATATTCGTCCCAATATTCCCTGCAATCAGCTGCTTTGTCTAATTTCGTATAACATCGTATAGAGTTCCTAACTAGCATGTCCGCTCCGTATAAGTTTACAGTTAGAAACTTTCAGCAAATCGCTTTGATTCCATAATCTTCTTCTTCTTTCTCTTATTTGAAGTGATTATTTTTCAGGTCCCATTCTTTCTGCTGTTGAGAATGATATGTAGTTAGGCTAGTTAGTATGCTCGTGTTAGTAGTAAGGACCGAAATCATCAAATTAATTTTCCGTGTCGATCAATTCGAAAGCATATTTCACAGTAAAACTGTTTGCTCTGAAAATGCTTAAGAACAAAAACGGGATCTTCACGTAGCATCGCTTTCATCGTAGAAATTATAATATGCGCTCCATGCTGAAAAAGTCCTCTATGCTAAAAAAAAAAACAATCCGAATCATCAAATATGTTGGATTCGAATATTATTTCGTTGGAAAAAACTACGAGGCTACTAGCGGTCAGCCGGAACAGCCTTTTGAGCATACTTTATAATTAGAACCGAAAAAACAGGGCTATTGAATTCTCATTAAAACCATATCCACGCCATAAATTGGTTTCTTCATCTTACAATTAAGAAATCAAAATCCGCAAAGAATCTTCCATTTATTGTACCCATCTAGCTCTAACATTTCAAATCATAGATAAAAATCCAATCTTTCGCAGTTTTTTCTTCAGGTTGTTTTCATATCTGAATCGCGCACATTAAACAAAACTATTAATTTTGTTCCATGTTGTCTTTTCAGCATTTATCATCGAATCTGCATATTATTATTATTATGTATTATGAGCCGAACATTCATACATATTTGAATAAATGCATGCAAAATATCTATCGGTCAATTTACAGAATTTTGAAAACGGAGAAGATGAAATTTTTCACCGCAATAAACTTAATCGAAACGAAACTTTACCTAATCACATTGTTTATTTTCTCGGCTACATAAATCGTCACTCTCAATATTTGCGCGAGGGCAAAGACTTTTGATCGACGAAAATTTTTTCGAAAAAACTTTTCGTATTTTTAGGCCAATTTCTGTAGATCAGCAACGCTATCGTCTCTGGCGCCTTTATGTGCAAACAGTTTTGCATCTTTTGCTGGGTTTTTGTGTGCAATGAATAGATTTCGAGAGATAAAAGTGGCAATGACAAAAACTTAATTATATTCATTTCTCTGCGGCATGAGTAGAAAGAAGTTTTCGGCTAGAGGGTATAAGAGATTGTGGCGAAGATCTTTTGTGAGATTTGTTTTAGCATCCAAGTGATGGTACTGTCCTCACTCGTAAGTTTGTCGTGGTTTGTATATGTACATATGTACATGGTGGATGGCATAAATAACAATAATCGTAAAATGAAAGATGGAGAAAAAGTCAATGTTTCATTGAAAAGTACAGTTAGAAGTGCAAAATTTATTCATGAATACATTTTTATTTCTGAAAATATCTAGTAGCTAGCCATTTGTTATAATGGTGACAATGCGCATGGATGGGAAACAGAGTTAAAACGAACTTAAATTGAAATCTAGGTTTCATTGCGGAAATTCACCAAATTATATGTTGAATTTGGTCGCATTCTGTGGAAATAAAAACCAATTCTGCATCTTTCAATCAATTTGTATAATTCGTATAAATGAAACAGTTATTGTATGCATTATAATTTGAAACTTTTTAAATGTTGAAATCAAAATAATAATACGTCAGAAATAATTCATATTTATGTAAATTCAGCTTTAACACCAACGCCTCAATGACGCGACACTTTCCAATTTATTCAAAAAATATTAACGAAATATTTTTAAAAAAAATCTACTTCAGCAAATAAGTATCATAATCTATTTTTAATAGAAACTGACGTCTATTTTCGACGACATTTGCTTTAATTTTAGATCAAAAATACGATTATCTTGTGATATTTATCTTATTTTATAGATGTATATTATTATCATACACTGGCTGAAATGTAACACACGCATTTTTTATGATAATCATGTGTATTAGAGAAAAAATGTTGTTTTGAAAAGTCCGGGACGGAAATTTATCAGTCAAGATAATTGCGATGTGAGAGAACCATTCATATGAAAGTATAGGAAAAAGATGTTGAGCAAGTTGACTTATATGTGAAAAAAAATTATTCTAATCATATTGATATATTTGGAAAATTGTTTCAGTTTTTCATTAAATTTCACTTATAGAACTGGCGAAGTTTTGACATTTTTTGATCAAACTATGTACACTTAGTCACAAAAGTCTACATATAGATCATCCTGTTAGCAGAAACCCTTCTGGTCCTACACCCGTTCCCTCAAAAAGTCTCCCTCTATCTCTTCTCTGATGCATCTAAACGATTTGTCTGCTTCCTTGCCTCAAGAAATATGTGAGCTGTTTGCTCATTTCTTTTCCTCTGCCACCTCTCAACCTAATCCATCTTTCTCCGCTAATATTCCCTCCTCTGATAATAGTTTTTGTTTGTCTTTAACGAACCCGTTGGAGGTCGAAGGTTTGCTTGCTAACCCAGATAGTAGCACCAGCTGCGGACCCGACGGCTTACCTAACATATTTGCTAAGTCACCGTCATCATCTTTGTGTGTTCCTTTATCTGTCCTCTTTAACCTAAGTATTTCTTCCTGCACGTTTCCTTCTTCCTGAAAGTCCGCAAATATTTTTCCCATCCTTGAAACCGGAAATTCATCCTGCGTCTCCAATTATCGTCCCATATCTCTTCTATCTTGCTTCAGTAAGCTTCTTGAAAAAGTTGTTTACAATAGGGTTTATCCTCTAATTGAACCACTTTTCGCTTCTGAGCAAAATGGTTTCGTCAAAGGTAGGTCAACAGTTTCCAACCATCTTTCGTTCACTAATACTGTTGCCTCTGCTATCGACCAGCAAAAGCAAGTGGATGTATTATATACAGACTTTGCCAAGGCGTTTGACTCCGTGAACCACGAAATCTTTCTTTCAAAGCTCGATGGTTTCAATATTTCGGGTCAGCTGCGTGGCTGGTTTTCCTCATACCTTCGTGATCGTGCTTGTTTTGTAGCGTTTCACTCTTGTCCTTCTTCTCCCTTTTGTCCTACTTGTGGTGTTCCGCAAGGGTCGATTCTTGGTCCTCCCCTTTTCCTCCTCTTTATAGATGATATCCCTCTTCTCTTCAACTCTCTTTGTCTCTTGTACGCTGACGATCTGAAAATTGTTAGGGTTATTGAGTCAGTGGATGACTGCTCCCAGCTGCAGGATGACCTGTCTGCTCTGGGTAACTGGTGCTCTGCCAATTGTATTACCCTCAATGTTGCTAAATGTTTCCAGATGTCCTTCACATGTAAATTATCCCACATCACGTTTTCCTATTCTATCCTTGGCTCCTTCCTCAATCCAGTTGATAGTTTCATGGACCTTGGTGTTGTATTTGACACTAAATTAAAATTTGATGTCCAGATTTTGGGTGTCACATCCAAGGCCCCGCGCTTATGTGGCTTCATTCTAAGAGCGTCCAGACCTTTTACTGATATTTCCTCGTGTGGACGTCTGTACATCTCCTTCGTGTGTAGTGTCCTCGAATATTGTTGTCAAATGGTGTCCTCATTACCGTTTCTTAATTGATGCTGTTGAGTCGGTACAACGTAGATTTACTCGCGCACTATTCCTCAAGTTCCGTGTTCCCTACTGTGAGTATAGTATGCGTCTTTTCATCCGTGAAATCTCTACCCTCCTTTCACCCAGAGTGTATTTGGATGAATGTCTCCTATACAAAATGATTACTGGTTCTATTACATGCAGAATAATGATGCTAGAGAACCGTTATTCCGAAAATGCGGAATAATGATGTTAGAGAACCGTTATTCCTAGAAATGTACTTGCTGTATGTAGTTTTTAATGGCATAAATTTCAATGTTTTTATTTTATTTTCTGGTATCAATTTTTTAGGAACATTATTATTTTGTTGCGTAATATTTAGTAACGTGCTAAAACCTTTGGAACAATGCATATTTTGAATTATTAATATTCGTAGTTTTGGAAATATTGATGATTTTCCAGAAAATGTTATTGGAAATTCCTTGGTCCTTAATTTTAAATGGAGCATTTTGGAATCGTTTTTTATCGCAAGCACTTAAAGTGTTTCGTTCTTAAAAAAAAGAATGTACAATTTCGGTTTCTTTACGAAGAAGAAATTTTTTAAAGCAATAAAATCTTGTGAAATCCATTTATATCGATTTTGATCTGAAAATATTAGTTGTTAAATGCCAAGCACATTCCCATACCAGCAAAATAGACCTTACACCTTCCGCGCTTTCATAGACGTTATGTCGTGGAAATCAAACAATAATACACCATATCGTTTAACTACCATACCAAAAAAAAAACTTCCAATGACAAAATACCATTAATTAGTATTAACTATTAAACCGTACGTTCATAGAGAAACAGGTCAGCAACCTTACTTGCTTATTACGACCGAAATTCGAACTGGACACCACAACTGAACATAGAGCAAGTATATTATCTGTACGATCTAATCACATTAGAATATCCCGCTGCTAGACAAAAGACCCAACGATAAATTTAAAGTATCACCGACGAGAATGACTCAAGAACGAAAAAAAAAAATCTTCTTACACATGTATGTAGCTTGCTACTTCAATTTATTTGTTTGGAGTGTCGTTGCTTGGTCAGGTCAATAGTTATAGCTGACATGTGCATAGCCCTAGTTGTCGTGATTAAACTTATTATATCTTAAAGTTGTTCCCATGAATATTAAGGGATATTAATTATTTTTTCTAGTCAAAGTTTACAATTAAACGAAGTGGCACTAGAGACTTAGTGCTAAGATTTATCGGTGTTTACACGAATTATATTATGCAATCAGCTGGCATTTCAGATTTTTATATTTTTCGTTATTTATATTTTTAATATTTTGTGTCAAAACAAAATTATTCTTACATTTTCCTCCTCAGATTTCTGTTTCAAACTCTTTTTACATCTTTATGTTTAAGGCACAAGCGTCGCTACATTTAAACATATTTTTAATAATGGATTCCACTGGATATCTTCGATATTCGTAAAATGTATAATGGACCCGTTATTTTTCACTAGCCGGAGTAGCTTCCCTCCCATAGTAGTGAAACAGATCTGCATAAATGAAGCTAATGTTTTTTTTTTGAAGATAAAACGACGTTCAAAGATAGATCTATTGATAGTAATAATGTCTCCACATATAAAAACAATTAGAATAATAACGATAGTGCTGACGCTTTAGATACTTTCACTGTGTTTGTACTTCTACACAAACAAAACAAAGTGACCGTAAAAAAAGAACCTAAAACCCCTAATGACCACAGGAAGATTACGAAGATCTATACAGACCCACACTTACTGCCTACACTAGAAACTAGGAAGCCTATGTGGACTCACGCCCTTGAAAGGTCAGGGATTCAACCCGATTGAGATTATCTACTTTAAAACAGGAAGGACACCGCTAAATTGATGCAACTTTTCCTCCGTATCTAGAGCATCCAAGCCATCTGCAACCAAAGCGGTCGAGGCTTAAACACGCAGAGTTGGGCAGGACCACTGTCACAATGGCCACTTTAGTTCGTTCACTCTGCGAGTAAGTGCTACGCACAGCTCCAACGCGTTTAATGTGAAGGCTTTCACAATATCAAAATCTGCTCAAAACAGACTGATTAAAAGCCCAAGTGCTTCAACTATGAATGTGAGTAGTTTACATGCCATGGAGATTGCCTCCTAGCCCCCAAAAACGTCAAAAATCCTTTGCTTAAGTAGCTCTAACCCAGTATGTGCTCCAAACTCACATATGAATAACCAACCTAGAACCACAATCCCTCCCATACTTAAATTTACCAAACCCCCGACCACACAGGATACTTGCTTACCACCATACAGGAACAGCTCCACTCAATGAAAAAGGACATGATGGAAAAATGTTAGTTTTCTCGAGCTAACTCCTCTTAAATTCGCTCGAAGTGAATCTTGACAATTGCATTTCTATCCTTACTTGGAATGCAAATTCCATGCTTCCCAAAAAGAGCCCCGGAAGCAATTCTTAAGTGATTAAAAGATTGGCATCAAATCTTCCAAAAAAAACCACCGGGTCGTCAGATATCAATCCCGAACTATCGTGTGTGAGGAAATAACTGACTGACAGCGAAAGGAAGTCTCAAGATAATCCTCAAAAGGAGAAACATAGACCACCACATCATACTTATCCCAATTTTTAAGGGAATTAAAAATTCCGGCTAACAAACAAAAAAGACAGTTTATGGGTTTTCCAACATCCCGATGACGTTCCTGAGCTCTTCGGCCGTGAAGGCGCTATATGATGAATCGAACACCAATTATGTCCTTTTCACTCATAAAATGGGTTTTTGATTTAAAATTACTGTCTAGAAAGTCGGATGTCTAGCACCGTTGGCAATCAAGGGCGAGCAAACAGTCTTCGGGTAGTCGATACCCAGACAAAGGCGCAAGACTCCAGAAGAGACAGAGGTCCAAGCTAGGCAAAGAAGGTAATACAAGGAAATACAAGGCGACACTACGCATTGTCGACAGGCTTCACTGCAAAACCATCCCACTCCACGAAAAGGGAGTATTGACTAAGCTGAGCTTTAACGATAGTGACAAAAAGCAGCGGATGATACGCATAAGACAAAAAAGCCAGCGACCAAGAAACCGAAAAATGACCACAGGTCCATTAGCTCTTCACCTCTAAACGGAGAAGGATCGTGAAGACTACTAATGTACACCATGCAACATTACCTAATCGTGGCCCTGACCGTAGCAGCCCCTTGGGCCACTTATTGATTGAGAAATCGTAGAATTAGAGATGCTCAATGCGATGGTTGACTTGATGGGTAAGTATTCTGGATTGACCGTGCTCTCGTGGGACGGGGCGCGCTAGTGCAAGTATGTTGAGATCATCAAGTGATGTAAAGCAGATGTTCAAGAGTTATCTGAACGATGGAAAAAAGCTCTTTTATAGATAGTGGACTGAGGGAGTACTCTGAAACTACCCGTAGTTTGGGTCCTGGAGCCGGAACTGGACCTGAAACTGCTGCAGAGCGGATAATTCAACACAGCATTAGAATAACCTGGCCACTATGAAGCCGGTAGTGCAAGAGAAGGGGCAAGTGTACATATTACGGATCAGCAAGTAGCCTCACAATCTGCTCTATCCACGTGTTGGCAAGTTAGCGTAACGAAGACTCTCACGTTAACACCTTGCAAACAGGTACGATCGAAAGCGGTTTGGGCATGGTTGACACCTTTGAGTATAAGGATATTTAGAGCCGCAAAAAAGCAAGTTGTCTATCTCCATTTCACTCATACTATGCAAATTTACGAATACTCTGGCATATTGCTCATGGCATAAATGAAAAGCTCCCTTCGGATGGCGCGAAAATTTGAAATACGTAAATGTTATGCGCAAATGTGTGTATATGTAAGTCTCATTTATCATATTATTGCAAAGCTCGAATATTTTCTGTTTTGAAATTCAATAATGAAATGAAATATGTAACACCTAAAAAGGAGTTACATCAGTAGTAAATAGAGATGGGCGAAAGAGCTCATGGCTCACCACTGGTCTTTTTTTTACACTACAGCGCCTGAAAAAAGCACAACATAGTCTGTGAGCGAACGCTTTCGTTCGAATAAACTTAAAGGGGTTCGCTATTTGCCTTCCGCCACCCAAAACATGGGTTTTTTAGGAACACAGAACTCGGGAATGGGTCAATCGATTTTTTTATATTTGGACTACTGATTCTTGAAGCTATTGTCTACGTACTTTTAGCAAAATAGAGCTTATTGATGAGAACTTACATTTTGTAGTAATTTTTCGGACCTTCACAGAAAATAACATTTTTACTTTTAATTGTTTCTTAAATCATAGATAATTTATTAGCATAGATAATTTATTGTTGAGCATCTGTACCAAATTTCATACCAATCGGGTGATTTTTACCTGAGATTTGTGTTCTTAAAGGCGAAAAAACATGAAAGAAGGAAATCAGCTCTTATAAACTAACTGAAACACCCGCTGCCGCTAAATGCTTACACCACATAACCATAATTGCAAATGGTTCATGTAAAGCTCATGCATAAAGTGGCGACGTCACTACTCACGAGATATGCACCCACGAAGTGAACTGCGGTCGCCAGAAGTCACCATATTGGAAATTTCCCTGTGTTTACACGCTTTAACGAAGTAAACAGCGATCTTCAGAAGCCGCAATATTGGAAATTTCCTTACATGTATACGCTCCTGCGAAGTGAACTGCAATCGCCAAAAGCCACCATATTGGAAATTTTCCTGTTTGTACACGCTCCTACGAAATGAACAGCGATCTTCAGAAGTCACCATATTGGAAATTTCCTTGAATGTGAACGCCCATACGAAGGGAACACGAATCATCAGAAGCCGCTACTAGAAATCTCCTTGTATGTGCATGCTTAATATTGGAAATCTGTCTCCACATACGTGCTGACACGAAGCGAACTGCGTTTGTCAGAAGCCGCCATTTCGGAAACCTCCTCGCATGAACAAGCTCAGACGAAGTGAACAACAATCGTCAGAAGCCGCCAAATTGAAAACCTCCGCGTGTGTACACAGAACTATCGTGTACACACAAACACAAAAGCCTAGTACACAATGTGGTTTCATAGTGGATAAGGATTAGCCAAACCATGTTGTATAGGCGTACCGGATTGATCTGAGATAAGTCGATCTGATCAGGAAATTTTCCCGGATCGGATTGAGTTTGGCGTTAAAAGATTCGGATCGAGGGATTGAGGATTGAAAAATTCGAAGCTCACTTGAGTTCTGCTCATATATGTGACTTTGACCATACTTCACCATTGTAGAATTGGCTGAATTTTATGCGGGCAATCCAGTCGGACCAAAAACCTACTTTGAATTCTCATTTCAATCCATTTCGAGCCAAGTCAGTCCAAGTCGATCCGGCTTGTAGACTAGGCTAATGATATTTAGAGAAAGCTCAACGAATTGGGTATACTCCAAATCCCAATTTGGAATGCTCGCTGTTCAGTCGCGTTTACGCTTTAATCAAATTTAATCTGTGTCTCTACTACTTCTAATATTCAAGTGGTTTTCAGAACTTTTCTCAATCACTTATCATAATAGTTTTGCAAAAAGGCGATTTTAATTAGTCGATTTACATTGATTGTGTTGCTAGTTTGTTTACATTTGGTTTATATGGCGAGCAGAATTTGACAGCAGCCGGAATTGTAGTTTTCATATAAGTTATAGGGGAAAATGAAAAGGGGAAGAAGTGCATAAAAAAGGTACAATCTCGATATGCACACCTGCCACCCTTAATATCTTCATACTCAAAGGCTGACACAGAAGAAATGACTGAAAGAAATGAAATTTCAATTTCTGAATCATATAAGGGTTTCATTTGAAAACTGAATCCAACCATTGTTTTAAGTATGGAAATTAAAACTATTTGTTTTATTATTTCATTTGAATATTATTTTATTATTTTATTTATTCAGCTAATTATACATGCAAATAAAATCAGGAATTCTTCGATAGCGCAAAAAGCTGATGCTCTTCTTTTAATATTCATTCTTTAGTATTGGTTAAGAGCTTTGAATTATTTTCTTTTGGTTTTTTTTTTGTCAGCAATACTGTCAGCGATATTAGCAATGCCACTTATTTCTTGACATATTTAAAATAAGCTTGCGATTTTTGCTCGACAAAAAAAAACTCAAAATATTCAACGTAAGTTGATACATACTGTTCTTAAAAATAATTATCATCCCCAAATCAAAAAATGTAAGCCTGGCAAAGTAATGTCTGCCTGCGCTAAACCGAATGCAAAACAAAACCAAAATGTACAAAGAATATTGTGTGTATGCAAAAATAAATCCGATTGCACGGATGTCTGGCAGAGTTTGTCGTTGCAAAAAATCCATTGCAACCAATTTATATTCACGACAAGAATTTCAAAGTCAAGGTTACAACGCGTGCTCATGAAAGTGATCATGTTTATTGCATGTCCATACGTACGGACGAGTATGTGCATAAAGCGAGTGTATGATGCACAGACGAATCCAATTCGAATCGTACATTGGATGTTTAAAGATAGGTACTGCCATTTTTTATGTACATACATATGTACCGATGTGCATGGATTCGGCTATGGTATGCAAACGAAAATCTCGCAAAATATAAATTGCAATATTTTATCCTGGCCATGTCCCCAGATGGAAAACTACTCATATTTTCGCTCTATTGTGAATAATTTATGAGTGATTTTGTTTTGAATAACATTGATTTTAAAGCTGAAGAAATGATTTTTTCTTCATCATCAATGTTGCGATGTATGTGTGTCTTATTAAATTCAATGATTAAAATTCAAAAACTCAGATAAAAATAATCACTAAATTCCATGAATTCATCCTTGTCAGCCGCTAAAATTCCATCTGGTAATCGAGAAATGCTGCTAGCTAATGTGCGTATGCATATGTCTATATGTAAAAATCATTTCGATGCACTTGTATGAGTTTCGAATGGCGACAGTGCTACACATTTTCCTACAGTGTTGGGCACTTACATAAGTAAGTGGAAGAGTGGCCTTGAATTTTTGCTTCTGAAAACAAATCGTTATTACTAAAACAATTTTTCGTATATTTTTCTACATTGTATCCACCATGATGCCTTCATATGTAGAAACGTATGGATGTGCATACATAGGTTAGTTCAAACCAAAGTATTATCGCGACTAGGACTCTAAATATAAAGAAGAAGCTGAGTATAGATGCATTTGCTAAATGGGGCAAGTGGAGAAGTGATGTGATCTTTTGTGTTGTTTTATTTCCTTAATTAATTTGCCGATGATATTATCTTTTCAGTAATACCACGTATCTTAAAAGCTGGATTTCGGAAAAATTCGCTGCAACTTTTTTTGAAAGAAACAAATTCCGAACATAAATATTAAAATCATTTTTAATCAGTAAGTTTCTACCAGTCTGACTGCAAAGTGTATTTTGCAAGCAAACTAAAACGAAGGGTTATATTTACCCTGCAAATGAATCTCTTGGTCATTTTAGTGACTTTCAATTACTTCTTCAATTAGCTGATCTTGAAGTACTTACATCTAGATTCATATCGAATTTCATAAAATCAAATCCCTTCTACTTAATAATTTTGAAGTATCAACCGCAATATCCACTCAATTTCTAACTATTAAACCAAGAAGTCTGCCAATGATCTAAACAAATCCTACACCAAGTACATACTCCTTAACTGAATCACGATCACCTTCTGCACAAAATTGTTTAGAACTAATCGAAGATTATGCGCTCAAATCAGCGTATTAATCCGTATTTAATTCCATCACAATCGTACGGCTAGATTATGAACAGACTCTGGTCTGACTGTATGCCTCGGATAAATAAAAGACGAAGAAAAAAAAACGAATAAAACAACAAGGAAATTTAACAAGTGGATTAGTTACAGCGATCTAAACCTATACACCGCTTAGGTATGTATATTAAAAGTTCATCAGAATGTTCTACTGTTTTTGGCCTCGATCTGTTTATGTTCCGCTTTGTCGATGATTTCGATTTTGTTTTAATCGTGACTTGTGCACTAGATTTGTTTATTTACATATTATTGTATATAATGTGTCGAGATTTTTGGTATTATTACCGAGAGAAGAGTAAGTAGATTCGCTTATGAAGCGAAATATTAATAGTAAGATTTTTATTGAAGTAAAGATTGTACTGTATTCAGATATAAACAAATAGTTTTGTTTTGGCCGTTATTTGAATTTTCGGTTCGGTTGATTTTGATGCGGTATGATGTTTGAATTGGTATTTTTGCAACGTTAAGACGAAATTTATCTTCTATCATTGCCTTTTCTTCTAAAATTTGCATGGGTGCTGATATCTTTTTGATGATGCGTAATTGCGCGGTTATAACTATCCACTATTGAGGATGTTTTGGATATTTTTGAGGAGTGGAATTTGCTATATTAGCGTAACAGCGGTCAGTGAAAGCCCCGACTTATAAGGGAAACTGCCAATGTTATGTGAAACTTTTAGCAGATGCGTATTTTTGCTTCACATGAAAATGATTTAGTCAATTTCACAGGCTCAAAACGATGGCAGTGCAAAATTGAAGAAAATTTAGCATTCTTACTTCCACGAATAACTTACTTCGAGAAGTTTACTGTTGTCTTCAATTCTGCACTAATATGCTCTTATGGTTAAGGGGTTAGTCCACTGTTAAACTGCTCCAAATGAACTTTTTTTTTTAACAGCTACCAAAAAACTATCCAAGATATCGATTTGAAATTTCACATACATCTTTATTGAAGTTAAAAGTTAACATTTTCATTGGACCAAGTTTTTTTTAATTGCTTTAGGGCTCTAAGTTTAGGCCCGTGCAGTCCTTTATACTCAAAATTAATGAAATATTTTTCGTAATTTGTTCACAGATGCTTATTTTGTCCAGGAATTTACGAGGCGCAATTTGCTTTTTTTTCGGCGGTGCTGCGGCGATCCATTGGGGCGGTCGCCATTTTGCTTTCTAATAATTTTTTCCAATGAAAATGTTAGCTTTAAACTTCAATAAAGATGTATGTAAAATTTCAAATCGATATCTTGGTAGCTGTTTAAAAAAAAGTTCATTTGGAGCAGTTTAACAGTGGACTAACCCTTTAATGTAGACTGATGTCTGTAGATGAAAGAGAAATAAAAATTAAATCGAACCTTTTCGGTCAACCTCTTCGGCTCGTGATTGAAATGACTTTTTATTCTTTGAATTGTCATTAAATTGTGAAACGAACGATTCATATTTTCTTGTTGAAATAATTTGATTAAGATGAATCAACTGAAAAATGTAGATTATGTTTATTTGTCATCATTGAAGTTGTTTATGTATGCTACCCATACACCGTGGAAAAATGCCTCATGAGGAAAAGATTTTTGAAATTTATTTAGCATAACTTTATTTATTACTTATCGCCTTTGTGTGAAACACACAGGAAGAAAGTGTAAGGAAGTAGATGCGTTCAATTTTTTAAAAGTTAAATACAGTAGTATACAAAATTTCAGAAAAATAAATGCGTTTCAAATTCAAATGTTAACTCTGTGTTCCAATTCTAATCCATATAAGGTATAATTTTTAGCAGAAGTATGGCTTCTAAGCTAAAAATTATGGTTTCGAGTACGAAAACCCTAGGTGAAAGGAAAAACTGCCCGAAATGGAGACCAGAAGAAAAGGTCTTCGGTCAGAAGAAAAAGGTCCATCGAAAATATGACATATTTCGAAGCGAGGAATATAGTGAATAATGTAAACAGATTTCAAATTCGAGAAAAGAGGACCTAAGTGCGTTCCCATCCCTTCTAAGTAATACTTCACAAGGCACTAGGAATACTAGTAGTTAATAAGACGTTAGAAAAAAATGTTAAAATGAACCGGGAGATAGTAGTGTCTTCAGGTAAGAGTAGCGTACCTGTAAAGGATAGATCTGAAGCGGTTCCTGTATTTAACAATCCAAAACATTTCACAGTAAGTGAGTTTGACAGATTCTTAAACTCTCTCCTGGCTAATAACAAGGTGGATAGTTTTATACAAAATAAAGAATCCATTGCGAACAGTATGTTTAAGTTTCTGGTGAATGCTAGCAAAAAATTATAATTATCGTACAATCCCCCGATCTGCAATGAAAATACTGCAATTGAATATTCAGCGATTAATAAAGAACACACATAACCTAGAATTTGCATTAAATAATAACAATTTCAAAATAGCGATTATACCAGAGACATTTACTACAAATGATCAAATGAAGCGTAATCTGATAAGAGGATTTACCATAGTTTCGAAAAATAGGTCAGATATTTATTTATTATGTTGGCTAGATGATTATTTAAGAAATAGGTCTTTGGTTGTAAACGTCAATAATAATTTCTCTAGGAAAATTCCTTCTACTTCAGGTGTTCCTCAAGGCTCTCACTTGGGACCACTTTTATTCTTGATTTTTATCAATGACCTACATATGGTTTTCCAGGGTATACAATTCTTACTTTTTGCTGACAACTGCAAAATATTTAGAGCAGTTTCTTCCTATGACGACATAACGATCCTGCAGTCTAATTTGGATAGTTTCTACCCATATTGTGTTCAAAATTGCTTGTCTCTCATCTAAATGTATCTAAATGTCAATACATTGTTTTTAAAAAAACTAGATCAATGTTTCAACATACTTACACCATCAATGGAGTACCTTTATCTCAAGTCAATTTGATTAAAGACTTAGGAGTTCTAGTGGATTCTTCCATGAGTTTTACGGATCATATTAATGATATCACTGAACAAGGGCGCAGAATGTTAAGTTTTATAATTAGGAATACACATCATTTTAACAATATTTAAGCACTAAAATCTCTATTTTTTTTCGCTTGTTCGTAGTAAATTGGAGTACAATTCTGTTGTTTGGAATCCTTACTATAAAACTCATTCCCTATCAATCGAAAAGGTTCAACGCAAATTTTTACGTTACATTGGGTATAAACTTCACATCTCTACTGAGGCATTTGAGTATCCCAGCATCTTGTCTTTTTTAAAAATGGATACACTCGAGACTCGTAGATGTTACTATGATGCCTCGTTTTTGGTGAACATAGTTAACGGGGTATTTGATGCTCCTGATATTTTGCAGGAAATCTCACTTAGAGTACCAGCAAGATTACAAGGTCTAATGACCTCTTCCACATTCAAAGTTGTAGGACCAATTATGCGCAAAATTCACCAATTGAACGGTTGAAAGCTATCGGAAACGTTGTTGCTACTCATCTGGATATATTTAATGTGAATAAGGGTAGATTTAAAAAATGTATATTGGATTTGCTATAAACGATTTTGCTTTTTAGACCTAATGAAGTAATTATCTTTGCTAGCATTAATTTAAATTTAATTTAACATATACAGCTATTTTCTATGGACAGCTGTCCGTTTGTAAATAAATAAATAAATAAATAATAAAAGTGGAGGTGTTTGTATGTTAATCAAGAAAGACTTACAGTTTCATGAAATTAATATTGATTCAATATTTCAGGTAGTGGCGATCAGGACTGTGAGCTTAAAGGAAAATTTTATAATATTCTTCTTCTACTGTCCCCATATCTAGATAGTACACTATTCTTTAACGAAATGGATAAAATTATCTCCCTTTTCGCTGGGGGGGGGGATTTTATGCGAGAAACAGGTGGAGGTGATCATATAAACAATATGAGAGGTAATAAGCTTCTCCAGTTGTTCCATGCTGATAAGTTGGCGTTCCATAACAATGGGGGGAAAACATTCTCAGCAAGATCCATGTTTGGGGTTAGAGGCTCTTCTACTCCAGACATTACGTTTGGTAATGATGTGCCTAAAAAAGCCAAATGCACGATTTGTCATATTTTTACATTTACTGAAAAAGGAACATCGGAAAAAGGCCTCGGTGTCTAAAAGGACTTTGAAATACATTCATGAGAAAAATTTCCAAGAGGACTGGGCGGCTATCTCAACGGAGATCAGGAATATTGTAGTACAGAATCAAGTTGAAAATCATAAGCTTAAGCACACCAACAAGAAGTGGTGGAATGAGAATTTCAAATCGTTATGGAACAGGAAAAAAGAGCTACTCAAATCCTATAAAAGTTCAAGGAGAATGGAGGTCTGAGATTGCTTTGGCTGGGAATACCCGCGAATTCCAGAGATATATAAGAAGAATGAAGCGTATTCAGTTACATCCTTCTAGGATTCTCAGAAAGACTTACATGTTCTTAATATGATTAAAAACAAAAGCCCTATAAGCTCATTAACTCCAGATCTCATCCCAATATCAGTACGTAAGATTAAGATTAGACTTGAAGAATTAAGAAATATAGTTTCCTCTCATAAAAAAATTCAGCACCAGGCGCAATAGCTCAGTAAATCTGTTGTCATCTCTTAGTGAAGTTTGGACTCCCATACCACTCCTGAAGATATAATGAGAAATATAATGAGCAAGAAATATACAGTAATCTTTTTTCAACATTAAAATTATCATGTCTGCATCAACCACAAAATGTACTTGTACACATGCATACATTTGTCCATGAATTGCAAAGATCTCGTTGACTCATTCATTTGCTTCGATTGCATTCCGCCAGTTGGTCATACAGATTAGATTATTCACTTGTCCCGTGGACCAATGCGAGCAATTAATTCAATTAGTCGACAGGTAATCTGCATTTAGCCATTCACTAAACCATAAAGCGATCCAATGTGCGAATTAACCTAAGCGTACACGACGAAATACACTGTTATAAGAAATCCATTTAGCCTTATAAGCATGCGTCACTGTCGATAAATAATTATAGCTATTACAGATCGAAAACATGTATGCCCTGTGGGTACTTTTTCTTAACTTCCCCACATGTATTCGTAATTGAAATTTCGTACGAATTCAACGCGAATCATCCAAGCCGTAGCAGAGCGCTTCTGTCTTAAGATCTCAGAAGATATTAGTACTCCTTATGTGTTGCATTGTTGCTCCCATGTATGTATGTAAGTTTGTACAGCTACATATGTTGCGGCGTTTGCAGACAACGCATGGCAGTTTTTTTTTTTGGCAAGGATTATTCGTGGAATAGAGACGTATTCAGGTCATAAATGTTGCCCTTGAAGTACTTGTGGTTGCGGCCGGTTTTCTTGTGATTATACTCATATACATTGGAATACAAATTTATGCAAGCACATGCAATATTTTTTTTCAATCTTTGGGATAACACCAGGCAAACAGCATCATCAAATTATGAATGGTTATCTTAATCATATATGTATGTATGTATGTAAATGGTTATCTTAGTCATATCGTAGCCATACTTCTAATCAAATTAAAGTAATATCATTTAGTCGCAGTCGACAGCGGTTCCACGAAACTCCCAAAGTGACAGCAAAAATAATTTTCCCCTACTTTTGCACTTATCCGATCATAAATTGTGCTCACTCGTTCAATCTGAGTCTGCCTTATTTGTTTCAGGATCATCGCTCCACTTCGGAATCAGACCACTCACCGCGTAATGTAATATCATTATTCTAACGAAAATACATAAATCGGAAATTCTTCACGTTTCGGTTATTAATAATTTATAAGCTGAACAACGTTGTGGATGATACTCATGAGCCGATGGTCCTACAAATGTACTACACTGACATAAGATTGTCTCCTGCCGAAGACGATCCGTTCACTGCCGCGAGATGCTCGAAATCAAAGCGAGCAATGTTTATGACTCAAATCTTTTTGAAGAAACGATTACGAAAGATTCGATTAATATTGACCCTCTATTGTTGGTCAGGTTCAGGTACGACTCGCGATGATCGGCGGGCGAGCAACCAGAAAAGGGATGC
This sequence comes from Nemotelus nigrinus, assembly GCA_947369275.1. NCBI lineage: Eukaryota > Metazoa > Arthropoda > Insecta > Diptera > Stratiomyidae > Nemotelus > Nemotelus nigrinus. The sequence continues at coordinate 28,605,884 of OX376375.1, read as the reverse complement.
ATGCATGCATGCTTACTTATTTGAATGGACTTAAATTATTGGTTTTCATGATAGCAGGGATATTTATTACACTAGATCTATTTGGGGAAGTGCCGTAGACATGGCTTTTCGATTTATGCTATTCAATGCAACGATTTTTAAGAGCAGTCATAGTTTTATTGTCGACTTGGTGTACGTTTTGAAATTGGTGGGAAAAAATTAGTCAGGAATATAATTGCGATATGAAGGCATGCGTGAGAGTTCAGATTTTATGAAACAGAAAACATGATTTTAAGAATATTTTTTTTAGGTAGAGAATTTATTGATGAAGCCATATTATTTATATACAGCTGGTAACTGAATTTTAGCAGCAACATAATGACACAATGATATCACGTCCTCGGTAAAATTTCAGTGAATTATATAGAAGAGCTATCAAAAAGCTAATAGATGTTTTATTTTCTGTTTCAATTCAAGTTAATATAAAAAAATAAATTCCAGTTAGTATAATTCTATTTAAGTTAATATAAAATCACTTCACGCTAAAATCTCAAATCCATCAACACTTTCAAATTTCGATTATGATGTCATGGATATTAACATAAGAACTATAGAACGTACTTATCTCTCGATTGTGTGAACGAAAACGTGTTGAATTTAATGTAAATCTGAAAAATTTGCATTCAGTCAATCAACTTGAAGAGTTTTTGACCAGCTTATGGCTTTCGAATGAATATAAGCCTTAGAAATCTAAGAAAAATTGATCATTAAGCTGCAAATAGTTGAATTAATGAATGACTACTTAAGATTCATCACTTTTTACAGTCATATATGTATCTATTAATAAAATGAACAAAACTAACCGAAATTATTAGTAGGGGCTAATGAAATTGACTTTTGAACTTTTCGTTACCGTTTTTTTTTATCATAGTAAAATTATTTAAACTATAGAGTTTTGGAAATGTTAAGGTTCACTTGTTGAAATATCGTGTTATCTTGATATTATACATGGCATAAAACGAGAAGGAAACATTAGCAATGAATCAAATTTAAGTAATAAAATACTACCATTTCGTTTGATAATATCACTAATTTAATAATTTTAAATAACTTTATGAATATTTGAATTTTTATTTAATAATATTGTTAATAATAAACGCAAGACGCTAAAAAAAATATGTGATTTCCTTCAAAGTTTTTCCAAAGCTTGGTTTTGATTTAAAAAAAAAAAAATAAAATAAGCCTCACGATTTCGAAACATGTGAGGATAAGTTGAATATAATCGACACATTTTGTTTAGAGGCTTATGTCAGGAAGGTTTTGGCACGTTTTAAACCACTTTGGCAGTACAACTCACGACATCAGAAAAACAGGCACATCCTTCTACTGAGTAACACTTGACCATCTGCTTCCCTTGACAAAACGCACTATCCCCTTTAAATTGACCAGGCACAGTTCGGTCAGGTTTGAGAGAAAGGGAAAGGGAAGAGAAATGGCCGCCAACCTTCTCCTTGCCAACACCGGGCAGTGACACATGAGGTGGAGGACGGACTCCTCCTCATCCTCAGAGCCACAACTCCGACAGAAATCGTTAGACTGCACTGCCAATCGTTGTGCATGCCGTCCTACGAGGCAGTGACCCGTAAGAACTCTCATAGTGCAACGTAGAGCACTTCGAGTTAAGCCTAAAAGCTGCCTGGTGCGATGCGCATCTATGGATACCCAGGACTACCTTGCAATTGCACAGGATGATTAATCTGCCCAGGACCTCCTATCAACCTTGAGAGATATGTTTGCCTGATGGCCAATTTGACCGATGTCACCGGTAAACCTATTGAGAGGGAGCAAGAGATGCTGGGAATGCTGGGAATTCAATATCGACGTCCAACAGATTTTCGTGGATTTTAAACAAGCATATGACAGTATTGACCCGAAACATACTGTACAAAATAATGCTATACTTCGGCATCCCGGCAAAACTAGTCCGGCTGACCAAAATGACGATGACGTCGACAGCATCACAAGTCAGAATCAACAACGGTCTGACTGACGCCTTTGACACAAATGTCGGACTAAAGCAAGGCGATGGGTTGGCCCCTCTGCTGTTCAACCTAGCACTTGAATACATGATAAGGAAGATTCCTGTCGACACAGGGGGTACGCTTCTGTATAAGTCGAACCAGTTAGTGGCCTACGCGGATGACATTAACATCTTGTCCCGTTCCTTCACATCCGCCAAAGAACTCCTGTTGAAACTTGATCAGGAAGCCGAAGAAGTAGGCCTGAAGATCAATCAGACGAAAACAAAAATTATGACGCAAACAAGAAAGTAGACCTCCATTAGACAAAATATAATTTTGGAGGAATATAATCTAGAGAATGTGGACGAATTTATATACTTAGGCTCGAAATTGACAACGAAAGGCAGTGAAATTGACGAAATTAAACGGAGAATACATCTCGCTAATAAAACTTTCTACTCCGTTCTGGCCCTACTGAAGACCAGCTGCATACACAGGAAGACGAAGCTCCAAGTATACAAATCAATCATCAGACCTGTGTTGTGCTACGGATGTGAAACTTGGACCCTTACCCAAGCGTCCGCAAGTATGTTGAACGCCTTCGAAAGACGAGTACTCAGGCGTATAATTGGAGCTAAACAAGAGTGCGGCCAATGGCGGATAAGATACAACCACGAGTTGTACGAGGTTTTTGACGAGCCAGAGGTTGCTACAATAGTGAAACTGCGGAAGCTGCAATGGGCTGGTCACGTGCAACGAATGGACGAGCATCGAGTACCTAAGAAGGTATTCGACGGAAGAGCCGAGGGTCGAAGACCAGTGGAAAAACCCAGAAAACGCTGGTCTGGCTCTGTCGACGAAGACTGCGCAAAGCTGCTCGGCTTTCGAAATTGGAGGACGCGGTCATTGGACCGAGACACCTGGAGGCGTCACCTGCGAGAAGCCAAAGCCCGAGAGGGGCTGTAGTGCTACGACGACGACGACGAAGAGATCTCTGGTAGCAAGGTTCTAAGCCTTGCTAGCTCATCGGCTTCACAGTTGCCCTGAAAACCCCTATGACCAGGTACGTAAATCAATTGAACAATTGAATGTCTTGACATGCACGGTATTCAGCAACAATCTTGGACATTGTACAAGGACCAGCAAGGGATTTAAAAGCCGCTTGGCTATCTGTGAAAATACCAATATTGACCCCGAATATTCGATTACACAATTCGAAACATTTCAATGCTGAGATCTAGAACTTCCAATTCTGCCGAGCAAAATACGTTTTCAAAATGGGACATAATATTGAAAAATGATACATGGTTAGCTATTCTCTTATATAAAATAGAATTATTCCAAAAATATGACTAGCTATGTTTTTTATATATAATAGAATTATTCCAAAAAAGGATTCATCCATATAGAAATGGCATGATTGGTAATTTTCAAAAATAAAATTCAATCTAGTAGAATTTGATATATTTTCACCGAGCTTGAAATCACAAACAGTTTTTTAAACGGAATAATTTAAATTGTCAGCAGTCATATCTAAAATTATTGTTTATTATTGCATTTTTAAAAAAACTAAATTTTGAAAAATTTGTAAATTGTACGGTTAAAGACGCCAAGAAATCAGCTTAACAACGCAGTTGACTATTATTTTTTCGGTGAATTTAGAGAAATTTTAGAGAAATTAGGTGTCCAGTACTAGAAGCGTCCTTTTCAATAACATTTGTTTTTCCAGATCCAAAAACGTTTCAATCGATCAAACAATTCAAACAGTTTATTTTTTTTGGCTTTTGGTTAGACTGCAGCTAACAAGTGCTCCTATACGCGAGGAAAATTTTTTTTCCCTCATTTGATCACTTATTTCACATAATTTCCTGCATGTCTTTGCCCGATTAAATGGTCTAAATGTATAGGTTTAGCCAGTTTATTATTCAAAGTAAAAACTCATTTCCTGAATTGGTCAGTTTCGAGTTAATCGTCGAACAGTATGCTAAATTATTTTTTGTAAAATTTATAATATGAGGAATGAGTACCACACTGGGCGCCATTGTTATTGACGCTCATTTTGACTTTATCTTTTTGACTTTCGATGGATTTCTTGCAAATTTCTCTAGGCATGATGATTTTTGATGGAAATGACACAACTAGCAGCAAAGCGAGATGCAAAAAAAAATGTTCTAGGTTTGTTTGTTTCCACTGGAAATTCAATAGGTATTAACTTGTTGTTAGGGATGTTTTTTATTTTTATTTTTTGTTCTTTTTAAAAAATATTTTTTTTTAAATAAATACCATTAGAATCTCACGAGTTTCAACAATAAGTTATTTTTTCACAAGCTTACACATGCTTGCGTCACAAGTAATTAACAATACTTCAAGTGATGTGAGCTAAAAAAATCTCAATGACCCGAAGACTCAAATCAATATTTAATGTCAGCTCGTTAAATTATAAAGAGCAAAACCTGAAGCCAAGTCGAATCATATTCAAATAATTAATTTTCACTCGTTTGCTGAAAATGGGTTAACATTTGCGCAATGGGCAATGTACGCGTGTACTCGTAGACAATCGAAACATTAGCTTCAGTTGGCCGAAACATCTGATTTTTAATTAACAATAAGTTTCCAGTACACGATCATGAAACATCGTGTCACTAATGAATAGACTCCAGGTCAAATCACCTAAATGCTATGCGTCAATCTTTCTCAGCACTGTTATACGATACCAGTAAAGCACTGCAATGCTTTATGATATTATAGTTATAGCATCTGCACCCATTCGTACCGTACCTACCCCAAAACCGTGGAGGCAGGTCTACCTACAAATTAATTAACAACACCGAATATGCACTAAGACAGCTCTCTACATGAATATGAATTATTAAAGCAAAAGTAAGTAATAATGCAAACACAATGTCTACACTGTCTGCAGTACATCGAAGACAGACGATGATAAATTAAGAAGAAAAATTACACGGACTGAACGCTATATAACTGACTTCGCCAGGCCTGACGAGGTTCATAATAACAAACTCACTCATCAAAAATGGTATGAAGTGCGTGAAACTTTGAATCATCAACAAAAACGACAAACATGCAAAAATGATAAATGTGGTGTGAAAAATCGGTAAAGTCTAGTTTTTTTCTGCGGGTGGTTGTTTGTTGTTTTTAATCTGTAGTTTTGTACGTATAAAAAAATTCGCTCTGATTTACAGACGTGTGTTGATGGATTGAAATGATTGTTCGGTAGGAACGGAATATGTATGTAAGTCGGATGTGGGTGCACAGAAGACAGTAGTGATTGTTGGTGGTGCGAAAAAATGAAAAACAATTAGATGAGATCAAACAACTATCACAACATCAAGACGACATATAGATGAAGAAAAGAATGGGAGACGAAATAATTTGACGGTGAGAATGTAAAAAACACAACAACCACAGCAACAATAACAAAAATTTGGTGACAATCGCATTTGGTCGAATTGGTTCTACTTACTTTTGATGAAATTAATGTGAGGGTTGGTGAGGATTCCTGAAATTTCAATGAAATGATTGATTTAATGGCTTGAGTTTGCAACTGATTTTTGTAATAAAAAATAATAAATATTTAAAATTTGATTTGAATTTTGAGTGATATTTGAGGAGTCGTAGTTTTTTTTTTAAATTCTGATAGTTTTGAATAATGATATTGTGAGTGTTGGTTGCAAATGATAAAATTTTTTTGAAATATATATTTTCTTTTGTAGCAATTTTTTGTAGCTATATTATATTTCAATATTAAGGAAAGTAGAGTTTTACGTTCACCTATCTCCCAAGCGTTAATGAGGCTGTAAAATTTTAATTACATCAATTTCACCACAACTCTAGATACTATTTCTTATTTCAACTGGTCAGAGCCAATCATATCTTAAGAAATTCTTCGATAAGAAGTAATTTCCTGTCAAATGCTATGCATTGTCCATTGCCATTCGTAGTTGGAAATACCACCCGTTTTCGAATTTTAAATTTCCGCATTTTACGAAACGATTCTCTCTATAGAAGCTGATTACTTTCAATACAGTAGCACTCCACTTTTCGGCATTCCAAGCCGCATCGGGTCGAAACTCAAATCGAAAAGTCATCCGATTAACTAATTTTACACCCAACTAGTAATTAAAGACACTTGGACATCGTTTTTGTGCTGCGTCATCTCCTCAACATTTTTGGTGAGCATGATACAGTATTTAAGCGATTTTAAGAAGTCGCAGGCACACGATAGCTATCGAGTAGTTTTGTTAGCTTTCTTGAAATCTGAATGGTCATTGGAAGATAGAGACAGAAAAAAGTGAGATGAAAAAGTTATTGACCAATTAACATTAAAATTAAAACATTAAAAATACATCGATGCTGTATCAAAATCTGCATTTGGTTGTTGCTTACTGAATGCAATTGAATATTGGAACGGAAAATCGACCAACGGTCTTTGATCGCTATTATCAGATTTCAATGAAATTTTCACTGTGAATATAAGTAGTTGAGTTATGTGCACCAATAAATTTTTTTTAAAAAAATATCTGATATTTGCGATAATATGGCCTCTTGAAGTTTTTGAGAAACGTCGGTTCGTGTTGCATTCAAAAAAATGTATAAAATCTTCAACTTTACGTAGAGCCTTCAAATAGGGCTTGTTGGAAAGTGTAAGGTGTAGGTATCATAGAAAAAATAGTGCGAGAAACATCCTGGCCAAAAATGATAAAAATGATAATTACAGTGTCCTTTAGCCTTGAATATTCCAAAAAATTTTACCTTCGATTTTCTTAATTTTTTTTTTATATATTGTAAACAATTATATAAACTACAAATGTGCAAAATTTCAAAGAAGAGTTCGTAAAAGTACATTTGTGAAAAAAAATTTTAAGGGTACGAAATACTATATCCGCCAAAGAAAATTTTTAGAAAATGGTACCGACACAAGGTGAAACTTACAATATACCAATATGTATGATATGAAATAACTTGATGGTCGCTCTACGATTTTTTTTTCTCTCGCAAAATCAAGGCCTTGTATTCCTTAGTTATGGGTAATTATTGTTTATGATTTTAATTTATTAAAAGGAATAGTATTTCGATTTTTTCTGTAACTAACAGACCTAATACTAAAATATAAATTGTTTGCAATAATTGAAAAAATTCATTTGTAAGCAATCATAAAACAAAAATAAAGAAAGCAAATTCTTTTTCATATACTAGCAGCATGAACAATTAGGATTATTTTGGGTTTTCCATACATTTAGTGTTTCTCGCATATATTATACTGTACATATATTTTTAATTACTTCCTTTGTTTGTCTATTTTACATATTTTTACAACTTAAAATTAGGGTTAATTGCAATGACCGTAGTTTACATTGATTCCAAGAAGTTGCTTTCAGGGTATAGATCGGAGGTAGTTGAAGTTAAGGAAAGTCGTGGGTTCATATAGACAAATAATTTATAGACAAATAATTAATAAAAAATGGACATTCTAAGAAGAAAGTTAAGCAATTTGACTAGCGTACTGTACAAAAGTGTATTTAAAATAAAACAGGAACTACCCACAGAAGATATAAAAACAAATAGTGAGTTATATATAGTAAATAATATCAAAGAAGAATATTCAAAAGCTAAAGCAAAAGAAACATGTGCCAAAGTAGTGTCCGAATTTCTTGACGCATCCCTATGTATGATTAAAAAAAATTAAATGAGGTTATACTTCCTCGAAAAAGCTAAGAATTATGTATCCACATGTCGCTGGTCTCATAAAATCATTCTACTGCAGCAATGCAAACAGCAGATTGCCTAAATACAGCAATTTAGCGGAAGCATCGGGGACACATTCTGTCTGTGTGTGCATTATACATCAAAATATTACATTAATGATTAAAGGACCAAAAATAAATTTTCCAACAAAGGGTTCCGATATAAGCTTGGCTAATTATAAAGCCTATTTATCTCTGATGATATGTCCTCCTCCACAAACTGATTGGCATTTTGCTAGCTGCCAGAATTGCCCTAGATCAGCCGTTATTCTAAGTACATGTGAAAAAAAATGTATGTAAATAGCGTCAGTGATGTTAGTTATAAACAATGGACTTATGCAGATCGTTCTACGTTAGAAACTGAATTAGAATCTTCTGCAGGCTTTCAATAACATTGCAAAACAGTTTTTAAATTCATTTTTAAAACATAAAACTCTTTTGTACCATATTTTGTATGTTTTACCTTGTATCGGTACCATTTTCTATAAATTTACTTTAGCAGTTATAGTATTCCACTCCTTTAAAAATTTTTTACGACTGTATTTTTACGAGCTCCACTTTGGAATTTTGCGCATTTGTAGTTTATATAACTTTTTACAACATATAAAAAAATAACGAAAATCGAAGGTGTGCATTTTGAAATAATCAAGGACAAAGGACACTGTAATGATCCTTTTTATCCTTTTTGGCCAGGATGTTTCTCGCTCTATTTTTTCCAGGATACCTACACTTTACTCTTTCCAACAAGCCATATCTGGAGGCTCTACGTAAAGTAGAAGATTTTACACGATTTTTTGAATGCAACACGAACCGACGTTTTTCAAAAACTTCAAGAGACCATATTTCCGCAAATGTACCATATTTTCGGAAAATTTTTCATTTTTGATAATTAGCTCACCAGCCCTTCTGCATAACAAAATATTTCCAAATTTCAAGGAGGTAAGTTCAAAAATTATCTGAAAATTGGTCGATTTTCTATGGAATTACCCATAATTAAAAATAATTACATGAATAGTAATTAAATAAGCTTCATACATATATTAAAAATCCAACGTGGCTGAAGTATTAAAATTGATTTTGAATCTAAATTCGTTGGAGTTGCCTATTAAAATCTTTTACACCGCTAAATTATTTAATTAAACTTTAACCGTACGTGAAGGGGGCCCAGTAGCTCTGTTCGCTAAGGCGTCAGGCCGAAAAGCGGCGTGCTACGGGGCCTGCGGGTTCGAATCCCGCCAGTGCCATGGCTGTAAGTGTGAAAGCGTGTGATTGTCTATGAAAGTGGCAAATGGTCCCAAACTGGAGGCCCAATACTGGCCGCGTTCCCGGCAGCCCTCTTCACTAACCTAACTTTAACCGTACGTGAACTTACGTGATCTCATCAAAGCGCTAATCAATATCTGAACGAATTTCAACTAATCATACTGTAACTTATTAGCGACCACACTAATTTGCCTCATCGAACTTCTTTGTTAAAATCGAAAAATTACAAAATCTACCAATCTAATTCTATCCATTTACATTCAAAACTCAGAGCAAAAAAAAAAACATAATAATTAATCAATCAAAATAAACGGAAAGTTTGACAGTAGTTGACACCGCATGTCACTTGATGACATGATAACTAATCATACGTGTCAGATTGCCCCAAAAGTGCTTGATGAGTTTTCGTTTTTTTTTTCCCGTGTTTGTTTCGTATTCGATGGTTGAGTGCATAGGGAGTGTTTTTGTTGTTGGATTGGAAATGTTATGCTGCTAAAGAGCTACTTTTCTTGGATTTTGTGAATATTGTCGTTTTGCTGTCGTCGTCATAGAGGAGTCTCGGGCTACTTTCTTGATTATTCTAACAAAGTCATCATCTCTGAAATCGACTGATGGACAGTCGTTTTCGTCTTTGACTGACATACTTTAGATGAGGAGAAATAGAGTGTTGCGTGTCTTTATCGACATGGAGCGTGAAATGGAGTTTATTGATTTCTTAAAACAATATTTATAGGAGATTTTGCTCTCGAAGGCGGGAATTTGATCGCGGGTGATTTTCGTTGTTAAGACATTGTGTAGGTGTGCAGTTTCATATGGCCAGTTATTAGACAAAAACAATGGTTTTGTTAGTCACTTTATCTGTATTGACAATTTTTGCTGCTTTACGAATTTTAATACGAACACTTGGGCTCAATTCAGTCTGATTTGATCTTTGATGTTTAATTTATGCAATGCTACTGCCACTTTTTCCAGTAGTCCAGTAAATAATGCACAAAAATCGAGGATTTCAGCAGTGAAAATCCTAACAATGAATATACAAACAATGATTTGTTTATTTGTGGTTTAAGTAAATAATGAGTTGGGATAATAATATTTTGAGGACAATTCCGAATTTTTTGAAAAAATCAACAACATTTTTTAAGAATGGTTGACCTGAAAACTGTTTCGCCAATAGTTTGCTACGAGTTTATGTACTTATTTCCCACTTATTAATCTAGTTAAGTGATTTTTGTTAGGGTGGAGGATGGTAAGACGTTGCAAACTGTCCTGGGAAAGAATTGAAAATAAGCGTAAAAAAAATTTCCCGTATGAAATGAGGTGCATAAGGGGTGTTCTTTTCATCTTCCCGAGAGCTTTATCCTGTAGGAAGTTTTCAATTGATTGAGGCGGAGCAATTAGCTAATATAATCACTATAGTATGTAGCAATTTAATCTTGAGGGGGCCGCGAACGGCGAAGGAAACTTTGCGAAGTAAAGGGAATGCAAAATTTTCCTGTAGGAATCATTATGAAATACCGAAATTACTCTAAATGCATTCTTTTTTTATTTCAAAATAGTCAAAGAGAAGAAAAACAACAGTATAAGATAACAATAATAAAGAATGAGATTGAATAAAAATTAAAAGAAAACCAAATCAATAAAGACTAACGAAATATTGGGTGTGTACGTCTTCGACCCAATCCCGGCCGGGATTGGTTAACACTGATTATACCAAATCAGTAATACTAGGTACTTTTACAAAATAATAATATAATAAAATAATTGATGAGTATACTTGCATAAACTAAAAATTCAAATCAATAAAATTTCTAAACGCAAGAGTAACGAAAAAAATAGAAAAGAAGCAATAAAAGATACATATTTTTTTACAAAAATGTACTAACACCATGAGTTCAAAGTGGGATTATGGAATTAACTGTTTATTGGAACTAATTTGAAACAAAAAAAAAACTAAAATATCCTTAGTGCAATTCAAGTTGAAATAATAATTTGACGAATATGATAACAGAGAATGATTGATATGCTTATGTTATATTGATGATCTGCCGCAATAAAAACCCTCAAATATATACTTTTTTTCCATCTGCCACCGACTTCCGAATTGAACTTTCATTCAGTTCTGCATTCTTCTTTTGGTTAATCGTAAAGGTTTCAGAGGGTAATTATCTTAAAATTTCGGTCACCATGCTCCTTTCAATTCATTCCCCCAAACAATTAGCAGCGGTTGGTTGCACCCGCTCAATTGACGAACGGATGGGTTGCATCAAAATTAAGAAAAAAAAACTATGCTCAATCCTCAGCAAACCAACTTGCACCACTGTAGGCTTTAATTGTTCATCGACTTTTCTCTTCAAAGCTTACACTATCAATCAGCAAATATTTACACTATTCCGTTAGCTTCACCGTAGTCTTACTGGATCTTTTCAAATGTATTTGGATTCTGGTATTCATAACTCCCGGATCAGGTGCACCAATCGCACAAATCACAAATGAACTCAGTTGACAATTTGATTTAATTCCCACGAAACGCCAATTCCGAACGCCACACACTTTCTTTCAAACTTTTTGATTGCACTGGTTTGAAAAGTTTGCTATGCCACGTTTGCAAATTTGCTTGAAAGTAATAATTTGCTAAATCCGTTTTTCACTTCTTCACGGCCCGCAAGTTGAATCTGAACTGACTTGAGCCATTAGCCTCCCGAGCCTTGTCTCTAATTGCCGCCAGGTCCCGCTTTGTTGCACCCGGCTTTACTCACCTGTGTCATAACGCCACTGAGCACTTGTAGCCAGCACGCTAACATTTCCCATTTCACTGGCCTGATCACGCAGCTGATGCAATTATTGTTGCAAATCAGCTGCGCTCAGGCCAGTGAACCCGACGCAAAGCAATCAAATATACGGCAATCAAACGCATTACAAAGTCTGTTTTGGGTGGCAATGTAATACATCCGACCGCCACATGACTGACCATGTGCGTCTGTGGGTGTGACTCGTAGTAGCGCGAGGCTGTTTTGCAGCAATCGTGGGGACGACCCAGACCCTGAAGTCTCACAGCCGGGCTATTATATAAATATAACAAGTCGCAAAACAAATTAAATGTAATAACAGGAGTCATTAGTCCCGTATATCTTTAGAGTGGTAAGCTCCCAGCAGCTTCCAACTCCCATTTGACAGCTCGTAAGTTGCCTGTCCGATTTTTCGTTTCACGATCGCAGGGGAAAATTGGGGGAGGCGGGGGGATGAACTCAGCAGCAAAGCGATCGATGATCGAACATAGACTTGCTGACCTTCGGAAAAATTGCGTGGCCTCATTCGAAGATTATAGCGCTGAGCCCCCTTTTTGTAGGCTTCATTCAGTTTATCTTTAACAAGGTCCTGCACTAGGTGTTGTCTGTCGCAGCCAGAATGCAATTGCACCTCACTATCTTCAAAAGCTTGTAGGTTTCTGAGTAGTGCGTATTCTGAACCATGCTGCATAGGGTGGTATCTGAACATGAGGAAGTGAGGGGAAAAAACAGTAGAACTATGAGCTATCTTTCGAAAAGCAGATTTCGTTTCCGGAAGTTTCTCGTCCCACCTGCCATGATCGGAACATATACAGGTTCTTATTGCATTCAGCGTAGACACATTAGTTTGCTCCGAAGCACTTGCCTGTGGTGAATACAGTGTTGTAAAACAATACTGCATGCGATAATTATCCAACAGCTGAGCAAATACTTTGGAAATAAAGTGTACCCCATTGTCTGAATGAACCCTTTCGAACACTCCGAAGGTCAGAAAGATCTCACGCTCGAGAAATCGCACAATTGCTTTACCTGTGGCCTTCACCATGAGCTTGAGCCACAAACTCCGGCCTAGTTGAGATGCTCCTGCCAAGGGTTACCAAATATTAAATCACTTGGAATCGCGCCCAACGAGGGGACCGAAACTTATTTCGGATGACCCCTCTCAAGTAGGAAAAACAAATTTTTGAGCGTTAGTAAATAACTCCCACGACTTTATTATTCCAGTCCCAGTTAAATAGTCTCTCTTGAGATTCTTATTTTTGCTGTTCTTATTTTTGCTGCTCTAACTAGATATGTTGTAAATAGCTCTACCTTCTTTCTAGCCACAATATCCTTTTCCCATCCTCTTCTTTTCTTCACATCCTTTATAGCTTTATCCTACTATAATATTATTGGTAGTAGCGTCCTTCGTCTTGTTTTTCTCGAACTTTTTGGCTCCGGATGCAAGCCGGAGGCTGATTTTGGATTACTTGGTTTGATGTTTTACCGCCCATTCTCAGTCCAGGTAACCCGAAAAGCCCCTACTCCTCTTTATGTGGAAGCTACAGCATACTTTTACTGGTTCTTGCACTAAGCTTGGTAATTTTTCTGAGTTTTATCGAAGCTGTTGTTTGGATTACGTGGTGTAGGCAGGGTGAAACCACCACGCTTATCCAGTTTGGCCAAACTTTGGGGAATCGTTGAGTTCAGTACAAGAAACAAACTTTGTTTTTAGATCCCTTGTCTCCTCCTGAATCACACTTATATTAATAGTTAAAAATGTGATGATTCGAACCGATATTTGACAATATATTTTAATTCGGTTACAATTTAATCGCAGTACTTATTATGAAATATATCATTAAGTGAAATGAATATGTTTTCTTCCATAAAATGAAATCATATAAGATACCAATTGCTAAATTAAATCCAACCATTTCTAAAATAGGTCCATTGAACTTACACACTCGACCCAATACAATCAATATTCAAATTACTCGATTTGTTGCTTTTTACCATCATTCCGGTTTTTCGTGAGTATAACAATAAAAATTTTCTTCAAGTCCGTAGTTGTTGCTACGACCATATTTACGAAAATAATAGATGATCATGGCAACGACAACTAATAGCATTCAAATCCGATCTACAGCAGTAACTACGTTCCTTTCACATAGATTTCACATCTAGCAAATACATATAATATCAAAAAATAATCGTCACTTTGTTAGCCTCCGTCCTCTCTGCATGCTGCCCTCCTTGTTCAGTTGAGATAAAAAGCCATTAATAGAAATGACATAAACCACGAAAAAAAACTATCGGTAAAGATACTCTTGCCGTATCTGAATTTGCCTTTCGAATCTTTGAAATTTAGTATCTATTTCATTGTTATCTATTTCTTTCTGTCAACTGATCGTCTTTGATCTTCTCTCTCGCATCTTGTTTTTTTTTATTAAAGTTCAGTGCTCAGTGCTTTGGCTTGTAGTTTCGAAAATACACAAAATAATCCAAGAAATTGTAAAAGAAGACGATTGGATGTGGAAAAAAAATAATGTATTCAAAAGAAATTGATGTCCACTTTATGACCACAATGCTATGGCGATTCTCTGTGTAGGAATTTGAATTTATTGACTTCATCTCATGTTGCCCATTTGAATGTTGGCATTCGTTTATAGAAAATCAGTGGTCCTCAATAGCAGCTGGAGATTTGGAATAGTTTCGGCGGTAGTTTCCAATGAAAAGTGATTCAAAATCAAGTCAACGGATCATAGCAGGCTCGCAGCTTCCCAGCTACACACCACAGTTGGTCATTATAGCACTCTTCTCAAGCATATTTATCTCATTAATTCGGAATTGAATTAAAATCTCGCTGCAGTGGGGCAAGCAGCCATTTTTATGAGCTCCAAGCAAACCGATAGTTAGGCACATATTTGAAAAATAGACAATAATCGAAATTCATTTACCAGTCGAATACACATACATCACATTCAGCACATCGATGTTGACAAAAATGCGAGATGGGGTATAATGTGCAAAGCGTGTTTTTCGAGAGGCAAAGGTAAATGGACTCGATTTAAAGATTCACAGATACATAGTTAAGCACCTAGTTGTTTGAATTGCGGATACGAGAAATAGAAATCGAGTGAATTTTTCGTTGGATTTTTACTACTTTGAGGATTTGTTTTGTCAAGTTTTTGCCCGCTGCGAAGCTCCTAGAGTTTAACAGTAGAATTCATGGGATTGAATTTAAGTGAACGTTTCAAAATGTAGTCTTTTGTGATTTTTATGTGAATACAGCAAACCAGTTTTGTAATAACATACGAAAATTGAAATCAAATAGGAATATCAAATAGGAATAATGGCTAATAATATTTTATTTATATTGCCCCGAGAGGTAGAGCTGGCACTTGGTTTGTGTGTGTATGTGTTCAATAAGATATTTCAAAATATTTTGCTAGCAGTTGGGATGCCTTTTTTTGTGTGTTTGAAATTAAATTGCTTATTGCTTGTGATAATTTAGAAGAGAATTTGCAGAGCTGAGGATGATTTTTTCGACGCTGAGTGTGCTTCCTTGCATCCTGTTTAATTAGAGTGGCTTTTTCAGGTAAACAGAATAGGATAATGAGTCATAGGCGGTTATTAAAAGTGGTATCTTTGAGATCATTCCTCATTCTATCATGTGCTCGAGGATGATTAAACTAATGTGTTCTCAAAAAAATTACCCATAAGCAAATATTGAGTCCACGGCAGAAAATGTCAGTGTTCTTATGAGCATTAGTGCAAAATTATTGCTATCTCAATGAATCCCAAGCAACTGTATCAATTGGTTGATTAGCAAAATCGATATAGGTCAAGCTTGAATTAAACAAAAATTGGATTAATAAATAAATAAATAAAAATGAAGGGAAAAAATACATTTAAGAACTATAAAACTGGCAGCTTTACTCGTATATTTGGATTAGAAGAAATTCGAAACTCATTTTATATTTTTGCATCACGATGGTCAAAATTGAGTAAAATGAAAGCGCTGGAAATGTCCAGCGTACGAACTGATGTCGTTCTGAACGATAGGATAAATTATTTACATTGTTAGGCAAATTCTTGCAAATAGCCAATGGCAGCCCGTCTGCACCAAAAAAATTATCACTGTAAGAATGATTCCAAAAACTCGCATAATTCGATCACATTTTATCTCTTACATCTCTTTTTTCATTCACATCAAACCACTAAAAATTGAGTCCTTGATGATAATGTAGGGTGTTTTCCTGACGGCACCATACCCCATCGTGTCAACAAACCTGATCGTTGAATCATTTTTGTTTTCATTTCATTAACTATTATTTTCAGCTTTTGTATCTCCTCGGGCTCCTTTTCATCCTGCTGGAAGTATATTTAAATTTATCTCATCCATAAATCAGGTGGCCCATGTTTCATTGCTAATCATCATCCTGTTTCCCTTCTTGTTTGCTTTAATAAAACACTCCCTGGGAACTGTTATATTTTTGGAGCTAGTGCCAGTTACACTTTGACTCCCTTCCTCTCAGTGAGCGTTTCTGCGCTGTCCTTTTTCTCTCTAGTTTATTCAAGTCCCTTGATCGCTGCCTCGTAGATCTACTTCTTTAGGATCCTAAAAGTTTAAGTAGACATCGTTTTCTCTCTGTACTAGGAATTTTAAGAGTGTAAGGGTGCTGTTAGGAATGTTGGGATGTTTGTCGATTGTGTCGACTCGTATGTACTTGTAGTATATTGTTTCTATTCGTAAGTCCTTGTGTATGTCAATGTTTCGGATGTAACAGGCTGCCCTTGTTAATTTCTTCAATGCCAGGTTTTGGCAAGTTTGTAACTGTCTTTTATTTGTCCTCTGTGTTTGGTAGAAGATGGTGCTTCCATATGTTATGGTTGGTCTGATGATCTGCTTATAGATAAGGGCTCTGTTTTTAATATAAAGCTTATTTGATAGCTGGTTCCGTATTCCGTTGGCAGTTTTGTATGTGTGTATTTCAAGAGAGTCTTGTGTTAAACGTTGCCGGACTGATTTTTGGGTTCTGGGGGACTTGGTTGGCTTAGCCTCACGAATAGTGGCAGCCATTCGCTTGTAAGCGACCTGCGTAAATGATTTCTTAAGATTTTTTGGATGTTTCGGGCATTCTCCATAGCTGGCGGGGCGCTCCTCGCCGCAGTTTACGCACTTGGCCTTTTTGTCTTTTTATTTGGTGCTTTCCGACTGATGGTGGAGTCCATCACATTTGACACATCTGGATTGTGCGTGGCAGTTGTTCGCTGCATGGCCAAATTGTTGGCAATTATAACATTGCGAGTGTCTACCACGTGGTTTTTGGGCTTCCACTTTGCATATAAGATCAGATACTGCCTTAATATTATATATGTCCGTTTCTTGCCTAGGAAGAAGGACTTTAACTAGTCTTGAGGGACCGTTCCTCAGTCTTGCGGGGTTTTGGGGATAATCTGGATTCCCAGGTATACTTTTCTTGCTGTCTCATATTCAATTTTCAGCTCTTTCATTGTTCTGGCTCGTTAAATTTATTTTTCCGGTAGCCGAATGATAATTGGTACAGTTGATTTCGTCACGGCTGTGTCCTTTTCACACAGGCTGTTGAGTTTTTCACTTGAGCATTCGGGTTGCTCGCTTGTTTGCTGCTTTGAGGGAAGGTTGGCTTCGCCAAGACTACAGGTGTTGGTTTTTTTCGGCGTTGGTAAGATGGGGAACTCTTTCTCAAATTGTTTACCCGTCTCTGCTTCCATTGACGTATTTCCACTCTCGCAGGGTTTCGATGCGATGTTGGGTGGCTCCTCTATTGTTTTCCTTTTTGATGGCAGTGCCGATGGCTGATAGCTATTCACTCCCAAAATCTGGTGCATTAGCTTCTGATTTTGTCGGAAGAGCTCGGCGTTCTGTTTCCTTTGTTCCGCCAATTCTTTCAGCGTCCCTTTCAGTTGCTGCAAGATTTCCGCCCTTCGTTGATTTCTTTGGCTAATCTTGGCCGCAAGTTCAGATATAGTCCTTCTCTTTAAGAGGTTCCTCCTCTTTTTCTTCACCTGACTCGTTGTCGGAGTCTAGGTCCAATTCGCAAGCCTCGTTGTTAGAGACTTGCTCTGGACGGTCGTTTCTTTTCATCCCGGTGGACAAAGAACTCCCTCTCCCCAATTTGGCTGGGTTTTATTATAAAAGCGGAAAATCAATGTTGTGTATAATTAAAACAATACAAAATGAAAACCAAGTCAAAACAAGTAATCACAAAACAATTTTAAGAAGGTTTCGTCGTAGGCTGCCAGGATTTTTTAATTGCTTTCGGGTGAAAGTGCTCTTCCACGTGTGTCTTCCGGTCTTTCGTCACTCGCTTGCGGGTTTTTCCTCATTAAGCCTAACGTTGACCATCCTCGTTGCCCTAATTGTCCAGTGCTAATCGTACATCCGTCGGCTGGTTGTCGGCTGTGTGGCAGAATTTAAAATGGCTATTTTTTTAATTTCTCCTAATTACCACTACGATGTAATTGTTATGGCAGCTCTAGGCGAATTATGTGTAAATTGCGCTAAGAAATTCGCAAATATTTATAGTGACGGTTTGACTTGCGTGTATGCGGGGAAAATAACGGGTGTGTTTAAAACACTCACTCTTGTACGAAATTTGGCGTTTTTGTTTCAGTAAAGTACTCGAAAGATTTGCTTACAATAGGATCCTGAGCAGCATGGGTTTATAATAGGCAGATCTTCCACATCTAACTTTCTAAACTTCAATAACTTGGTCACATCCGCCTTAGACCAACTGAAGTAAGTTCGTGTGGTATAGACAGATTTTGCAAAAGCTTTCGACTCAACTGACCGCAAGCTTTTTCTTGTAAGGCTCGAAGGTTATGGGGTATCCGATATTCTCTTGTCCTGGTTGTCATCCTATATTTCTGGTTGTAGTTGTTTTTTATCTGTGAATTTTTGTACATCTTCCCCATATGACCCTCTTTTTTTTGAGATCCTTAGCGTTCGATACTAGGTCCTCTATTATTTTTGGTGTTTATCAATGATCTTCTTTGCTTAAATTATGGTCAAACTATCCAGATGTTTTTCGCTCTTTCGTGATCAGTTACTGCGCTCAATGGTTCTGTAAGCCAAATCTAAGGAATTTTTGGGAGCTTGAGAGATAGATTTTAGTAAATGAGAGGATTTGAGTTAGGTATTACAGTATTCTGCATTTCCCTTAGAAGTAGCTTCTCTCGTCTTAATTGAAAAAAAAGAGGCATGCTTTCGAGAAGTACGCTTTGCTGTGGAATTATAAGCAGAATATTTGTAGTACTTTACTCCTTTTGCAGATGGCCTTAAATCTGCACCATACTTTAAAGTGCGACTCCTTATAGTAATCTAACAAAATATTTTTGCAATTTTGGATTTCATTATGCAATAATACAAAAATTGTACAATAAATTTTCTGTTTTTATTGCCTTCGATTACAGAATGAGTAAAAACTTAGCTGCTGGAACACTACTTCAGGAATAATTATACAATCATAAACTGAACAGTTTGTCTTATTCGTTCTCATCAGTAGAATTAACAGATAAAAACATTTCCATTCGAACCCTTTGTACACCTTAACTTTCTTTAATTATAGTCATTACCAGTTTACAACAGACCAATCGTCTTAATATCCATAAACTTGAAGCATCTTGCTCGAAGTATCATGAAATAAAAGAATCAATAGTTATTTAGATCTATCGTCACAGGTATGACCCCCTATTTCGATTTTACTTCAACTTCAGCTTTGAAATTCGAGAATAAAAATAAATTTAAAAAAAAAAAACGAGGAAAAAATCCTATTTTATGGACAAGTTAAATTGTAACCGGTTCGAACCAAAAAACTCTTAACATTTAGGTTCAATAGGTTCAATGAAAATTACATTGAAAAGACGAAAGACGACGAAGACGACACCTCGAGCAAGGCAGTGAAATGGTCGTCGCAATGCGGACAAAACGATCTAAGTATATAGTTTCATAAAATCTCGTTGTTGCTGTTGTTATCGTCTTTGGCCGGCCGAAGGCTACCCAAACCAGAGCAAGACCGGAGTGGAGAAAGCAAATTAACGATGAAATCGATAAAAATTGGGAAACCGAAAAGAATCATAGCATCGTGTACACGGAAAAAGGTATCTGTCTCTAATAGGAATGCTATTGACCATCTATAACGAGTGCGGTACATGTAGATACTCGTCGTATTGTAACATATATTAGAGTTGGTCTTACGTGATGCCCGTAATTTATGTGGAGCCACTGCAGCCATTGAAGCAGACAGGCCGGTTCATTAGACTCCTAAAAACTCAGCCAGAAAGCCCAATAAAAATCTTTTCGATAGACAACATCGAGTAATTGAACGAGTGATGTGTTACGATTTATTGGATACTGACAATGATACTCCGGTTGACTCAGAGTATGTGGCTTGAGTATTTTCTTACAGTTGTGTGGTTTCGATTAAGTACAGGAAAATAAATTCACGTAGTTTCGGAAAGGATATAAAAGAACTTTACCTGAAAGTTAAAACTATTGATGGCGTTTGAAGCAGATTTTTCAGTGCTTCTGCAGAGATGTTACCAGGATTTGGTTTTTTGCCATTAAATAAGTGACGTCATTTAAGAAAACGGGACTGTAAGTTTAACATGCAATAAGCTCTTTATGTCTTACGATCAGCAAATCACCATCGACGGTCAATTTACACGTATTTGTACAGACTGATAGGTCTTAATTACGAACAGCCTAGGAACTCATTCATGAGCCGTATATTACATTCTACTGTACAGAAATGCTTGTTTAATTACTTTCTTTCTTACCAAACCTAACTATTAACATCCTATTTGATTACTCGCGGTTGTTTCCACTCAAACTTTATCTCAGTATGTACATCTACTTACGTATAAACATTTTCCAGAATAATCGATTGTTTTCTTTACTCGGAAAGCTACAATAAAACATTTCGGTGTTCTCTAATCCGATCGCCGTCAAGACTTTTACAAATAACTAAACTAAATGTACACACACATCAAATTCAGTTCACCAAAAAAAAAACGATTGTTCACCGGGACTATTCGAAAACGGAATCGAAATCAAAATCAACGTGAACTGTCAAACAATGCCGTTGTCAGTGGTCGAATCGTGCCCGAACCGAAATTCTGAAGTAATGTCGGACGTTGTTCGAAGAACATTTCTATTGCAAATATCTTCTAATCCGTAAATTGGACCAAATGCCTTGTACTGCAATTCTATTGTCGATTGATTCGGATTTGTCTTATCTAAAGCGAAAATCACGTACAGGAATGTTTCAAGACAGTTATGGTCTTTTGTTTGCGGCTGGGAGGGCGTGCAAAATCAGTTGAGGTTGAAGGACTTTATGTGTGTAATAGATGATGAAGACGAAATGAATGTCATTTTTCGCGTGAATAATAAAAATTTATTTCAAGACTATAATCCTTGCTTTCGACATAGAAAGGATTTGCAAATGAAATATTTTCTGTTGTTAAAGAAATTAAACATATCGGAAGACCTTTGACAATTAAGAAAAGATTTTTAATTTACTATGTAGGTATCTGGTTTGCTTTTGCATGCAAATAAATTTTGACGCTACAACTCCTGTTATTGATGTCCTTTTAATTCTATTTGTCGTGATGGGAAATAGTTTCTCCAATTACCGAAAAATTGGTTTATTAGTTCTTTGGGTTTATAATGATATTAAGAATAAGATAATAAGATACAACTCCGGAGTGTTTGAATACCTAATTTGGTTGAAATAGTGTGAGTTTTATTGTAACATTAAGTTTGTAGCAGAAATTTTCAAAAACCTACTAAAAATTTAGGACAATGCTTAGGAACTAACTACTTAAACTGGCTTAACCTAAGAAAAACTCTACCGCAACAGAACCGCTAGGAACACTAATTTTTGATAAACAGTAAAGGAATCGTGCAAACTTTTTGTGCATATTTTTGTCACACGTGCTCCAAAGTGTTTCGAAGGGAGTGTACCGTTTTGATATCACCAATGCATTTAAACTAATAGTGCGGAAAGTATTCCAGGCTTGCCACTTGCATGAATTTTAAAATTAAGGAAAGTCAAACATTTGTTTCTTCTATTAATTATCGATTGCTTATGTTACAAAACTTGGAAAACAGCATCTTCTGTAACATAAATGAAGAAAATACCTAGTGTTTGCAACACTATCAGCACTGCATCTAATCGTCTACCACAACTACTTCTTGTCAAAACCAAGCTACTCTCTGAATACCGTTTTCATCCACTGATTTTATCAAAAGTTACAGGGATAGACAGGTTTTTGTGGTTGACATCCGAAAAATTTCAAGAACTTAGAAAATTTAAGCATTGGATACTTATTTTCATTGTAAATATTCGTGATATGAACATCTAATGTAAGCATTTATTAATACAAAAGTACCAAAACCGCCTTGTGCTGGCAACTTGTTGCCATCATCAAAGCCAAAATTATACCACATCTGCCTGACGTTGAACTCAACCTTCTCTGTAAATTTCGTTTTGATCCAATGACTGCATTGGAAGTTGTAGGGTAATTTTGGGTTACCAGTCGCAAAAATTTTCAAATTTTCCAAATCCTAATATTTGTTGTTATTGTCACTATAAGATCAGCACCATTTGAAAGTCTTACTATAAATTCATTTACTATAGAAATGGTAAAAAAAATTCAAAAATATTCATAGCTGGCAGCCCTATCTTAGTTTTTCAATCATCTTTGTACTGAATAATGCCTAC
Organism: Nemotelus nigrinus; assembly: GCA_947369275.1. Taxonomy (NCBI): domain Eukaryota; kingdom Metazoa; phylum Arthropoda; class Insecta; order Diptera; family Stratiomyidae; genus Nemotelus; species Nemotelus nigrinus. The sequence goes on along the minus strand of OX376375.1, from coordinate 28,583,319 downwards.
AATAAGGTCCTTTTACCTAATGAATTTCGTTTCGATTTTTGACTGCACTGGAAGTTATAGGACAAAAAGCATTATTTGCTTGAGCGAATTTTCAAAACCCAAAAACCAAAAATACCATAGCTGGCAGCTCCAGCCTAATTTTTCAACCAAATTTCTACCGAATGTGGCTTCAAATAATGTTCAGCTACTGTGTGAATTTCATTTAAATCTGGTGATTGACTCAAAATTCATAGGGCAAAAAGCAATTTTTTTTTCTTAGTGATTATTCAAGATGGCACCACTGACAAACATTTTAAAATCACTTCTATCAAACCAATACATTCTGCAAATTTCAGTTGTATCTGATTATCGGGTCGTAAGTTCTCGTGAACAGAAGTTTCGGATGCTAAAAATATAAATGAATTGACCAAGGGTTAAATTATTAAATTTAAATTTGTTAAATTTCAAAAGTTGTATATTAGCTATGCAGAGAAAGCATGAGTTGCTGTTGAGTAGTAAGTATTCTCCTTTTATATTGAAAACATTAAATAATATTTTATATGCATATGCCATTTTATTTATTTTACATTAGGAAGAAATATACACTAAACATATGTATATAAATATATATATACATATATATGTATATATATATATATATATATATATATATATATATATATATATATATATATATATATATATATATATATATATATATATATATATATATATATATATATATATACAGGGTGTCCCATAACGCAACGTCAAGCCGGAAAGGGGTGATAGGGCAGGTGGTGACAGTAATCAGAAAACTATTTAAAAAAAATTTAGCTGCGTATTTTTTGAGATATTCGCTTTTGAAAAAAAAATTGAAAAAATGCGTACCCTGTGACAATCTTTTCACTGCTACATCTACAAAAATTTTTTTTTTTTTAATTTTCTTTTTCTAATATAACCCCAGATAAATGCTCTTTAAATTACAGCCAAAAATTAAAAAATTACTGTTTTAGTTTTCAGTGAAATAGCACTTCTTTCACCAAAGATGTACTAAAAAATAACTCTTCACCCAACTTCATCTAACCGTACTGAAAAAAAAATGTACTAAGATATTTTGGCAAGTAGCTTTAAAAGATAGTCTACTAAGTCCTAATTCCAAAATGGTATTACACTTGCTTCTTAATGACTTAATTGAGATGAATATAAATTTTCTAACAGTCCGACATCCTAAGTTTGTTTTCGCACTATTTGATATAAGTTGAAATTAGAAATCAATTATTGAACAGAAATTACTTACTTTACTTATAAAAGGTGTTCGAAATGCTTGCCATCAGCGGCAATGCAGGCTCTGCATCTTCTTAAGAACGACCTTGAAATTAGGCGGGCAAAACTTCTTGAGTTTATTTCGTCGACCGCTTTTCTAATTTTAGTACGTAGCTCTTCTAAGCTTTGTATTTCAGTGGAATAGACTTTTTCCTTTATTGCGCCCCAATAAAAGAAATCCAAAGGATTTAAATCGGGTGAACGAGCTGGCCACGAAATTGTTCCACCCCGTCCTATCCACCTCTCGGGATACTCACTGTTGAGAAATTCCCGTACACTTCGAGCATAATGTGCTGGGCAGCCATCATGCTGGAAAAACATGTTTCCATAAATCCTCAGTGGTACGTCGTCCAATAGTTGTGATAATTGGTTTTCCAACATATCCAGATAAACTTCGGCATTCAAATGCCCCGCAAGCTCAAATGGCCCAACAACTGAACCATTAAGAATGTCCGTCCACATGTTTATTTTAAATCGGTGTTGAGATTTGTTCTGTCGCATTAGATGCGGATTCTCCACGTGCCACTCGTGCAAATTATGGAGATTCATGTAGCCATCCTTGGTGAATGTTGACTCATCCGTCCAAAGAATTTCGTCAAAGAACCGCGGATTTTCTCTATACTTCTCCAGCATAGTTTGACAAAACTGAATTCTCTCCGGGTAATCTCGCGGAAGGAGACTTTGTACACGTTGTACATGGTATGGATGAAGTTGGTTTCTCCTTAGAATTCGCTGAACTGAGCTCTTGGGTACTCCTGTAGTCATCTGAATGGCACGCACCGAGGTTGAAGGTTCTTCTTCAACTGCTTCCAATACAGTGTCCTCGTAGAGATTCCAAGGTCTTCCCGCACAAGCCATTCGATGGGGCAAGCGACCCTCTGAAAATGCCCGATGCACGTTTATGAACACTCGATGATCTGGATACCGTTCAACATTTGGGTACCTCTCACGATAAAGTCGTGCTGAAGCAGAAGCATTGGATCTGCATTCCCCATAAATTAGGTGCATATTAGCATATTCCTGTGCACTATATCTAAACGGCATTATGGAATTCACACTTTACACTTTCAATAAACGGAACTACGGGAGTATTCTCTTATTTGCTAGAAAAATGCACACTTATCAAATGACCGTAATCCACTATAATGCCACGCAAATAGCAAAATAACATAACTACGCATCTAATTTTTCCATCGACCTATAGGTAACGGTTTTTAAGAAGAATAAAGTGCATTAAAATCATTTCAAATAACTAATAGCAATTAACTGGGAATTGGTTCTCTCCAAGGTAAAAACGTTATTTTTCCTTAATTAAGAAATAAAGAAGCAAGTGTAATACCATTTTGGAATTAAGACTTAGTAGACTATCTTTTAAAGCTACTTGCCAAAATATCTTAGTACATTTTTTTTTCAGTACGGTTAGATGAAGTTGGGTGAAGAGTTATTTTTTAGTACATCTTTGGTGAAAGAAGTGCTATTTCACTGAAAACTAAAACAGTAATTTTTTAATTTTTGGCTGTAATTTAAAGAGCATTTATCTGGGGTTATATTATAAAAAGAAAATTAAAAAAAAAAAAATTTTTGTAGATGTAGCAGTGAAAAGATTGTCACAGGGTACGCATTTTTTCAATTTTTTTTCAAAAGCGAATATCTCAAAAAATACGCAGCTAAATTTTTTTTAAATAGTTTTCTGATTACTGTCACCACTTGCCCTATCACCCCTTTCCGGCTTGACGTTGCGTTATGGGACACCCTGTATATATATATATATATATATATATATATATATATATATATATATATATATATATATATATATATATATATATATATATATATATATATATATATATATATATATATATATATATATATATATATATATATATATATATATATATATATATATATATATATATATATATATATATATATATATATATATATATATATATATATATATATATATATATATATATATATATATATATATATGTATATTGAGGGAGTTTCGTAAATAAGTGCACTGCTATATGCCATCTTGTAGGTTGCGAAGTTGCAAGAAAAAAATTGTATGTGCACTTTGCTTTGGGAGGAAGAGGGGGTTAAACGATTTTATAATTTTTTAAGACCTGCCTGCCTTTTTTATTCCGTAGCGTCTGTAATACACATTCTAAGGCGGACACTAAGTTGTCGCTTGATACAAAATCATTTTGCCTTTCCAATTTTTTTGTGTATTCCATTAAAAACTACACGGTTTCGAGGATAAAAAATATACATTTTTTTTTAATTATTCAAATTTCACTAAATTTCCCGCCAAAATCCCACAAAATGGCACATTTTTGTTTTCAGATTTAGATTGCCTAAAATGTCACCTTTAATTTGATGCCTAAATATTAATGCCTATTTTCAAACCTGTCGAGTGATTTCCTCAAATGTGACTTAAAGATAGAGAACAAGAGCGGAAAGTTTTAATTAACCCTTAACGCCTGATTTGTATTGCACGTTGTAAATTTTTATTTTATGCCTGTTTTGGGGGTATTTTTTAACGGCTAGTAAAAAGATAAATCAAAATTACAGACAGATATTCATTTGTTGTTTTTCTAAGGAATAGTGTGGCATATTCTCATCACTTTTATAATTTTTTCTTTAAAATTTTAGTACTTAAGAATGTATAAAATAAATAAATAAATAGGTAATGCGAAACTGTTTGTCCTAAAAATTTCGATTCTTATCGATTAAAGAAATACATAAATAAATGCAACAGCAATACATTTCATCCTCTTGCAGATAAATTAAGCTGTAATTTCCTACCTGCTAAAAGTCTCAACTTTCAGACTAATACGGGTGGGACGACATTTTTAAACCATTGTAGGTAGGTGTGCGTAGCCGTAATCCTTCAAAAGCAAGCAAAAAGCTCAGTTATTATGAATTACCACACAGTGAGTTTAATAGCGAAAGAACATTATAAAATAGTAATCTTGTTCAGATTTGTACTGGGAATTTGTGGTGTTCTTGTTAATAAGTTGTTAGTGTTGAAAATTTAGAAGTGATTAGAATAATTTTTTTTTAATAAATGGCGTTTTCTAACGAGGAATAAGCGGGCATACATTTACTGTATGGGGAAGCTGGCAGGAATGCTGCATTGGCCAGACGGATTTACCAGGAAAGGATTCCAAACCGAAGAGGACTTAACCAGCGAACGTTCGAAAACGTTGATAGGTTGAGAGAGGTACATTCCAGGCTCCTATTAGAGATAGAGGAAGATCTAGACAATCAGATTATGAAAATATCTTAGATTTGTTTGCGAGGGAACCAGAGTTAACCACACGAGTAGTAGCTGCAAGAATTGAAGTATTCCACGCTACTGTTTGGAGGGTTTTGCATGAGGAGGGTCTACATCGTTACGATTTTCAATCAGTCCAGCATTTAGAGGAGTCAAATCATTCCGCCAGGCTTGCCTTTTTCAGACTTATACAATACAATCATCAGGTAAACCAATGATTTGTTCATTCACAAGAGATGGTAATTTAAATATAATAATATATATAAGAGATGGTAATTTAAATATGAATATAATAATTGGCATATATGGGCTAGTTCAAATCCCCATGGAATTTTACAAACAAGACACCAAAGAGGGTTTTAAACAAACGTTTCGTGTGGAATAGTTGGGAGTTTTTCATTAGGACTGTACGAGAAATGCAGAAAATTATTTAACATTTATAAGGAATGACTTAAAAGATTTATTGGATGAAAATATTCCACTGGCAATTAGAAGAAATATGTGCGGAATTACTTAAACGACAATTTCAGAGAAAGACGGATTGGACGTGGAGGACCTGATTCTTGGTCTCCAAGATCACCTTGATTTTCACTTATGGGACTACTTGAAAAATTCTGTGTATAACAGACCTATCGAAACGAGAGCAGAATTATGGACTCGAATTCAAAGGGCTTGTGATTAGCTCCGTACGTCATTCGTAGGATTGGATTGTGCATTGAAGAGAACGGAAGGCACTTTGAACATTTATTATTATTTTTTATTATTAAGAATTCAAAAAAAATTGTTTCTCTCTTTCTTCAGGTAAATTTTTTGGGGTATTTCTCTATCTCGCCTCTACGTGGTGTATCCTGGGTAACGCTAAAGAGTTCGAATTTAGTGGCAATTAGTCAAATTATTGCAATGAAATCAGGTTAATTAAAAACTCAGCTGTTGCTCTTTGTCACTATGGTACACTTGCGGAAATTACTTGACAGGTTTGAAAAAAGATACAGAACATTCAGGTATCAAACTAATTGTGACATTTTAGGCAGTTTTAATCTTAAAACAAAAATGCATCATTTTATGGGATTTTGAAATTTGGAAAATTTCAAAAAAATATGTATTAATTTTTTTAAAATTTGAAACCGTGTAGCTTTTGATGAGAGAAGAGTAGGGAGTTTGTTTACATATAATTGAAAAGGCAAAATGATTTTGCATCAAGCAACACCTTAGCGTCCGCCTTAAAATGTATATTACAGACGCTACGGGATAAAAAAGGCAGGCAGGCCTTAAAATATTCAAAATCGTGCACCAATGAATTTTTTGGCTACTAAGTTTAATGTTTCGCTGTGGTGATTTATTACGTGCGCGTTTTCTTGTAAAAAAAAGTACACTGTGATTTTGCGTGGTTAACTTTTATTTCCCGTCTTGTGAAGTACTGAGACAGTTGAAAAAGGTAATTTTCAGTAGTGAGGATAAGCTCAGCAGGCTTCATACCCGCAGCATAAATAAGTGAGTCATCAGCGTAGAGTCCTAGCTCAATGTCGGAATGTTTGGGAATATCACTCGTAAAAACTAGGTGTAAAATGGGCCCAAGTACAGAATCTTGTGGAACCGCGGCAGATATGGTGTTTAGTTTTGATTCCGTGTGACCCAATTGAACGAAATATTTTCTATCCAGATCAAATGTGTAAGGAAATTAAATTGCATCAGTTTATGTATAAGTCCATAGTGTCAGACGCAATCAAAAGCTTTATCAATATGGAGGAATATTGCTATAGAAGACTTTTTGTCACTTAAACTACGTTGGATCTAGTTGAATAATCTCTTTAACTGGTAAACTGTGCTATGATTATTACGGAATCCGAACTTCTCTTTTGGCAAAATATTACATCGGCCAAGAAAATTTTGGATATCTTTTTTTATAAGTTTTTTTAGTAGCTTGCTCAAAGTACTCAGCAGATAAATTGGTCTGTAGTTTTCTATGATACTACTGTCTTTGCCAGGTTTTAAAATTGGGATGGTTTTTGCAATTTCCCACGAGTTGGGAAAATAAAATAGTATCTGACATTTATTAAATATTATTGATAAGATAATTTATGGCTATGGCAGGTGGATTTTTTATTTGGAGGTTACCAATTTTGTCTGGATCTGGAGATTTTTTATGTTTTAGTGAACGCAACAGGCGGTTTAAGTGTTTATGTTTGAAAGGTGGAGGGATATAGCTGGGCTCGTTTTTCAGTTGTTGAATGCTGTTGGAAACCTCGAATTCCACCTGATTATCTCTTAAATGGGAGGTGGACTCAAATACAGTAGAAAAGTGATCAGCGAGTGCATCAGATGTTTCTGATTCAGAGAAGAATAGGTGATTGTTCTGTTTTGAAATAAACTTATTTTTGCCAGTCATAATTTTTGTTAGCTTCCAAAATGCCTGCCTGCCTTTTCCAAAAGAGCTTATTTTAGCATTAAAGTATTGGTTTCTCAGTCTAGTCAATTCAGGATTTATTGCAGAAAAAATTCTTTTGAATTCAGATATGTAATTCTAATTTCGGGTTCTTTTCCACTGACGCTTTAAATAGCGTCTCTCCGAAATTAATCATTTGAGCGAATGTGGAATTTCATTGAATTTCTTACCAATAACTACGGGTGATGTAGCGGCCTCAAATGCAAATATGATGCAATCGGAAAACTGTTAGATACAACTATCAATGCCTACGATAGAGTGAATGCTGGCAATATTTATATTTTTTATATTTGGTCCAATAATGGTTTTATATAGGTTCCAGTTTTTATTTTTCACGTCAAACTGGCGAGGTTCAGTGCACATTGGTTTTCCAAAGACACCAAAGCTAACGGGTAGGTGGTCTGAGCCTAAATCAATGCATAGAGAAGGATGGCTGCATAGTGGCATAGCATTAGTAAGGACTAGATCAAGTACCGAGGGGTTAGATCGCCGTAGTATAAAAGTGGATTCAGGCAGGAAAAGTATATTGAAGTTGTAATTAACTTGAAAGCTGTGTAAGATATCGCCCCATTTGTTATGTCTGCTACACCCCCATGAGGAATGTCTGGCGTTAAAATCTCCACACATTATATAGTTATCTTTTACATTTAACAGCTTTCGTATATAGTTTTTATACTGGGTAGCTTTACCAGAATTATACAGTGCACCAGGAAAGTACGCAGAGATTAAATTTATTGACTTATTATCAAGCCTTATGCTGATACCTACAGATTCAATGCTTTCGGTTGCAATATGAGGCAAGACCAAATGTTCTAGATTTTTTCTAACCAGTATTGCGATGTCACCGCCAGTACTTTCAAGTCGATCATTTATATGGACTTTAAATTGCTCGATGCCGAACCTCGTTTTTGGCTTCAACCATGTTGCGGAAACAAAACAAATATCAATTTTATTATATTCTAGGAAATTTGTTAGATCTAAAACTTTTTTATTAACTTTTTGTGCTTTCCAAAATTCACATTTTACGCTCTTACGGGCCATATAAATATTTAGGGACTACATTCGTTACAGTTAATATTTGCTCTTCTGTATTTCGAGCATCTCTGAGCTTTTGAAGAAGCTCCTGAGTTATTTTCATAACACACATATTTAATATATGTTACGTGAACACACATATATATTTTTTTAATATAATATACATATGTTACTAATTACAGGTTTAAATGAGGAAAAATCCACATCTAAATTTTTCATGATTCAAACACCGAAAAACATCCAACAACTAAATTCCTTTGTTTATCTTAATCAACATTTCTGATCCGAAAATCGAAATATCCAAAAAATCTTTGTGGTCTCTTTAACAAATGCCCATTACCTAAACGCGGCATTTCCTCTTTCATTACTCGTTACGCGATCTTCTTTTGAAACTGCCCGGATACACTTGGCTTTGATTGTGGTAGGTACTACCTAGCCGCCATGTATCCCAATTCGGATCGTCGAAGACAAATAACCACCATTCCCCAAAAATAATTGATAATTTATTCAAAAAATTAAATACATTTTTTTTCTTACTTTTTTTTTTTTTTTTTGATTGGGACAGTTGAAAAAAGCGAATTCCTATTGATCGTGTAATGGCTTAATGGTGTACACGAGTTGGAGTGAGATCGAATCGAAGAAAATGGTACCGAACCGAAATGATCATCTTACGTAGTTTGTGCTGTACGAGCGAGTATCTTTGTGGCTGAACAAACAACTTATCTATCTATTTATTTCATGACGGCCAATAAATTGAGCGTATACCGTGTGCGTCTATGTATGTAGATTTTGGTTTCCAAAAATGTCGAAAGTGCTGTGTACGTTCTGTTGGGTGTGTGTGCAGTTCGGCGTGTGTCATTAAATTTCGAAGCTATCTTGTCGACAAGCATACTTATTATTATTTTTCTTTAACTCGTTTTCCTCCGTATTCGAAGCTGTGGAGCTGGAAGTTTGGATGATGTCTTTTAACGAGTGGGTACCACCATAATATAATGATAGTGCTGATTGTTCAGCATGGAGAAGACGAAAAAGTTCAACGAATAGAGTAGTAGAGTGTCGTCCGGTCCGGTGCGGTAGGTTTTTAGTAGATGAAGGTGTATGTATGTACATAAAGTAAGAACAGGTTGGGTACTGTGATTTGTGGGCTTTATCCATTTATTTGTGGGCTTAATCCAAGTTACGTTTTGTCGCTAAGCAACGCCTACATTTGTACGGAATGGACGATGCTTGTTAGTTTTTTTTGCAATTATTGCAAGATATCAATTTTATGAGATGTTTCTTTTGTTACTGATTTAGAAAAATAAACTTAACATCATTTATTTCAATCTAAAAAGCTTTATTTTCGGTATATGATTGTTACGTCCGTAAAAAACCAACAAAAGGAGTATAGAAAGGAGGTTCGCAAAATGCATTCGAATTGATGAAGAAGAATTGCTGAATTAAAACAATACTTTACATGACGGTCACCTCTTAATATATCCAGCTGTAACTGATAGCAGATATTAAAATGTAAAATCCTCTTATCACGGTCCCATTCATGTCAAAAATTTTGTTGTATTCTGAGAGTTTTTTTTTTTAATAGGCATCCCAGTTTGATGTAGTTTTGGCCCGGTTGAACGCCGTTCTTGAGGCTTTTCTATGCTTTTCTAACTACCAGTTGCGCAATGGCATCCTTGTTTTGGGAATACTAGCTTTCGGAGGGCAGTTATCGTGGTATGGTTGAAGAATTATTCTGAGAACCTTGTCCACAATGTCCTCCGATTTCGTCTTCCTAGTGAAACTCGGGTGTAGACCATAAAACTCCGCTTTAAGGCCATCCTAATAGACGTACAAGTCCGTGAACTTTGGTTGCCTGCACTTTTTTCTTTTTAACATATCATTCCCTGGTTTAAACTTGATATGCCTGTGATCACAGAGCAAAGCTCTTGTTAGGAAATTCTACTTCTTCATTAAATGGGTTGCAGTGTTTGACACTAATGTGAGATGTAGTAAATCTTGCCTGTTAACTATCAGGAATGTTGGTGTGTTGCCCTTATTTGCCATAGCTAAACTGCTGGTAATGAAGAATCTGAGAGTGAGTCACTTCTAGCGTTGACGGCACTACTTCCCCAGGCTGTGTCATGAGCATTGGCATCACAGCCATTTATGAGCATTTTGTTCTCCTTTGGGTAGTGGTCTACGAGTCTCTTGATGTTGTTCCTGATTGTGTTCCTGTTGGCGAATTTCGGAATTAGAAGAAAGTCAATCTTTGAATTAATTACTTTTGCCGTCTTGGACTTTCTTCCCCTGACGTCCAGATTAACTTACTATTTTTTTGTATGCATGTCACTTATTTTGCCTTTATTCACCTAGGGCTCTTTTATTAGCCTCATATTATAGATCCCCGATTTAAAACTGCTGCTTACTTCCACCGAGGCAACTTTAGTATGATGCAGGTTCACCTGCAGACACCTCATTCTTTGTTCTCTATTGGTTGGGAACCACTTGGAATTGATGTTGCCTCTATCTCGGTTCCACTACCCTCCATATTGGTAGTTGAAGCTATCACTGGCTCTGGTGCTTTTTGGGTGGCTTTTTGATGGCCAACTTAACCTGCTCATACCTGAAGCTAATTTTGCCGTCTCCGTCAGTTTTTGTTGTAGCTAAGGCCTGATCCACCGCTATGATCACTTGCCTTTGTTCTCCCAGAAATGAGCTCTCTAGGACTTGACGTTGAAGTCCTTATTCTAGTTTCCGTAGTCATTTCCACGCTCAAGTTCGCTGCGTTTTGGAAGTAGCCAACAATGGGCTTTGGGTAGGGATTCAGAGATTCCTCCGTGGCCCATTGGTTGGCCATTTCCCTCGGCCTTAACTTTAGGGCCCCACCTTTGTCAACTTTACCGGTGGTTTGTTTTTACAGCGGAGGGACACGTAGCCTACTTTGTGGGTGATGCTGAGGAAGCGTGGGGCAGCTCCTGTCTCTATCTCTTAATTATTTGGTTAGTCGTGAGAAGTCCTTGGGGAAAGTCCTTCGGTATGACTGCCATTTTTACACCCTGCAAGGTGCCACTATAGATTAGTTGTCGTAGCCTCTTGCTGGGTAGAAGATGTTGTCGCATCGATGCCCCTTGTTTCCTAAGAAGTGTCATTGTCGGCTCTGGACCTCTGGCACCTTTTTTAAAAGTGCCTTTTCCCTAATCTCTGCATTGGGCATGTCACTTCCCATGAGGGATTGTATGCACTTCCTGGCTGGGTCGGTCATATTTTTTTATTTTATGGCTCCTGCGAAGTCATGTTTAGCGCTTCCATGTTTCGGGAGAGGTCGTCTGCGATTTGTAAGGAGGATCTGCCGTCAGAGGTAGAGTGGGAGGCTTCATACGTCTCTGAAGCCTTTCTTTCTTATGGTCTAACTCTTCTTTTTGTGGATCTGGCTAGGATTTTTGGTCCTGCATTTGTCTACTTTAAGGTTTTGGTGCCATTGCCGTTTCTTTTCGGCCAAATCGCTGAGCTCTTTTCTCTTTTCTGCCGAGGTTAAGACGGCACTTTTAATAGGCTTACGCCCCCGATTAGACATTTTTCGTGGCGTGCCACGTTGAATCGGTCCAATCTGCTCAAGAGGACGTTCTAATGAAACACCAAAAGCAGAAGCTTCCTCTGAAATTGAAGTGGTGACTTCTTCAATTGCAGCGGGGGAATCAGTCCCAGTCCAAATGTGCCGTTGATCATCTTCATTTGCCGTTGTATCAGCAATGGCCGAAACATTTTCACCCGAAATTGGTGTCTATTGAAATCGTCCTCGGTGAAAATATGAGGATATATTGGGAAAATTCCAGTTGGCCGAAAACCGAATTTGATATTTCTCGCAGTCAATGCTAAACTCAAGCATTTGTCGACAAAGTCTGGAAAATGTTGAATGACTAGAAGTTTGCCAGCATGATTTATCATCCTAGCATTACACTGAACCTTATAAAAGGTTTTCAAAGGAACAAAAATGCCAACGCTCAACGGCTGCATTCTGTGCGATAAATTTTTTGCTAGAGTACCTATGCAATAGAAGGGGCAACTACCCACTTTGCCCCCACCTGCGCACGCCACTGAATTCAAAATGCAAAATTATTGACAAAAATTGTAATTTTATCAAAAATTATCGCGTTTCCAGTGACCAGTTTTAGTGAGTTTTGACATAACATTAAATTTCGATTTTCATAGTGATGATTAACATTTAGTAACGAAGGTTCTGGTGAGGGATCAAAGCCTTCAATCAATAACATAGAAGAGTATGATGAGAATAAACAAAGGCGAGGTTTGTTTGTACATAATATAAAGAAATATTGTTTGTAAAATTTATACAAAAAGATTAAGATACTATAAGTATAAGAAAGTTTTCGACAAGACTTATTATTCTTATTAATATTTTTGATTATTTTTTTTTCACATATTTTACAAGTGGCAGCTAAAAATCTAAATAAGGTATTTGAGGTAAATAAACTAAATATCAACCTAAGACATTTTTTGGGCATAATTTCAACCTCTAATCAGCCAATCGACGCAGAATCAAAACCTCATAACATTTGAGCCAATGAACTTTTGGGACATTTTGCATAAAAAAAAATTGATTCCGCAAAAATTCAAACACAAAATTTGTCTAATAGCTTAATAGCGCATAAATAAAACAAATAATATCGGAGTGCTGTCGTAGTAGAATAGAAATATTGTTTTGAAACTTAAGGTGAAACTATCTCTTCCCGAGCACGAAATAAATAATTTATCGTCGTAGAAAGATACCGCTTGAAATTTGTTATCGTCAGAGCTGCATACGAAAACGCATTTGCGTGTCTTTAAAGTGTCATGTAAATTAAGCTAGAGTCCCAAGCATATAAATTGCGATACCATGCATTCAAATTCGCATATATTACTTAAATATATGTTAATAACGATATAAATCAATGATCCTGTATGCAATTCAATTTGCACAAACTATCAATCGTTAAAAGTTTGCATGTCGAATATATCAATAGATAAACTATTTTTATTTTCGTCCACTAACGAGTAGCATTTCAGTGTTTTCGTCTAATTAAAATTCACATGGATTTAGAACGAGAGCATCTTTCTGCTTCCGTTGAGCATCGAGTTAATTTATCGATACCATAGGCTACAATCGGCCACAATCAGTGACTGTATCCTACACCTGTACATATATGTATGTCTACGTGTATTTTGAGTGATTCCATTTAAAGTCAATTCCTAAAAAAAATCCCAAATCGTAAATAAAAAGGTGTTTCAGAATACTACGGAATTCATTATGTTCGCCAAAACACCAAGTCGATCATCTTCACAAGGAAATTGGGTGTAGCACGCTTAAAAATCGCCTCTCATGGTGGAATGACACTTGAAATTGCCAAACTGCCAAATTGCCGCTATACAAATATACAGCGAAAATCCGTTGACATTCTTGATACCTACTATCGTGAACTTTATCGGTAAAGTTCAATGTTCTCATACTATTGAAAACACCAGAATGAGGACTACTATGATGATGTATCTCGGGCCATATGTAGAAGAATACTACGGCTAGTATTAACACGAAACTACTCATCAAAGTTAGATTGTTCGAGCATTGGTCGGTATCGCGTGAATGATGATGATGGCATCATACGAAGATTGGCGAGAACGGGAAATTTCGCCAGCAATGAAACAGTTTGAAAAATTTAAACGGTTTTCGCATATAACGTATGCATGCATGGCTTCTACGTCGCAATGAATCGTCCAATTGGACAGCGACTATTCGGAAATCATTTTGAACTGAAACGAATAGGCGCCGAATAGTTGGCCAAAGCTCAAGCAAACCAGCTAAGTTAGTTTGCCTTTGGAGGAAACTCATTGTTCGACGGGCATTGAAATAAATCATGATTTGGTGATTTTTTCTTTGCTAGATTTCAAGCTGCACGAATCAAATATGATAAATATGCATATTGTTGAAATATTTGCATGGCATTATTGCAAAATTGATTGGGTGGATATTTTCTTGGGCTTTTATCTTTTTCAAATTCAGTCATTGACTTTGGATTGTCTTAAATCGATAGTTTTCGGTTGGAAATCGAAGGCATAGATTTGATCCGCAAACAAGTTTTGGAAACGTTGTCGTAAGGAGTTGACATGATGTATCGTAAAGATTTACAAAGTTCGATTTTAATGCATATTATTGCATAAATGTACGAAAGGTGGTATGAAGCTACTGCTAAGAAATGATTTAGTAGTGAAAAGTAGTAAGTGATTGAAAATTGAAAGATTTATTCGATCGATAGGTACCAGGAGATAATAAAAAGTGCATGGACTTGAAAACATTGAGTATCTTTGGTGAAGTGACTATCACATTCATATGAATTATATAAAGCAAATGCAATTAAAATTTTGCATATCTTTTGATCTCTTTGTTTTGATTACAATTGATTTTCGACTAGTTTTGTTTTTTTTTGGAATGTTACATATAGAGCTGAGTTACAGATTTAGCAGAGTAGAGCATCCGATTTTCCCCTTTTTACTGATTTTCGAAGAAAATTAGTATTAAACTCGTTTCGCTGAAAATTCATTATATATATATATATATATATATATATATATATATATATATATATATATATATATATATATATATATATATATATATATATATATATATATATATATATATATATATATATATATATATATATATATATATATATATATAGATATATAGAAATTCTAAACAAGGTGCTTTACCCACAAGTTTTGACTTCTACTGACATCAAAGTTATGCGATTGGGTAGACCTAAACCGTCATTTAATCGTGTTATCAAAGTGATTACTCCGTGCGAAACTATTGCACTTGATGTTGTAAGGAGAAAACATAGACAGAGCGAATTTTTAAAAAGCAGGTCTTTGATAATAACACGTGATAGGACTATTCACGAAATAAATTTTCTCAGAAGTATTTATGCTCAGCTTGAGGAGGAGAAAAAAAGTCAGCCTCTTGCTGTTATTAAATACGTAAACGGTATCCCGAAAATTATTGTCCCGCATAATACAAAAAACTAGAATTGATTATCTATTATCAAAACACGCGTGGATTATCTACGAAATTACCTGATTTACGCCAATCATTACTAATAAACAATTACGATGTGATCATTTTTACGGAAACATGGCTTAAACCGTACCACAAAACTACCGAGCTGGGATTTAAAGGCTACAATGTTTATCGTTGTGATCGTGATGATATTACCTCCAACAAAACCAAAGGTGGTGGTGTATTGATAGCTATATCTAATAACTTTCAATCTAGTTTGATATCATCTAAAAATATCGACGTAGAGCAGCTTTTCGTATCAGTTAAAGTCAATAACAAAAGGTTGATTATATCAACTGTATATTTACCGCCAGATGCACCACCCGATAAATATTATAAGCATACGGAAGACGTTATACACTGTTTTCATCAATATCTAACTTCTCAATTCATTATTACTGGCGATTACAATTTGCCTGGAGTCAACTGGGATCAACAGAAATGGACACAACGAATTAATTGTCTGAAACAGAGCACAATAATTGAAGCTTTCTCTTTTTTAAACTGTAGTCAATTTAATAATGTTTCAAACACTAATAACTCAACGCTAGATTTAATTTTTTCGAATTTTAATAATTTATCTGTAAAAGGCAACAGTCATCCTTTTCTTCCGATCGATCTGCATCATCCGCCTTTAGATGTTACCATTCGGTTTCAAAAATCAAACGAGATTTCCAATGAACATGCTGTTATAAGTCATCGTAATTTTAAACACGCCGACTATAATTCCATTAATAGTGCTTTCGAGAGCGTAAACTGGCTAGCTGTGTTGAATGCCTCGACTATAGACGAGTCAGTAGAAAATTTTTATTCTACAGTAAATACAATTATTAGTGAAACAGTTCCCGTGGTCAATTTTCGACCAAGCACTTTTCCTGATTGGTTTTCTATGGAGTTAAAAAAGCTAATTCAGAAGAAAAAACTTGCTCATTTAAAATATAAAAAAACTAATTCTTTAAATGATTATTATAATTTTTCTAATTTACGAGCTAGCTGTAAACGATTACTTAGATTAGACTCCAAAAGTTATTTTCGCAAATTGGAGTCATTAATACCTCATAACATTAAATACTTTTGGAATTTCATCGACTCTATTAGAAAAGAAAAATCACTCCCAACGACGATGTTTATGGATGATATTTTCAGCTCAGATAGAAAAGCAATAGCAGACATGTTTGCATCCACTTTTTCTAAAGTCTTCAGTGATTCTTCATGTCAATATAGTCCAACTACTACGGATACGAATGTAACTATTTCACATTTTGTAGTCGATTTAAATAGTCTTATTGATAAGCTATCGTCTTTAGATGTTAGTAAGAATGCTGGACCTGATGGAATCCCGCCTGTATTTTTAAAAAATTGTGCTTCTAATTTGGCCCCAGCACTTCTACATATCTTCAATAGGTCATTAAATTGTGGTGTTTTTCCGAATATGTGGAAATCAAGCTTTGTGATACCCGTATTTAAATCTGGGCAGAGATCGGATGTACGGAATTACCGCCCAATTTGTATTCTATCAACGATAACTAAAGTTTTCGAAAGTCTCGTAACCGATTACATAGCCCCAATTTTAAGGCCCCTACTTCTTCACAACCAGCATGGTTTCTTAAGTGGTAAATCAATCTCAACTAATTTGCTTACTTATCATAATTATCTTTACAAGTCACTTGAATCTTACCACCAAGTTCACTCTATTTACACAGATTTTAGTAAAGCTTTTGATAAAATTAACTTAAACCTGCTATTGAAAAAGTTGAAAAACTTTGGAATTCATGGTAAATTCTATGATTGGTTCTGCGACTACCTGCGAGGACGGTCTCTATTAGTTAAAATCAACAATCACTATTCTTATCCATTTTTCCCTTTTTCAGGTGTACCACAAGGATCACATCTTGGCCCTTTGCTCTTTTTAATTTTTATAAATGATATCAGTTTAATTTTTCATGATGTTCAATTTTTGCTATTTGCTGACGATTGTAAGATTTTTAAAACTATTACTTCATTAGCTGACATTGAAATTTCGCAATCCAATTTAAACAACTTTTACAATTATTGCGTGAACAATTGTCTTGAACTTAATATAAAGAAATGTCAATTTATTGTCTTTAATAGAAGTAAAACTTATTACAATCATACATACACAATCAATAATCTTCCACTTAAGCATGTTGACATTGTGAAAGACCTTGGTGTGACTTTCGATACCTCTCTTAGTTTTATACCTCATATTAAAGATATTGTTAACCAAGCAAATAGAATGTTGGGCTTCATTATTAGGAACACTCAAGACTTTTACAACTTAAATACAATAAAAGTACTTTATTTTTCTCTTGTACGCAGCAAACTTGATTATGCATCAGTGCTATGGAATCCTTATTATGGTACTCACTCTGATTCAATCGAAAGAATTCAGCATAAATTCTTGCAATATGTTGCATTCAAACTACATGCTTTACCGGCCAATATTAATTACGCTGAGGTTATGTCCCTTCTTAACATAACCTCCCTTAAAGCTAGAAGGAAAACCACTGACGCAATATTCCTCTTTAAATTGTTAAATGGGGAAATTGATTCATTTGAGTTGCTTGCGGATGTCGGCCTAAGAACTCCTTCTAGGTCAACAAGAAGCAACGATATTTTTTACCTACATAATTTTAAAACAAATTTTAGCCTCCACTCCCCTTTAGAGCGCATGAAGCGCACAGGTAATGAATTATGGAGCTATGTTCATTCGTTTGATGTTAAGATTAATGTGATAAAAGCTGTTTTTAGGCAACTTGAACTATTTCCCGTTTGAGTTATTAATAACGAGTATTAACTAATTAAGTTCTAAATTTTTCAATTTATTTATTCTTAAAGTTATTGTAAGTTAGTATTAAGTTGCATTTATTGTACTTATTGCTTTAATGGACAGCTTGTCCGTATGTTAATAAATAAATAAATAAATATATATATGTATATATATCAGCAAAATGATTTTGGGAGATAATCTCTGGAGTGGCCGATCCGATTGAGCTGAAATTATCTGAGGACATAGATGCATAAAATAGGTAGGTTTATGACTTGCTACAATTCAGATATCTTTGACCCTTTGGCGGCGGCGGGCACTTTAGTGAATTTAAAGGTACTCCTATATTTCCATGCAATGTTTGTTACAAAAAGTTTTTAGAATTAAAACTTTTAATGTTTTAAGCTTGTCTACGATTAAAAATTGGAAATTTAAAGTCTTGTGTAGACGCTGAGTGCCTAAAAGTAGGCAAGGATTTTTTTTCAAATTTTTATTTGTCATAACTTCTAAGAAAAACAATGGATCATCGTGAAATTTGCAGAACGTATTGATGTAGACTAAAATTTAGCACACATGGACTTTCAAGACTGTGCGGGACACTCTGTAGCAGGCTCCAGAAAAAAATCCTTCAAATCATCGACCCTCTTGAAATGTTTTTGATTTTTTAAAATAAATTCACATTATTGATACATTTTGACTTTTGTCCACCAAGTCAAATAAAAATTTTCGCAATTCCACGGATAACAAGAACGGCAGCCCATGATCAAATTACCTCTATTTTCAGCACTTAAAACTTCTGTTCACGAGAACTGACGATCGGATAATGTGATCAATATGAACTTTACAGGACATGTTGGAATCAGCTAGGACCAGATCTAATAGAAGTGATTTTGAAATAAACACAACACTGTGGTAGTGGTGCCATTTTGAAAAATTACCGAGAAAAAAAGCTGGTTTTTGGCCTATAGCTTCCGACTCAGCCACCAGATTTTAACGAAATTCACGCAGTAGGTGAACCTTACTCTAAGACATTTGGTTGGAGAAATTTGGTTGAAAAGAAGAAAATTAAGGTTTGTTTCCTTATAACTTCCGATACTGTAACGAAATCAAAACGAAATTCATATGATAAGTGGATCTTGCTGCATTTATAATTCTGTAGGAATTTCGTTGAAAAATCATGAAAGGGTTGCCAGCTATGATGAATTTCGTAATTTATTGACATATCTTTATCGAGCGATGTTGTCATCAAATTTCCAAATGGGAATGGTTCGGCAATGACAGTTAGCAACATATATTTAGATTTCGAAAATTTGAAAAGTTTTGAGGATGGTTACCATAAAATACTATTCACTCCTATAACTTCCAGCGCAGCCATTCAATCGAAACGAAATTCACAGGGTGGATTTAAGTCAACGTGAAGCAGTTATGTCTGCCAGCACCAGACAATTTCGTAAATATTGCACCAAAAAATGCTTCCGTTTTGTATTCATAAGCAAAGCATTTACAATAAAATAAGCAATCAATACTAAAGTTTTCCGAATTTTGGAAATTTTTCGGATGACAGCCCCTGACATAGTTTAATCGCGGAAATTTTCGATGATATCCTTAACGAAATTCAAAGGATAGGTTGATTTAGCACGAGCATGTTATGGTAGATGTATTGCTGCTATGTTGGCCAAATGTTGCCAGCACTGAACATTTTCATCATTTGTGTTGTACAAAATGCTGTCAGAAAATGATATTTGTTCCTTTGAGTAAGAAATAGTTGATATGATACTAAAAATAAGTGTATCACGTCTTCACAAATTTTTAAGTCACTCAAAGGTGATTACTTCGAAAATCAGTTTTCTAGCGGTTCTGATGCGCTAAACTTTTTTAGTTTTGAGCAATTGGAGGGTAAAAATATTTTTCAAGAACACCAAAACAGCCAATTAACTGTCTCTTGACAAACTTCAACTCATACCCACAAACCAAATTGCATGTTCTATTCCCATGGAAAGAACATACCCCAATTATAACACAATATTAACAAGTAATGAAGGTTAACCTGAATATCGTACAAAATTGTTATAATAAACGTTTATTCAGTTACTCAGCAATCATTTGTTTCTTTCCACTTTAGCATTCTTCGAAAAACTTTCAACTTAACCAGAAGTAAGCGCAGTTCGAGTTTTATGGATATGGCCGCGGGATGTGCTATTCGCTAATTTTTCGAAATGCTCATTAAACGTTCGCGGTTGGCACATTTCAAACATATTTATACAATTTTGTCTGTGGAATATTCACTGCTTTTGCTTTAATGTACGTATGTTTGTGTCTATGTCGAGTCATCATCAGTATTAAAGCAGACAACGACGATCTACCTGTCATACGATACTGAACAATAAGTCATCAGCCGTCACCTGTCACATTGCGTTACATACCTGTAGCACAATCTGTAATTGCAGAGCTCATTTCAATTTGAGTTACGATGAAACGTAGATTGAAATAAGTAGGATGTGGATATGTTTGAGTATGAATGTATATGAGTACAGGCAATGTGGTTAACTGTAATTAGAATAAAGTTTTTTTTAAAGGTTAGTTTACACGAAGATATACTCATTTCTGCTACATGTTTTGATCGCATTTATCAAAAGTTTACCAAAAATAGGTCTGTGTAGATTTTAATGAATGTACGGAAAGCCCTATAACTATGACAAGCACGAGAAAATAATTATTCAAATCATCGAGTCTTCAAAAGAAAACTTCTGTTTCTTTGTGAGGAAAAAAACACGAACGGTTGCTAAATTTGATGCATTGTCAAATTTGTCAATTTGAAATTTTCGAAATTTCGCGTCCCACAAGAACGGTAACTTTCCACGAAATTAGCTATTTTCGAGCACCCAAAACTTGCGTTCGTGAGAACTCACTATCGGATCATCAGGTCAAACTGAAATTCGCAGAATGTATGAGTAGGAACAGGCCTCAGAGTAATGATTTGCTAATAAAGACAACATCTTGAAAAAAAGCAAATTTCCTATGCAGTCATGAAATCATAACGAAATACACACAGTCGATGAACTATACCTAGTCTAGCCATAAATATTGTTACAAGGTTTGGCAACCCTGGAGAAAGGAACCGTTATATTGCATTTCTTAAAAATTGTGCTAATCGCTATAGTACGCTTGTGCTTGATGCATTTGTCATCATTTGAGTTTAATTTTTAGTGTAGTGAGCATGGATTGGGGCGACATAGAAAATAGAATTGCTGTGATTGCACTTCATAAAGTAGGAATGCAACCAAGTGATATTTTTAAGACTCTGCATACCCTTGGTATAAGCCGAATGTTTGTATATTGGGCTATTGAAAGATTTAATGATACGTCTGGAGTAAGTGACCGTGAAAGAAGTGGCCGTCTACGAACTACTCGAACACCTCAAGCGGTTAAAGCCGTGCGTGAGAGAATTTGCCGTAATCCTCTTCGGAAACAAAAAATTTTATCGCGTGAGATGAAAATACTCCAAAGAACCATTTCACTTATCATCAAAAGTGACTTGGGGTTGGGTGCTTATCGTAGATCTACCGGGTATTTACTAACAGATTCGTTAAAAAAAAATAGAGGGGAAAAATCAAAACGATTACTTTGCCGGTACGCAAACCAAGAACACCGTAAAATTTTGTTTACGGACGAAAAAAATTTTACTGTCGAAGAAACATTTCATAAACAAAACGATAGGGTTTATGCTCGCAGTGCCAGAAAAGCTTCTCAAGTTGCCCAAAAGGTTCAAAGAGGTCATCATCCAGCCTCAGTAATGGTTTGGTGGGGTGTTAGCTACAACGGGGTGACAAAGTTGCATTTTTGTGAGAAGGGCATCAAAACGTCTGCCAAAATTTATCAAGAAAGTGTCCTTGGAAGTGTAGTGAAACCCCTCAACACGTCATTATTCAAAAATCAGCCTTGGAGTTTCCAGCAAGATTCTGCACCAGGTCATAAGGCGAAGTTAACCCAAAAATGGCTTGAAGAAAATGTTCCAGATTTTATTAAA
Source organism: Nemotelus nigrinus (assembly GCA_947369275.1). Lineage (NCBI taxonomy): Eukaryota > Metazoa > Arthropoda > Insecta > Diptera > Stratiomyidae > Nemotelus > Nemotelus nigrinus. The sequence continues at coordinate 28,561,348 of OX376375.1, read as the reverse complement.
GCTGAAGATTGGCCTTCCTCTAGCCCAGACCTGAATCCGCTGGATTACGAATTATGGTCTGTCTTAGAGCAAATGATATACTCTAAAAGACATTCTAATATCGAATCCTTAAAGAAGTCTCTTACACATGCAGTCGCCAACATTCTGATTAAAGTCGTGCGTGCTTCCATAGATAAGTGGCCAGCTCGATTAAAGGCTTGTGTAAAGGCAAAAGGCAATCACTTCGATTAACTTGTTGCAATTTCCGTTGTTGACAATGCATTTAATAAATAAACAATGATTTCTTAACATATAACACCCCTTTTATTGAACAGTGATTCAAAAAGTTTGTAACAGTATTTATGGCTAGACTAGGTAGAGTTCCAAATGTTTTAATTGAAAAGTTAGAATAAGGCTTGAAAAAATTGCCCGACGCAATGAAATTTGGCTTGAGTTTGTTATGTTTTTACAGCTTGTATCATGAACTTGCTTAGCAAGCCTGCACGCACCGGTTCTAACCAGCCGTTATCTACAATCTCATCTTAGCTGTGCACATGCTGCACAGCACACACAGCCCAGCACCCAACATTTCTAGTTTCGCTGGTCTGATATTGTTGCAAATCAGCTGCGCTCATGCCAGTGAAACCGATGCAATCTCAGAACATAGAGATCTAAGGAAATGAAACAAGCGTATACATATACGAAATTTAGTGAAGCAATTTTACTACAAAGGTAAAATCTATAAATAGAACAAATCGAGAAAATTGCTAGCTCAGATATTCCCCTTGGTGTCCCCGATACCTTAGCTTTTGTTGTTGCTGAGTTAGTAATTGTCAAATTCGCGTGCACATGGCCAACTATTTTTCTCTATCTATCTCACTCTATCTTTCTGTTCGGCACAGTAAGTGAATGTCAAATTCGTTTACTAATACTAACGCTCAGCATAGGCAAATTGCTTCACTTCTCACTGCCATTTTCATTTCCTTATATATCTCTCTTCTGAGGATGCAATGCTTGTGGGTTTGTTTGTGTTAGTTTGTTGCGAGACTGTTCCGCAACAGTCTTATTAGCTGGTTTTCTTTTTTTTAGAGATTTGGATGTGGACTGAGGTTTGTCTAAGTTTTATATATTCGTGTCTAATCTCATCTCTCGCTTCACATATATTTACCGCCTTCGTAAATCTAATGCTTCTTCTAACCTCACATTGAAATTTTCAAATATTCCTAACGTCAAGGAAAAAGTTCTTTAAAAATGAAAAAGATCTTCAAAAATTTCATGTTTTAAAATCTGAGACTAAAGCATTTATCAGACAGGCAATGCGTGGTTGCGTTTTGAGCATCGAAACTTTAATATGTTCTAATCGATAAAAGTACATTTCATCCGTTTCTTAGAATCTAGTTTTCCTCTTCCTAATTCCATCCATTTTGATGACGCATTTATAAGAACTCTACAGAATATTTCCGGTCTGTTTCCCACATTTTCCTCCTCCTCCTTTAAAAATATATCAAACATTTACCTTCCTACAAATTTTTCTCTTCCTTCATCTACCTTGTTCTTGCTTTGTACTAATCAGCTGGAAGTCTAATACCTAATGAAGAACCTAGATTTCAATTTTAATTCCGGTCTTGACGGTATTCCCAATATTCTACAGAAATCACTTGCTTCTTCTCTCAGCGTTCCATTTCTTTCCCACGTCCGGGATTCCTCAAGATTCTATCCTTGGTCCTTTACTTTTTATCCTCTGTGTCAATTATATTCCTTCCTGTTATCAATCGCTCTTGTTTTCTTCATGCGGATCGCCAAAGATTGTACGGAATAATCAAATCAATGGACGGCTCTTAACAGCTTCAAGCTGATTTGGTTGCCCTTCATCACTGATGCCAATCCGTTTGTCTTCTTTTAAATCTATCGAAGTGCCACCAGATGTCATTCACATATAAAAATACTCATTAATTCTTTGTTTGGTATTTCCCTGTTTGTTGAACATCAATTAAATAACTTTGGAGTGATTTTTGATACCAAGCTGTAATTTTTCCTTCATGTCCTTCATATTGGATTAGTGAGTATTTTTTCTTTAAACATTTTTTCACTTTTTCAATTTTTCTTTCCTGAATGATTTTTTTTTTGTTTGCTGTTATTGGGATAGTTTTTGTAGCGAAATGGAATAAATAAATGAGCAAATAAATGAATTTCTAAAAAACTGAAATTGGTCTTTCTTTTATAGCGGGGATTTACGACTTGAGAAGTATTATTTTCATTCTGTGTTGTTACCACATCATGTTCATAATATGTTTTGAGTAAATTTATTTAAAAATTGCTTATAAATGATTTTGCTCACGATTTCCAAAAAAAAAAATTAATTTTAAACTTATGTCAGCCAAATGTAGGGGGAGCAATGCTTCCCTTGCTTCACACCACTGTTTCAAGAGCCGACGTTCTATCCACTAGCCTACACGAGATAACTAGAAAACTAATGCTATTTAGCCTATTTGAATGATATGTGTTAATATTATGCTCATAGTAGTTGAGACTATGTTATACAGGAGTTCAGACTATGCACAAATCAGAAAATTTTTTGGCTTTTTAGCTATATTATATAGCCCAGGACACTACGTACATAGTATATGGAATGATGCGTTATGTTTCATAGCAGACTGTGCTATGCAGATTGCAACATTATAGGAGCTATATTTCATAGCTCAAGATACTATGTGAATAGCGTGTGCGACCATTAATGCTGCGCTATGCACATTTTTTTCAGTGCGGAATCGAGAATTTAAAACAAATGTCACCCTCACTGTCATCGTCCATGCAAACTTTTTCTTCTCCTTACTTAAGTGTAACATCACCTTCAATCAATTTTGTTGCGAAGCTGCTGTGCCTTCTAGCATAGCCATAATCCAAAGATTCTTCGAGCCAATGTACAGGCTATTAAACGCTAGTTGCGTCATTTGTAAGCTAAGTGCTAATACCGAAATCATGCTAAGTGATGGACATGTAAATTTGTCAGATCGTTTTTGTTCTGATGTTACATGCAATGCTACGATAATGACAACTAGGTGGTATGCCCTTCGTATCGAAAATTCAAATTACATATTCACATACGCCAAGTTCAGCACGATATTACCTTTTGTTACTTCATACAACGTCAACCACGGCCTAAACTGACCTCATCCCGTACAATCTGAAATTGTTTTTCGAATTAAATAGCTAAAGAATAAGTAGATGATGTGCGGCTTGTACGATACACACATATGGACATACGTGAATGGATATTTGGCTAGACATTTTTTCTATCTGACGTGACCATTCACCGCAATGACAACTAAATTACAAGAAGAAAACGTTTTGTAGTCAAAACGGTATGGCCGAACCATTCAGCTTGGGTAACAAGCACTTTTGAGATCGAGTACGCATGCAAACATTTTTCGCTGTAATAAATCAGATACTAGCAATTATGCAATTCGCCACTATGATGATGCTTGCCGAATAGGAATAAGCTTTCTGTCTGACTGTCTGTCAGTCAATTTTTGATTTTGCATGAAGACAAGTTAACCAACTGTACGTACGTATGATATGTAATTACTACGAATTATTTCATTTGTAGAGGCACACAGACATGATTTTTTCAATGACTGATCAAAATAATTACAATAACAATAAAATAAGTATGTTTGCTGTTAGGGAATGAATGGAAAATTCGATTGAGTGTCCAAAAGTATGTCGAAACTATTCTATAATTACGGGTTTGTTTCTTTTTGCAGTTATGTCGCGTGATCGTATTATTAAACCAGCCCGAAGTAATTTAAAATGCCCAATTTCTATTGAGCCATTACTTTTCTTTCACACGTTCTAAAATACACATTTAATCTGCGTGCGATATCAATGCTCGTTTATTGCATTGGATAATGCCTCTTGATAATTTATATTAAGTGCAATAATACAATTAGCCTCAAAATCATTTTATTATGAGTAAGATTAATACAATACTCCCTGAAACCTTCACACTGGGCGCTAAAAGTAGTTTCGGCATTTGTTACAAAACCACAATTCAACCGAAATCAACGGGACCGGAAGCAAAACTTTTGCAAAAGTAAACGATTCGGTCGGTATTTATCGCAAACAAAGGGTAATTAATACTTTAAGTGCATCCGTAAATAAACAATACGCTCAAAGCAGCGCCAGGGACTCGAAACTATTGTAGATATTCTTGGGTGCTGACATTTGATCGTTCGCTTCAGATAATCCAGATAAACACTAACATTTTACAGACTTAGGACCGCAACGCGACACAATAACAGTGCGTCTTACCCAACATTTCCATTCGGATTTATTAGCACTTATTATTATTCTCGCAGCTCACCTCGTCCGATGCTAATTACTTACAATACACAATTCGCCCAAATAAAATCATTATAATTCAAAAGATATAAAAAAATTATTTATGGTGCGTACTATGTCAGCAATTAGATTAGAGTAGGTATGTTTGGTGGGACCAGCTGAGTAGTACACCGAAACCCCGCTCGTACGCATTTCAAATGAATGAGCAATTTGAAGTGAACCATCGCATCTCATCTAATCGTACATGAGAAAAAAATGAAACGTACAGAGGGACGAGACTGTGAAGTGAAAAAAAAGTAGATTCAAAGATTCGGTAGACGGATAATTGCCATCGAGGTTGACCGCTCGAGCATTTTGCGCAGGCGGTTCTTGCTAATTAAAGCACTTAACAATGAAGTAATTCAAAGTAAGGCAATAATAACAAACAGTAACTAGAGTCTCATTAGATTAAGGCCAGTGCCGGATAGATGTGTCTTATTAATTCATCTAGAAATGAAATAGTGTAATGGTAATGGAGCTGAAACAACAATAACAACAACAATCCCAACAAAAACAGTACGGAATAAACCCAATGGGTTTAGTGAGTGTATTACGCGCCGCCGTAGTCTTCTTTATTTTCTACGACAGCTTTTGAACTGTTCCAAGCAAATTTCGAACTTTATGCAGCATAATTTAGCGAATTTCCGGTCACTTGAATTGTAACTTAGGCTTTTAATTACATCTGAATTGTTTTCGATGGTAATATTACAGGGTGAACCATATTATAGATCGATTTTCATATTTAGAAATGTAGAAACAAAAGGAAAATAAAAATGTCAAAGAGACATAACAATACGGTCTATGATGAAGACACATTGAAATAATAACAATAATAATGAAAATAAATCCATATCTTGAAGGTAGCTGTACATAAAATACCGCCCTGTTATTCGTCTTAAAGGTCAAAGATGCAGCTCGGGCGGACTAAGAATATATCCACGAGTTCTTATGATGACTTTCTTAAATATTAAAAGCTACGTTCTACTGTCGAATTTGACGTCAAACGAGCTAGACGAGCTATGCGTGATTAATTTCCTTACAAGTTCTTCTGATCTTATTTCAGCTTTCTGAAAGTCTTTACGCTCATCCATGATGCTCGTCAAAGATAGATCTTTTCCGTTTTTGATCTCTTAGCCCTCACGAAATTTTATTGCTTTCCCCTTAGACCCACAAAAAAGTCTGCAAAAGCTTCTCGAAAATTTTTGATTCTTTTGATGATAGGTTTCGTCCTCAGAAAAGAGAGATTTAAGGAAATGAAATATGCGTATACATCTCAGAAGAGAGAGATATAAGGAAATGAAAATGGCAGTGAGAATTGAAGCAACTTGCCTGAATCTGAGCACAGAAAGATAGAGTGAGATAGAGAAACAGATGGACTGAGAAAGATAGTAGGGCATGTGTACGCGAATTTGACAAGTAACAACTAAAAGTTTGTAGAACTAAGGTGACAGGTTAGCAGTTCTCTTGATTTGTTCTATTTATAGATTTTATCTTTGTAATGAATTTGCTTCACTAATTTTCGTATATGTAAACGCTTGTTTCATTTCCTTAAATTTCTCTGTTCTGAGGTTTCGTCTCATTCAGCCCAAAGGTATTGGGGTATTACTTACTTTTGTTTTCATCCTTTGGTTCTGGTCATAGCTGTACTGTAACTATGAATCTTACGACCTCTTTCTCAATTTATTATCTTTGGTTAGTTATTTGGTCCATTGCTTTTTCTTAATATTTATCAATTATCTTTAATCTTTAGCTGCTACTTAAATTATTCGACTTTCTACCAAGAGTGTAGTACTTTGTTTGTCTAGCTAAGAGTTTGAAAGGATCGTCGTACGGTGGAAGGAGTGGTGGCTGAACAGAATCGACTCTAACGAAGACGTGAGAGCAAGATTCGAGTTGCTTGAAGATTAATATCTTCGGTGTTGTGTGGTGTTTGACATCAACTGGCCGATGTTTTGCCATTGTGGCCGAAAGTTGAGAGGCAAAGTTGGTTTGGCTAATCTTCCTAAGATTTTCTTGAAGAAAATCACTAGGAAGACGCATAAAAGTTGTGCAGGTGATGCTGAGAATTCTTCTGGGTTAGGAGACCTTAATCCAAGAAGAATAAGTGGTAGAGTTCTAGAACAGGACACATCGTTGTGTGCCATGATAGCCCATTTTAGAGTACGATGACACCTTTCTAAGAAACCGTTGGCCTGAGGATGGTATACGTTTGCGTTCGAGGCCCAAGAGTCAGTCAAGCTCAGCATGGAGCGCTGGTTCGAATTGTCTGCCCTTATCGGTGATAACATATTGGGGAGCTCCAAATCTAGCAATCCAAGTGCTTAGTAAAGCAGAAGCACAGTCATTGGCAGCAATGCTGGCTAGAGGAATTGCTTCAGGCCAGCGCGTGAAAACGTCGATAATGGTGAGACAGTATGTGTATCCCTGCGAGTGTGTTAGGGGACCAACTGTGTCGATGTGAATGACCTTAAAACGTTCGGAGATCGTAGGAAAGGTCGATTCAGATTTACTCACATGTCTGGTTATCTTGCATTTTTGACAAGATAGACATTCTCGGGGCTATGTGGCAATGTCCTAGTTCATCGAAGACCAGAAGAATTTGGTTGCAATGTGCTTTCGTGAAGCACGAATAGAAGGGTGAGCGATCTTGTGTTCTAAATTTCCTGAGCGTAAGAGGAGTATAAGGTCGAAAGTTTGGGCCAGACACTCCACAAAAATTTTGTAGACGTTGGTGCCAAAGATTGGTTATTTTTTTAAAATGAATTTTAAGTCATTTAGAATCTTCTGAAACTCTGCGTCCGATCTTTGGAACGAAGTAATTGTGGCAAAGTCGAGAGTACTGGGAAGAATGATTTCTTCTAGGCGAAAAAGTGCATATGCAACAACGTTGTTGCAACCCAAGACATGACGAATGTCAGATGTGAACTTCCTTATATAGCTTAGAAGCCTAAGTTGACGAGGTGGGGCCTTTTCTGGCTTCTGTTTGAAAGCAAAAGCCAGTGGTTTGTAATCGGTATATAGTGTGAACCACTGGGCCTCCAAAAAGTATCGGAAGTAACGAATGCCCTGATAAGCCGCTAAGAGTCCGCAGTCGTATGCACTATACTTTCTTTGTGCGTCGCTTTTTTTGGCCGAGTAAAAACCAAGGAGTTTGTCAAAAGCCTTGACATTTTCGCTGCAAAGCAGCCCTGATGGAAGAGACAATATATTAGCTCTCAAGGAAGGACAATAGAGTGGCTTCTGTTAAGCCAGTCTTGACATGTTCGAAAGCTTTGCTACATTGTGTTGATCAGTCGATTACTTTAGCGCCATCTTTCTTGGAGCCGCAAAGATAAGTGCTGAGTGGCTGCTGCATCTCAGCTGTGTGAGGAAGAAAAGAACGATAGAAATCGACCATCCCCAAACATTTTAGATCTTTAACCGTCTTGGATAGTTTAGCTGAAAATATTGCCTCAACCCGATCTGGGGAGGGTTTAATGCCTTGAAACCTCATGAGCTAAGAATTTAACTGAAGGTCGAAGAAAATGGAATATGTGGTGCAAGTCGACGTGGTCTCGATACTATTGGAGGACCTGTGGTTGAGATGTGGTGTGTAATCTTGAATTTACAGAGCTGTGAGATCCTTGGGTTGACCGTAATGGCACGACGATCGTAATGGTATTTGGTGAAAAAGACTTGTATCCGTAGATCAGAGGATTGCTCAAACAAAACACAAAGTTTTGGAAGTTTTTATAAAGTATACGTACCTTTCGATGAAAGCGGATAGTATGCCACAAGGATAGCATTTGCCAAGTCGACGACTACCTCATAGTGGTAGAGTAAATCTGCGCCTAAAATGGGTTTAGAGACATCGGCAATGATGAAGTCCCATGAGAACTCACGAAGGAGTCCCAGTTCTAGCTTAATAACTTTCGCCCATAGGTGTTAATGGTTGACTGATTTGCCGCAGCAAGTCGCAGACCAGAAAGTGGAAGTTTTCCGGTTGTAGTTACTGGAAGCACCGAAATATCTGCGCCAGTGTCTACAAGAAAATGTCATTTAGAAAAATTTTCGTATAAAATAAGACGACGTCTGAAGTAAACGGCGTCTTCGTTTTTTGAATCAGATGAATGCACTTTAGGGCCTTTGAGCCATGTTTTTGGTGGTGCCAGCAAACATCAGATTTTCGCATTTGTCCTCGGTGACGCGACTGCAAACGAGATCTCCCGTGAGACCTTGAACGCGATCGTGTCCGTAATTGCTGGTGGACAAGTCGCGTTCGGCACCTCGGCCACCAATTCGGCCACCTCTGACTGCTGAGGGGAAGGGCGACTAAGTTAACTTGTGGTTGCACAAAATCTCCAATTTTCTCTGCCGTTTCCGCCAATTCCGCGGAGCAGGCTAAAATAGCCTGAGTCTGCTCCGGAAGCCGCTGCAGCTAGAGGGTCCTTAACAAATCCTCACTGTGAAGCCTCCCAATTGCTTCATATCACGAAGCAATTGGGAAGGTTATCGACACCGAGCGAGAGATTCCTCACGAGGTGCTTTAATTTAGCCAAATTGCTCGCTGATAGCCGCGATATAAGCGCCCTCTTGAGGGTCTCATACGCTGCAGTCAACATATACTACTGTGTCGTAGTTGGTTGTAGCTTATGTGGAAGTGGTGCGGAGCGTGCTATTTAATATGATGCTCCTTTTGCCGCGGCTGATGCTGTTATTGGATGAAGACGAAGATACAATGGTGCCACCGCGGGAAGATGATGCGGCGATAGCGGCAGTTCGACAAGAAGATGATGAAGCGTTGTGTTTACGGATGTTGCAGGCTGATACCAATCGTTGTACGGTTGATGATTAGGCTTGTAAAGACTCCTGCTACTCGGGTTCACAAACGATATCGCACTCCAATTGCCGCTGCTGTTTTCCTATTGATTGGCGTAGACCAAGATTGCGAATTTATCTGTTACAGAAAATAGAGTAAGTTAGACTTCCTGCATGCGAAGTAAGGGGTTATGAATTTTAGCTGATATTTCAATTATTTAACTTTCCACGAATTCGAAAGAATTGAATTAATATATTTGTAATACATATTTATTTAAGGTTATTTCTATATTTATCTTAAACAAGCAACAATACTCAGTAATCTTTTTAAATCTTGATAAGGTAGCTCTCTCAAATTAATTGTATCGTTTCTAATTGACAATTACTAAATTATTTTTTTTCTTTAACCTCAAAACACATTTTTCTCTTAGCCTATTGTGTACTATAATTTTGATGTGTGGTGAAAAGTACAGTGTTTGAGGAGAGTAGTGAATTGTATGTGGAAAGATGTGTATTTATGTAAGTGTACCCAAAACTTCAATATTCGTTGCAAGTGTATTTCCAAGCGAAGTAAAATCAGGTAAAAAGGATCATCTCGAAACATTATCTTATGTTAAATTAAACATATTAGGCGATTGCTTTTTATGTAAACTTTTTTGATTGATTGATCTAATTTTTTTTGAGCATATAATACTTCTTATCAAAAATATGTTTTTCTACCGTACCCACAAACAATTTCAACTCTCATTTCATACCCACCCTGTGTATCATCGTGTATTTCCAAAAAAAAATCATACGAAAACAAAATTTTCATTGCATATTCACGTCTTTTCAGTACAATGAGGCCTAATATTTACAATCAGTACCATGACCACAACTCAAGAAAAAAAATTAAATTATTCTAATTATGCACATTCTTTTTGAAATTTACACGATTTTCATCTTAATTACTATCCTCCTTGCTTTGTACTTTATTCTGATTTTATTTCTTCTTACCTACGTACACACACCCACACCTACTCCGTTCAGTAGAATGTTTGTTTATACAAAGCTTGGACCATTGAAAGTCTTTGACTTCCTCATGACCACGGAGCGGATTTTCCACGACCGGTCACATAGTTACAGTACATACTAAATACCTAATTAATTTTTACGACCGTTTATGAGTTATTGTTAGCTATCATGCATGATGGTCAATTCACTCGACAATTTCATAGCTTTTTTTTTTATATTCATTTGATACATTTGTCCATTTTCTGCGATGCACTCACTACCTGCGACCCACCATCGGTCTAACGAGCATTGAGCTAGTACTCCAGTAATTTTACACTTCAGAAATTTTATAGGCATTTGAATTTGATTCTTCGTCCTCTTTGCCCCCCAAGCTACAGTTTGAATCACAGATATTTTTTTTCGAATTCAATCTCATATTCCTTCTATTGCTCAAACACACTATTCTTACAGCCAGCATTATCGCAGGCAGGCGAGCTTTTGATAAATCGCAAGAAAGAGATACTTTACGATTTATGTCAGAGGAATAGATATAAAACAGTCGCGCGAGTGTTCTGGGCAGGAGGGATCGAAGCGCGAAATTGACAAATTTACTAGTTTCTGATGGAATATCTGCATTTTTATTGCAGAATGTCCATTGGATCGTCTTCAGTTTGGCGTTTGTAACATTCACTTCGGAATAGTAATCATTGCGATTTTTTTTTTTACTTTCTAACGGTTTGTGGACGGGATATATTTAATGTTGGATGATGATGCTCATTATTTCAGATATTTACATGTGAAGTGATGTATGCCATTCTAGTGGTTTTTTTTCTCTGCGCGATGAACGGTTTTCGAAAGTATCCATTTCTAAGAATGTTTTTTTCTATTAGATATTCAGTGTAAAACTATTTATTATAAATTATAATTTCTAAATTATTTATGTGGTATCGTTGGGCTATAATTTGTTTCAAGCCTTCATGAGTTTGATATGTTTGACTTGATATTAATTAAATTTGAGAAAATATATGATTGGACACATAGACGAGCAGCAATATGCATTAAGATTAAATGTGGTCTAGGGTAGATTGAGCCACACTGGATCTTTCATGCTTAGAGTACAAAACAGTAAATTTATTTGAAGGAGCGACGAGAGACGTTGAAGCTTAAGAAACTAGAAATTAAACCGCACTTGATTCTACAAGCGGTCGAAGTTTTGCGTTCTAGTTAATAATTGGACCCTGCTGATGCTTTAGATGTTAAATATTTGATTCAAGGTTAAGAAAATAACATTTTCAGGGGGCTTATTGCGTCCAAATTTTAAAGAAGAGAGCGTAAAAGTGCAATACTTAACTGAAGAAATTAAGATACTGCAGGGGGTTTGATGTGAGGACTATTATATGTAGATTAGGTTTCCGCAGCACAGATTGATGCCATATTTCGACGCGTTTCAAATGATGCATACAAAAAACAAGTCACTGTCACGATTTACAGAGCCATAGGGTAGCTGAGTTTCTCACAAATGAAAAAAATCGACGGGTTAATTGAAATGCACTGAAAAAAATAGTGTTCATAATAATAATGAATGCAGATCATCAACTTCAAATTCGTTAATACTATGAACATTTCATTATGCTGATGAAAATTTTCTTCAGAAAATTTTCGAAGGTGATGAACAGTTCATTAATGCTATGAATCCACTTTCATCAAACTATGAGTATGCTGTTCCAGCTTGTATAAATGCACAAACACATATTCAAAATATCTTTACCACCACAAGCCATAGACATCTTCATGGTCCTGATGAACACGTTCATTACAATAATGAACCTCATTCGTTACTACAAAGAATCTTTTTTTGAAATCGTCGTTGATGACCATTTTCTTATTATCAATGCAAATGTTCATTAAATCTAAAAATGAATTCGTCATAACTATGAACACTCACTCGATTGGCAAGTATATGGCATTGATAAATAATTTGCATGCATTAATACGGCGCTGATACAGAATTTTATTAAGTGAAAACCGTGTAATATTACTGTAGTGTTCTGTGCGAAAAATAGTATTTTGATCCAAAGTGAGTATATGCTGTTAGTATTCCAAGAATGCGTTTGAATATAATTGTGAACTTCTCCATGCGAATGGCGAAATTTCAGTCGATATCATCATGAAGGGCAGAAAAGTTCCCAGAGCAAAGGTCACAGGTTGGATTCCCCAAAACGAAACCACGAAAAGAAACCCTCGAAAACGAAAATAAAATTCAGTAAGTAGGGTTCAAAAAATTGTTATTGGAGAATTTACATTAATTATTTGAATTTTCAGGTCCAAAAATATATTTTGCAGCTGAAAGTTTTATAGAATTTATGGATTTTTTGTATGTATTTTATTTTTGGAAATAATAGTAGTGATTAGTTAATCATAATATTAAAAAAGCCATTTCGTTATAAAAACGGTGTTTTATTTTATTTTCAATTTGTCCATTATGAAGTGTGTGACTGACGATTTTAATAAAATGAATCCATTGATGAAAGTTATAAATTTGTTCATAGTATTACACACGCATTCATCAGTGTTATGAACTCCTTTATAATAAGAACCAGTTCATCGAAATTATGAATTTTTTCGTAAATGTTAAAAACACGTTCATCAATATTATGAGCCTTTTCATATGTATTATGAATCATTCATTACAGTAATGAATATTTTCATCGATGCTAAGAAAGAAGTAATGAACGTATTCTTCCCGGCAATGAATATATTTCTTCAATTGTTTCAGTGTGTGCGTGCTAGGTTTGCATCAGAAAATTGATGAACGGTTTTTCTTTATGCCAATAAACTTCCCCATCGGTTGGAAAATGATGAAATTTTCATTGTAACGACGAAAATTTTCATCAATTATATGTACGTTTTTCGTTCAGTGTGTAAAATTGCACTATTCATGCACTGAAAAAATAAGTCGGTTTTTTAGTAGAAATAGTTCTGATATTCTAAAGAAATTGGTTGCTTTCCAGCCTACTAATTCAATTTGTTTTGTCTGTACATTATAAGTAGTCAAGTCAGCCTTGGATAGCATTAGTCAATACTTCCACTGATTTTTAAAATTTCGTACAATAAAAATAGATAAACTTTCCAGCCATTTGAATTCGAAAGTAAAGGTTCGTACAAGTTATATTGGTTAAGTTCTCTAATTTAGTTGTTTGACCTTTTCTTAACTAAAGCACATTACTAATATCAACCAATCAAAATTTTCCTTTTAATAAATGTATTTTGAAGATATATGTAAACTTTTAGACCTTTCTACCAAATCTAAATCATCTATCTGTAATTAGTTCAAATTTCGAGTTCTTTTCTTTCAGTGAAGAAACCCACAAAAACTGCCACATCACAAAATGGTGTACATTGAACACAAGAGGACTCCTAGACGTCACCTGTTCTGTAGCTTTTTCTATTTTTTTTTTTGCTTGTTCTATCTTCCGGGACCAAAATGCTTTCGACGAACCAAAGTACCTAAAAATCGGACCCCGACTTACCGCACTACTTCCAATGTCATATCAAATCCATCAGCTAGGCAAACGGCATCCAAAGCTTTTGAAAACCACTCCCTCTTTATTCCTATGTTCAACAAGAATAAGAACCTATCGCTTCTCAAGAGCTAGTGACCCGTTTGGCATCATCTCTTCTGCCAGCGAAATTTTCGAATGTGTCCTCAAGGAAAAGCTAGTGTTGGATAATAATTAATAATAAATGAAGTCATTTCTCCATTCTGATTTGTCAACCTCCCCAAACATTCCATCAATTACTACCTCCTTACCCTCAAAAAAATTAACCTGGTCATCCACCTCAATAGCCGCACTTTAATTACAGCTTCCCTTTTCGGCATCTACAAGGTCAAAATTTGGTAGGAATTAGCAAATTCAAATGAAAGGGACCGACAAGTCCACTCAACTTAAACGACAAAGAGAAAATGATGGGAGACCCGCAAAGAAGCAAATACAAATTAATGGCTCTTTAGCGGGATTCCATAGGAATAGCCGTTAAGACACCTTTGTAAGCATTAGTACCTTTCAGTTTATATACGATGGGTGCTGGTGCTGGTTTTCCACTTTCCCCAGCTTCGTGCTACCAGGAAGGGGGTCTTTGACAATAAGGTGAATTTGCTTCAAGAAAAAGAGATGTTACGAAATTTATCTGCTATGTACACATTGTGTCTGCAATATTCAAGAGTTGGGCCCACTCAGGATCCCAAAGGCTCTCAAAACTCAGCGGTTCGTTTCGCTAACAAAAGAAGTCTTTCTCTTTATGAAAGATCAATTATGTAATCTAAACTAAACACTAATCTAAATGTAGAAAAAAAACAAAGGCTGCAGCGGCCCAGGACATAAAAATCTTTCAATTCTCCAGCAAAACTGACGGAAGGGAATAGTTGTATCACGTCAACTATATTCAATCAAAAATCAGCCTGATGGCCTATAGATCGGCGACATCAACGAGGAATCAATTGGAGTGGCTTCCACATAGAGAGCAACGAAGCCTCTTGCGCGAATCAGACCTATGAACGACAAAACCAAGGAAATACAAACTTTTCCTTCAGGCTGCACTCAGAAGGAAAAGCCTGACATAGGCGAACACAAAAAAGCTACTATTAGTGGTAAGCTAATGGGAAATGAAACGATTGGGAAAGAATATTGCAGCTGGCAAATATAGTTCTGGTGTAGCACGTCCTATGAGAGCTTTCGCTTCGTTGAACAACAAAATTAAGAATCGAAAGAGAGGTGAATTCGAAGATATGAAGGTAAAATAGGGTTGGATTGTTGTACGTTAGCATTGGAATTTTGATCGAATGCTCACAAAATTCAATTTTCTATGTGAGCGAGGTACCAAAGACAAGCTTTAAGGTCCATTTTGATATCATTTATGGGAGCAGCCGAATTATACGAACTCAAACCAAAGTTTAGGAGAGGAAGACTGCCTCGAGCGATTAGAGACCATCGAAAAGGCAAAATAATTTATACTCCCCAATCTTCCCTCAATATATTTTCTTTCTTTTTCTTCAAATTTCATCCACGTCTATGTAAACAGAGAAGATACTGTTCGATGTTAACATAGAGAGAATACTGGCAGAGAGGATACTGCTAGAAAGGATATAGTTACCTAATGTAAAATTTTTGATGAAAACGTGCTATTCCTTGTAAAATCATTCACAAAACAATATCTATCTCCCAACGATTTGTCATCTCTTCCATCCCATTTAACACTCTTCCCGTGTACCATACCTTAGTTGCATTCCAACAAGTCTGTTCAGTAGTATCAAAGGAACTTCTTTGAGTTTTCACGACAGAACCAGAAAGTGCCTTATTGCCATCACCACGACCGATATTCCCCTGAAAATCAACCACAGCGTATCATTTCTCGTACACTACTCCACACATCTGACAATAAATTATACAAGCAACTTATCCGTTTTATAATCTCCTTAGGTTTTTCGGCGGGATTCACTATTCCTCCTGCCAAATGGAGAGAGAATATGCTTCGCTACCTTTCGACCTCAGTCTTCATCGCATACTGCTATGATTTACATCAAAATCTCATCCTCCGTACCACAACCAAAATTCTAAGGAACTTACTTTTGAAATATCTCAACAAATGTCCTAAGTATTGACCTTCGCAATAGTCTAGTGCGAAATGAGCTATGCTTCCTCGTAAATCATAACCTTTACATTCACAAGTATGTTAGTCTGACCCACGTCCACTTCTTTTCTCCACTCCAAGGGAAGCTGTAGTTACATGATAGGTAATTCAATTGCATAATATATTCCAACGGCCTGACACAATGAGACGTCATCGTTCCTCGATAAACGTAATGTCCTGATTGTAACCTAGCTCTCGTTCATTTTCTATCAACTCTAAATTAACTGGTTTTCTCTTGACTCCTCTTGGCTCCCTTTGACACTCTTTAACACATCCCCTCCTAGTCTTGATCCAAATATAATACTTTAAAGAAATTTATACGGCTTTCTCCTTTGATATGTAAATTATGGTAAGGAAATAATGGGTGTATATTAACTTTAGGAGACCATCTAGCCATACTTCAAAACCCGTTAGGTCTGAGACAAAGCAATTAAGTTCATTGACGCCTGACAAACCGAGTGGATAGAGCACTAGCTGCTAGGAGTGTGTTCCTTGGTTCAAATCCAACCATGAACATACACCGATTAGTACGTACACATTATTGGAAGTTTGTGAGTCTGATAAAATGTTTTGCATAAAAAATAAACATTTTCTGGAGCAGATGATATAGAAAAACCTAATAAGGAGTAACACCACAGTAACCGGTGCAAAAAATTCAATTTTTTTTTATAGTTCTAAACGAACCTTTATATATTCAAAAACAGTATTCTACTAGTTATATAGCTGAAGAAAAATTGTATAACGTCAAATTCTCAATTTTCCGGCAACGTCTACAGCACGCGCTATTTATAATATACGTATATGTGTGTTAGTAGCTTATGTGTGTTAGTAGCTTGTTTGTCACATCGTTCGAGCGCTCCGATTTTTGTAACCGTATTTCTTTATTTTGTATAAATAAAATATATATTTTGTGTTATTTTATCGATATGAGTTCTTATAAATACAAAAAATCTGCAAGGGGCACCTTCGAATGAGAATAGACCGAAGAAGTCAAGAAATGGACCGCCGAATCGTTACGAAATGGAAAAACCAAGTTTCGAGAGAGCTGGCGCGTCATCTGAAAAATTATCTACGACCGATCTGGGTGATTTTAAAATAGAAGAAGGATTTAGCTATCGAATTTTGGAATTTTTAACAGTGTTTACCGCTTTATCACAAGCTGTAGTGTGTAAAACCCAGCTCTTGGACACGGACGGTATAACTTTCCACCATTAGCCCCTTCAATCCTCTCGCGCACAAAGCATGTTAAAGCTGCCTTTGCGCTATTTCGCTCTCATTGTCAAATTGGAGGGGAACTACTTGGATTTAACCCGATTTGACAATGAGCAGACAAAAAATTACTACCATCCCCTTCAATGTAAATCGTATGGGCATGTCCACTCCATTTCTACTACCTCACTGGTAAAACCTGTAAATCGAATGTGACATTTAGCAAAAGTGGAAAACGTGGATTAGGTTTCAAACTTGTGATTTCCTGTAAAAACTGTAATGAAATAAACATTCCTAGTTGTCCGTATATTCAAAATGCATATGAAATAAATCGGAGGATTATTATTGCTATGCGGCTGCTCGGGATAGGACTGAATGGCATAATAAAATTCTGTGCATTTATGGATCTCCCGTGACCAGTGTTCCAGTCTTTTTACGATAAAGTGGTAGATAAAATAAATTTTAAAGCAAAGAATGTTTGTGATCAAAGTATGAAAACTGCAGGTTTACAAGAGAAGAAACAAATTGACGAGCAAGGTCATATCAAAGGTATAACTGTATCTGGCGATGGTTCGTGGAGAAAACGGGGATTTATGTCGCTTTTCGGTATAGTGTCAATTATCGGATGGTACACTAGTAAAGTTATAGATGTCTTAGTGAAATCTAAGTATTGTAAATCATGTGAATTTTGGCAGAAAAAAATGACACGGAAGAGTATAAGGAATTGGCTGAAAGCCAACAGAATGAATGCGATGCGAACCATGAAGGATCTTCTGGAAAGATGGAAGTGGACGCCGTTGTAGAAATGTTTCATCGCTCGGAAAGTTTATGTGATTTGAAATATGAAAATTACATTGGTGACGGTGATTCGAAAACCTTCAAAGGTATTTTAGATGCAAATTCCTATGGAAATTTTATTGTTAAGAAAAAGGAGTTCATCTACCACGTCCAAAAGCGAATGGGTACTCGTCTTCGTAATTTGAAAAAGCAAACCAAAGGCCTTGGAGGAAGAGGCAAATTGACCGGTAAACTGATTGATGAATTGTTCATTTATTATGGTCCAGCAATACGTAGAAATCATGATTCTGTAGAGAAAATGCGTAATGAGATCTATGCAACGCTTGACCACAAAACATCTACAGATGATAATCCGAAAGGAGAAGATTTTTGGTGCTCGTAGCAGAGGGCACGGGCTACTAGTGACTCAACTTATAATCATAAGCCAGCGATGTCACAAGAAGTATTTGAAGCAATATCTCCAATTTGTCAAGAATTGTGTACCGAAGACTTGTTTTCTCGATGCATCGGCGGCTACACTCAAAATAGCAAGGAAAGCTTCAATGCAATGGTCAGGTCGATGGCTCTGAAATCAAGCTCTAGTGCGAAGAAAGTACTTGAGACTGCAGTATATATCGCCGCGGGCATTTATAATGATGGCCTATCGAGCATAATGAGGCTCATGGAGAATTGAGATATCAAAATTGGCTACAACTACTACAATTTCTGCGTTGAGGCGGAAGAGTGTCGTGTTCGATATTCTGAGATGTCTGATGCTGATGCTGCGAAAAAGGCTCGATTGTCAATAAAAGCATCTAGAAAGGAGGCGGAAAAGGCGAGCATCAACATCGCTGATTAAAGGTACATATAACATTTTTATGATTTAAATGCACATAAAACTATAAACACGTTTTTCTCAAAACTACTTTTTTCGAGTTGGGCGAAATCATAACTCGAAAACTATTGCTCCGATCAGTCTCAAAGTTTTTTGTAGCTTTATAAATGCAATATCTTGAGCATTACGTAGCCGTTTTTTGATTGGATGTAAACATTTTTTTTATAAACAATTATAAACAATTCAAAAGTGCGCCATTTCTACAAAAATCAGTTTAAATAAAAATGCCTACGTGATTCTATAGCTAATTATATGTGAGTAATGAGCTTTGTTTCCTTTTAGTTCCAGGTCTCATCGTTTGCGCTAAATCTTTTCGCCGGTTTATCAATTAAAAAAAAAGGCTTATTTGAAGATCGGCGCTATCGCCGCCATTTTGTATGAAAATGATAATAAACATTTTTTTTGCTCAATAAAGCCTTTTAACGAAAATTTCCTACTCCCGTTCCAGATTTCCGAAAAAAATTATCAAAAAAGCCTTATTTTTCGACCGTTACTGTGGTGTTACTCCTTAAAAGTTAACAACCACTTATTTGCACTATCAACTAGCTGTAACTTATCCAAGCTATAGATAAAATGCTATCGTCACTCGACGTTTGGCTAACAGAAAACAAGAGTATCTACCTGGTGATCATAGCAGCATTAACGGAAACATCTGGTATCTAAATTAAAATAAAATAATTTCACCAAATCTAGCTTTTTAAGCTTTCCATGCACAAGATGTATGCATCTTTTTCCTGACCCATCAAATCCAAACTTAAAGCAAATCAATATTTACTGAGCTCGTTTTATGAAAAAGTATCAAATAACACATAACGTTCTTCAAAGGTCGAATCAAACCGAATTTATCATTTCAGCTCTCATCGCAACGATCTCGCATCTTAAATCGACAATTTATAGGTATCACAGTACAGGTATGGCCAACTAATTTCCACACATTAATTCCCGAATAAATGTCCAGCGGCTATAATCATTTTGTTTGTAGCGAGCAATGTACAGCAATACAATAGCGCATCTAAGGAAGCCAGGTAAGATGTAACTATGTTCTAATAAATATCGCACGTATCTCGAGTGAAAATAAGTAATGATGATCACTCACGGTGGCCAGTAAAGTATCCAAAACAAGGGGGCATCGTCTAATTAATTCCAACAATCGGTCAACTCGGTATAAGACTTGACTTGCTTCTCCGACAAGTTTTTCCAGGTGCGTCGTTGCCTGGGAGAATTCGAATCTGGATTCAAACTGAGAACTGGTCATAACGTACTTTTTCGATGAGAAACAAAAAAAAAAAAAAATAAGTAAAATGTTTTTGTCCGAAGCAGTTTTTGTCAGCTGGTTACATGTTCGGTCTCAATAAAATGAGCTGGTGTACGAACGTAATGCTTAAAAGTAATACAAGATTTTTTTGTGTCAAACTTTCTTGGGTTGGATACGTTTTAAAAGCTTGATTGCTGCGGCACTACGTCATACAGTACCCGTATGCTGGATCACATTGACGACGCTCAAAGATGTAATTGATGAGTTCTGCTCATCATTAATTAGGCTTGGTGTGTCATGTTTGCGGTTCGAAGGGATTAAATTTGAATATCTAACACACTGATTAGCATAAGTAAAACCAAAATACTACACTCATTGAACGACGTCCTGTATAGATTGTTCAACAAAATTATCTGTATGTAAAATGAAGTGTTCTGAGTTACGGTAGCCACGAATTGTCACTAGGAACATTCCAAGCATGTAACAGCAAATTTCTGGTGCGAGGCTCAAATCCCAAACACCTCACCCATTTCTCTAGATCAACTACAGTTTCAGCAAAACACACCGTTCATCAAAAATCTCAGTCATCGCATCTTTCGTTTTGTTTTCCCACTGCTTATGATACAGTTTAAAATCATTACCATGTAGGTGATCTGGGCCAGCAAAAAAATTAATCAGTGTTACAGGTCTTTTGATTGATGAATTGGGCGAATATCGTCATTAACTTCGGGTGGCCCCACTTGGGACTCTCACTTCTCGAGAATTTCTACCTTCACTTTCGATCTCATGGGCCTATTACGAATGAATTTTGATTTTGATTCACAGCAGTGATATTTTTCGGTTCGATGGCTTAATTAACAATTGAGCATAGTTCAGATGGAAGTTTTGGGTTTGAATGTTATTGGCCCAATGGATTTTTCGGAGTTATAATTTTGATGATTTAGTGATGGCATAAAAAAGTTTAGCTCTATAATAGTATGGTTTGCATGCGAATGCAAAACAATTCACTTGAATTTTATTTAACTATTTCTAAAAGTTGATGCCCTCTTTTCTCACCTGTGCTGTAGGTACTTTGCTTGAACTGTTTATTTAACAATTCACTCTTGAACATTTTTACCTGAAATTTTGTTCGAATGTCCTTTGCGTTCAAATTGAAAAAGTCGGTGGTTGTTATCACTTGCCATAAAGTAGAAATTTGAGTACTGAGATGTTAAAATAACATGACAAGAATTTTCCGCATTGTCCAGCATTTGTTTATTTAGGCTCGTTATAGTGTATGTACTTTGCGTACAAAATATTAATGCTTTCTGCTACGTAAATAGTGCTTGAAATTACGATAAGTGCATTGGGTATAATAAATGACAGTAATACATAGCTATGCAGGTGTTGATATTGAAATGCTAGTTCCAGGAGAAGTATAAAGGTGAGCCGATCTGGTGGGTGTTTTCAAAGAAGCTCATGCAGCCACTACAAGAGTTGAACTTGAAAAAGTATTTTTTTTTAACTATATGATTATAATCATTTAATTTTGATGCAATTGACGAAGAGCGTGTTGCTCCTTGATTGAAGAAAGTAATTGAGAATGAAATTCAACTGGATGCCGAGAAACCCAGGAAAATTTATAAACTTTTATTAGTAGCCAAGGATGCGGAAATTGCAATGTATAACGAAACTGGATTCAATGCAAGAAGTACAGCAACTGATGGCACAAATGCTGTAGTCTTTTTATGTGTAATTATTGTAAGGCCAGATCCGGCATGATCTCTTGCCCGGCAAGTAGGTGAAAAATTCGCTATTGTAAGTTTTCAGATATTTAACTTGAGTCAAATAGGGGGACTAACATATAGTATATGAAAATGTACCCGTACCGTATTTATTCGGGCCGATGGCGTTCTGATCGTAATCTCTCCGTAGTGGCTGCGCTAAACAATCTTTAATAAACGAGAGGTTGGTCTGGTTTATATAAAATTGCGCTTTGGGGAGTCAACCCTTAATAAAATAAATCCCCAAGGCTGTGGCGGAACAACATGCTCCGAGGGCTGAATGGCTGGAAGGCTATGCCGTTGCAAGTATACGAATTCAGATGTCGAATGATAAGAGCCCGTCTGATTTTATGCTTAGTCCGGAGTACAGAGGATATAACAGCTAGTCTTCATAATTTCTCACATCCAAGGAAATAAAATCCCGAGCACAAACATTTGTTTAAAAGGCGGAGCTGTCTTAAGTGCCCCAGATCCAAAAGCTTTAGGGGCTTCAAGCAATAGAAATAAAGTTTTCCTCAGTGGATTAGCTTTTGTATTGAAGAATTAGTCGTGGCAGATTTAACGAAGCCAGAGAATGGCAAAAGAGAGGGGAGCAAAACATATCTCCGTACAAAAAATAAAAGGGGGAGATATCAAAGTCCAAGAGTTTCTGCCCAAATTTCCAAGCGAGCCAGAAAAAAGGTTGGCTGAGACTCCCGACGCTTCCACTCTACCTCTGACAGTAGATCCTGAAAAAAACACTTTGGAGCTAAAGAAAGCGAAAGCGAATGAATTTCTAGCCAGAAAGCGAATGAATTTCCTGATGAAAAGCTGAACGTGCAAAGAAGGGGTCACTTTTTTCTGTAGAATTAGAAGCCAAAGGAAAAGCCCTATACACAAAAATGATATTCGAGAGGATAGGCTGCATAATAAGGCAAAAGGCGATGATGAGACAAAAAAAAACATCTTCAGCAACCTCAGCCCAGTAAAAGATTACGTCAGGTATCCTTCAGTCGAGCCTTACAGGAAATAAAAATGTAAATTATTATTGTATAATTAAATAAATGTATAATTATTATAAAATTTTGCCGTAGAATTCCTTATGACCGTCCAAATGGATGACGTACACAAGGCTGTTGGAGAGAGAATGCTAGTCGAAGTAGAGATTGGCGTTGGTCTGCGCTTCTTGAGCAGTACCTGAGGATTGAACCGTGGGAAGGAGCCAGCCTGTGGACCACAGAGGAATCTCTGATGTCCAGCCCCAAGACCCTTGTTTCTTACTTCCAAGCTCAGGAAACCTGGCAACGGACAAGATCCTGGCTTTGTCTAAATAAAGACATTAATGTCAAGTCCCGGGGAACGTTGTTTAGGGAGAATAGAAGCAGGTGCGCTATGCTCGTAACAGTAGCGACCAAGCCTCAGTCACTCGAATAATTAAAGAGGACGGTAACGTTTGCTTCCAGTTTAGACAAGTTAAGTTAACCATTAAAATGGCGGAAAAGTACTTGAGCCGATGGTCACTTCAACAACCAGTTGGAGTGAGGTGGAATTGACATGGAAACAACGTTAGGTCCCAGCAGTTTCCAACCGACTAAAGAACTAGTTTGAGGTGTCTTTGGGTGAACAAGCATCCTGGCAAAGCCAGCAGCAGGTTTGCACTTATGTAATCCAAGCCCAGATTCCTGTTGAAAAAGGTATAGTAGAAGCGATATTTGCCTCAGTATACTTCCCCGGAGATGAGAACCAAGTCCCAATTAACAGCATCAAGGATCTAGTAGACCACTTAAAAGACAGCAAATTGCTAATAATTGGCCATTGCCCAACCAGTGATGTAAACGTTAGAGATGAGTTACTCTTAGGATTCCTCCTAACCAGCAATTTAGCTGTAGCCAATTAGTGCAAGACGGCAAAGTTCCAGGCCACTATCTATCAAGCAAAATTATGTGCTATACTCAAGGCAACGCATATAATATAAATAACGAACACTAAAAGGGTCAGCATTAACATCCTATTGGATGGTCAAGCAATTATCAACTGCGATCAAATAAACTCAGCTATATTCTAAGAGGCGATACAGATCTTAAATGAAATACGCGTACAGAAAAGCCTCGAACTTTCCTGAGTCCTTTACCATGAGGGGTACCAGAGAAACTAGCGGGTTTGGAATACTTAAAAAACTACTTTAGTTGTGACCAAAAAAGCAGTACCTTTCCGTAAAATTGGCATAAGAGTCCTATGTGAAGCTTTAACATGTAATGTTTAACATATCAAAAGATATATCCAAAGAGCCAAATACTGCGGAGAGGCGACTGAAAATCTAAAGCATATTCTCGCACATTCTCTAGCGCTAAGGGAGATGGAGATTGACTCTGCTCTTCTTTCCACTTGACAAATCAGAAAAGTCTCGTCTGGAGATAAATTCAAGCTCATAAGCAGCTTAGATATTCCTTAGGAATAACGCTGAGAAGACACAATAGAAACAGGAGGTCGCGGTGCAAGGGCCCTCCGGACTCACTCAATCCAAGATTATAAACAAAAGATGAATAGATATGTGCTCTTGGGTAATCTTCCCCTATTGGCCTAAATGTTCCAAATTAACCACATCACCTGATTGATAAAAACATACATGTTTTGAACATCCTACTCAATTAGTTTGTGTAGACAAAATTTTTAGCGTTGAGCACATTTTAATAACACTTACATCGATTGCTTTTAGTTTCATTTAGGAAATACACAGCATCTTCAAACAGTAGCCATTTTTTATAAATATTTTTTTGTACTCATTAAGGTATGTATCCATATGTATCATTTTCGCGTATCGTATCACCGTTGCGTAACAGTGGATACGACAAACGTATCTTCGTTGCGTATCAAAATTTGATACAAAGAAACGCAACGAACTCGATCGGTCATTTGGCGGTTTCTTGCCGTCGCATCAAAGGAATGAAACGATACGCTCTCAAATCATATTTGGACAACTTTCGTTTCACAAGTCGCGTTGCATGATTTGACATTTGAGTCGTTAACTTGTCAATATTGTAGTGCAGTGCATAGATAATGGAGTGGAATAAAGAAAACATTCTTCAATTTATTGAAGTATATCGACGATATCACATTTTGTGCAAGGAATGATACGATACTAAGTGGAGTCATGTGTGGACACGTTGCGTTGTACACTATAGATTCGTGAATAAAAGTGGTGCTGCTGCGTATCGAGCTTTTTGCAACGGATCGTATTGATGATACATGGAATATTGAGTAGTGTGGACACCGTATCCGTTTAGTGAATGATACGCAACAGGCATACGATACGGAAGAAATGCAACATATGGAAACTTTTCAACCGAAAACCAATCACTTAGTGTACCCAACATCCAATTCCCATTCAATTTCAAGTCTCACGTTAATTATGAACGAAACATTCCAAGTCTTTCAACTGCGACATGCAACTAGCATATCCCCAATGTATTTATTACAAGACCCTCACAAAGTAATAGTCACACGAATCGTAGCTTGAGAATATACTCCGTTAAAAAATTCCTTGAATTCAATTTTCAAATCCCAAACAAATCGGATTCATTAATTTCACTCAGCTCTGTCTCTGCACTTATCGTTTGGCCGCGGGAAAATACACTGAAACTATTACGCGTTCAGGTACACTCACAAAATACAGCATTGACCAGATTGTGTTTCAAGCATTTGTTCATGTACCAAACATCGACCAGATCTAATCATTAGACAACAAACCTTTCTTCATGCACTCTGACTACAGGTGAAAATATACCTGATCGCATCATCGTACTGGTACAGAAGGTCAGACAGAATTTCCACCAAAAAAAAAATCGGGTAAGTTAAATTTATGGATAATCTGGTCTAGTCGTAGTGCTTCTTTACAGTATCGCATCATTATGATGCCCATCATCATTACTTCTCCACTATCACTACGATTGTGAGGAGTGATGGCACCGCATTGTTCTAATGTTCGACTTGTTACACTCACCGCGTTGCAGTTCATTTGTCCGGTAATTTTTCCAAGGATTATTTGTCGATTAACCCAAGAGCGAAAAGACGAGATTCTTTTGGAGCTTATAATTGACAATCTGTTGAGAAACTATATCTAATCAACTTTGAATCCATTGTTAGAAAATTAGAAAACTTTAATTTTTCCCATGCGTACGCATTTTATATAGAAAAAAATCTTTTTGGAAGTATATAATAATTCTTTCAAAATCACATACTCCGCACCACTGGGTTAAAAATATTAAATCTTTCGAATTCCTATCATCGCCGATCGCGCATACACTCGCGTCCGCATTGCATTTCACTTCGCACCGCCGATGACATATCTGAACCTTGATCTAAAACTGAGGACCCTTTCTTCTTCTTCGTTCTTTCGACTCAGATTATTTGCCGACAAGTCCTCGAATACATATAAAGTCTGGGCGAAAAAAAACCTATTTCATCCCCTTGTGTGTGTGGAAAAAATATATATTTACTCACTTGAATTATTGACAAGGGTAAAGTGATGTTTAAGATACAGTCACAAAAAAAACCGATTTCTTTTCTCTTCGTATTTTTTTACATCTATTGTACCTGAGATTATCTTGAACTTGGAAGTTAGAAATGCCGAAGGAGAAGCCCACGAGGAGGATTCGAATAGAAAAAAAATATCTGGAAGAAACGAAATCCGAAAGATTCATTTAAGAAAGTCCTGCCTAGAGATAATTCGATATGTGTTCAATTTTTATCATTACTCAAATAATACTGGTCGATGATTGCGGTGAATTTGATGATTATTCACATACTGAGTAGAGAGAGGAGGATTTGAATTGTGTTTGCGAGGATTCCACGTGTGTTTTTAGTAGAAATGATTGGCTGTGCGAAGTGTCGGCTGTGCTCGGTTTCTTATGCCTAAAAAGATTTTCGATAGATCAGAATTGAATCTTATCAGTTTTGTATTTAAAGAGAAGATAAGAAAAATGCATTATTTGATTTGACTATACCTTTTCATTGAAATGATTGATTGTACAATTTCATACGGTGGCGCTCAGAACTCTGGTGGAAAAGTGGTTATAACAGTTGAGTGTTGTTGGCTAAAAGAACAGCCAATCATCGATTATTTCTGTTGTATTCTCTTTTTAAACGAAAAAATTTCAAAAAAAAAATAAATAATAATTTATGAAAAATTAAATACAATATTTAGATACCTATAAATTTCTTGAAATAATTAAATACAATAAGAAAAGGTTTAATATGAAAATGCGAGCGAAATTTTTTTAGAAGCTAATTTTCTTTATACAAGTTTCCCATGAGCGTTTGAATTGATTAAACTCGTTTCTTTCTTCTAAGAATACAAAATGATAAAAACAATTAATGCTGGCAACACTCTTTTAGCAATGAAACCGAAAGTCTATTACAACTTTACCACGACAAGGTCAACAAACCCTGTAAATTTGGGTTTGATCCGATGGCTTTTATAGAAGTTATAGAAACAGAAAGATTTTTGGGGTTACCTCCCGCTAAATTTTTAGACCTTTCGAAATTGAAACATTTGGTATTAAGTGTCACTGCAGCATTATTTGAAAAATTAATGGTACCAACACTTCTTTAAAAAATGAAAAATATTACTATAGCTAGCAGCTACATCTTATTTTTATTATTTTTTATAACATCTAAATTTGGTTGACAATAAGGACCATTCACTGTGTGAGTTTCATTAAAATTTGATAGTTGTAGCGGAAGATATAGAGGAGAAAGTTTTTATTTTTCTTCGCAATTTTTCAAGATGGCACCACTATCAGAATTTTACCTACAGCTTTAGATTACTAATATCCTATTAAAAGTTAATATATCCTGTGAATTTCAACTGGCTGTGATAAACGAATTGCCAGTTTTCGAGAACAAAAATTTCTGGAGCTAAAATTAGAAGTAATTCGGTGAAGAGTTATCGTTCTTGTGCACAGACAATTTTTAGAAATTTTGATTTGACTGTGCAAACAAAGCAAGAAATTTATCAAAACTATGCATTTTTTCTCGAAAGTAAATATTTTTCAGCAGAGTCATTGATTTGCCTGTCGTATCTAAAAGGTTGATCGCACATCAAACAAACGTATTTCATATGCTTAAAAATGTATCCTGTAAATTTGGTGATGATGAAAGTTCTACAAATTTTCCTTGCCTACTTTTAGGTGTTTAGCACCCCCATAGGGTTGATAATTTCCGAAACATTACCATAACTTAACTAAAAACATAATTGATTTTCCTTTCCTATACTAAGCTTTTGCAAAATCTATTTTCCAGAGAAATAGAGAGTTACCTATAATTTCATTCAAATAATCCCTGTCTCTAAAGGGTTAAAGATATTTTCTCGTAAATAAAAAGAACGTACAACTATATATCATCATCAACGTGGCACAACAGCCCGACGTCGGGCCTTGGCCGCCTGGATGAATCCGCGGCTTTTGTTCCAGGTTTCTTGACAGAGGAAGTTTTACAAGAATGAGTTGTCGGCACATCGTTCAACCATTTCCATGGGGGGCCTCGGTGATAGTTGCTTCAGGAGACTTGCCTCGTGCCAAAGTTCACACAACTATGTTGCAGGTCTGACAACGTGGCTAATCCTCCCTAATAACCTGAGACGCTTAGGTGTAATTCAGCCATCAGGCTGCAACTATGCAAGTTTTACTGAGGATAGAGTTACCTCGTTGCCTCAAACCCTCCTCCTTTCTCCGGGCTTGGGACCGGCATGTTACAAGTTAGACTTGCGATATAGAAATATGAATTTTAGGGCAAAGTAATTTTGTACAATTTTTTTCGAAAATCAGTAAACAAGTAATGTCAGGCTGCACATAAAGAATAAGCAGATCAAGCCTTCGAATTCGATACAGAGGCCGCCCATGGGATCACAGCGAGATCTATGCAGCGCCTTTTTGTGGATTTTATGGGCCCTTACCCACTTTCAAAATCAGGAAACATCCAGTTGTTTGTAGTACTAAACCATTACACTAAATTTGTGTGGCCCAAGCTCATGGCTAAAACCACCGCAGAAGCGGTGGTGTAATACCTCAAGCTGGAAATTTTTCTGGCTTTTGGAGTGCCCGAATGGCTTCATTTGGATAACGGGGTTTAGTTTACATCTAAGACGTTTGCGCAATTGATGGAAAACTATGGAGTGCAGGATTATTTCACTCCAGTATAATCCCTGCAGACGAATGCGACATTATATGCCAAAAGAGCCTACATATGATCTGATCATGCAAACTGGGACGAAAAGCTTCCAGAGTCGCGTTCTGCTTTTCACAGAGTAGTGCATGATTCAACTGGGTTTTCGCCTCACTTCCGCATGTTCGGATATCACCCTATACAGTATGGCTCAGAGCACACTCTGCTCAGGAGCCTGCAGGCTTTTGAAGGCGGAGAAGTTCAATTGCAATCAAATGTCGACAGGCAATGCTTGGCACAGGTCCTCTTTAAAGATTAATTGAATAAATTGTTGGGCTTTCCAGTCGCTTCCTCTGCCTCAGCTACGGTGACCCACTGCCACCCTTTCATATTTAATACTGAATCGAAGCGTTCCCAGAAATCGATTCCAAAAAATTCCTTATTGGAGAACGGACGGAATCGCTAGCACTTCTAGCTCAGGGCGACGCCCGTTCAAAGCGAAACTAAATTTCACCATCTCGCTACAGGGCATATTTCCCCGTTAGCGATAGTACTTCACTAATCCTATTCCGGATTAGCGTTAAACCCTTTCCTGCTAAAAGATACCCTATGATCGTGCGACTCGCTCGCGAATCTAACAGCCTTTCCATGATTACGCCCTCTATTTCCACCTGTAGGTACGGGCGACTATGATGGCCACTTTTCGCCAGCGCGTAATCCACTTTTAGGGAATGAACCACCCGTTGCAGCCTCTTCGTGGTGCTCCCTTGGCCGTGTAGTCAGCACGTGAATCGTTTCCCGATCTCTGAGCACTAACACGAACTCGGCTCTCCAGGCCACTACCACTTGGCTGACAGTTCGGACATGCTGATCGCATCACCTCCAGGCGACTACTCCAGAAGCACAATCGAGGCTCCCTGAACTCCCTTGACATGTGCCTCTCTCGTTCGCAGTTCCAACGTAGCCACTTTGTTCGGACATCCTGACCCCACATACGCCAGTTCAGGTTCTAAATAGCGCCTAGATCACGCATTTGAAGTCAAAAACGCCGCTGCCGATGTGATACTTGACACTGTGATACTTGTAGCATCCAGGGTTCGGCCCATCCTAACTAGCTCCAACATCTTATTTATCGGAGTTCAACAAAGCTGCTACCTGATCTCGTCTCACTGACAGTCTTCGTAATCGGACGGCAGAGTGGTGAAAACGCATATGTAAATACATAACGAAAAAAAAACATAGTAGAAAATATTAATGATTGATTATTTCAAAATACTTCTGAATATAAGCTTGCCTGGAAATTATTGATTTTCCCTTTCCTCCTCAATTTTCGTTTTGATACGGAAAATGTTCGGGATCAAATCACGTTGATTGACGGAAGCATTTAAAAGCAGTTCGTTTATTTTCGCTAAAGCATCTTTAGTTGTCACTGAATGAGAATTAGTTATCGATTCATCTCCTCGTCAGAATCGTTCTCAGCATCAATTGTATCCGGATCATTGATTTCATTAATTATTTGTTCCATTATTTCACCAGAAGAGTCAGCAACAGGCTCATGCATGATCACCTGTTCATCAGCCTGTAAAATGTCGTTCAGAGATAGCAATTTGCTTCTTATATTCTCGGAAAAACTAGAAATTATATGATCTAGTCCAGCCTTTTTCCGGAGCTTCTTCGGACATTGCTGCATCTAATGGGAACCCTGCTCGATGGAAACATTTATGGATTGTTGAAGTTTCAAGTTGTTCCCAAGATAATACCAACCAGTTAATATGCATATGATCGATTTCAAAAACTCTATTCCCGATTCGCATTCCTCGACAATAAGGACAAAAGCATTTTGCACTTATAGCGCATTTTTACAGCCTGAATTATCCCCTGGTCTAGAAGATGTACTTCCGATGTTAAATTTGGTGGAACGAATTTTATCGTGACATTCGAAAATTGTTTTTTTTTTTTTGCAATTATGGCTTGTTGCGTGATCAATCAAGATAATAAATTTTCCTCTTTAAACCATATCGTGATTTAAAGAGTTCAGCCAGTTTAGTTTCAGCAAAATAACAAATAATGTACAGAAAAATCATTGGCCAAATTGTACAGGGTCTTTTATGCGAACCGTACCAAATGTTGGGTGCTCAAACGGCCAAATTATAAGTTAGACAGGGGTCAAAATATACGAGTATTTGAGATAAACTTACTATGGCATTTAACTTGTGACGCAGAGCATAGACCAATTTATACGGTAGGCCAAGTTTTAGGGGTGGCCAATTTTACAGGTTTCACTGCAACTTGTCAAAGGCATGCAGCAAATTGTGAAATTGAGAGGGCCTTAGCACAACTTGGTTCTGGACTTCGGTCTGGTTCTGAAATGTGCTAAGGCCATCTCAATTTTACATTCTGCTACAAATAGCGCCCAATGTGGGGCCCTCGATTTGCATCAATTGTATCATGATCAGGGCCTTTCGCGGGCCCTGCATTGAGCACTGGTTGAAAAAAGAACTCGGTATGCCCGCTGTGTCGTGGACCACTGTGCCTCACTCTGAGCGATCCACAAGTTTCCCCGACGAGAGAAGTAGCCGCAACAGGAGCTAGACCAATAGCGACCGAATCCGGAGAGCAAACCGTTGTTTTTTGGGTAACCCCACCCAAGTGAGATAATAGTTTATGAGTTTCGGCTCATACTCCCCTCACACTTTACGTCTATTATCCTAAAATTTCCATTCTCACTTGTATGTCTAAGGATCGCCTCCCTTGCGATTCAATTTCATTTTCCTCCAACAGGACAACCCCTTTTATTAAGATGTGCACCGGTCACTCTTCCCTAATAGCCACAAACATCCTTTCCCAATCCGATCCTTTTAGCTTCAATTTCTTTTAATTTACCTCTTGGGTAGCTTCCCTTTGTGTTGTCTTCAGAGCTTTTTGGCTCTGGGTGCAACCCTGAGGTTGGCCTGGGATTACAGGAATTGGTGGTTTACCGCCATTCCTGTTCAGGTCATCCGAAGGGCCTCTGCCCCACTTTATGTCGGGAAGCTATCCCAAACCATTCTGATTTGGTGTTTGACTCAGGTTCGGCCTTTGGCTCAGGTTTGGTTTAAGCTGTGGTGGATTACGTGGGGTTTGCGTGTGCTGCTTACACGTCCCTGCAGCTTGGCCAGACTTAGACCAATTGCTGGATCTGAGCCAAATAATAACATAGTTGTTTTTATCCTCTAACTCCTCTCTTTCGTAGGATTCCGGAGGAGGTGGGCAGACCTCCATTTAGGGCGTTTTCCCCTCAAGGAGCGTTTTCGTTTGAACTCGTCTATTATTCAATCCATCTTTAACGTAACTTTTGCTATTCATTCATATTGAACTTAACCTTGTCTATTTCTTGTCTTTTCTATATATTCGTCGTTTTGAATCAGCCAGCTAGGCAGCAAACCTAATAGGAGGGTCCGAACGGGTTCTGCCCCAATAAAAAGGCCACATTGTTATGAAAAATTTATTTTTTGAAAATTTGTACAACTTTCATTCTGAAACTAACTCTTTCTTTATCGCTAATAGTTAGCCACAGCATTCGGTGTGCAATATTTCTTTGAATTTAGCCACCTTAGGCTTAGCTCTAAGTTCTTCACTGATATTAAGAGAGTTAGTCATGCCACTAAGTGTGCATCACTGGTATATTTAAATATTGGGCTTACTACCTTTGAATTTTTGGTAAGCCAATACTTAGGTCTAAGCGTATTTAATTCGTCGTTAGTCACGTACACAACGTGCACCTTTGATCCTTTCATTTGAATTTCGAATCCTAAATCGCTTTTATCAAAATGCCTCTAGCAAGAAGCCGGGACGACTTGAGCAGCGTCCAGGTGGAGGAGCAGTGGAAACCCCAGTGCTGTGGAAACCTTTTTCGCGGGCCCTGCATTGAGCACTGGTTGAAAAAGAACTCGGAATGCCCGCTGTGTCGTGGACCACTGTGCCTCACTCTGAGCGATGCACAAGTTTCTCCGACGAGAGAAGTAGCCGCAACAGGAGCTAGACCGATAGCGACCGAATCCGGAGAGCAAACCGACTCCATTTTTCATGGACCCACCCCAGCCGCAGCGAGCTACCAAAGCGGCACCGCAGCATCCGTCGGGGTCGGTTAAAGGGTACTCCGCTAATTCTAGGGAACCCTGGTCTCGGGGCAATTTTTTTTTTTAATTTGCCTCTTGAATGGCAATAGCCATTCCACTTTTCGACCTTAGCACTCTTGGTTCTGGACTTCGGTCTGGTTCTGAATTGTGATAAGGCCATCTCAGTTTTACACTCCGCTACAGGCCCTATTAACATCATAATCCATTTATAATGGCTTGCTTAGCAAATAAGTAAATAAATAAAAGCCACTATAACAATAGTAATGCCGAAACTATCCCTTCAATTTTCTATTACAAAAAAAATCTTCCTTCTCTCCTAATAATACATTCTAATTTAACTGGTTAGTATCTCACTTTCAAAAACGTTTAAATTTAATCAATTTTCCATAAATTAAAATAGTAAGAGCATTCATCATTCCCAAATGCTTTCACAGATACTCTGCTTCGTTGCATTGTTCAAACCACTAAATATAGATACGAGCGCAATACGTACCTACATATCTATTATTATTACCGCTTCACGGCTATAATACCTCAAGTGCTTCATATAATAATATTTCCCCTCTCAAGTGAAAAAAAAAATCGAAATATGACCCAAACAAACGGACAGACCGAAGACACTCACTCCAAAGTTCAGCGGTCTGTAAAATTTGAAATCTTTTGGTCTATCGCATGAGCAACAGAATTATTGCGGAAGTTGTCTAATAAATAGCCCATCTAATTTTTTATTGTTTGAAATTGTAATTTCAGTAGATAATTGCGTTAATAGATCTTCAAAGATATCACCTATTTAGAGAGCTCACTTGCACCCACTCACTCGACCCAAGAAGAGGACCAGTTGCTCTTAGTGTTTGGTTGTGGCTTGTCAAAGCTCATTTACATAAACAAAAGGAGCATGAGATTTTTTTTTTTCGAATGGCATAATCGATGTAGCGGTTTAAATTTGATGAGCCATTTGATGAAAGTTCAAATGGGCGTTCAAGGGATGCATTGTGAAACTCGTATTTTGGTTAATAGGCACTTGTGATTGATACGGGGAAATAAACAATGTATAATTATTTTATTTTTGGGAAAATGTAAGTTGAATACAATACATATAGAACTTAAACTACACAAATAAAAATGAATCTGAATCAACGATTAGAGGGAAAATTGTCAATATTTATTAAAAACGAGTTATCACAATCTCAATTCGCTTTGCGTCATAACACTAACAAATTAATTACTTCACGTGCCACTTTGTTTGTCAATAAAATTTTAGTTACACCCGAAATCAGTGAAAAGGCATATTTGAAATATCTTTCAGTACAGACACGCTTGAGGATTAGATGAGACTTTTTAAGAATATTCGCGATTCGATAAACAAGTTCGTACCGGCTTTACTGATGGGGTAGTAAACGTAAGTATAAAATACAATAACAAAGTAAAATCTGTTCGCAAAATCTTACGTACACTTCGAGTATGAGAAGAGCATGTGGGGTAATTCAAGGTCATAATTATAAATTCAAATTTACTGGATTCGAACGTTTCTTAGGCCTGTATTTAACTCGATTGAAGTGAGTGTTTGAGTTGATTTTTTTGCGAGTGTGATTTTTATTGACTAGTTGGTCGGTGGAGCGAAATTATTTATGTGTAATTAGTCGGAATGTTTATTTAAGTAAATATTTTAGAATTTTGGTAAGTGATGCCGAAGTTTTTTTAAAGATTCGTATATGAAGTCAAGCAGTGGCGTAGCCAGGCGAGATAAAAGGAGTAATTGGCCCCTTTATAACATAGCTTGCCTTGCAAATTTTCTGTTTCTCTTTACCCCGCACTATACTTTTCCTTGACCTATTTCACTAAAAGAGGAGGTGTGTGTGGAATTCGGGTCTTTCTCCATTTTGCAAAGTCCTGCATATGAGGTAAAGCATATTACTTTTTTTTATTCCGCGATTCCAAGGCCGCGTTTCCAATGCTGGAGTGAGCTTTCGCCAAAGCTCAGAGTAGAGCTGGCCTGTTCGCAATGATGGATTTTCAAAATTCGAAAATTGTGATGACATTTTGTGCTTTGAAAACTCAAAGCTGTAGCACTTATTGCTAGTTTGGGGGCATTTTATGAAAAACTAATATAATCGGAATTTTTTCTAGATTTCTTGAAAACAAACGATTAAATCGATCAAATTAGCTAGTAATTTGTATAATATATATAATAATTTGTAATACATATGTTATGTAAATAATAAATTTAGATGTTATATAGATTAATAATTTGAATGTTCGCTTGGAGTTTAAATACGATAAATTCACTTTTAGAACTAGGCCGCGTTTCCAATGCTGGCTTGGAGTGTAATGTATCTGCGTACGCATTAGTTGTCATGAACTAAAGTTACCCTTTTTAGTTTTCTTTACTTGTAGATCGTTCGATATCGACTGAACTTATCCTGCGAGATTTTGTATCAGGAATTTCTGTAGGAATAAAATGAGTGGACAGTAATCGGTGCTGCCATTTTTAATTATTTCGAAGCAATGATTTTGGGACAGGCTAGGGTGAAGGTAAAAGTACGTTTGGAGTTGAATGTGCAGATGGAGGTAACTGAGCTGAGCGTATTAATGCCATGGAAAATTACTCTTGGCCATTTACTAATTTCCAGTATTTTTGCTGAGCAAAAAGCACACTAAGTCACTTTGAATCCAACATCTAGCTGACAATGGCTCTTAAATGATGCGAATTACTTTTGATGTTAAAAAATTAAACCATGCCCAGATTACTTGGCTGGGATGCACATGACTCCATGGCCAAGGAATTTATAACAATTCGATCAAGAAAGGCCGAATCATTTACCATTTAGATATGTGTAATGTGCTGAAGCTTATGCTATGTACTATTATGGTATATAAAAGTAATATAAAATTCTAATATAGAATAATCATGTATAACAATTTTTTTTTCAATCGATGTGTGATTGTGTTTTTTAAAGGCAAACTATTCTCATTTATTCCGTGAATTTTATTTTCAGCAGTATCATTGTCTTTATCAAGGGCTATATTTGCTTCACCTTAAAATATCAAAAACTATGGTAACGTTAATGGAACATAATAAATATAACATTTCACTCGGAATTTTAATGAGGCAAAATTTAAACATTTTTAAATACCGCATTTTATTCTTGACCTCCAGGAGAAAAAAGGCAAATTGAAATCGCATACGCCTTTGATTTGTCCATTTGCCGGCAATGCCTACTCCAACCTTACAACTTTCAACACATGAAATCATTCGAATTTGAATTTCGAAGGCACAACGACATCTGTCGTAACATATATTTGAATTTAATTTTCAATAACAATTCTTATCACAGATGGGCTATGAATTTGTTTCATTATTGATTTCAATGCACAAATCATTCATCCAACTGTATTTTCTATGACATTATCTTTTTTTAACGCGGAAAACAACACTTTACACTTCATTATAAATAGAGCTTTCAGCAACGCTTTCTAATGGCAAGTAGTGAATTTAAAAATTCAAAAATACCCGAAAAGCTTCGCGCTGGAGTTGAAATAGGTCCTACTCTAGAGTTCAACTACAGATTCTAGAGATTGATTAGAGAGAGAGAGGAAGATATTTGAAAGTGCATGCGAGCAAAAGTGTACGCAAACACATTTCACTCCAAGCCAGCATTGGAAATGCGGCTGAAAGGCCAAATGCTGAGACTGAAATGTTTTCCGTCTTAAAACCCCAGCATTATTTTCCCGCAGTAAGCCATTTGAGGTCTTGGGGTTTATGATCGTAATCGATATTTTTACAACCGTGAATCACGTGAAATTTGCGGGTATGAAAAATGTGAGAGTGAATGCCTCACTTTGCTCTTGATTTGATTCACACAGCCACTTAAATCTAGATTGTTTTAAAGCTTGGTGTGAGACTTTTGTCCGTACTTGGATTTGAACCACGAACCCGAAACACTAGAATCTAAATTTAAACAAAGAGTAGGGATGCATAGTTTTAGATCCCATGAAGCTGCACTGAATTTGGACTGCACAACAATGAGAAGGTAGACAGAATAATAAAAGAGAGAGCTAATTTTTGAAAGGAGAGTTAATTTTTGAAAGGAGAAAGGGGTAGTCTAGAAGGCATAAAAACAGAGCTGCAAAAAGAGAAACCAAGTACTTTTTCGCCGGATTTCTAATAAGGTAGCACGTCAAATAATATATAAAACATGTATATCTATGCTGTAGTTACATTGAAACGAGGACTCATTCCAGTCTCAGTAAATTGTGCCAATAGAGAACCCATAACATTGCCATAGAAAATTCAAACAATTCAACACCTTAACGATAACCTCTTCAAGGAATTTTCATTATCATTGGCATTATTCTTTAGTTTCGATCCATCATTCGAAGTCCGCTTTAAAGTCAAAGGTAGCGTATTGTTCTTAAAATAGTTTTCTTGGTAACCCAAAGTTCAACGTGTAAACATACAAAATTGATAAACGTATAAACGAAAAATATGCAAAAAAAAAACATTTTTGTGCATTTCATTGTTGAGATCTTCATTCATAGGTAGACGACTAGTTAAGATATAACTGTAATTTCGACTAGTTAAGATATAACTGTTTCAGCGATGTTTGCGGCTGCTATTCGAAAAATTTTCAAAACTCGGAAAATTTCAACATTGGTTCCTTATTTTTATTGTAAATGTTTTGCACATGAATATATAATGGAAGCTTCTATTAATGTAGTATGTACGAAAATGTCTGATGCTGGCAACTCTGTGTTAGCAACAGCCAAAATTATACCAAATCTGTTCCACGTTACGTTAAACCTACCTTATGAATTTCGTTTCGATTGCATGACTGCGCTGGGAGTTGTAAGGGTGAAAAGAATTTTAGGGTTACAATCCCTAATTTTTTTTTTTTTCAAATTTTTGAAACCTCAATATTTGTTGTTAACTGTCATTGGAGGATCATTCCGATTTTAAAATTTAATGACAACATCGTTTAGTAAAAAAATGCCAAAAATTACGCAAATTACCATAGCTGGCAGACCTTTTATGATTTTTCTACGAAATTCCAACGAAATTTAGCATATAATACGGTCCATTTACTGTATGAATTTTGTTTTGATTTCAACGGTATCAATATAGGGAAAATATGTAGGTTTATTTCGCTGAGCAAATTTACAAGATTTAGGTGATAAAAACTACCATAGCAGGCAGTTCTATCTTAATTTTGCAGCCAAATTTTTACAAAATGTATCTTGGAATCAAGTTCGGGTACGGTGTGAAATGAAATTTGTTGGCTGAATCGGAAGTTATAGGCCAAAAAGCAATTTTTTTCGTAGTGATTTTTGAAGATGGCACCACTGTCGCAGGGTTGCCTACATTTAAAAATCACTTCTATCAGGCTTGGTCCTTGTAAATTTCATAATGATCTGATTATCCGGTCGTCAGTTTTCTTGAACAGAAATTTCGAGCGCTGAAAATAGAAGTAATTTGGTGGTGGGTTGCCGTTCTTGTGCAACTAGGAATTTTGAAAATTTTAAATTGGCCTGGTGGACAAAGGTTGAAATTTATCAACAATTTGAATTTTTTGTCAAAAACAACAAACTTTCAGGAGGGTCGA
Source organism: Nemotelus nigrinus (assembly GCA_947369275.1). Classification (NCBI taxonomy): domain Eukaryota; kingdom Metazoa; phylum Arthropoda; class Insecta; order Diptera; family Stratiomyidae; genus Nemotelus; species Nemotelus nigrinus. Next base: position 28,522,754 of record OX376375.1, on the reverse strand, counting down.
GGATTTGAAAGATTTTTTTCAAGTGCCTCTTGTAACTACAGAGTTGCCCACACAGTTTTGCTTGTATAGCTATAGTCAACATCAACACGCTCTGCAAGTTTAACGATGATCCCATGTTTCTGTCAAAAGTAATGATGTATTGAAATTCGAAATAGCATTGCCTACTTTTAGGCACTCAGCGCCCACATAGGGTTCATAAATTCCAATTTTTTCTAAAGGAAAAGCATAAAAGAGGTGTCTCTTAAGCAAGCTGTGGGTAATTTTCTCATGGATACCGTACATACTGCGAATGATGAGTGACCAACTCGTTTAAGGCCCTCTAATAAACTTAGGGGTGGTCATTTTTAATTAAAAAATTGTATTATTGATAAAATAAAGCAATTAAGAAACGTACACTTTGCAGCTCCAAACATTTTTACGTTAAAAATTTTTACTTGGCCTTTTCAATGTGACAGCATTTCTTGCAGGACTATTTTTGCATGGCATTGTAGAGGTGGTGAAATAACATAATAACTGTAAAAAGAGCAACTCAAATTAAATCAGCTCCAAGAGTTTCTGTTTCGAAATAGTATGTAAATAGAAAGCAGAGCTGGATTAGAATATAAACCGACAGACTTTGAAAAAGATGGCATATTAACTTCAAAATATGAATATCTGTCGAAAAATTGAAAGATGTCTAGCTTCTAAAGCGAAAGTCATTTGTTAACAAAAAGAGTAAATTTTGCTTAATATATATATTTTTTTAAGGAAACTACAATTCAATTTTTGCGTATTATTTTGTCCTTTTATCCTATTAAATCTTGCATGGAAATATGGTTTTATCTCCACACTGTACAAGTACTTGGTTAACTGTTTGTACTTTATTGATTTCACCTCAGATATCGAAAAATTACTCAAGGACACAAATTGTTTTATTTTGTTCGTGTTGATGATACACACGCTTTGCTATTATAACCACATTAGACAGTCATCGATGTTCGGATTTTATATGACACTCTGATCATCATTCGTCTTCGATTGGAACCGTTTTTATGATTTCTTATCTATTTCCGAATGTTTTCTATAAGCTCACACCATGAACGGTTTGTTATATTTTGGATAATTGGTTATGAAATCACAACAATACATTACATTTGTTACGTACACGTAGTGATTATGAAGTATGTATATAAATAAATTAATGGTGGATAGTATTCTAGGTCCGGCTAGCAGAAAATTGACATTTTTATTGATTTAACTGCCTACATATCTTTGCTAGTGGATCAACAATCAAAATTGATTTTAAATCAGTTTATGTGTTTAGTTAGCTAGAAGGTTGTGAAAGCAATGCTTGAATATGGGTGCATGTTTTGATTGAAAGATGGCTACTATTTTGATACTATAATAATGTACACTAAAACTAAATAGTTTAGAGCTCACAAATTTTCACTCACCTGTAGCTGCAGGCTCTCCTCAAAACCGTTGGGAAATTCAGTACAAGTTGTATCCAATTGGGATAAAGATGTTTCTAAGTGTCGGGCATTCATCCCAGTTCATCCGTAATTGTTGTTAGTCAGCATCTACTTCACAAACATAAGTTCTAGCGATATAACACTCAATTTTCACAACACAAAGCAATAAATTATATTTCCCGAAAAAAAAGTGATCTAGCTGCAGTTGTGAAAATCGGAATTATCTTCGTATACTTGCCACTTTCAGCTTATTAAATTGAATAATTAAAACATTTTCACTTTAGCTTTTAGAGATATACGATTTTTATATAATGTATTTTAACAGTTTTTCAGTTATTCCAGATTGCTGGAAATTTTTACTGGAATTTTATGAGGTTAAGATAAAAGCAAACAGTCTCAAAAACAAAGCATTTCCCGGTTATTTGAAAATTTCTGAAAATTTTCATAAATTATTACAAAGTGGCTGTAAAGTGAAGCCCTAACGAGACGATGCAGAGCTTGGTGTATGCTCAACAATTGACCTCAATTCAGCGAGCAGCCGCCGCCGCGACAAACAAAGTAGAAATAGTCCTCGCAACTGAATGAACCTTGACTCCTGCTAGTCGTAGTGAATAAGTTTCAAGCAATTTCGCAAAACTTTTCACTCTGTAGATCAGCCTTCAGATGGGGTGTGATATCATATACACATACGATTCATTTGAATGAAACTGTCCCAGGATGATGATAGAGACAAAGAAGAGTTATTATTGTAAAAGATGACTCTGCTAATGTGATAAGACAGTTTGCGATAAAAATATAGGAGCACTTCGGTATTATGATTGGAAAGTGAGCTCTTCTTTAGAGCTGATAAATCAAACAGATATTGAGTCTATTAGTAAGTAAATCAATTAAATTTAGAAGAAAAATGTTATAAGTAGGGAAAAATATGTATTTCAAAGCGAGTACGGTTTTTGTTTCCATCTCTGATTTGGAATCGCATCAACTAGTCGAACACAGACTGTCAATGAGTACACACACCTGCAGTACCGGCACCAGCGATTTTCCCTAAAGTAAACATGCAAGGTTTTTCACAAGTACTAGCTATGTCCATGTTTGAGTAATTGGCATTGGGCGTTTTGTCATGATATTCTCCTATCTACGTGCAAAATTAAGTACAAATTAAAATTTAATCTACTTAGCTCCGTTCAGTTCGGATCCATAGTTAGCTGGCTTCGTGTTCAGACAACTTAACATCATTGTTTCGAGGATGAAAACAGATGGAATTCAACATCGTTGCCATTCGTAGGGAAAATTTCGGGTATGAGGTAGGTTTAACAAAAATGGTTAGTTAAATTCGGATGAAAATTGTTTGCAGCTAATGAAATTTGGCTTTTTTTTGTGCATTGACTAAAGCAAGATTTGCATCCACATTTGATTAATGTACACTTTGATTTCCAATTGAAAGTTTGTAATTGATAATTATTTTTGAGAATGTTTCCCCCATAGGCAGCTTGAGAGTAAGCACAAACAAATATTTAAAACGGTGGTGTTTCTGTAGTTATTTAGCTTTTGAAGACTTTGTCGCCCTTAACCGCCCCACTAAAAATATATTTAGAGCAATTCTGGTAAAAGCAAAAATGTTGAGCTGGCGAAATTATTTTAGTGTGAAGAAAAAGCAGCCAAAATTTGACAAAAAAAATTCAAAGATATGTATTATGTTTTTGATTAAAAAATAGTATTGGACAAACTCCACATATGGGATTTCCAAGCGAATTTAGGGTTGAAATTATCGTTATATGCACACGCAGTTAGTAATTAGATGTGATAGATACCTCTAAGATGAGTCAATCAAAGAAAGCCGCTCACTTAGCTTATCAGTGTGAGCCAGCACATTTCAAACAATTGAAACACTGCACGCTCATTGGATTGGTGCTTTTTATTCAGCTTATTCAGCTTAGTATTCAGCATCTAATGACGTTAAGGTGGCACTGAGTTCTCAACTCATTGCTCATACCGCTGAGCGGTGATGATATGATCACTTAGAAGCTCATCGGTCATGGCTCTTGTGTTGTACGGTGAGCGTCTTTGATCAGCTTTTCGCACGAGCGCATAGGAATGTTGGAGGAACTTAACAGGCCGCCTCCACTAGCAATTTCCCATGGCATAACATTTTAAATTGCTAGTGGAGGCTACCTATGGTATGCCATATTTTATGGTCTGCCATAAATGGTAGGCAATATGATATGCCATTTGCTTGGCCATCTGCCTGGCAATATTTTGACAGTTCTTGATTTCAAAATGGAGCTGAATCGTGGGAATACTTTATTTCTTATAAGAAAATGTAGGGATTCTGAATTCAAAGGGATTTTTAGATCTCGTTGAGCAATGAAAATAGTCTACAGAATATGAAATGGTGAGAAATTGTGAAGAAAATCGAATTTTGATGCGGAATAGTGAAATTATATATATTTATTTTATTTGAAACAGAAATAATTTCAATTTTGTTGATGATTAGCGGATTTTTCAAATGACTTTTATCGCATTCTCCTTCGTACCCCAGCAAATCATATAATAGTTACATTTTCGCCTGAAATTTTACCCGCTTATCCAAAAAGTAATTTATCCTATACGTGAGGTTTTCATAAGTAGCAGAATTTCTTCGCTCTGCACTTCAAATAACTCCTTAAGAGCATCTGACACTCAGGTACAGCGCACGTCCGTCCCGCTCAGAGGCATTTTCGAAATGAAATTGCATGCCATGAAATTGCCCACGCACAGATGGCATACCATAAATTTGACAGTCATTGCCATCGGAAATGGTAGAGTAAATTGCCAATCGAGGCCCGGTGTAAGGTCAAGTAGTTTTTCGCCAGTGACAAAGAGAATTAGATAAATTATATTGAGTGGACTGAAAGATTAACCGTTCATTTGCATTGCCATTTATTCCATCTTACTTAGCTCTGGCGAGTCGTTCCCAATAAGGCATAATTTATTTGGGATACTATCTACAATTTCACCTACTGTGGTTTGTCCTAGTCGACTAATTTAATCTGACGTGGATTTTCGGGCATCAACTTCGTGGTATAGCACACTATCGGATACAACACAACAGGGGAAGGATTCGTTTAAAAAAAATAACAAACAAAAAACGGAGATTATTCAGTAGAATTTATATTTTATTTACTTAAACTATTGAACCATCACGTTTCCGAAATTCTAAACTCATCGATTAGGGGAAGGGTGGTAAGACGGGGTGGCAGGCAAGACGGTGTTCGAGGTCTCAACGGTCGTACGAACGACCAATCACAGCCACTCTAGCTTGTAATGACATGCTATTGTGTTGTTTATCAGCCAGCGCTGAGACCGCCTTGTGAGTTCACGCGTTTTCGCCGTAACGTCAAAAACTCGGTTTTGGTCAATTCGTTGTGATTTTCGTGTTTTACGTCGCATGGGCTTTGTATCTCAACACTAGTATTCTAGAACTGACTGAAAGTTATTCTTGTTTAGCAATGATTACACCAGCTGGTAAGAACATGTTTGTTTCCACATTTTACTTTATTATTTAAGGCATGTTATTTTATTCAAATGTGCATGGGAGGGCAATATGGGGTATAGGATACCCCATCTTACCCCTCGAAGAAATTTATGATTTCTTTATGATACTTTATGATTTATTAAACTTAATTTTAATTTGATCTTCTTTTAGGATGGTGAGAAATTATAAAAGAAAGACGGACAGGGGTGATTGGAATGAATAGAGTATGAAATATGCGGTAGATGTTTTAATTGAAGGGAAAACAGGATATAATGTAGCGTCCAAAACATATTCTATGCCACAAACCACCCTCAAAAAAAAACTTAAAGAAACTCGTGCAGCCCTAGAGGATCCTGCTGCTCCTGTAACTTCTATGAAAGTTTCTTTAGGCCCAAAAAAATGAACATTTTCTGTTGACGAAGAGAAAGAACTTTGCAACTATATAATGGGTGTGAGGAGTAGTATTTATGGAATTACGACAAAATATTTAAGGGCTTTGACATACACTCTGGCAGTAAAAAATAGGAAGCAACATTTCTTTAACTCTGAAAAAGAAGAAGCTGGCAAAGATTGTGTTCAGACGTTTCAAAACAGGCATCCAGAATTGTCGATACGAAAACCAGAAAGCACTTTAGCTGCGCGTGCCGCTGGATTTAATAAACAAGCTGTTGAACAGTTTTTTTAGCTTCCTCGGCAACTTTTGCCGGACAGAATTTATAATTGTGATGAAATGAGGGTTTCAGTAGTACCTTAAGAAAAGTTAAAAATAATTGAATGAATAGACAGAAAAAAGTGGAATCCATAACTTCTGCGGAAAGATATACTATTATAACTATAGAAATATGTTTTAGTGCCACAGTGGCCAAAACATGCCTCCAATGATGTTATTCCGAAGAAATAGAATGGACCTACAGCTAATGCTGAATGCTGCTCCTGGAGCTTGAGGTGATTGAAGCGATTCTGGCTGGATGACAACTGAATAATTCCCTGGCTGGTGAAAAAAGTTAGTGGAGCAACGGTTGATCGACCTGTGCTGTTGTTGTTAGATAGCGACAAAACCCAGACACAAAACCTTGAAGTCATTAATGAAGTTCGTTCCAATGGGGTTATTATATTATGCTTGGTCCACATACGACTCATCGACTTCAAGTCACCGACGTAACATACATGAGACCCTTGAGCACATACTACGACTAAAAAATCATAGACTGACCTCATTGCAATCCACGGATGGTGGTAACTATCCGGGAAGTCGCAGAGATTTTTGGTAAAGCCTACATTCAGGCTTCTACAATGGCAACGGCGGTAGGTTAGGTTATGTTAGGTCGAAATGGCTGCCGATCCACAGAGACTACACATAGGCACAAAACAGGCCCGTTGTGATGCCGTAATAAATTAGTGACTCTCTCCTACTCACTAAAATCAGGAAACCATCTGCTTCCTTTGATAAACCGGACTATCGCTTTTAAATTGACGGTAAATGGCTTCAAAATTAATTTGGCGACGGTTAAATTGACGGTTAATGGCTTCAAAAATGTGGCATTTGGCTATACGATCGAACCATTTTTTTTATATTGATTTTGCTCCATCAGTGATTACAGATATTCCACGTACAAAGACATTAGCCATCACTAAAACATTACCCAAAACAACTACGTCGGACAACAGAGCAACAGCTCCAAGTAGACCATTCCCGTCAACTGTCGTGTCAGTTGTCCTTGAAACGATAAGTAATTATTGATGAACCGCTGATATACCGCATGACTGTTGTCATGAAGCCATCTGAGATTGAAGTAGAGCCTCAGCACGAATGCTCCACTTGGATGAGCAATATCGAAATAGATCAAAGGCCTACTAATCCACCATCAGTTTTTCAGTTGCTAGTCCTCAGCAACTGATGCTCTATCCTACAATTCGCAAAATTTCACGCGTGTCAAGGAAACGTAACTTCTTCTTCTTATAAAAATAGATTAGAAGAAACAATGGAAAAAAGAAGCTAGCTGAAGATAAAAAAGAAGGAAAAGAGAGATAAAAGAACAAAAAAAAAAACAAGAAAAAGAAAATCGGATTGGCTAAGAAAAATAACAAGAAGAAAACCAAAAATAATCATAATTCTTCATCAGAATGTGACAACGATGAAAATAATTTCCCTTGCTGTTACTGCCATGGAAAATACTTGAATTGAAATGAAGGATGGGTCCCATGTTCTCTCTGTGCGGATTGTGCACACTGTAGCTGTGCTGGGATAGATGATGAGGACAACGAGGCAGTATTTGCTTGCGAGTTTTGCAACCAAAAATAGAATATGTCTCCCATACCCCATCTTGTCTCATAGGGTACCCTGTGTTACCCGACCTTGGGGGTGTTAGACATTTTTGACGAAATTGGTCTTTTTATTTATTTTCAATCAGTGTAAAGTTTATCAAAGTCCTTATTTTCAAAGATTTATTATGTAAGAAAAATTATGAACAAATAAATATTCAAAATTCTTAAAAATGTGCGATTTACTACGCTCCACATGTTAAGGACCCAGACTTGCCCCCCCTTCAACCTACCTGAGAAATAGTTGTAAAAAGTTACATGTAGTTCAGCTCTGAATGCAATTTAAAGAAGTAAAGCATCTACATACAAGCAGCACACTAAACGGAAATAGAGCTAGCTACTGACAGCTCTTTTCAGTGAGTGGAACTGAGCTGGCTCACTTAAAGAGTTATTTCGTTCATCATTACTAATCATTTTATAAACAGTTTTGACATCAAACGAATCGGACAACAATGCTCAAACAGCGAACCCTTGGCACTACTTTTCAGAACAGCATTTTAATGCCATCTATAAACGGTTTCTGGAACAAAAATTTTGACAGTTGTTTACATACTCTTTCTTGTCTGCTAGTTGACGAACTGACAGTTTATCAATAAATCATTAATTATTTCAATTGATTAGTATTGTTAATTGTAGCAGGTACATATATATGAGAGTTTTTAAAAAAATAAAAATAAACATAAAAAAAAATTGTTTACTCATTGTTGAATAAAATTATCGGCGCTTCGAAAATTGAAGTGTAAAAATCTGTGCTCACTGTAAAAACTAATTAGGAGATAAAAATTAAAATAGAGAGTAAGGCCCGTTTCACACGAGACTCTCGGTGTCTGGCCACTATGTCCCTAGCCACTGCCGGGGCATAGAAACAAGTGAGGCCACAATTCTATACAAAAACAGTGGCTGAGGATTCAGTGGCCGGACACCGAGTGTCTCGTGTGAAACGGCTCTAAGTCTAAGCATTAGATAATTCTGTGTAGTATAACTTGAAATAAATAAAAAAAAAACAAATAAATTTTCCTAGCTATCCTCTCCTAATGCTTAATAGCATTCTGCATCATAATGACGAGCTCATCAGAACACGAAAATTCTTTAGCTTGGATTACCTGACAAACGACCACCTTTGAAATTGTCCTTCATTTCAATTAAGCCCTTGAAGGCTGGAAAGTGAGCAAGTCAAAACAATAGAAAGAAGAAAAAAAAACGTAAGAGACAATAACACAATCGGCTACAAAATGATCAATTTCACTTAACCTAGATTGGGTTGATAGGTAGACCACTCGTAATAACATTTCAAACACATACACCAGACAATAATACTAGGTCAGGTGGTAGGTAGCCTTCATACGTAATTGGCCATGAACACATGTTTCTAGTTCATAGAGCGGCAGTATTATTGGTGGGACAATGATTGAGGGAAAGCTTGGGGAGATTTTTTGAATTCAGTTATTTATATATAGCTGATTTGAACTATTACTACCTAATACTACCTAATTATTAGTGTCTTATAATGTCAATCACTTCTCTAATAATGTTTTTTTACTGCCCATTTAGAGTAACTACATCTACAATATCCGCGTCTTCGAGGGTTTACATAAACTCATCAAGTCATTCAACAAGAAGACACTTTACATGAAATTGCATTTTAACCCATCGCCCCCACCACACTGCTAGTAAGCATGTAACTTGGCTCTTTTCAACCTAAATGAAAAAATACGACCTTAACAATTGCTATGAAACTGCGAACCATCCCAACATAAATAGCCAGGACTCATATTTTATGTAAATCAGTTTAAAACAAGCACTTCAAGTCGACATTTGTACGAAATAAAAAAGCTAGAAATCCTTTTGACAATCTTTCGCTTCACGCAGATAATCAGGACAGCGGGAAAAAAGTTGATGGGACAAGGAAACACGAAGACATTCAAACGAAAGCGTACGACAGAAGGCGAACAGCAATGCAGTAAAACGCCTGTTGAATGACAAATATTATATACGTTCGCTCTCATAGACGCATACACTCGCGTGACAATGTGCCGAGCTTATATGCTTAGGTGCAATATTGATCTAGGTTATGTTTATAAATCGGGTAACACTTTTTCGGAGACTTAGCGATATTATTGTTGAAATGTTAATGCCTGAAGGAATTAGCCGCTTAACGGTTCAATTAAGCGTTTGATCCGTTCCACATTAAACACCAACCTCGTCTGACAGCCTTAATCCACACTGGAAACCATAAAAGCTCCCGAAATCGATTCGAACCTTGTAAACAGGCTATAAATTGATCACCGGGGGACACTCCAAAACTAACCGAACGGTCCTGCTCACGAAACCGTCAAATTTTTTAGGTTAAAAACAATTTTCCGCACGGAAAATCACGCACTGATTCGATGCGAAGCTCACGAATTTTAAGTAGAAATGATTTAACAACGCTCAGTGGATGCGGATGCAAACTATTTCCGCTTGTTAGATTCCGTTAGAATTCCGGATAGCAGCGAAAACACCTTGATTTTCTTTAATTATCCCGTCACACGAGCCAATGTATTGGCTCCAATGTATACACACACACACAAACAGAGTCGAAAGCCGAGCTTGTTAAGTAACGCGGCACGGTTTTCATGCGAACACTTTGCAGGTGAAATCAGATACCGTCTTTAAGTCACGCGTACCGTTATTTTAGCGTTCGATTTTCATAGGCAATATTTCGATGAAATTTTCTTTGATAATTGCATTATATATTTATATGCGGATTGTCTCATTTTATTGCTTGAACTCGAATTTTTGCAGGACACGAAACGAATCACGATTCGAATAATACATAGTACGAAGAAATACTAACACATAGAGACAATTGACGGATGGGGTAGCTGTTGAGACACAGGAACATGACACGGAAAGCTTATGCTTGGCTGCAAGTTTACCGCTACGTCTGGTTTAAGGGTATTGAAATCGTTCGTTAAGTGAATGCAGTTGCTTTGATAGCTGAATGCTACGAGAAACCGGCTATTGGTCGGTGCAACTGCACTGTTGTAAGTCAGTGGGGTAGCACAAAATAGGATAAAGTTTTTAGGACTAATATAGTTGTTTTTAATTTGAACAACTTTTTTTTTTCAAATCTTCAGTGAAAATCGTACGATGGGTCCTCTTTATGTCGGATAAGAGCACTCAGAAAAATTTCCCCACCTAACACTTTTTTCGAATCACTTTAAAGCAAAAGTTGAAATCACTTTGAAATAAAAAGCGAATCTTATTTGAATTCCACTCTATTATAAAAATTTTATTTTCAAATCAAAATTTTTTCATCATTGAATTAAAAAGAAACGTATATGGCGCCAAATCATATTTGATCATTTTTGATTCAAAAATTTGCAAATATGATTTGGCTCCATATACGTTTTTTTTTTTAATTCAATGATGAAAAATTTTGATTTGAAAATGAAATTTTTATAATAAAGTAGAATTCAAATAAGATTCGCTTTTTATTTCAAAGTGATTTCAACTTTTGATTTAAATTTGATTCTATTAAATGACATTTTTCTGAGTGAGGGAACTTATTTGAATTGGTTACGATTCAATCATATTTAATTACTGAAAGAACCGTGATATTATTCTCGCAAAACAATAGAATCAATGTAATATGTTGAAAAATGACGTTTTGTATATCTTGTTTGTATATTTACAATATTAGAACCTTAAAACAGTATGCGCCCAACGTGGGAATGTATTCATACATTTTTGACTTTTTTAGTATCAAAAGCCTACCATTCAAGAGTTTCCTAGATTTAGTCAGAAATCATTTACTTTCTTGTTCAAAGACAGGAAGTAAATCTAAATTATTAGTAGAAATCTGAACCCCTTATCCATTCTTTTCTCTTTTTTTGACACGAATCTATAAAAATCAACCCTGATCTATAAATACCAATATCATTATTTTGGAAGCTCATTTAAAAAAAACAAACAATTCTACGCCTATGTCACTTCCGTAAATCCGTCCATATTCCCCTTAATCCTCAAGCCTGCGCGCAAGTTCTGTTGGTATGCACCAACAGCAAAAGCGAAGCAAAACTTAACGAAACCCAGCCGCTGCTCAGCTGTTAGATAGTTACGTCAGAGTAAAGTCACTCAGTTCGTATTCTTCACCTATCTCAGACTATCATTCGCAAGCTTTAGTTCAGCACCCTTAGTTGGCCAGGAAAAAAAAACACGGAGTGAAAGCACATCTGCCACCATCTCTTCCTGCGCGCCATCATAAGTTCTAAAGTCGAAGGAAGACATGCAATTTCGTTAGTAGGTTAGCAGGACAGGGAAATTGCTGAGAGGAAGTTATAAAGAGTTTTCGGAAAAACTGGGCGTCAGACTAGTGAACGTGCAGAGGGTGGAATCGGTGCATATGGAAGCGATTCGTATCAATTTTGAAAGAGACTGAAGGCAATTCGAGATGAAATGCACCTGAAACGGTAAACTTTGAGGTTGAAAACGATGCGGAATCCTTGGCTGAAGTTGCAGAGAGGTGAGAATAAGAGAGAAAGTATGCGAGAATCATGGAGTCAGAGGTGCAGAAAATGTGCAGGAGTAGATAAGATATGGTTTGGGGGTGTTTGGAGCTTGTTGAAGGCAAAAACTTGGTGATAACTGCTTAAATAGATGACTGCAATATTGAAATTTTTTGTTGGCACCGCTCCTTTTGTGCAAAGTAGTTGAGATTCATTGCGCTAAAACCACTGTGGTATTAGTAGATCTGTTCGAATATCAGATTAGTTGAGAGCTTCTCGTTGAAGTTGAAAAATGAAAATGTCAAGATATTTGACGTGTGTAATAATAAAGTTGAACAATTTTGAAAATATGGAATAATTTATAGGGTTTATAACAATAAACTTTGAATTTGAAATTTTTTACATTTTCAGAGCGTTCGGAAAGAATTTTTATAATTTCACTAAAATTCATTCAGCAGTTGTTAAACAAATCGTTAGGAAATAAATCGGGCTATGAACGAAAATCGTTGGAATTCAATAGTTCTATTAACATTGATAATTCATTGAGAAAAGGACGCATAGCTTCAGCTGATTAATGACCATTAGCAGCAACAAAAAAAAAATATGAAAATATTTTATGCAAAATTATTTTATTGGAAAAAAGTTAACAAACCTGGATCACAGGATTGCAGGTCACACGGTGTTAGATCGCTGATGTGTCAAGGTTTTGCCGTGTTAACACTATCTTATCCATAGGATAGCGATTTTTTTTCCATTGACTGTACGACGGAAAATTATTTTGGCGCGAAAATATCAGATAATTGAATGTAGAACCGAAGTTTTCAGTAGTTTAAAAAATTTCAGGGAACAACAAACGGAAAAGTAGGCGCACAAGTAAGAGGGTTTGAAGTAAATTTGTGATAAATTTAGTCAACCGTAAAGGGCCAGAAACGTGATTTGTTGACAATCCGAAATAAACCAGCTCTGTTCCCACGATTGAGCACGGAACGCATCGATTCAAAAATCTTTGAATTTTCATATGAAGAAATGAGAGCTGTGTTAGCTATCTCGACTGAAGCAACTGGCAATAAAGGGATAAAAGCACCAATTGTTGATGAGCAAACTTCTTGGATCAAGAAGAAGAAGTTTGACGAAGCTGCAGAATGCAATTATTGGAATGATCATCAGCGTGCGACTACATTCATGGTATCACTAAGATGAGCAGCAGTGGAATTTCTTCAGACTATACCAGTTCAGACTAAACAGCAGTTATGTGATGGGGATATAACCACTGTGCGTTGGGAGAGGAGGATCGCTGGTAGCTAGCGGCACGCAGCGGTGCCTGCTGTCGGCGGTCTATCTACCATACTACATGGATCCCATCACATCCGGACTCAGAAGAGAATTTTATTACTAGGAACAGGGTTGAGGTAATTGATATTACCCTAGCAACTCCAAGTATAATGGAAAGTGTCTGTAGCTGGCAGGTTTCTAACCTGCCATCACTCTCGAATCACCAGTGGTTATGCTGGAATATCGATAGTTTTTTTTTATCTCACCTAAACAAGTACGGAACCCAAGAACAGCACAATGGAATGTTTACTAACGATCTGGATCTGATGAGTCCAGGATGACTTAACGAGCAGGTGAACCGATTAACAGGAATCTTAGTATCAGATTTCAAAGACGTGTGTCCGGAAAAGTTCGCAAGAAAAAACGCTACCTTATGGTGGAATGGTGAATTTACAGAGGGTAGAGGTCACACACGAAGGGCGTTTAACAAGCCAAGGCGGTCCGGAAACGTTGAAGACTGAGATCGATACAAACAAGAGCTGTCGCTCTTCAAAAAGAAGCCTAGACGAGCAAAGCGCGACTCGTGAAGGGAAATCAGTGAGAACATTGAAGGAAGTACAGAGGCTGCTAGAATAAGGAAGGTCCTAATCGTGATTCCCAGCGTACCTATGTTTCTACGAAGGGAAAACAGAGATTGGGTGGAGGACCCAAAAAAATGTCTGGACATGCTACTGGAAACTCACTTCCTGGGATCGGCTTACACGGCACCGCGTGTTGACGTATTTCGGGTAGAAGCAAGTAGTAGATGAGGTCAAGATTGAATGGGCTAAAGACACATTCCGACCTTACAAAGCTATAGGGATTTATGAGATATCGCCCATCATGGTTCAAATAGCAGACAGGACCATCATCCCCATTTTGCAGCGTTTTTTAACCGCATGCCTCCGCCTCGGGGTAGTATCCGAGCAATTGACAAAACCTAGGGTGGTCTTCATTCCGAAACCTGGTAGGTTCAATCATCATTACGTGACGGACTTAAGACCAATTACCTTAACATCGTTTCTTCTCAAAAAACTAAAGAGGCTTGTTGATCTGCACATTAAGAGCTTGATTAATGTCGCGAGAATCAGCACAATAGAAAAATGCTTACAGGAAAAGGAATTCACGTTAACAGCCTTCTTAGATATTGATAATAAAGTCACTGTTGCGAGTATCGTCGATGACTCGGTTTGATATTGCGTGAATAAAACTCTGGCGCCCTGGACATCGGACTTGCTCAAAAATAGGCCGATTGAGGTCACCTTTTTTAAGGCCAAAGCAGACCAATAGTCGGAACCGGAACACCACAAGGAGGGGCTATATTTCCCCTATTCTGGATCCTGACAGTCAACGAAATTCTGGCAAATTTAAAGGCCAGTGGCTTTGAGGTGGTGGCGTATGCCGATGACATTGTGATACTTGTGAGGGGTGTGGTCCCACAAGCTTTGTCGGACCTTATGCAATTGGCGCTGCACCATATCCAAATCTGGGCCAGAAAAGCCGGTCTTAGGACAAAACCAACATAAGCCGAACTTGTACTTTTCGCAAAGAAACACAGGCTGCTGGCTTTTGTCATGTCTAGGCTCAACGGAATAACATTGGGGCTTGTTGATAGTGTTAAATATTTGGGCCTTATCTGGAGACTTAGCAATAGGAGACGATATGCGATATGCATACTTGGAATGAACTTTATAGGTGTCACAGCTTTTGCTTGGATTTCGGAGATTGAAAAATCAAATGCAGGAACATGGAACTACAACTAGCACGTCCCCTAGAATGCAAACATTATTAAGTAATAAAACCAAAAGCAGATCACATGGCAATTTAACCAAGACAAAATAAAATATGGTCAGAGCCTTTGAATGGAAAACTTACTAATAATGGGATGAATTAAAATATGTCCTGGAAGAAGTATCTACGCAGTTCCGAACGGGAAACTATAATTAGAAGGAAGTGCTTAGAAAAGACATATTAAATCGAAATGTCGGATATCATTATTCAAGACAATAAAGGAGTAAATTTTGAAGCAGTTTTAAAGCAGTCAAGGTTGCGATGAAAACGAAGTACGATGTAAGAGTGAATCCAACTGGGTTCCAGGTTTTACAGCCGCCATCGGCCACCGAAATGAGAAGGACTGTATCGGATAACGAAACGGCTGAACAATGTTGTCAAGAAGATGAAGGTTGCGCATCTAGATCGACTGACACCGTTCCATGGAAACAAAATTGTTTATGATGCACATGTACTCGTATGATAAACAAGTCTAAAGAGAGGATAGTGTTGCATACAACTACACTGATATACTGCAATGATATCCGCGAAATAAGAAAAATCCACCAGAGAATTTTGGCCACTTACACTGAGAAAAATACTTCTATTTTTTGAAGAAAAATGAACACATTATCAAAGAAAATTGGTAATGATTCTGCGCCAAAGAAATATTTACTCAATCCAAAGAAAGAAAATTCTTCATTTCAAAGAACAAATATTGCACTTGCCCTGAGTAAAATTTGATATAGTTTCAAGAACATTTGGCATCTGGCATAAATCGGTTCACGTACGATCACCGAAGTTAAGCAGTGCTGGGCGCGGTTATTCCTTAGATGGGGGACCGCTTTGAAAGCATCGAATGTTGTTGGCACGCAAAAACTCTGAAAATGTTTTTTTTCCATTTTTTTCCTTTTTTTAAAGTGCCACATTTTTTTCTTATTTTCTGAAGCGCTAGTACTAGTCGCCAATTTAAGCTATAATGTGGAGTTAGGGGACAACTGAAGACGAACAAAGTCAACCATGAACCCGGCGGAATTCGAACCCACGAGCGGTAGATCGCTGCTTTGGATTGACACGTTAGCGAGCTAAGCTATCGACCCTTTATTTGTGTAGAGGAAATGTTGATAGAAGTCATAAAAACTATCAATTTTTTCGTCGAATATTGAAGCATGGTTGTTGTTGAAACATAGAAAAAAATATTCGCAGTGTAGATATAACTTACTAAGTTCATAGACATAATTTACAAGATTCGAGGAAAATTACTTACTTGAAATAAGGTAAAGCTAAAATTGTATTCCGTTGAATGTACGAAATTTTTCAATGATATTTATAGAAATTACTGATATCAAATAAAAGTTTATGTGATTTGTGGAAGATTTCACATCTCGTAAACAAGTAAATATTTTCTTTGATTTTCGGAAACATATTTTTCTGAGTGTAGATGTTAACTTTTGAATAAAAATGAATGTTTGATAATTGTGAAAAATTGTGTAGAAACGCGACAGGCGACTATAAGTACTCGCATGATTGAAGCAGGACATCTAAAATGAGGGCAACTTTTTGTTGTATGAGCGTTGAAATTTTGCGAAAAGAAATTTAAAAAAAATCCAACTTGACAATTTTCACAATTTTGATACTAAAGGCACCAGAAGAAGTCATACGGTTTAAGAATTAAAATGATTTCCGGATGCAAACTACTCAACGTGCGGAATGTTTACCATAAAAACATTATTTCTCGAAGCTCATTGTTCATTGAAATGGTATAAAAAAACTTGATTTGTGGTGTAAATTTTTCGAAAACGGGCAAAAATGTCCAAGCATGTTGCTCAGAATTAAAATAAAATCGAATAAAAAATCTTTATTTCAACAATAAATTATTTGAGTCATTCATTGTGATCAATCGATTTTAGCGATAGTCTTTTTATAGTCTATCTTTTTGTTTGCAAATTTGAGGCAAATCATTGATAAGCTTGATGGAAGCGACGCGCTTAGTTAAGAATAAAGGAATGTTGTCGAATAAATCCTTATACTCACTTTTGAAATCGGAAATAATTTGAACATTCAGACTACTTTAGAAAATATGCATACAGCTCGCATAGTTATTTGAAAATTGAAAACTTCTGGGATGTTTTTCATTCAGTTTTTTTCCGCTCATGTATCTAAACTTAGCTGCGTGATCATTAAAAAAATATCTCTAAATCCCCTTATTCACTCTTAGCTTTCATCACATTTATTATTATTACATCGTGTACAAATTCAACGCGACATTTCGGCGACACTCATGTCCGGAACCGAAACTATCCAAGTCAGTTGTTGGCAATAAAAACGATCTTCCTCACCTCCTACAAAATCATTCGCTCAACGCCGCATAATAGTACCAACAACGACCAACAGCATCAGCATCAGTATCAGCAGCATCTCATTACAACACCATCTCAGCTAATCAGCATTGGCCGCACTTGATTCCACTTGATTCTACGCCACCAGTCCCCCAAAGCCTGAGAAAGTGGGAGGTGCTCCGATCGGTGATCAGTACCCTACCCGCGAGCACTACTGCCGCGCCGACCCCAGTAATTGGATCATCATCAGCAGCAGCACTACAGTCCACGTCACACGGGCAATACCGGATAATCTCAGATCGCGTCTTATGTACTTACCTGAAGAAGTGATGTGCGCGACGCGATCATGATCGGTGTGCTATACACCGATCTTATTTAGTGGCGACGCACATCGGGCAGATGAGCAAGCTGATTCCCCAAAAAAAAAACCAAACGCAGCACACGTCCGATCATACACAGCGGCATTGGATCGGAACAAGTACGGATCATTAGCGAAGCGATCGACGCGAGATCGTCCGTGCAATAGGTGTTGAAAGAAAGAGATGAGGAAACATTTTGATCCGGTCGACTAAAGATACTTAGATTTTACTCTTAAGATCGTCTTATTGGACTATGTTTCTAGACGTATCACAAAACTGCAGATGATATTGCTCGATATTGTTGAATGTGTTGAAAACTCGATAATCTTGGATACATATATAGTATGATGGAATTATTTGGGAAAAGTCTACATAATAAGATACATATTTGAGATACGTGCTGATGAAAGCATGTTTGATACGATTTTAAATATGTTTTGTGCGCGCTCACTTAAGCTAGGCATGCTCCTGAAAATGCATATTTTTACTGACTGAAGTTTGTTATTTTACTCTACATAGAAATTGGGTTCTACAATAGGTTTCTCAATGAAGGCTCTGCAAATATGACTGATATCCAAAACAAACTGCGTATTTTAAACAAACCAAAAAACCAATTCGTCGCTTAAGAAGGTCAAACAACATAGGAAGTAGATATGAAACTTTCCATGGGTAAAAATGGTGAAGCTATCTTGAAACACATCATTCCCTTCATGCTCTTTTCACTTCCGCTCTCCTCCCTCACTCCGAGCTCATTCAAAATCTCCACATTTCCGCACATATTAAATCAACATTACATCTCATTTCTAACCTAATTCGATAATATCACCATAAAAATTCGATATCCCCATCTTCGAACATAAACGGTAATCGTTTATGATATTTTCACTTGCCCGTAAGGCATATAATGCGTCGTCTTACACGCTATCGTATCGTCTATCGGTATTCCTCAGGTCCGAAAACTAATCCCTTCGAAAATCATCTTTTCAGCAATTCACAGCACATAAACCGATCTCGAGTGAAACGAGCCAGCGAATCGATCCAAACGGACAAACAAACATTATCCACGTGTATAATGACGCCAGGACAACATGCACATCATAATGGAAATCGAAAGTAAGATAACTGGAATTTATACAAATAGCATCTCAAAATAATCGACCGAAAGTCTTGAAATCCATGCCGGACAAGAAAGAGCCTGCGTGTCGGGCACCAGCCTATCGAAGCATACACATTCTTATTTATGCGGAAATGGTATCCTTGAAATGCCTGTTCGGATAGAGTAAATCGGACCGTTTATATCCGGGACGAGGACAACCATGATCATCACCATTATCCTGGAAACGACTTAGTAGCGCAAGCCATCTTCGAGTAGAGTGTTAAATGCTGCCTAGTCGCCCACTCTCATTGCGAGCTCTTGTTCACACGTGCACTAAAGATATCGGTCCT
Source organism: Nemotelus nigrinus (assembly GCA_947369275.1). NCBI lineage: Eukaryota > Metazoa > Arthropoda > Insecta > Diptera > Stratiomyidae > Nemotelus > Nemotelus nigrinus. Next base: position 28,503,752 of record OX376375.1, on the reverse strand, counting down.
GAGAGTGAGTGTCCTTGCCCATATGTAAGTATGGACGAGAATGAAGCGAAATCCTTCTTCTTAGTTCGGATCGAAAATGGAAAATGTAATTTCAAATACATTTGCTATGTGATTCGTCCTGGCCGTTGGCGTTGACGGTGGTGCCCATTGTACTGCCTCCAGCATATCCCAACCATTTAACATCTTTTACCATTCTTCGCACTTTTTTTGCTGTTATATTTTTTCGAACTGATACAATTCAGTCACGTTCTTTTTCTTTCCGGGGAGAATCATCAGTCCAGATATTAATAGTACAGATATTAAGGATGCTTTTTTTTCTGATGATTTCAAATTTTAAAGAAAGGACGAGGAGGTGGGCAATATTAGCTGAGGAAAGGAGTGATGAATTATTTGGTGCCTCACATCATCATCATCATTTTAAACCGAAATTAAAATATATTTAACATTATGGCAACGGCGGGGGATTTTTTTTTAGGTATCCTTCTACATGTCCTTATTCATATCCTTTTTAAGTAACCTTGAAGATATGACATTCTAAAAAAAACCTGTGTGCGGAATGAAATCCGAACATGTTTTCACTTAGTCGGGATGAGTACGAGTATTTCTTAGTTTTTACCCTTAATGGTGCGCCAAGTACCTAAAAGTAGGCAAATAAAACTTGTTGAAATTTCAAGTTGCTAGAACTTTTGACAGGGTTATTATTATACGTTGAAATTTTGGGAACTTATTGATGTTTGTAAAATATAGCTCTGCGTGAAATTTGGTAAATGAACGAGGAACTATGAGGCTACAGAAGGCACGTGAAAAAATATGTTAAACACTGGGTCTCGTGAAACATTTTCGCTGTTTTAGTCCAGGGAAATTTAACATGGCGCTTCGGAAAAATTAGGGGTAAGCTGTATTTTGGTGTGAATCTTGATACTTTCCTATTGAACAAAATGTGAAAAGTCCCCACCGATCCGAGAGCTGCGTTACGTTTTATACGGGGTCAAAAGCATATATACAAACATATCTACCACACTCCAGGATAGGTGTGCTCCGAAAAGTTAAACAACTTAACCTGAAAGTACGTGACCTTGTCCTGATCGTTTATGGGATAACACGGTAGGGAAATAACTACAGAACCGGTTATTTCGGGGCGGTTCGTTTGCGGGGGTGGGTAGGATGTGGGTGTGGCGGTGGTCCTGCGATGTCAAGAATAGGCAATTGGCAGGATAATCTAGTGTTGTTATCTTGTTTAACCGTGGGGCAACGAGTAGGCAACGAGCTCAATCCTGAAGATAGGGGATGGAAGTTCAGGGATATAATTTTATGGCAAAGGGGAGGGGGGAACTTTTCGGAGCAAACTTATCCATCTACCCTGGAGTCTGGTAGAAAATTTTGTTTACATGGTTTTTTTATGAGCCTCTTAAACATCGAAAAACAAACTCACAAACATTCCAAGTCGTAATCAAAATCGGATAATATTCACATGCCGTTGAGAAAGATACTGTAAGTTACAAATGTTTAGATCAATATATCTCAAGAAAAACAAGAAAAAATTTTAAACAAGGCAAAATTTTAAAATCTTTTTTGTTGAAAATTTTTAAACTACAAATTGGTCATACATTTTTTTTTGTAGACGTTGCCGTTACTGAGATATTTAGCAAAGGTTACTTTTGGTGATTTTTGACCCGTATAAAAAGTAATGCAGCACTCGTATCGATGGTGGCTTTAAACATTTCGTTCAACAGGCCAGTATCAAGGTTCGCACCAAAATTCAGCTTTCCCCTAAGTTTTCCGAAAATCCGCCTTTTTTATGTCGAATTTCACTGGATTATTTTAGCAAAAAATGCAAACGATTTTTTTGATTTTTTTTCTCATTCTGTCAGTTTGTAATTTCGAAAAAAGAAATTGTCTTACAAATGTCGTCAATTTAATCAAAGTGATCAAATATAAATAAAATAATCATTGGATCCATATGAAATTCACAGGGTAAGTTGATAGATTTGACTTGATGAATTGGCGGTAACTGCGAAGAAGTGAGGAAATTTGAGCTTTGTCAAATCTGACAGAAATTTTTCTTCGAAAATTACTCTTGTTTTGTAGAGTTAGTGCGCAAGTAGTTTTTATGACTTAAAATCCTGACATCATTACACTTTTTCCATAAGTTATAATTCAATATTTGTATTTTTTTGACAGATATCGACATTTTGACGATCTATTTTTATGTTTTTTTTTTGGATTGAAAGGCCAAGGGTCAACGGCCAGTGGGTAAACTCAGGAATTGCTGATCCAACTGACGATGAAGACTGAGCATCGGTACTCGAATTTTGGAATTGGAAGATGCGGTTGTTGGACCGAGATAACAGAAGCTAGTTTCTGCAAGAAGCCAAGACGAAAGAGGAGCTGTAGTGCTTCGACGATAACGACGATGAGTTCAAATTAGCTATCTAAATAAAACAAAAAAAACACCACAGCTAACTACCATACTTATGAAAGCAGAGGCTCAGACACTATCGCTTCCACTTCCTACTATAAGGTTTTTAATGTATACACTCGTATGTGTCTGAGGGTCTGGTGATTGTTTACTGCTTTTTTGCTAATATTTTCTTAATATTATTAGTTCGATAATCGCCGACTATTATATAATTCAGGTGCTAATGACCAGCAACAACATTATTTTTCAATACAATACCAGACACATCACCGTTTTGACTATTTTTGACGGAGCGAATCCTTTTAACCCAACTTCCGGTGACTCATACAAGCAATATAGACTTAATTCCAGCAATAAAGTGCAGAATATTGGATTAAAAATTGTGTGATTTGTCAGCCTTTACCAATAATTTTACATATCCTCAACAGAAGTGATCGAGTGGCGTTAAATTGCACAATCTTGGTTGTTAATTCACTGGCCGATTTCAGGATTTGATGTTGCCTTTGAATCGAGTCCTTAGTAAATCAATGGTTTCATGAGCAGCATGATTTTATCATTTTACTGGAGCCACATATTTACCAGATCCATATTTTCGAACAAACTTATCACTGATCCTATGAAATAACCCATTGACTAGTACGCGAGTTCCGACCACATGTAAAACCAATAAAAAAGTCTAGCGCAACAAAACCGCTAGAAAATTGATTTTTGAAGAAATTATCTCTGAGTGACTTAAAAATTTGTAAAGACGTAACATACTTCTTCGTTGTATCATATCAACTATTTCTTACTCAAAGTAACGAATATCATTATCTAACAGCATCTCCTATAACAAAAGATGAAAATGTTCAGTGTTGACAACATTTGTCCAACACAGCAGTAATAAGTCTACTGTAACATGCTCGTGCTTAATCAACCTATCCTTTGAATTTCGTTTTCATCTAAGGGTATCATCGAACGTTTCAGCGATTAAACTATGTCTGGGTTTGTCATCCGAAAAATTTCCAAAACTCGGAAAATGTATATATCGGTTGCTTATTTTATTGTAAATGCTTTGCTTATGAATACACAATGGAAGCATCTGTTGGTGCAATATTTACGAAATTGCCTGGTGCTGGCAATCATGTATTAGCACCATAGCCAAAAATTTACCAAGTCTGCTTCACGTTGAGTTGAACCCACCCTGTGTATTTCGTTTCGATTGAATAACTGCACTGGAAGTTATAGGAGTGAATAGAATTTTAGGGCTAACACCCCCAAAACTTTTCAAATTTTTTCGAAACCTAAAAACCTGTTGTTAATTTTCATTGCATGATCATTCCCATTTGGAAATTTAATGAAAACATCGTTTAGTAAAGAAAGGTAAATAAATTACGAAATTCACCATAGCTGGCAGCCCTTTCATGTTTTTTCAACGAAATTCCTGCAGAACTAGAAATACAGCAAGGCCCACTTATCACATGAATTTCGTATTGATTTTATAGGAAAAAATCATTATTTGCCTGAGCAAATTTACAACATTCAGGAGACAAAAATTGCCATAGCTGGCAGCCCTATGCTAATTTTTCAACCAAATTTCTGTTAAATTTGTTTTAAAGTAAGGTTAATTTTGTTAAAATCTGTTGGCTAAATCAGAAGCTATAGGCCAAAAAGCAGCGTTTTTTCTCAGTGATTTTTTAAGATGGCATCACTGCCACAGTGTTGCATGTATTTCAAAATCACTTCTAACAAATCTGGTCCTTGCTAATACCAACATATCCTGTAAATTTCATATTGATCGCATTATCCGATCGTCAGTTCTCGTGAACAGAAGTTTTGAGTGCTGAAAATATATTTCGAAAATTTTAATATGATGTGGTGGAAAAGAGTCAAAATTTATCAATAATTTGAATTTCTTTTCAAAAATCAAAATTATTTTTTAGGAGAGTTGATGATTTGAAGGATTTTTTTCAGGAGCTTGCCGTAGCTACAGAGTTGCCCGCACAGTCTTCACAGTCCATGTGTGCAAAGTTTTAGTTAACATTAAAATGCTCTGTAAATTTCGCGATGATCCACTGTTTTTGTCAGAAGTTATGTCAAATCGAAATGTGAAAATAATCATTGCCTACTTTTAGGCACTCAGCGCTCACAGAAGGCTTTAAATTACCATGAGCAAGTGTAAAACATAATAAGTTTTCATTTCCGATATTTATGGTACTTGTAGTAAAAATGTACTCGGCATAGAAATATAAGGGTAACTGAAAATTCACTCTAATTCCCGGCGCCGCCAAAGGGTTAAGGATATTGTAACGCTAGCAATCCATAGACCTACCTGTTATACACATCTATATTCTCCGAAAGCTTCATCGCAATCGGATCGGCCACTCTAGAGATTATCTGAATCATTTTGCTGATATATATATATTTATATATATATATATATATATATATATATATATATATATATATATATATATATATATATATATATATATATACATATATATATATATACACACATATATATATATATATATATATATATATATATATATATATATATATATATATATATATATATATATATATATATATATATATATATATATATATATATATGTATGCCGAATTTTCGGCGAAACGAGTTTAATACTCATTATCTTCGAAAATCAGTAACAAAAGGACTAATGATTCCACCAGCGTGTACTTTTGTGGGTGTAATTGAGCCCCATAAGCCTCATGTGAATAGGTCTGGCACAAGAAACAGCAGTTTCACTTCTTCATTAATCCATTGAGTCAGAAATAAACCTTGCCTCAAACACGATTTTGGCTGTTTTTTTTTCAATTTTTCCAAAATACGTCTACGATTCATAATTTGTCAAAAAATAATGTCAAGTTAAGTCAAGTAGGTAGCTCAATTTCAATGCCTTTTGAATCTGGGCGATGAAAGTGATAGAGAACTCATTCAATCCTTACGAGTTTGTATGATAACTTCTTGGCCTTAATTGTCAAATAACGGTCAAAAAACAAAAAGTTTTCTACGATTTCAAAATTAGCTTTATTGCAAGAAATATTAGTTTAAAGTAGATCTTATAGGTCATACTTTATTAATTATAAGAAAAATAAGTACAGTGCGATTCAACGTCTATAATTCTAAGGGTGCTTCAAAAATGTTATTATGGCGGCCATTTTCAATAAACGACAACCGTTGAATTGTTCAAGGTGTAAAAATAGGAATTCAGAGTAGAAGGAACTTAAGGGGTTACCCCCACTTGTAACTTTGAAGTTTTTCGTTTTTTTTTGCATTTTTTTTAAGTATAACTATCTGAAAATATGTCTTTCAAATTTCAAGTCGATCCATACATAATTAACCGAGATATGAGCGTTGAAAGAGAAGAAACTGTTGCTTATGCAACCGTTACTTATACTTATAAACGCGTTTTTCTCGAAATGACATCTTTGAAGTCGGTGACCGAAATTACTCGAAAACTACAGAACCGATCTTTTTGAAACTTAGCAGGCTTATTTAATACATAAAAATGTAGTATTTGATCGTTCGATTTATTTTTAAATAAAAAATGGCCGTTTTATAGCCAAAAGACGACCATTTTTTTAAGTGAAAATCGAAATATTAACTATGACTGTCCGCCATTTTGTGAAAAATGGATATTGTTTTAAATCCTTCGATCAAACACTAGTTTATACTGTTATTTAACTAAGTCCATCGCTATTTTTTGTTTCAGATGATCCAGTTCGACACAATTTTGGTCCCCGCAAAAGGTGAAAATTAAAATTCCATTGTTTTGACGGCCATTTGTAATTAAATCATGTAATATTTTTCAATAAAAAAATTACTGAAATGTGTTCAAAGTATGCACTTTAAGAAAATATAACAGTCGTTAAAAACATTTCGTAGTTTTGTCAAAAAAAACTCATGAAAATGACCTATTTTATTGCGCTACCCCTTAATTCTGTTATCACTCTAAAGCTGTAGATAGGACAGAGACATTGTTTATTTGTGTTTTTTCTAACTGTACTACCAACGTTTTTCCATCGAAAAACAATATGCGCCATGTTTTGACTGCAGCGTCTAATTTTTTTTCAATCAGTTTTATACAAAAAATACATGTTTTGGCAACTCACGACTAAATCGACTAATATATTTGATTTGAAACATTGAAATTTTTTCCTCCAAAAATCGTATTCACGAACGAAAATTAAAATTTCGCTAGAACACTATCACATTTCCATAAAAATCATCAAAACGAAATAATTGGCTCGAGGCAAAATTCAATCACCACAAAAGACTTTAAAAACGAACGAAAATCGCAAAAAAAATGTTGTTTATTAAACTTATGATTATCCGTATTTATACATCGACTCATATGCTAATAAAATTGTATAAATCTATTCGAAGCATCAACATAATAGCACTGGAAAAGAGGACGCCATTTAAAATTCCAATTTATTCCGAAAGATCATTGACTGTTTTGGTGCTACCTAAACTCAAAGAAGATTGTTCGTGTCTTTAATTTTCTTTTCTTTTTTTTGTTGTTCAATTTTCAAGTAAAAAACCAGTTTTCAACTATTCCCTGATCCCCCCGCGTGAATAAAAAACAATCTCCGAAAATCTAACAAAATCGAACTATTTGAACATGTTTCGTTAGTTTACGATAGATAGCGACTTTGCAACTCTAGAATTCAATTACCAATCAGCGACCACTCGTTTTTACGCGTTTTCATCCAAATCGAGAATTAATTTTTCAAACGATACTCGAATCATTTAATTCGTGTGTCTTAAGCCGAGAAAATTGAAACTTGTGCTTGTGCTGCATACCTACTTATGCGCTTCATTTAGATACTTCTCATCTCATTTACAGAAATAGCTCAGTTTTATTTTTTTCATTTTCATTTTGTTGCTGCTCTTCGATTAGCAATTAGCCGCCCCCGCCCAAGGCATGAATGCTGTGTTGCGTTCGTTGTCGCCCGTGTAGGTACTGTAGATCGACATAGCGGCAACGATTGTGACTCCGATGGTGACAAAGACTTAGGATTTGACAAGATTCATTTCTATTTTCGAAGAAATTGTATCTAAATCGTTTTCATGCGTTTCACGTAAGGGAGCTTTTACTGAGGTGATCAGCCCATACTGAAGTAATAATGGGCTGTATAGCATGGATCCCAGTTTGTGTGTAGGGGTTTTTTTTCGAGTGCATTTAGAGGAGACATTTTTCTGGATATGAGAAGTATTTGGTAATTTTAGATAGTGATTTATGGACACCTGTTTATGGAATTTTCAACGGAGCTGACAGTAGCGGGAGGCGTAATTTAAGCCTATGTAGTCAAATCGTGCTTCATTTAGATTAGATCGTGCTATGGACCGTAGTATGGTGTGGTTTTAGTGGAGCTAGATTTAGCTGATGGGATTATTTTGAATGGTTGACTTTGCTTTGAAAGGAACTAATTGTACTTTGACCCTTCGATGTTCAAAGTATTTCCAATGGTGGACATTCTGAGTTACAGAAGGATTGCAATGGGGCTGCTAATGTATAAAAAATTAGAGTTAAGGCAATTTTCTGGACCTTTAGAATACTGGTTGTTGATAAGAAAAGATTGATTTTCTTTGCATCCTCGAGTCATTTCAGAAAGCACTTTCAAAAAAACTTTAGCTGAAGATTAGTGGTCAAAGTGCTTTATACAGCTAGCTTTCCAAGTCAAGAACACTTTTAAAATAAATGTGCTAAAATTTTGCGAAAAGATAACTTCTGGCAATTCAAAGTGAGGAGATTCTTGGGATGACGAGATTTAACTATATACGTTGTTAATTTTTTTATCCGGGAGATCATGTGAAATGATGATCTATGAAGCATTACCCCTGAACTTGATCTTTATCCTAATCGGTATTAACAAGGCACTCAATGGAATACTCTGCAACAGTGGCCGCTCGTGATTTTGAGACTTAGGGAAGCATAAGTAAAATATATAAGCATATAATATAGATAAGCATACTTATGAAGCGCGTAGTGAACTATACGAGTACATGCAATTTTTTTTAAACATCGTGTAAAAAATCAATTCGGTATTTCAATGCTGACCATATTTGTGTTAAAAGTTAGTGATTAATTGTCAACAGCTTATTTCAGTAATATTCCTACTCACTAAGGTCAACAATCTCACAAAAGTTCAAATAATGTATAGAATTTGAAAGAAAAAAAAAATACTAATTTCTTTAATTTTTTATTAAATTATAAAAAGAGTTAAGTTGATAACACATTACAGGCTAAATAAATGGTGAAAGTTTTTTAATAGCTCAAAGTATCTTTTACCAAATTAAATTAGATAGCCAAAACCACAAAAGAAATAAAATCCTCATATAATTTGCAATAAACTGACTGAGAGAACTTAGTGGTCTTGGTTGCCAAGAGTCAATAAGATTCTCAATGAAAAAGACTGCCGCAGTAAATCCTCTATGGCACAATCACAGCAATTTTGGTTTTCCACTTTATAATCCATATTGAACGGGTAAATATTAACTTTTGGCAACGGAATCTATTCAATACGCTCTCACTTTAACGAGTTTTATGCTATCATTTACTTTAAAAACTATTCTTTTATCTATCTTTAACCGACCGTATTAATGCTGCAAAACAAAAAATTCAAGTCAAAAGAATTATAACAGGTGCGTTTTTTTGCGAAGAAGACATAAAAAACGCACCTAATGTAAACTGTAAATGCTAAAGAAAGCACTTCAGTAATTCAACATAGAACCCATAACACCCAAGGCACCTGAACCGGGAAACTCATTTTGCGAAAGTAAACCCAAAGCAGATACAAAAAAACCGATCTGGGGAAAATTGGATAAAACTCGACTTGATGCACCACACAGCTGTTACATGAATTTTACCAATAGATGTCTCGCTAGTATGTTTGTGTTTTTACGGCTGTGAGGGTTTTTTGTTTGTTTGTTTGTTTTTTTTTTTAAATTGCATTGTCTACTCAAATATTTTTTTTGCATAATTTTGTGTGTTTTTCTTCAACTTTCGACCCCTGCCACCAACTATTCGCCCTCTGGTGGTAGAATTTCCCGGCTGTGGTGCATCAAGTCGAGTTTACCCGAAAATTGCACCCGAAACAATTTAACTGCTACAGATTCTCGATATAAACATCACAATAACATAAACCATGCCACTGTACTATTTAGTTTTAGATTAAGCTTTCATTATAAGTTGTAATCATTGGTTGAATAAATAACTTAACTTAACATACACCATGCGAACGAAGCATAAAAGGCATCAAATTAGAAGGGGAATAGCTTATAAGAAGAGGAGGACAAGTCTAAGCAGAAGTTCTCCTGCATCGGTCAGTTTGCGAGCCATGATGTTGATGTTATTCGCGTACGCTGCCAATTGTGTCGGCTTAAAGAGTAGCGTGGTGCTGGTGTTTAGATTCATTGCCCGAATAGCGATGCCAGATTGAAGAGCGTTGGCGCTATTCCATCAGCCTGCTGTCAATCTGTTCTGGATCCGTACCTGACAGACGGAGCGGTCATCGTCATCTTTATGACTCTCACTAATTTGGCCAGTATACCAAATGACAGCATGATGTCATATAGTGCGCCTCGGATGATACTGTCAAATGCTTGTTTAAAGTCGACAAAGATTTGGTATACATTCATGTTCCCAGCTTTTTTGCAAAATTAACTTGACCCCTCAGGGAACGGTTTAATTCCATTCTCCAGGATTTTTGCCAGAATTTTGTTGGCCGTACATACTAAGGAGATGCCTCTGTAATTCTCACACCGCAGTTTATCTCCCTTTTTATGTATGGGACAGATGATATTTCTGAACCAATTGTCTGGGATTACCTCAGTCTCCCATATCCACAGTAACTCAACTGGCATCTCGTCAGCGCCCGACGCTTTGATCCTTTTTAGTGATCGCAAGGCAAGATCAACTTCTTTTACTGTCGCGTGTTGTGTGGATGAGGGTTGATCAGCTTCTTCTGTAACGATGTTTGATGGTGGATTCAGAAGTTCTTTGAGGTAGGACGCCCATTGTTTGTTAACACTTTCGGTGTGGCTGATAATACTTCCATCTTTGTCCTTACAGAAGCTAGTCCTGGGTTGGCAGCCGTTTTTGATAGTGTTTACTAGTCTAGTGCTCTTACTAACTAGGTTAACATTAATATTCAGCAACTGCTCGTCAAAGTATTTCCGTTTCTTACGCCTAATTATTCCATTGGATGTGTGTGTGTGTGTGTGAGTTGGGGGAGAGGCGCAATGGCACGTCAAAGCACTCAGGCCAAGGGACCCATTGTACTGATTTCCCCTGCCTACCATAGTTTCCCAGACTTCTTGATAAAGTCTAGGATCACTGATAGGGGAAAAGAGGCTATTGTCTGCATGCGTTCAACATCCCAGCCAAAGCATTGATTTCTGAGACGCGCAAACGCTGGGCATTCACAGAGCAAATGCTCCGCAGAGTCAGCCTCTTCTAGACAGGATGAACAGAGGTCATCCTGTACAAAACCTATTCGGTACATATGTCCTCCTAGGCAGTTGTGTCCAGTCAGAATACCCACCATGGCCCTGCAAACTTTCCTGCTCTTATTGAGCAAGAATCCCGCAGTCAAATGGTTGGGTTCTGAAAGGAAGACCTTCGTGTGCCTGGCCACACCAGGAGTCGTCCAGCTATCTTTGTGAGCATCATCTACCCACTTTCGAAGAATGGCACGTGCAGATGCGGTCGGCACACCCAAGGCGGGTTCAGGGCCCCGTAGTGGAAGTCCCGTACCTTGCTTCGCAATGACGTCAGCAATTTTATTACCCTCAACACCACAGTGCCCCGGTACCCAGAGCAGATGCACTTTATTGAATATGGCGACAGACTTCAATCGTGCTCTGCAGTCTTGGACAATTTTCGAGTTTGTCAGGGGTCTACGCAGCGCCATCAGTGCAGCTTGACTGTCACTGCAAATAGCAATGCCTCTTCTCCTCCATCTTTCTTCAATTGCCCAACAGGCAGCTCTCAGGATAGCAAATATTTCTGCTTGAAAAACCGAAACGTGCTCTCCAAGAGAGAAAGCCCACCTGCCATTCGATGAATGTAGATAGACACCAGCTCCAGATCTACTATCTGACCTCGAGCCGTCCGTGAAGAAGACCTCAGAATATCTCCTCGTACACAGATCTGGATCGACCTAGTTACTTCTGCTTGGATATTCACCATTGGATATTCGCCGTAGCTCGCCATATTTTTTCTTTTTTGTTTCTGGCGATACGTTGAATCCATTGTTTGTAGGCCTCATTTTTTGTGTCAAGTGAGTCTCTGCATTTTACGTCAAACCATGCATTTCGCGCTTGTCGGGCTTTATATCCCACAACGTTTTCTGCAGCATTCTTGATTGCATTTTTGAGCTATTCCCAGAGCCCGTGGACTCTTGCGTTGCTGGAGTCGTGCAACATTGGTGAGATTCTTTCCTCAAGCGCGGTCGTATATGCCTGCGCCGTATCATCGTTCAGCAGATTCTCAGCCGCGGAGATTTTTGGAGAGCTGAAAATTGATTGGTGCACTGAGGAAATTCTGCACCGGTATGTTGTTTTCATCAGGTGATGATTCACGGTACGACCGAACATCCATCACACTTGAAGCCCATCTTTTGCTGATAAGGACGCGGTCGATTTGGTCCATGGTATGTACGTCTGGAGATTTTCAGGTATGTTTATGAATGCGACGGTGTGGCTACTGTTATTCCCGACTTTTGCATTGAAAGCTCCCAGCAGCATTTTTACATCATTTGATGGAAGTGAGTCGAAGAGACTTTCAAGGCAGGCATAAAACTCGCTTTTTACTGAGTTTTCTTTAACTTCGGTGGGAGCGTGCACATTGATGAGCCAGAGGTTGAAAAATCGCGCCTTAATGCGAATCGCACAAAGTCTTTTCGTTCACGTGGTGTTTGGTTTCACTATGAATGCTACTCCAAACTCCTTATGACCCGATGGTTTGCCGCTTGTAAAAATTATGTGCAATTTCTTATTGTTGATCTCGCAGCCTAATCAATTCGTTTCTTGGACTGCAGTGATTAAATTACCTTTGAGCGACTTAAAAATTTGTAAAGATTTAATACACTTCTTCGTTGTATCATATCAACCGGTTCTTACTAAAAGTAAGAAATATCGTTTTCTAACTGCATCTCCTATAATAAAAGATGAAAATGTTCAGTGCTGGCAACATTTGTCCAACAGAGCAGTAATAAGTCTACCATAACATGCTCGTGCTTAATCAACCTATCCTTTGAATTTCGTTTTCATCCAAGGATATCATCGAAAGTTTCAGCGATTAAACCATGTCAGGGGTTGTTATCTGAAAAATTTCCAAAACTCGGAAAGTTTAAACATTGGTTGCTTATAGCAAATGCTTTGCTTTTGAATACGAAATGGAAGCATCTGTTGGTGCAATATTTACGAAATTGTCTGGTGCTGGCAATCATGTGTTTGTACCATAGCCAACAATTTACCAAATCTGCTTCACGTTGAGTTCGATTGAATGACTGCACTGGAAGTTATAGGAGTGAGTAGAATTTTAGGGTTACCACCCTCAAAACTTTTCAAATTTTTTTGAAACCTAAATACCGATGGTTTTCCGCTTGTAAAAATGGTGTGCAATTTCAGGAGACTTGCCGCATGCCAAAATTCATACAACTATGTTGCAAATCTGATCACGTGGCTACTTCTGCCTAATGACCTGGATGTTTAGGTATAATTCAGCCATCAGGCTGCAACTATACAAATTTTTCTGAGGATAGAGTTACCTCGTTGCTTTAAACCCTCCTCGTTTCTCCGGGCTTAGGACCGGCATGTCACTTGTTAGACCTGCGAGCGGGGGATAGCTGTATTGGATTACCGAAAATGCCTATGAACTCCATAAATGTCTTATAAACATTGAAAGTGTTCTTGAAACAACCTAAATATTTCCAAAAAAAAAAAAGGTGAAGAAAAATTCTTTTTCTAAGAAACGGTGCTGCTCCTAAAATAAAATAGCGAACATTTTTAGTCTTTTATCGATCATGAGTGAATCAACCAAAAACTATTGCTTAAATTATTCACAAACATTGCTCAGCACAAATAAATTAAACATGGGTGCATGGAAGTTTTGCTCTTCCAACGCAGTCTCTTGAACTATTTTGAAATTTTCCACTACAAGTTTGAGCTCAACAAAGCTTCTGCTAACGTCACAATCGATTGTCACTCAAGTTTCACGCTTATTTTATCTCCTTTTGCTCCAAACAAGCATGTCTACATTGAAAATTCATGTGACTATCAATTTGAATATTTCTTCGAATGACTGTTTGGTTCAAATCGATGCATTTCAAAACTCACACACTCATACCTGTTTCTTTTCCCCCGAAACATTGATTTCCCATTGAAGATTCTCAGAGAACCATCACAAACAATCGGTTACTAGACCCTGTCAATCACTCAACTGAACTTCTAGCTACCATCTTGTTACCAACGAAACCTTCAGTTCTCTTGCTCCCGCTTTAACTCATCCTTCGCCCAACTACTATCAAATAACCCTCAAACCACTATACGGCAAACTACAAGGATCACAACAACATCTCCTCAGCACAAAACAAAATCGATTACCAGATCCTTTCTATCGATTTCGGTTCACGTGTGGGCGGCATTTTCGCAGATTGATGACATTTCCCACCAATCTGACGCAATTAACTACCAAACTCAAAGGACATGTAAGTAGGTAGTCTATTTCAAACACGTCAATCTTATTTCAGAATGTGTAGACAAAGAGAGTGTCCCAACACCAATTACCATCGCTTCGAAATGACGAACCAGCCTGTGAATTTTTATCTAAATCAAAATTAGAAAAAAGAAAGACCGCTTTCATCCTGGAACAATAGGACGAAAATAAAGCTGCCTCTGCAGCACTATACCGGTACCATTTGCCAAAACGGGAGCGGAGCCAAAAGCATGCACGTGAAACGAAAGGATCTAGTCCCCAATCAATATTGAAACAATCACAGGAAATTGTCACTCTTTTTTTCTCTATCGAGGTTGTCTTAGTGTCGAGCTCAGTTCTTGCATTGACGACGATAGACAAAGTTCCTTTTTTGTGTGTACGTTGCGAGAGAAAAAATAATACCAGAAATTGTTATTACCATAATGAAGAAAGTGTAATATTGTCAGCGAGAATAATGGAAGGAAAAAATCTAAGGATATATTCTTTTAATTACCCATTCTTTCGGGTTGTGAAGATGCTATTCTTGCGGCCTCAGATCGGAGCTTCGGCGAGCGGATACTAGGTCAGCAAACGCCGAGCTGAAAATGTACAGTCTATTGTCATCGTGCGTATCCTTTGAAATCGTCTTACATTTTAATGGACTTGTTCGCACTTAGACAATATCCCTTTTTTTAATTGGATCCGGGAGTCGGGGTTGGCCAGGATAGCGAGCTATCTGGCTGCTTGGTTTACTTGTTTGGCCGTTGTCGAGCTGCTTCAAACCTCCGAACACGCGCTTCAATTGATCTAGACACGAGACAAGGATATCTTTAGGCAGTCAGTGTCATCGAGTTGTTTTCTTATGCGACTGTTGAAATTACACGAAGGTGAATGTTGTGTTCAGTTGAAAGACGTGGATAGATAAGAGTTGAGTTGTTTTTCTTGGAGCTCGGGTTCAGCTGTTTTCCGAGAAGTTGGGAATATTTGACGGTAGCTCCAGATAGTGTAACTTTATTTCATCAAGTGTTTATCTATGACTGGGTCGGTCGAGTAGGTAAGCGAAAATATTGTTGAAGTAATGTTGATGGAAGCTTGATGAGCCTGGGAAGCCAATGTGCATTGGATCTAGCTATTTTTACTTATTCTTGCCATTGGATACAATTCAAATAGTGAATCCAATCCAATCCATCAGATTTATAATTTCACCTTCAAATTCTTTGACTATGCTGCTCAAAAACTTTAAGAGTTCGCATGTCCATAATATTGTACTACTTCAAATGTGATTCTGGTCTTATTACTTCTACTCAGCATCCATCTCATTTGAGCAGAATCAAACTTAAATTACTACCACGCACACACACATTCACAAACATAGTTCATGAAGGCGATGAATCGTAACGATGTGATTCTGTAATTCTAGCCCCAATTATATTAATTGAAGTTTCCAATGTGCTGACATTTTCAATTGTACGTGACTACTTTTATCCCCACTAGGTGTATTACGGTACACAATCGGATATGGTAGGGAAGAGTGAGGTGATTGTGGGTAATCTCAACACGACACTGGATGGAATAGGCTTACAATTATCTCACAACTACACCGATGAGATAATCGTGTAAGGGTGATTTCAGTTCGTGACACAATTACTTACTTTAGATGCTGTACTGTCCTTTCGCATTGACAATTTGGAGAGAGAGAGATGTTGCCATCGATGGCTTGATGGTCGTGTTGTAAGATTGATTTTATCATGTGATAAGAAGTCTTCATTTGAAAATTCAGACAATTGTGGTAAATAATTAAATTCGAAAAGCGAGCGATAGCTGAAACTCCTGGAATAACTTGTATCAATAACTCCTAGAATAACAAACCATGTAAACCAGCTGACTTCATGGCCTAATTTAAATCTGAAATGACCCGCAAACAGTAGTGACATTGACAGCATCGAAACATCAAAGAACGATTACATTACACCCACCCTCCAACCCACATTCACGGACAGTAACCTCGATTCAAAGATTTCTTCCTTCTTCCCCTTCACTTGAAACAACTCCTCTTTAAAAATAATGGCGCCGGTGGAGACTACTTTCCAAAACGAATGAAAACTTTATATATTTTCTTGTCGCCATTTTCAATCCTGCCAAACACCATCAACCCCGTTCAACATATCACCCTCATCCCGCCCCCGTTTCCAGCTTATGTAGTTTTCGAGTTTTAATGCCTACGAACGGAAGAAATTCGAAGAGTAAGTTTCATCATACTTGCATTTGTAATGGGATGTCCAGTGAATGGTCATCTGTCGGGAAACAAGTGAAAGGAATGCTAGAGAGAGGTATAGACTTGGGTAGAATGTGACCGAGTCGATTGAGAACGCAAGCTTTGAAATATAAAGATGGAGTTGCTTTATGGATACTTTAATGTCCGTTTTCTATGTGCGAATAAAAGTTTACCCGTTTCTCATCTCCGAAACGGCAATGACAGTTGAGAAGGGATAGTGCGATGTGAGTGGTGTCCTGTGCTGCTTCAATTTCAATGCTGGATTTATTCTTACTTGAATATTATACTGGAGATGAAGACTGTTAAGTTAAAGGTAGCGTTTGGATAAAAGCAGTAAGTTTGAAGTTTTACGTGTCATATGCTCCAGTTGCTCTACTGTTGGCGTAAACAAAAAGAGCATGTGTCCACCGTCTTCAAAATTCGTTTTTCTCTTAGTATTTTAGCAAAAATTTCTATTATTCCCAGAAGTGGCTTAAAATTTATATCAAAACATCGCTTAAAGCTAATTTTTTTAAAAAATATGAAGCAATTCAGGAGAGTATACAAACTCATAGTCGAAAAATTCTTAAAATAATACTTGATTGGTTAAGGTTAATCTATCATTTGACATTCGGGTAAGCCAATTTATGCTTTTATTTGGTTGATCATTTTCCAAGACGGCACCCTAGCCACAGGGTTGCCAGCACGCTCACCAGACTTTTATCAGACCAGATTTTATTTAAGACCAATAAATTCTTTGAGTTTCATTTGAAACAACCAGAGCAAAAGTCAAAATGTGTCAATGGCGATGAGAGACATCCCGCAAGCTATGGCGGTCGCCTAAAAATCCTGAAAATATTAAAAAGGAATTTCCTCAAGTAGCCAAACCTACTGCAGTTTCCCCTCGAGCCAACCGAATAATTAATGCAAATTCCATGCTTCCGAAAAAGGTGAACTAATGCAATTTCTAAGCGATTGCAGAATTGGCATTGTTCTTATGCAAAAAACCTTCTTGAAACTGGGACAACAGCTCAAAATTGTCAGCTCCAATTGTCAGATTCGTAAAAACGATAAAATAACAAGCAGAGGAGAAGGCACAGTAATTCTCGTAACAGCATGTTGTCTATCATAATATATATCTTATTTATCATAATATATTATTTCATAGAAGCAACCGTCATTCAAATAGTTACGAGTTTTCTCAAACGTACAAAATCTTACATTCGATCACGAAGACCCTATCATTTAATCGCCCGAAATTTCGCATGAGAGTCAGTGAGAAATAAACAAACAGGGAGAAACCTTTATAGTTTTAGCTCAAATAATGCCTCTTGTCTGCTATTTCCCGATGAGCCCACTCACTTTGATTCATATACAGTTATGTCTTAGACATTGATATGTCTCGAAATAAAAATCATTTAGAGTTCTAAATGCAATACACGAATATTTCTTAAAGGAATCAATAACTAAATAAGGAATTGCCTACGATATCACCTTCTTTACAAAGGAAAACGTAAAAGAAACTATTGAGGTCCTTAGCAGAAAAAACTCTCAGACCAAAAATACCTCCTCGGCCAAAACTCCGTTCAGAGACAACCAAGACCGCTATGATCTCCCTAGCTCTATCAAAATCATCGTAAAAAGGAGAAATTACATTCTAAAAAGTACTAGATTGATTGGCTATTCCAGATTGAAGTGGAAAGCGAATCGGCTAACACATGACACTCGTAACCTGATCAGGACATATTAGAATGATCAGTTAGTAGCCTTGATTCTCATAATAAATAGCACACTTTGGAAAATTTCTGAATATTTATGAATTAAAAACAAACCGAACATACCACCCATCCACGTGCTCTCTGACCTAAAATATAGTAATCCGGACAGAGCCGAGGCTTTTTCGGATTCACTAGAACTCCAATTCCAAGACAATACCGCTTTGGGCGAAGAAGAAGAACACACCTTGAAGAAGAAGAGCACACCGAGCAATCAGCGACACATATCCTACATAACACAGCTCAAAGGGGATACCCAATTCCACCATCACCTTTTGAAGATATAAAAAACTTGGCCCACAGTTTCAACAGATTCCTGTCTGATAACAGCTTTCAGACACTGTGAGATATTATCAATGCCATTTTTTATCATGATTGTTGGAAACTGGCCACCATTATCGTCATCCCCAAGCTCGGGGCATACTTAACCTTCCTTCAAAACTGGCGACCTATCGGTCTCCTCTCCTCTATCACCACACTCACAAAGCACATGCTCCTCTCTCTCTCTTTCTCTCTCTCTCTTAAAAGAGAAAGTATTGGTAAATAATTCTCTGCTAGCGAAGCAGTTCGGTTTTAAACAAAAACATTCCACAGAGCTCTAATTATATCGTGTAGTCCAGCAGGTTAGAAAAGAGTCCCTTCTTGTGATAAATTTTTAAAGTAGATAAAAAACTAAAGAAATTAATTATCGTTTACTTTTTCTTTAAAAGCGAGAATATTTAAAGATGGTCGATATTTTGAAGTTGTAGTTACAGTGTTGCCTACTTTTGGTAAACAACAACACGCCGTTTAGATTTCGCCAAAAGAGCTCCGGCAGAAGTTATCTTATCTTGAAATTGGGAAACAAATCTGTCTGCTTTTAGGATCTCAGCGCTCACGTAGGGTTAATATATCATTAATTTGTGACTCATCACTATGAGTTGTGGAAGCCAAAGCAGGTGGCAAAGCTTTAAACGTTGGCGATTGAAAGCTGCCAAATTAGGCAGATAAAACTGAAATATTGAACGCTTATAGCCAGAAAAATCCAGAGCTCCCTTTTTCCTTATGTTCGTTAAAAGGGTTCCGCTTTCGTAAATTTAGAAATTGCATTTATTTTATTTATTTATTATTTTATTAATATGTAATTTCATTCACTAATAAAATTTGTATACTTATGTTCGCTTCAGTGACGAAATTTTTGTAAGCTGGAGTGAAAATTTTTATTGACACTGATAACTTTCGTCATCAGATTTTTCTCTAATTAGAACTAAAAACAAATTTAGAAGAAAAGAATAATCGCAATATTATGGACGCTCCAAGTAATACTATTTTATTTTTTGACGAAAATTTACTCTAGCATATGATCAATTTTTAGCACCGTTTAAATATCAGAGATTTTTTTGTTTTTAAATTAGGAATTTGATTGATTTTTAGGAATAAATTTCGTGTGGGATGCAACTACCTTTTCACCCACGAATTTTAACTTTGTAGATTTTACAATAGTAATAAGCCTTTAATTTTCGAAACTTCAGTTCCTTTGCGTGAAGTATCACAGTTATTGGGGGACAGTTATTGACAGACGACGGGAAATTTAATTTTGAAAAAAAAAAATATCTGTCACTCCCAAAATTTCGGCATCTTTTAAAAACACGTAACTATACAATGCAAGTGGAACTTCATTCTAAATCTATTCTGGTGAGAGTTGCAAATTTAGTCAAAATATAAATAAAGCAAAAGTGTGTAATGAAGTATTGCATTTATTTAAGTATCAAACATTTCATCAGCTGATATTTGCATCTTAAATAACGAATTGAACAAAATTCAATCGTTCTAACTTTCCCTGTGCTTTGGAGCCGTTTTGTTTTGTATTTTAAGCGTTTCTTTGCTCAAAAGCATATGTGAACCAATTTAAATGGCTTCCCGTGAGAGCGAGAGACAGAGAGAAAGACAGAGAGAGATGTAGCGACTTGAATGGAGACAATAGTTTACGTTTATTTTTTTTCCTGCTTGAGGAGGATGAGAACTCGAATCAACCAAAATACATTGAGCATTGATACCACATTGGGCGCCGTTATACTCTACTCATTTTTGACTAGATTATTCATCTTTGGTTCATTACCTAAACAAAAATATAATTGTATTTTGTACTCATAGATTTCGTGACTAGAATATATTAAAAAAAGCTCCAGTAAATTGATGAAAGTATATTTGGTAGACATTTTTTTCGTTAATCTATCCCAATCATCAAAAAAGTTTCAGTTAATTTTTTAGATCATTCATAGATTAACGCGTGTAGGAAATCAAAAACGTATGAACCGTTAGAATTAAACTAAACATTAAAGTTTTTTTTAAAAAAACATCCATTTTGCCATGTCTTATTCACTGAAGTCCCAGACTAATGCCTTTCCTTACTTACTGTCTGAATCCGTTCTTTAAATTTGATATCCATGTTCGTACCATTACTAATAGTGCCTCGCGGATTGCTGGCCTTACTATACGTTCCTGTCACAATTCTTTTAGCATTTTTACATGTGCTTAGATATTTGTTACCCTTGTTCGTTCCAAACTTGAATACTGTACTCAAGTTTGGTCTCCTCGTTTTGCATATCTTTCCGATGCTATTGAATCTGTTCAACGGAGGCTCACTCGCAACTTCCACTTTAAATATAATCTTCCCTGCATGCCTTATGATGAACGATTATAGCTCCTTAATCTCCCTCTTCTAGTAAAGCGCAGAGTTTACCTGGATGAATGCTTTCTTTTCAAAATTTGCCGTGACCATCTGAATTCATCTATTGCATCCTTGATTAATGAACGGCAGTGTGAGAGGCAAATTAGGTCCTCCATTGTCTTTGATGTACCATTTGCCCGTACTGATATTAACTTTCAGTTTCCTGTTTTGCGCCTATTTCGTGCCCCTAATGGCCTCCAACTTGGTCCTCGTCCACACTCTTTTGCCACCTTTAAAAGAAGTATTCGCAACACAATATTTGCTGATGATTAATTTTATTTATCTTTTTTGTCTTTCGTGGCTTAGATTTTCATATCTTAAAATTTCTCAATTTTTTAGTACTAAGCTGTTCTATTTGTAATTGGGCTTTTTGCCTGTAAATGGAGTGTTTGAATAAAATAAATAAATAAATAAATAAGTAAAATAATCCTCTCTTTCAAGTACAACTATTGGAGAGAATCTTCAAAAAACTTCAATTGAAACTGAATTAATTCCAACTTATCAACCGAACATGCATAATTCTATCCAAAATTTACCAAACCCCATCTTCAGCTTCCAACAAACCAGAAATTTTTCATTCACCTAATTCGCTGCATCGCTACTGCTGCTGCAGCTTTTCCGCCCGTTTCCGACTTCAAAAACTTCAAGTCCATGCAAAAACAAATAGCTGCAACATAACCGTAAATCGTGTGACGAACAATTGGCACTCATTCACCCCCTAGGTATCTCATCCCATCACATCAAATCCCACTCGTCGTCGCATTCACGCTAGCCCACTAGTTTTCGCCAACCAGCCAGCTAGAGAGCTAGCCAACCGAACCGAACACCCAACCACCCACCAGCCTTGTGGTGCTCGCAGCGTTCATGTGGTATTGGATGTGTGCCCATCTAGCGCACCAGCACTCTTTCTCTTGCAGATACAAGATACTTTCCTTCCTTATGTACTCGCTGAAGTAAGAGTATACCCCATGTGCTATCTTAAGCATTTAAGAGAGTTTGCAAGAAGCTGTCGCTCGTGGAGCCAGTGCGGAGGCATGGGTCGTGGAGCACGTTGTTGGAGTCGTTTGATTGAAGAAGAATATTCGGACATGGGCAGCGCATATGTGATATGCGGCTATGTGAAGGAAAGTGCACGACGATTGCGACGGACACTTGAAAGTCTTTAACGGACGATTTGGTCATATAGCTGAACTGAAATGCGGGGCTGGAGATTGGGCCGACGATGAGATTGAGGAAAGGTAGGCGCGTGGAGAAGCAGCCGAAGAACCGGAACGTCTTTGGACGGATCGGACGGATGCACAGTCAGACGGACGGCCGGGCATACCGCGAGAGATTGGTCTCTTGACTTCTTCGTCCCACAAAGGCCACATATGCTGGCCTAACACATGAGTCGCCGAGGGCTCATGATGCTGCTACTCCTGCTGCTGCCGCCGCTCAGCGGGCGCACACATTCAATTCGTTCGCTCCAAGCATTGTCCAACTCGGAGTCAAGAGTCCGAGTCCAATTGTCTCAAGGCGGATTCCAAGACAATTGCGAGCGTGTCTGCGCCCGTACTCATCGTCGCGCTCGCCTTCGGTTTCGGTCTTCCGTGTGCTAGCTGCTGCTGGTCTCAATTCAACTCAAGCAATTCTCAAGACGGTGCAAAGGAAGCGGTGGTCGGTGGAAGATGCGCGCATAGCATCTTTGCCTCTGTTGTGCGAATGAACGGCGTTGCGCAGGTTTCACTACATTTCTCGTACTCGTTCCGTACACGGTCCAATCGCATAGGTACTTTCAGTACATTTTTGGCAATCAGGCGGGCAAGAAGTGCACGCGCCCTCGCCACACGGTCTTGCGTTCACTTCAATTTCAGTTCTTGGCACTTGCATACATCCTTGCACTGCACATTCTCATGTGCACTTGCATAATCTTCCGGTACGATTGACTGTGACGTGCTTGGGAGTTTTCGCGTTTAGAAAGGATTTTTTTCGCGGTGCAGTGTAACGGACACTAGTGATTTGTTGTTCGTTGTGTATGACGCGACTTTGCGACTGTTTAGCCTTTCGTTAGTGCAATTCGATAGAGCGGTGGGTGGCGGTCAGGCTGATCGGGATTGGGCCAGTCGCGTTTTTGTCGTTTTCGACGATTGTTTTTTGTTTTAAAAAATTTTGTTGTTATTAATCTATTCGTGGTGTCGTCATTGTAGTATTGCTGTGACTTGTGCATTGTTGTTGAGTCGCCGGTCAAGATGAGAGAAGTCATGTGCCGTGGGAAGTTTTTATGAATCGGTTTGATGTCGGAGATGCAAACGTTGTGCAGGTTGCAATAAGCAGCGACAATCGTAATAAGTGAGTGGTGTACTCGAGGTTGTTACTTTTCTATTGCAACGGTTTGACTGTTTCACATTGTTTTCGCGAAATTCTAGTGTAAACATTCTCATTCTGTTTTAACTAGGAGAAATTTTCAAACAGGATTTCCGTGCGGGAACAATACTGATTTTATTCTTTTATTGGAATCGAATGCAGTGCGATGCAGTGTTGAATTCATGAGCACTGCACAAAATCAGAATTTGGTCCAATATTCTCCTTCAAACACAAAAATTATCTACAGTGCAATCAACCTCACTCGAGTTTTCTCGGTCGGATATCAAATCAGTTCCTAAACAATTCAAATATATATATGTCCGTGTACAATTCGAAATAAATCAATTCAAAGTCGACTGAAAATTGCATAAGAAAATCGATCTGACTATTCATTATTCGAATCAGTGCGTTTAACCCTTCACGTGATGCATTTCGTATTTAGTCTGTATGTCAGTGAGTGGTGATTTTCATATAACTTTACTGTTTCGTACCGGATTGTTTGTGTGGAAATGCATTTTCTGATCGGAATTCACATCAATTCGGACTTGGATGTTGGAAATTGATTCGTTGTGGTAGTGCGTCAAAGTCATTAAATAAGTCGACTGCGAAATTCGGTAGAAACAAAAGTGCAAAGTGAATAAGTTCTAAATATCATCTCTGTTTGGCCAGTCATTCTGTAACTATTTTGTTCAAGTGAGGAATAGTGTTCGTGTCACCTGAAAAATCGAAAGGACATTTTTCATCATTTACGAAAGAATCTCCATCAATAAGGTAAGTCGAAATCGCCCAAGACAATTCGAATCTTCATCGAAAAATTTAAATTGAATTCGTCCCTGTCTCTGATGAATGATAATCGAGCAAATATTGAAATATATTTCCCCGTAACGGGACAAAACGGAAGAATTAGTTGTCACTAAAGGGTTAGAGATACTAACTCTGGGCAGGACGAACGATGTCCATTTACAATTCCCCTCAATCGTCACCGCAATAGGATAGAGAAGGAGGCAGGGAGACGAAATTGGCAAGAGGAACTAATTGCACTGTACAGAGATTATACGTAAAGGGTGATTTGTTGGCGAGAGGTGGATGGCGGGATGTTGCCGAGGTTAGTCGCAATTGTAATTGTAATTGTACTTGAAGGGTATGAGGTATTCCAAGTAGGTTTGTGCAAGCAGTTGAAGTATAGAGAGAAGGATGCATTATCATAATGCGGAAAATACGACGTTAGATATATTAAAGTCAAGGGATTGTTTTATCATTGATGGATACGAAGTATCGGTGACGTTATATCGAATCTGATTTAGTTGGAAGTATTAGGTCTGTTCCCGTACTACGATTAATTGCAATTAATTGCAATGAAGCGTACTAAAACGGAGTAAAAAACTCTGTTTTAGTACGCTTCATTGCAATTAATTGCAATTAATCGTAGTACGGGAACAGACCTATTATAAGCATTAAATTTTTTTACGGATGCTAAAGTAGAGCTGGGCAGTAGGGTATTCGTATCGAAATGGAATAGTAAAAATAATAAGAATAGAAACACGTAGTCTGAGAAAACAAAGAAATTTTAATATGTATGACTAGCAGTATCACCCCCTTATTGTATTCTCAAAAACAAAACATAGAGATTGTTAGAAACCAAAATTTGAAAAGAATATTCGCAATTCGATGTTGAAAATCATTGGGAGAATGGCAATTTTCTTCCGAATCGTTGAATGAAACTGCAGTTTTTCGATTACTAAAAGACATGGCAGTACTAAGGAGATATTCATTCGTAAATAATCATGAAAATTTCAAAATTTAAATAATGGGATTACTTTCAAAATACATAAAAATATATGAGTAAGGATACATGTACACAAAGATGTATCAATAATACTTACTTTAAAAAGTGAAAACTGTCCAAGATACTCATGGAAACTAACATAAGACCGATTAAAGTAACCCGACAACTTAATTTTGGCGAAATAATAGAATTTACGGTTTTCAACACCCCCTTACCGAAAAATTAAATAATCTTAGAAATCCAATCTGAGGCTAATAAAATTGCTCCTACAGTTCAGAATTAGTCGAAACAAATATGAATAACTGGTTGGTGTATACAAACAGTGGCAAAGGCTTAATGATTTAAGTCATAATTACTCTTTTAAATTTACTCTGAATTGATCGGTGGCAATATGCAAACACCAAAAAATTACATTGATAGGATTAACCTAAAATTTCTTGACTGTTTGAGTCTTTGAAAAACGTCCTTAAGCCTAAAAACTGTGGGAAGAAGTACCGCTTGATTAGAAAAAAAAAAACACTTTGCCAATTGATTTCAAATGCTTTTAATGATTGAGGAAAATAATAGTGCTATAATTGTAAAAAAATCAGCTCATTTTTGAAAAGTTTGTTGAACAGTACAACGTCACCAGCTTTCAAATTGTTTGTTTAAAAAAATGAGTATTTTGAGTAGAATTTGTAGAAAAACTTTTTGGAGCTGCGAAAAAAAAAATTTGATTTACTGAAAATGTACTCCTGAAAAGAGTCATCAAAATATTTAATTGCAATTTGCGTTAGCCATTCATACTTTGAAACTAAACACATTAGCATTAAACTAAATAAACCAAAAAATACAATATTGTTATCTATTGCTTACGGAAAATATATAGCACAGTGAAATTTCCATTTGGACATTGAAAATATTAATGTTTAAGGGGCTAGCAAATTTAGTACTGCAAATTGCCCACGTTGGGTGCAATTTGGTTAAGTCACTCTAAACCTTCAATACTTCAATGAAATGCATTATGATGATTGCCATTTAGTTTCACCGATTTCAAATATATCTTTTGGTCATATAATTCACACAGTTTAGTAAGAAAGTGAGTTCATTTAGATAGAAATAGATTGTGAGATTTGTTTAATGCACAAACTATATAGCTACTTGCTACTTGATAACGCCTGACAACCGTTATACTAAACAAATAAAAAGTAAATTCAATTTGAAAAATATTTCGGTATTTCTGTGACATATTAGTTTCTCTAGATTTATGACAAGAGAAGAGAGAAGAAAATCACCTAAATCATCCTCAGTTGCTTAAGTATTCAGAGAAAATAAACGGAAAATTAAGTGGAAATGAAAGCGTAAAACATATCTTCAGCCCACCAATATTTTGCGATATTATTATTTTTTATTATAATTTATCAATTAATCATTTTTATTTTCTTATTATTTCAAGCTCAAATAATTATTATTATTTCAAGCAAACCCAGATTTGTTATGAAATAATTTTCTTAAGATCTGGTGATTAGAAAAGAGGGGAAAAAACCCGTAGTGGCTTTTTGTGAAAATAACCTTTTTGATAAAATTGATACAATTTGCGAAATATCTCAAGTTTTCACATTGTTTTGTCCTATAAATTACAAGCTTAGATACAATATAAAAACATACGTTTTTTGCTATTATTATTGATAAAACAAATGCATAAAAACAAATTCCTGCAGTAAAAGCATGTTGACATCTGGAGTGAAAGAAACGACAGATGATACTTTCAAAAACTCGAAATGTATGAAAAATTTACAACTTTGACATTTTTCTGTTGATCATTTTATGCAAAAAATTGCTATGAAAATTTTTAGACGGGAATTATCGCATAAAAAAATCGCATAAGAAAAATTTGTTCACATTTAATGAAAATTTTTAAAATTATTCAAAATAAATTGTACATCAATTTTAATACTTTTATTTTGAATTCAATTAAGTTTAAAAAAAAAACCGAAAGTAATACCTCAATTTTAAATAGAACAAGTTTGGTTGAAATTATTCGTTTCAAGAAAATACATAAAATTGAAAATCTTGTGTCCAAATCAAAATACGACGTCTAAGTAAAAAAACTAGCCAAGAAAAAAGAGTTTTAGACATAAATTGATCAACCTCTAAAAAAAATGTTGAGTGGAAAATGCAACTTTTGGAGATGGTTTTGCATAAAAGTTCTGACTCAGATTTCATTTGCTATCATTTAAGTTCCTTGTGCCAGTAGTGCGATGTCTACGGGGGATAATATGTGTCCCGAGGTGATACTACTAACTCTTCAGCCCTAAACTCTAAATTCATGCTTTGTAGAAAAACAACCTTCCAAACATTCATTGGCCATCCTCTCCTGGATAATTTGAATTTAAATTACATTTCTTCTCAATCATTTTCAACAACATTCCACAGCATGAGTCAAAACTTTTCCCCCACAATTTCGAAAGCCTCCTTTAAAAATAGAGTTACCAAGGCTTTCTTATCCTATCCTCCCAAGTCTACCGGCTTAGTATCCTTTTCATGACTAACCAAATATGTATTTAATTTCGTTTTTTTTTTGTTTTTAAATAATTTTGTGCCCTACATGTAATTTCGCTGCTATGTATTTATATATTGAATGTTAATTTATTTATTTACATTGTATTCATTTGTATGTTATACCTGTTATTAATTTATTTAATTTTTTTTTACATGTAATTTATATTTATTTTTATTTCATTTATTTGTAATTGTATACCTTGTTTGGTGAAATAAATAAATAAATAAATAAACTATGCGCTGTGTGCTTCTCTGCTCGTAATTCTGTTCGTAATCAACTGGGTCAAATTTTGAATCTTGTTGTCTCTAATATTCTTGTAATTTTCAAATCTATTTCCTCTATAAGTAGGAATTTCCTCAAGTTCTCCTGCTTTAAAAGGTATGATTCAGCTCCGGTTCCACGCGTGAAAAACCTAAATACAACTTTTTTCAAGACAACAAATATCTTGTGACCGTTATTTTGTGAAGTTTACATTATGGAAGATATTTTCACTCTATTAGTTTCAATCAAATATCTTCACCGAAAAAACCAACCTCCTTGTTATAGTCGTAATTTCAATCCTGCATCTTGAAAACGAGTACCGCCAAAAAACTTAATTGATCTGATTTACCACAAAAAGCAAAATTAAAAGTTCTGACAGTTTTCATTTGTCACAAATATAATTCCCTCTACAGACTGTAAACCTATAAATAAACCATTTTAGTCAGCCTAAATATAAAAAAGCCTTCTGAGCTTCTCTTCTCAAATTATTAAACTAAGTGATTTAATGCCAAATCAAAATTTCGACGAAGGATAACGCAACGAATTTTGAGTAAATTAAGCTATGAATAGGTATCTGCCATTTTGATTCCATCGGCTACAGAAACTATTGGCAAAAACTAAAACTCTCATCTAGTATCGGTTTAGATGATCTTCTACCATTTTTTTTAGAGGTCAATGAATCTCTCTGGGTCTCTTTTCATCAATCATATTCAACAAAAACTTGTTTGAACAAATATTACCTACTTAAAAGAGAGCACCTCTTGTACACCATATTCCTAAATCTAGATGTTTGTCGTGTACTGCTAATTATTATTCACATCATATTAATATTCACAATATAATAACTAATGAATATGGTCACTATATTTGTTGCAGGCAGAATGAAATACGCAGAGGTCACTGAACGTCTACGAAAAAACATTTCAAAAATTACGTAGCCAAATCACTTGATGAGCAGTTTTGAGCGACACACCAGATATTTGGAGTTCTCAATGGCGTGCGACAGTGTGGTCTACAACATTACCGAAATTGAAGCAACTTGGATTTTTATCTTCCATAATACTTTGATTTGAGTCCTATTTTTATTACCGATTTTGTTGTACTCGTTAGAACCCTGCCTATCTCTTTCATTTAGACCCGAAACTGGAGTTCCACAAAGTTCTATACTGGGACCTCACTTCTTTTCTTGTTTTATATGAATTATTCAACGCAACTTGTTTCAGTATGAATACTTTTTATTACGAAAAAATCTTTTTGGAATAGTAAGAGCCCTTCGAAGACTGCGTCCTGCTTCTGTCCAATCTGCACTCTTTTTGAAAACTAGTGTCAATCAAACAAAGTGGTTTTTTTCCGAAAGAGCTAATTCACTGATTTATAGCTGATTAATTAATTATCACATACTGCATTCCGCTACTCATGTCAGACATCTGGGAGTTACTCTTGATAGCGAACTAAGATTTGACTAACATATCTTTAAAATTGTCAAATGTGTTGCTTAAATGTCTAAATTTGTTGTTAAAATCCTCTCAATCTTTCATCACCTTTCAACCCTCTCTTCTGTTCACATCTTCGCATCTACTGTCTTATCTTTCCAGCCTGAATGCGATCATAAAGAAATCAAATCGGTCTAGAATCAGTACAAACATAGCTTTCCTTAATGGAATCGTCTAATTAACTGACTTTACTTAATCTCCTACTCGCTGTATTCTGTTTAAACGAAGTCCCAAAACCCCACACTACCCTATTTTTGCGGGCATACAATTCCGTAATCATTCCTGCGACACTCGGTACTAAGAGAGTTAGCAGTGCCACTTGCAAAATCTTCCACTCAGCTTTGGCCAGAGTACTGAGGACGGAAAATATTTTGGAGCTAGATCTTTCAACTCTATCCACCTTATCTTTTAAACTAGCTTAACTAAACAATAAAATCATCAATAACCAACTGTAATTTTCTGTATATTGATTGTAAAATAAAATAATCAACAGATACCGATAGAAAAAATAGGCAAATTACCCTCAAAGTAACGGATATATGTTGAGGAAAGGAAAAATTGGTCTAGATTGAAAACGATCGTCTCCTGGGTGGTTGCGAAATGTTGAAGCACTAATTACCTTAAACTAATTGTGCAATTTTGATGAAAAATCATCAGAACATCAAAATCGTCAAATATTTTGTGTTGCTTTAAATATTAGAACATTTCCTATGTTGAAGTTTAAACTAAAACACTCAAGCAAGGATAGATTTTCTTAATTTAAAAAAAATTATAAAACATTTATTTAGTTTGATTTCCATTGTGATTTTGAATTAATTTAATTCGAATTAACTTCAACCAATAAATTTTAAACATCGTCCCGAAAAATATCAACTTGTCGGATCTTATCAGAATAAAAAACTTGAGCTCTATGTAATTAATTCTGCAGGATTTTGTTTATTATTACCATTGCATTTTAATAAAATTAGTAAAACATTTCCGTAAACTTTAATTTCTATAAAAGGGGTAAATTTTTCTATGTCGCTGGAAAAGATCATGCCCGAATCAGTGAAAAATTCTACTTGCGCAAATTTTGCACCTCAAACAAGCTTACAGCCGATATTCTGCAGAATTTTTTTTTTTTTTTTTTGGAAAAAAAAACTATCCAAAAGAATAATATTCTCAATCAATGATAAATTGCAATTTCTTCATTGACGTCATTCCCATCTTTCGATTTCATCTCGTGTATTTCCGTATTTTATGTGCTTGGGTGTGTGTGTACTGTGATTTGTGGTGATGGATGAACGAGAGTCCAATATGTTTGCTTTGTGATGGATTGTACTCATTTCATGTGTGCATTAAACTGCATAATCAAACTATGGGTGTCAGGCAGGCTCGTCAAGTGAATGAAGCAGAATATTTGTATCTATGAAATGTACATCTGCAAGTGAAGGTACTGGAGAATGTTTCATTTAAATAGGGAGCAATGTTGTTATTGTTTCTGCAATTTTGATGATGTAGTGATTGAAGAGAAGTCATCGTTTTGGATGACCTATTTTGATAACGGTACATTGATTCTAAATTACCTTGAATGTGAATAAAATATAAGATACATTTTTTTAGAGATAATTTTGAGGTTCTGGCAGGTATTTTTTGTTATTGAATTTTCAGCGTAGTGAGATTGATTTAAATGAGTTTTTATGTAATTTAAGGGGTTGCCCCCACTTGTAGCGGATCAAAATTGGTCATTTTCATGAATTTTTTTTTAAGAAAACTACGAAATTTTGTAAACGACTATTATATTATCTTAAAGTACATATATTAAGCACCAGTCAGTAATTTTTTTTATTGAAAAATATTACATCGTTAAATTACAAATGGCCGTCAAAACAATGGTATTTTAATTTTCACTTCTTGCGGTGACCAACATTGTGTTGAAACGGATCATCTGAAGCAAAAAATAGCGATCTCATTTAGTTAAATAACAGTATAAACTAGTGTTTGATCGAAGGATTTAAAACAATATCCATTTTTTACAAAATGGCGGGCAGTCAAAGTTAATGGTTCGATTTTCACTTAAAAAAACGGTCGTCTTTTTGCTATGAAACAGTCATTTTGCATCAAAAAGAAAAACACTACATTTTTATGTATTGAATAAGCCTGTCAAGTTTCAAAAAGATCGGCTCAGTAGTTTTTGAGTAATTTTGGTCACCGACTTCAAAAATGTCATTTCGAGAAAAACGCGTTTATAAGTAACGGTTGTTTAAGCAACAGTTTCTTCCCTTTCAACGCTCATATCTCGGTCAATTATGTTCGGATCGACTTGAAATTCGAAGGACGTATTTTCAGATAGTTATACTTAAAAAAAATGCAACCAAAAAAAATAGAAAAATTTCAAAGTTGCAAGTAGGGATAACCCCTTAAACAAAGTTCATCCTCTACTATATCATCACAATTTATTCCATAGCTTTGATTTTGAGCAGCAGGCTTAATATTCGTCGCTATTTTTCTTTAAACATTTGGCAAAGCGCCTTTGTTTATGAGATTCTTATGCTGTAGTAAACTCTACTACATCCAATATGTCTCGTCTAGCTTTCTTGACCCCAAATGACACAGCTCATTTTGATCACTACAGCAATACAACCAAACTATCTCCAACATTATATTTTCTTTTTTCCTAACCATCAGATTCTTTTAGCTCACAAAAATCATTATGTTTGTCTCTTCGTGCCTTGAAAAATTTCCACTTCATCAGATGTTTTTGATGAGAAAATGATAATTTCAGCGACAGTTTTTCTTTGTTCCTTCCAAAAACTTAAGGACTTTTTGTTCTAGTTTTCACTCAAAACATTTTTCTTGAACAGAATTGTCGGAAAAACAACGCCGTCTTTGTCTTTTTATGATTTGATGGACAACAATCAAGGCGCATCATTGAACGGTTTTGAAAATGATGAAAATATCGTCTAGTGAATGTCGCGACATCGAAATGAAAAATTAAATATGGATTTGTGCATTTAGAAGTAGTAGATAGTAAAAAATGCGAAAAGTCTGACTGTCTAATTAGTTAGTAGAAGCAACGAGAGCTTTATTAGTCAATAAAAGATATAGATCAGATTCATAGTTAAATATGATACGACTGTAGGAAGATGTTTTTTTCGAATGAGTTTTGTTGAGTTTTAAGGTGAATCATCCATTTTCGGTCCTGTGTTCCTTGTTTAAGAAACATTTTATCCAAAATATTTGGAGATAAAAGAGATTATTAGAAATACTATTTAAAAATGGGCCATAAAATCATACATCAAGTAGCTATCTCTGAATATGTTTCGTGATTTAAAAAAAAGAAGCCAACACTGCTATCATAGCTCATCAATAAAATTATTCCTAATGTGATTAAGTCTGTGGTGAAAATTTCATAGACAGTTTGATAGATTTATTTATGTCAATGTTTGTTTCACGTGTTGAATTAAATATAGCTCGAACAAAATAAGTTCTTCCAACGGCCTGGAATACTTTGCTTTAGATTTATCTGCCCAAGTCAATGATGATTTCATAGACAAAAACTGTCAGCAATTTACTAAATTGAAAATAATTTCGTTGGAAATTTCGTTCCAAGAATTTTGTTCGTTCAATAATCACAGACAAACCAATTATTTATATTTTATTTCATGTGAATTGAATTAAGTTGTACATAATAATATATTTTATTTTAAAATATACAGTTGGGGACAAAACTCTCCATACACCCTCAAAATTTAATAAATTTAGTAGAAAATGCAAATATTTATGAGAATTTTATATGCAACTTTACTGCAAATGTATTTTTATTAACATAAATTACAAAAAAAAGTTACATTAATCAATTTATAACCGTAAAAACACAAAAAAAAACGAAAGGCAGTAGGGACAAAAGTGTTCATACATTATGTAATTGAACTGAAAATTCCACATTATTTAATATAATTTTATATTTCAAAATTTTTTTTTGGCCACCGTTGGCATCAATAACAACCTGCACCCATCGTCGCATTGCATCTGCCAAATTTTCAGTAACTTCGGCAGTTATTTCTCCCCAGGCTTGTTGAAGCGCAGTTTTGAGTGACTCCTTGCTGCTGGTGTGAATTTTCCAGATTTTTCTTTTCTTAAGTTTCCAAGTATGTTCAATGGGGTTTAAGTCTGGCGACTGAGGAAAGGAATACAGCTGCATTGGTGCATAATAAAGCAACCAGTTCTTTACAAAACGTGCAGTATATTTGGGATCGCTGTCCTGTTGGAATCTCCAATGCCGGCCAAAACCATAATTGTCTACGGAAGGTTGCAAGTGTTCTTCTAACAGTCTTTTATAATAGTATTGGTCCATAATATCGTCTATAAAGACCAATCTGCCAACCCCACCAGCTGCATTTCCACCCCACATCATCACATTGCCACCCCCGTGTTTTGCTGTTGGTATCAAATTATTCAGTTGCAATACTGTTCCCTTTTTTCGCCAGATTCTTTCTTTGCCATCATTACCGAACAAGTTGAACTTGCTTTCATCAGTAAATAAGACAGTTTTCCAGAACTGTAAATCCTTTGCTAAATATCGCTTTGCAAGTTCAACTCGAAGCTGCCTATTCTTTTCAGATACTAGTGATTTTTTACGAGGATCTCTACTTGCATATCCATAGGAACGTAAGATTCTTCGGATGGTTTTAGGGTGAACACACTTATTCGAAGTATTAGCGACATGTTCCGCCAGTTGCCGACCAGTGATCCTTGGGTTTTTGTCGACCTCTTTTAAGATCATGCTGATATCCCGCCTGGAAAGTTTCTTTGGTCGTCCATTTATTGGCCTATTTTCCACTGATCCTGTGTTTTTATGCTTTTGAACAATGTATTGGACAGTGGCATGAGATAAATTAAACAAAACTCCAATTGCGCGGTATGATTTTCCATTTCTGTGCTCAGCAATAATAAATTTTTTTATTTCAACACTTACTTCCTTACGCTTGCTCATTTTTCACTCCCTTTGCTCACAGATTACTAAAACAAACTAATCATTAGATCGCATTCACGCATTTCATAGGAAATACAACGGTTCTTTGAAAAAAAACAACAGTAAAGCAATGCAACGAAGAACGGAGAACACTATCTGATCAATGTATGAACACTTTTGTCCCTGTTGAATTTCGTTTTTTCTGGTGTTTTTACGGTTATAAGTTAATTAATGTATTTTTTTTTTAATTTATGTTAATAAAAATACATTTGCAGTAAATTTGCATATAAAATTCTCATAAATATTTGCATTTTCTACTAAATTTATGAAACTTTGAGGGTGTATGGAAAGTTTTGTGCCCAACTGTATGTACATTTTCTAACCTAATTCACAAATTATAAAACACAACAACGTTTCGATTTTAGCAGTTATACTATTTTTGTCTGCACGCTTATATTGTCTTTATAATTTCATATAATTAATTCAATATTCATCAGTCGCGTTCAATATTCATCAGTAGTGGCTTGAACGATTTTCATGCTATCAATAGAAAGATATCAAATAGAAAGTCGTCTTTGGTAAAATTTAAATTAATTGTTTTCAATTTTAATAGTTTGCTTTTTGGCCAAATATAAAATACCGAAAATATCTTTTGACCAATTTGATTTTAAAAAAAACTACCAGTTAATCGATTTTTTAACGACTTTGTGCATACATTTTTATTTCAATTTCAAACACAAAAATCCGTAATTAGCATTCTTATCAGATCATTCTATTTTCCAATTTACAGATCTCTTAACACATCCACTTTTTATCACGATTCAAATAAAAAAAGGTAAGTGCATCTATCTTCTATGCATTCATATCCTTTTCAGTCACAAGTTCATATCACATTTCTCGCATCTGCCATCATCAGTAATGTGGCAACACTGCGGAAATGGATTTTTCACGCAATCGCATTCGTTTGGGATGCAATGAAAACTGCACACAAGTCTAGCACGTGGTTTTATATATTTTCAATGCAATGGGTATGGAGATGAAATGCTGCGAAAAAACCCCCCCGAGAGAATCGTAACATCTTCCGTTGAATAGGAAGAAGAAGAACATTAAGTCTGAATGAGGATACTACACACCTTGAGTCGCGCTCGCTTCTCATCACAACCACCCGCAGCACCACCACCCACCAATTACCTTACGTTCTGTCAAAAGCTATCTTCGTAGGTGTTTGATATCGGGGGGTTATGTTTGTCGGTATGTCTGCACGTTTGATGTTATTACCGTGTCTCCTCTTTTCCCGGATCGGAGATGTAGCTGCTCCGCAGTGGGGTTGGGTGAGATGCTTTCAAAATTTTTTTGGTGGAAACTAACTTACTCATCACAATGTCTTCTGGCCTCAATAAATGTCCGCCAGCATTACTTCTTACCACCTTATCACCGTCAGGTCCTTTTAACACCTCCTCTTACCCAGCGGTGGGTTACTGCTTCACTTTCTCACTTTTTCCGTTTTGGATGTTTACGTGGTATGCCAAGCGAAAATGTCTCTACATAGCTTGGTTATACCCGGCTTTTCTGGTCATATTTTGATTTCGTCGCTGAGACACGAGAATCGTTGCCTGAACAACAGCAGAAAGCAAGAATTGAGCAAGGATACGACGATGGCGATGGTGGTGGTGATTGCAAGGACGTCGAAGACGACAGCTGCTACAACGATGACAGCGTCAACGGGGATTTTCTCTTCGATTCGGAGAATTGTGACACAGTGATTTCCCGGTGTTTTTATATAAATTTGCATGAGACGACGAGACATTTTTCAGCGGAAATATTTACGATTACGAGAAAAGAATGAGAGTGGTGAGAAGTGGAGTGCGTATCATGATTTGAGCTTACAGAATATGAAGATTGGTGGTACAATATGACTTTTGCTGTTATTTCAAAGATTTTTGAATTGGTTTTGGTGGTGGATTGTCATGTAGTTTGAACGGATCTAAATAAAGAGATTCTATATTTGAAGCCTTGAAATACCAAAAGGTGGCCGAAAATATTTTTTTACCTGGTCTTATCAAGAAATTTTTTTGTTCACTCTTCTTTTCAACCAACTATCTTCGACTATCCTTGTTATCAATAGGAAGTCCTCAGTATTAAACAGCAGGTATTGTCAATAAATTTACTCATTATTTTCAAGTAATATAGAGCAGTTGGCTACATCAATCCAAACCCATAGATCTTGGGTGACGTTCAACAAGACTGATTGGCCAGAGTTCATCAATGATAGGGTAACATTTAGCCAAAGAGAACAAAGTTCCTCGAAAAATTGATAAGCTCAAACATCTACAGCCTCATAGAGGAAGAGATCCAATTAAGTGATCCTGTAAAAAATAATGACATTTAATCTTCGAATAGGACTGGAAAATTTCTTGAAATGCAAGCAGTAACGTAGATATTTAGAATTCGTGGTTACAATCAGTGAACGAAAAAATACCGTACCTTAAGCGTACTGTACGCGAAAATTACACATACCCTACCTCAGTCTATAATGTTTGCGTACATGTACACAACCGATATACCGAACTTAACAGACACGATGCAAATGTACGCTACGATTGAATACTGTACTGTACAAAGTAAACAAACCTTATCCTCTAAAATACGGAATGTGTACTCGTACATAACCCGCACACAAACGATATACACTAAACGTACCGTACGTTTAGTGTACTTTCGCGCTTCATTTACATGAAAAGGAAAAACACTTTTAAAGTGAAAGCACTGAGTCAAAAATATTAAACTTCACAGGAGAGCATAATCAATTCATTTCGGCTACGGCATTATCACTTTTATCTGTAATTTTTTCCCAGTTCATATAAATGAACCCCAAAAGTACACAGCAAAAAGACACGTTTCATAAGAAACAACCGAGAAAATCCAATGTCTGCAATCGTGTTCCAAACTTAACGTCATGACCTATTTTTCAGAATGAATGAATTTTTTTTTATTTTTTGGTTAAAATTATTTTGTGCTTCTATTAAAAAAAATATCCTTTAGTATGAGCAATACAGACCATTATATCAGCATGTGTTTCTAATGGCTAAACTGAACTTTTTGCAACTGAAATGAAGAGAAAGAAAATGAAAGAAACGACCATAGCACGTCTGGCCTCACTGAGCGCCTGCAAACAGAAAAACAGTCACTACCATGAAAACTGTGACTTTGCAAGTAAGCTCCCTCGTGTTCAGTGTCTTACAATCTGCCAAATACTTCCAAGCACCGAAAATTATTTTCAAATTCTTCGCTACCTGCCCACTTGGCCATAAGTCATGTTCTCAACAAGAACTATACCCACTACCTATAATCAACATTGTTTTAAGACCGTAACGAAATAATAATTAATGATCGACGATCATCCAGCATATAAAACCAATCAAAAAATTTCCAAGCCCTCAAAACTATATCATATCCTATTTAAAAGCAAATTTCATAGAAATCATCTCAGCAGGACATCATCATTCGTACCGATCATCATCACCACCCCTACGCATAAAATACTCGAAACGGGAATCGAACAAATGGCGCTACCACGTTCTATTCTCTAAATTCATTTTTTTAAAACCAGTCAAAAATAATCGCCAGAAAACTAGCCTCCGAGCAACAAATCCCATTTTTTAGTCCTTTTTTCGACAATAGTCCTGCAAGAACGATTCCATTTCCAAAATGTTCAAATCCGAAAACTTCTGCACCGAACTCTAATTACAAATACGTGCACATTTTTCATGTTTCGAATTCGACCCAAAATCGAATATGACTGCGCATTGTCCAAGTGCCGTAATCCTTAAGAAAAACAATTTAAGAAAAGTCATGTCCGATTTTTTTTCTGTTTTGTGATTCGAAAGATTTTCTTGATCTTATCGGTCGAAATCTTATTTCTCTCTGTCGTAGCGCATATGCGCGAGGAGCAAATAGTCCATGTTGAAAGTAATACCCGAAAAGTGCAATTTAACACGGTCGCACTTGTGCATTTATTTTCTAGACTTTAAACGCATTTCCTATTGTCCTGCTAAAAGGATTTTTCTTTTGATGTCTTCACGAAATCGTCTTTGCGGATGTATATGTGAGCAACGATGAATTTTTAGGATTTACACAAAGTTGTAAAAAGTATGGAGGTATGACGGTGATAATGAAAGGTTCAACTAGGATTATAGGCACCTCAAGATGGTTCTGTACGAATGAATGTATGAACGTGGGCAGGTAAAATTGCAGCATGTGTTTTTAGATTATAGATTTGATGATGTGCAGTTGGATTATTTTATAGTCGAGCTATAACGATGGTTTTGAATTATTTGAAATTGTTGCACATAAATAAAGAAACATATAAATAGATTTGTGTTTGGATACCATAGGCGTACGCAAGACTTTGAAATATAGGGGGCAAACACCAGAATTTGGCACACACCTTCATCATTTTCATTTAAGGCAGTATTCTGGTCTAGAGGTTCGATTTTGAGGTAATATTACGGACGCAATAAAAAAAAACCAGAAAAATTTCATAGACAGTTTGATAGATTTATTTATGTCAATGTTTGTTTCACGTGTTGAATTAAATATAGCTCGAACAAAATAAGTTCTTCCAACGGCCTGGAATACTTTGCTTTAGATTTATCTGCCCAAGTCAATGATGATTTCATAGACAAAAACTGTCAGCAAT
The DNA here is from genome assembly GCA_947369275.1 of Nemotelus nigrinus. Taxonomy (NCBI): domain Eukaryota; kingdom Metazoa; phylum Arthropoda; class Insecta; order Diptera; family Stratiomyidae; genus Nemotelus; species Nemotelus nigrinus. Next base: position 28,464,802 of record OX376375.1, on the reverse strand, counting down.
TTACTAAATTGAAAATAATTTCGTTGGAAATTTCGTTCCAAGAATTTTGTTCGTTCAATAATCACAGACAAACCAATTATTTATATTTTATTTCATGTGAATTGAATTAAGTTGTACATAATAATATATTTTATTTTAAAATATACAGTTGGGGACAAAACTCTCCATACACCCTCAAAATTTAATAAATTTAGTAGAAAATGCAAATATTTATGAGAATTTTATATGCAACTTTACTGCAAATGTATTTTTATTAACATAAATTACAAAAAAAAGTTACATTAATCAATTTATAACCGTAAAAACACAAAAAAAAACGAAAGGCAGTAGGGACAAAAGTGTTCATACATTATGTAATTGAACTGAAAATTCCACATTATTTAATATAATTTTATATTTCAAAATTTTTTTTTGGCCACCGTTGGCATCAATAACAACCTGCACCCATCGTCGCATTGCATCTGCCAAATTTTCAGTAACTTCGGCAGTTATTTCTCCCCAGGCTTGTTGAAGCGCAGTTTTGAGTGACTCCTTGCTGCTGGTGTGAATTTTCCAGATTTTTCTTTTCTTAAGTTTCCAAGTATGTTCAATGGGGTTTAAGTCTGGCGACTGAGGAAAGGAATACAGCTGCATTGGTGCATAATAAAGCAACCAGTTCTTTACAAAACGTGCAGTATATTTGGGATCGCTGTCCTGTTGGAATCTCCAATGCCGGCCAAAACCATAATTGTCTACGGAAGGTTGCAAGTGTTCTTCTAACAGTCTTTTATAATAGTATTGGTCCATAATATCGTCTATAAAGACCAATCTGCCAACCCCACCAGCTGCATTTCCACCCCACATCATCACATTGCCACCCCCGTGTTTTGCTGTTGGTATCAAATTATTCAGTTGCAATACTGTTCCCTTTTTTCGCCAGATTCTTTCTTTGCCATCATTACCGAACAAGTTGAACTTGCTTTCATCAGTAAATAAGACAGTTTTCCAGAACTGTAAATCCTTTGCTAAATATCGCTTTGCAAGTTCAACTCGAAGCTGCCTATTCTTTTCAGATACTAGTGATTTTTTACGAGGATCTCTACTTGCATATCCATAGGAACGTAAGATTCTTCGGATGGTTTTAGGGTGAACACACTTATTCGAAGTATTAGCGACATGTTCCGCCAGTTGCCGACCAGTGATCCTTGGGTTTTTGTCGACCTCTTTTAAGATCATGCTGATATCCCGCCTGGAAAGTTTCTTTGGTCGTCCATTTATTGGCCTATTTTCCACTGATCCTGTGTTTTTATGCTTTTGAACAATGTATTGGACAGTGGCATGAGATAAATTAAACAAAACTCCAATTGCGCGGTATGATTTTCCATTTCTGTGCTCAGCAATAATAAATTTTTTTATTTCAACACTTACTTCCTTACGCTTGCTCATTTTTCACTCCCTTTGCTCACAGATTACTAAAACAAACTAATCATTAGATCGCATTCACGCATTTCATAGGAAATACAACGGTTCTTTGAAAAAAAACAACAGTAAAGCAATGCAACGAAGAACGGAGAACACTATCTGATCAATGTATGAACACTTTTGTCCCTGTTGAATTTCGTTTTTTCTGGTGTTTTTACGGTTATAAGTTAATTAATGTATTTTTTTTTTAATTTATGTTAATAAAAATACATTTGCAGTAAATTTGCATATAAAATTCTCATAAATATTTGCATTTTCTACTAAATTTATGAAACTTTGAGGGTGTATGGAAAGTTTTGTGCCCAACTGTATGTACATTTTCTAACCTAATTCACAAATTATAAAACACAACAACGTTTCGATTTTAGCAGTTATACTATTTTTGTCTGCACGCTTATATTGTCTTTATAATTTCATATAATTAATTCAATATTCATCAGTCGCGTTCAATATTCATCAGTAGTGGCTTGAACGATTTTCATGCTATCAATAGAAAGATATCAAATAGAAAGTCGTCTTTGGTAAAATTTAAATTAATTGTTTTCAATTTTAATAGTTTGCTTTTTGGCCAAATATAAAATACCGAAAATATCTTTTGACCAATTTGATTTTAAAAAAAACTACCAGTTAATCGATTTTTTAACGACTTTGTGCATACATTTTTATTTCAATTTCAAACACAAAAATCCGTAATTAGCATTCTTATCAGATCATTCTATTTTCCAATTTACAGATCTCTTAACACATCCACTTTTTATCACGATTCAAATAAAAAAAGGTAAGTGCATCTATCTTCTATGCATTCATATCCTTTTCAGTCACAAGTTCATATCACATTTCTCGCATCTGCCATCATCAGTAATGTGGCAACACTGCGGAAATGGATTTTTCACGCAATCGCATTCGTTTGGGATGCAATGAAAACTGCACACAAGTCTAGCACGTGGTTTTATATATTTTCAATGCAATGGGTATGGAGATGAAATGCTGCGAAAAAACCCCCCCGAGAGAATCGTAACATCTTCCGTTGAATAGGAAGAAGAAGAACATTAAGTCTGAATGAGGATACTACACACCTTGAGTCGCGCTCGCTTCTCATCACAACCACCCGCAGCACCACCACCCACCAATTACCTTACGTTCTGTCAAAAGCTATCTTCGTAGGTGTTTGATATCGGGGGGTTATGTTTGTCGGTATGTCTGCACGTTTGATGTTATTACCGTGTCTCCTCTTTTCCCGGATCGGAGATGTAGCTGCTCCGCAGTGGGGTTGGGTGAGATGCTTTCAAAATTTTTTTGGTGGAAACTAACTTACTCATCACAATGTCTTCTGGCCTCAATAAATGTCCGCCAGCATTACTTCTTACCACCTTATCACCGTCAGGTCCTTTTAACACCTCCTCTTACCCAGCGGTGGGTTACTGCTTCACTTTCTCACTTTTTCCGTTTTGGATGTTTACGTGGTATGCCAAGCGAAAATGTCTCTACATAGCTTGGTTATACCCGGCTTTTCTGGTCATATTTTGATTTCGTCGCTGAGACACGAGAATCGTTGCCTGAACAACAGCAGAAAGCAAGAATTGAGCAAGGATACGACGATGGCGATGGTGGTGGTGATTGCAAGGACGTCGAAGACGACAGCTGCTACAACGATGACAGCGTCAACGGGGATTTTCTCTTCGATTCGGAGAATTGTGACACAGTGATTTCCCGGTGTTTTTATATAAATTTGCATGAGACGACGAGACATTTTTCAGCGGAAATATTTACGATTACGAGAAAAGAATGAGAGTGGTGAGAAGTGGAGTGCGTATCATGATTTGAGCTTACAGAATATGAAGATTGGTGGTACAATATGACTTTTGCTGTTATTTCAAAGATTTTTGAATTGGTTTTGGTGGTGGATTGTCATGTAGTTTGAACGGATCTAAATAAAGAGATTCTATATTTGAAGCCTTGAAATACCAAAAGGTGGCCGAAAATATTTTTTTACCTGGTCTTATCAAGAAATTTTTTTGTTCACTCTTCTTTTCAACCAACTATCTTCGACTATCCTTGTTATCAATAGGAAGTCCTCAGTATTAAACAGCAGGTATTGTCAATAAATTTACTCATTATTTTCAAGTAATATAGAGCAGTTGGCTACATCAATCCAAACCCATAGATCTTGGGTGACGTTCAACAAGACTGATTGGCCAGAGTTCATCAATGATAGGGTAACATTTAGCCAAAGAGAACAAAGTTCCTCGAAAAATTGATAAGCTCAAACATCTACAGCCTCATAGAGGAAGAGATCCAATTAAGTGATCCTGTAAAAAATAATGACATTTAATCTTCGAATAGGACTGGAAAATTTCTTGAAATGCAAGCAGTAACGTAGATATTTAGAATTCGTGGTTACAATCAGTGAACGAAAAAATACCGTACCTTAAGCGTACTGTACGCGAAAATTACACATACCCTACCTCAGTCTATAATGTTTGCGTACATGTACACAACCGATATACCGAACTTAACAGACACGATGCAAATGTACGCTACGATTGAATACTGTACTGTACAAAGTAAACAAACCTTATCCTCTAAAATACGGAATGTGTACTCGTACATAACCCGCACACAAACGATATACACTAAACGTACCGTACGTTTAGTGTACTTTCGCGCTTCATTTACATGAAAAGGAAAAACACTTTTAAAGTGAAAGCACTGAGTCAAAAATATTAAACTTCACAGGAGAGCATAATCAATTCATTTCGGCTACGGCATTATCACTTTTATCTGTAATTTTTTCCCAGTTCATATAAATGAACCCCAAAAGTACACAGCAAAAAGACACGTTTCATAAGAAACAACCGAGAAAATCCAATGTCTGCAATCGTGTTCCAAACTTAACGTCATGACCTATTTTTCAGAATGAATGAATTTTTTTTTATTTTTTGGTTAAAATTATTTTGTGCTTCTATTAAAAAAAATATCCTTTAGTATGAGCAATACAGACCATTATATCAGCATGTGTTTCTAATGGCTAAACTGAACTTTTTGCAACTGAAATGAAGAGAAAGAAAATGAAAGAAACGACCATAGCACGTCTGGCCTCACTGAGCGCCTGCAAACAGAAAAACAGTCACTACCATGAAAACTGTGACTTTGCAAGTAAGCTCCCTCGTGTTCAGTGTCTTACAATCTGCCAAATACTTCCAAGCACCGAAAATTATTTTCAAATTCTTCGCTACCTGCCCACTTGGCCATAAGTCATGTTCTCAACAAGAACTATACCCACTACCTATAATCAACATTGTTTTAAGACCGTAACGAAATAATAATTAATGATCGACGATCATCCAGCATATAAAACCAATCAAAAAATTTCCAAGCCCTCAAAACTATATCATATCCTATTTAAAAGCAAATTTCATAGAAATCATCTCAGCAGGACATCATCATTCGTACCGATCATCATCACCACCCCTACGCATAAAATACTCGAAACGGGAATCGAACAAATGGCGCTACCACGTTCTATTCTCTAAATTCATTTTTTTAAAACCAGTCAAAAATAATCGCCAGAAAACTAGCCTCCGAGCAACAAATCCCATTTTTTAGTCCTTTTTTCGACAATAGTCCTGCAAGAACGATTCCATTTCCAAAATGTTCAAATCCGAAAACTTCTGCACCGAACTCTAATTACAAATACGTGCACATTTTTCATGTTTCGAATTCGACCCAAAATCGAATATGACTGCGCATTGTCCAAGTGCCGTAATCCTTAAGAAAAACAATTTAAGAAAAGTCATGTCCGATTTTTTTTCTGTTTTGTGATTCGAAAGATTTTCTTGATCTTATCGGTCGAAATCTTATTTCTCTCTGTCGTAGCGCATATGCGCGAGGAGCAAATAGTCCATGTTGAAAGTAATACCCGAAAAGTGCAATTTAACACGGTCGCACTTGTGCATTTATTTTCTAGACTTTAAACGCATTTCCTATTGTCCTGCTAAAAGGATTTTTCTTTTGATGTCTTCACGAAATCGTCTTTGCGGATGTATATGTGAGCAACGATGAATTTTTAGGATTTACACAAAGTTGTAAAAAGTATGGAGGTATGACGGTGATAATGAAAGGTTCAACTAGGATTATAGGCACCTCAAGATGGTTCTGTACGAATGAATGTATGAACGTGGGCAGGTAAAATTGCAGCATGTGTTTTTAGATTATAGATTTGATGATGTGCAGTTGGATTATTTTATAGTCGAGCTATAACGATGGTTTTGAATTATTTGAAATTGTTGCACATAAATAAAGAAACATATAAATAGATTTGTGTTTGGATACCATAGGCGTACGCAAGACTTTGAAATATAGGGGGCAAACACCAGAATTTGGCACACACCTTCATCATTTTCATTTAAGGCAGTATTCTGGTCTAGAGGTTCGATTTTGAGGTAATATTACGGACGCAATAAAAAAAAACCAGAAAAATTTTTTGTATATATTTTTTCACCAGTCTTTTATTAACATTTTGAAAGTACAAAAATGTATTCAAAAAATAAAAAAAATTAAAATTGATGTAGATACAGGCCGGCGAAGTGAAGGCTCACAAAAAAAACTTGTCTCATGGTTGACATGATTCCAACCTTCCTGGTGGTCCGAAACATAAGTTTTTGGTAAATTCTGTAATAAGAAAAATGTCAATTTCGTCTGACGTAGGCGATTTGAAAAAACTTTTTTTTTCACAAAATGGCGTCCATGTAAAAAAAAGTTGGTTTTTTGCCACATTTTTTCAAATTTGGGGATTTTTAATAAATAGTAGAAATAAAAATTTCAAAAACAACTCTACGTCAGACGATAACCAATAGTGTTAAGAGGGTTTGTGCAAAATTTCACGTAAATCGGCTCAATACAACTAGAGATATCATGTCAACCGTATCGAGAAAAGTAGTTCCGAGAAAAACGCGTTTAAAACTTGGAGTCTCGTTTCGGGCAGTTAGTTTGTGTGTCATAAAAATAGCTGTAACTCCAAAAATATTTCGAATTTCCGAAAATCCTTTTAAATGCTGATTCTTAAAGGTCTAAGCTTTGAAAAGATGCAAACAAAAAAAAATCGATTTGATCAAATTTCTAGACCAGAATACCCCCTTAAGTATTGTGGCGGGGAAAAAGAGCAATTTTTTCAAAGGCAGTTATGCAATAGAGGAGATAGTTGCTCCCCTTCGTCTCCGTCTGTGCACACCACTGTTGTCTACCATTCGATTCCAAAAAATTATTTCAGATCGTATGATTTTAAATTATAGGAAACTTTATTGGATGAAGCAGACTTCGCTTTTTTAGCCCCTAGAGTATACTGCATTTTTAAAAACTTATATAACTGAGTAAGAAGGCCATCGTCTGCTAGCAGCCCCGGATCTAGGGGGGGACAAGCCGGGGTCCGTGCCCCGGGCGGCAGGTTCAGAGAGCGGGAGGTTCAGAGGGCGGCAGATTCAGAGGGTGGCAAAAACAAGCTTAGCAGACGAGTACACTACTCAGCATTATCGCAACTTTGCGATGACTGAGGCGCGCAGTATAGTAAAATAATAAAAAAAATAAAAATATGAATTGTTCATTTCGGACAACTAAATGGTTCATAGTGTGGTAGTGAGGCTTATAGTAGGTTAGTATCACTAAAAACACAAAGCACTTTAAATATAAACATAAAAAACATAGATGAAATCCATTTCGCTGCGCCGAAAGCGATTAAGGAAGCGAGCTGGTTTCCGTGATCACCCTCCGCAAAAGGCAGCTCCATAGTGGCGAATAGAACCTAACAGCGATATATCCTACTTCCATCCCATCATCATCATAAAGATATTATTACATTGGACGCGCAAAGTGTCCAGCGATCTTTTGGCATATCTGACCCACAGTTCCCCTGTGTAAAAGCAATATGCCTGGAAAAGCCTTACCTTAATTTGCTTCGTGCAACAGGAAAATCTGCGAGCCAATATATTATCTCTGACTGGCAAAGCCCTGATATGCCCTATAGTAATTTAAGCACATAATTTATTCTCTTCGGGGTACGTAGGCATAGATAAGACAACAATCGCACTCGCCCGGTGCCCGCAAAACTCGCGGTCATGGCGGCTGGTTCAGTGGCAGAGTGCAAGTGAAACGCACTTACATTTGAGGGCAGTTACGGTCCTTTGGAAAGAGATGCCGCTATATTTAGACAGGTCCTGCGCATTGTTATGGATTCTGTATTGTATCTGTCAACAAACTGTCTTTCTTTTCGTGGGTCCCACGAAACCCCTAGCGACCTCATCACACAATGTCCTCAGCCTGGTCAAGAGAACTTCTTGAATTTAGTTTTCCTGCTCTCCAAACATAATTCAACTCTTAAGTTTCAAGAATGTTCGATTGCACTACAGATGTCTCGCATACAGAAAAAATGAGCAATGTCATTCGCTATGTAAAAAGACTAGTGATGTGTGTAAAATAAACGAAAGTTTCATTGATTTCATAGAAATTGCTGGAAAGACAGGAAAGTACATTGGTCAACAGATTATGGCAAAATTGACAGTTGATGGTTTAGATATTAGACAATGTCGTGGCCAATCTTATGATAATGGGTCCAATGTGACTGCCACCTATAACAGAGTGCTAGCCAGGATTGCAGAAAAGAATGAGCTGGCCAAATTCGAACCGTGTTTGGCTCACTCCTTAAATTTTGCCGGTGTCCATTCTGGACACTATTAAACCTAATTGGAGTAATTCAGAAGGTATAATGCTTTTCTTCGATTACACTACTCGGTGAGATACTATGGAAAAATATGTTAAAAAACAATTTAAAGGATGCAGTTAGACGAGATGGCCGGCGAAACATGTCGCTGTGAAAGCCCTCTTAAATAATTTTTCGGAAGTCGTGAAATCCTTGGAAGAAGTTGAGCAAACATCCCATGCTCCAGAAGCAAAGTACGAAACAGGCCATCTTTTAAGTGTTGTAAAGAATTTTAAATTTATTCTTAACTTGACGATTTGGGCCAATATTCTCCGCGAAATCCATAGTAAAAAAGTGAGTATCGAAATTCAAAAGGAAGATATAATCTTCGCGCATTCCAATAAATGGCCCAAAAATTGTGAGAAAATTCTTTTGAATATTGGTTAGAAGAATCTAAAGAAGTTGCTGGAAAATTGGCGTTCAACCTATTCTGCCAAATAAACAAATTCGGATGAATCACAAAGACTTCATTATGTTCAACTCTTTGCTAAGGCAACAATGATGGTGTTTGATCGAATCTTATCAGAAAATAAAAAAGGGGTGGATAGTGCTATCACGTTTAATTTGAATTTTGCATTTCTCAATGGTACTGAAATTTTGAATATGTCAACCAAAGAACTGCAGACGAATGGAGCAGATCTTGGACGAAAACACGAGCAAGGTTTAAACACAGCTAAATTCTGCTAGGAACTCTACGTTTTTAAAGAGCAAACTCCACTTTAATTTGGAGATATAAAAAATACTAGCACTTTCAATCTCTTGCAACAGATCTATGTGCATCATTTGCAGGATGATTTTCTTAATACTGGTATTGCCCTAGAAGTTTACACTACGCTTACTACCACATCCGCAAGCTGCGAGCGAAGTTTTGGCAAACTTTAATTTATTAAAAATTATCTACAATCGTCGACGAGACAGGAACGTTTGTCGAGTCTCGCAATATTAGCAATACAAAATCGAACTGATCATGTGATTAATTATGGAAAAGCCATATATTTATTTGAAGAACAAAAGCCTCGAAGATTAAATCTACTACTTCAATGTGCAACGTAATAATTACTTTTAACTCACATTTTATTTCAGACCCTATCCTGTCCTATCCTAATTAAAATAGATTTTGAAAAAAACATATGTATGTATGCTTAACAGAGAAAGGGCAGCGCTAGACCCGTCGTTGTGGCGTTCTATGGGGGAGACCTGTGTCCATCAGTGCGCGTCTTATGGCTGAAATGATGATGACGATAAAGGTAAAAATATTGGTGGGTGGGGGCGGCATTTTTCAGTTTTTGCCCCGGGGCTGTCTGCTAGTAGGTGCGATTGCTGGTTCAAATCCAACCATGATCACAAACCGCATTTTAAGTTTCCCTAGCTGTGAAGCGGTACTTGAGCCAAACCAGCGATGAAGTGAGGCATGAAACTATTCACCTCACATTCACAATGAAGACTGTTCCAATCCCAAAGTCCATACTAAAAACAGATTATTGTTAAATAACTTTACTATTCCGCATTTTACACTTTGCAACAAAACTTTGAACGGTGGGAATCCATGAAAACTCGATTGAATCGTACAACCGGTTCGAAGTTTTGCCGACTGAACTAGTTTAATAAGAATGATTCAATCCACATGTCTGTGTAACATTCCTTTGATTTGTGTCCAACGAGAATGACATACACAAAATCTTGACCCAATGAAAATTTGCCTTCGAAAAATACCAATAACGTCATAATAGCTGTCAAATTCTCCGGCACACAAAACGAAGAGAAATTATATCGCAAAACAATTTGCTGCGAACACAGAAGTTGCGCATCATCATCTGATTTAATGACTATAGCTCTTCTTTTCACAATCGTCCATCTTCTACAATACATCCGTATCGACAGCCTCTCTTTACACATTCATGCAAGTCGAATTATCTGCACTGGCAGCATCCAACGATGATGTACCACAGCAGACGGTTCTTCGGCCTATTGTGTTTTTTATTTAAGTTGCCTCGGGCAACTTCTGATACATCATATGTCTGTACGAATCCAAATATGAAACACTGCAACAATACAAAATGCCACATGAGAACACAACGGCAGACGAGACTTTTGATTTTTTCATCACTACAACATCAGCTTAGCCATAGCTCAACAACACTCTCCATTTGACCGTTTTGTTATTTATGAGTTTTGTGATTTGTTGGGCGTACGGTCAGTCAGGAGATTCGATCGCTTGCACATTTATTGCATGTGATGTTGGATGAAGTGCAGAACAAATGCTGTAGACAATATGCTTTGCAGATAAATCAATGTATGTGAATGTGCACTTGGGTATGCAATGCACTTGGCATCGTGCACATGTTCAACCGAAACTATTATTAGTGTGCGACTAGTGTGCGTTGAAATACGAACAAGATCCAGCCGAGAGACAATATCTACAGATCCAAAAAAAATCTTAGATGCACACTAGATTAATTTGCACATTAAAAATGAATATTATTATGCGAAAATGCTTTAAGGTTCAAAATATCAGCTGAGCGAATGAAGCTGAACAATAAAAGATACATTGATTTAAAAGTTTATACATTAAAACGAATCTTTTGTTCAAATGGAAATTGATTTTATAGTTCAGGGGCAGACATTTATAAATATGTTTTATTCGAAACAATTAAAGCAGTAAACATTTAAACTGAATACTTTATTCTGTTATTGTTGATAATTAGAAAATTGAATAATCTGCTTTTTCAATTCAAATCGAAAATGCAATCAATACGTTCAATGTCTAGATTTTTCCGGTGCCTGAGAGTAAAATTCAAGGACAAAGTAACGTTTGTGCGATTTTTCTTATGGCATGCGTTGAACAAGGGATGGCCAACCTTTTGTATACCATGCGCCAATTTATTCGCCGAAGAGTTCCGATGCGCCATATACATAGCTTAATCGATTTTTCATTCTACTTACGGTCACGGTTGGGGTTAACAAATATTGATAGTGGTAAAGTCTTTTTCGCTTAGAGGAGGAAAAGAAATAGCTCAATCATGCCTTTAAATCGACTAATCGACAAGAGACACAGGTTTATTTGAGCACCAAGATACAATAGTCAGATATGATTTCCTGGACGAGAAAGTGATTGCTACCGTTTTTTCCGTCGTTTCTTCTGGTGAAGAATGAAGATAGAGCGACAAAGGAGTTAAGTGTGATCATGCGTGTACCATCAACTTTTTAGTGATTTTTTAGTATAACTAGTTTACTGACTCACTGTCGAAACTCAAAAATTTCATAAAATGTCCGAACTGATGATCTTGATGGTAAGATTAGCTTTAGACAGTGTGACGGCCGAAAAAATTATGTGATTTCGGGAGTTTTTTTGACCGGGAAAATAAAAGAATTTGGCAATCAGGCTTTTTTCATTTTATTAAGTGTACATTGAGAATTATTATCCTGAATTTTTATTAAAAAATATCAAACCGTTACAAAGTTATTAGGTTTCTTGTCGAGCCCCAAAAAAATGGTCGCCTCGATTTCTCATAAACGGGTCATTTGAAGAAAAAAATTCAAATTGCATTTTGATCTGTATAAATGTAATGATCGTTGCACGTAGTCAATTCTTTCATTTTGATTTGAAAGAAAATGGCGTCCAATTGAGTTTTTTTACTTATTTTTTTGGATCCAAACAGCCTGTTAAAAATTAAAATTTTTAAAATCAGCTACGTGCAACCGTAGCCACTATAAAGTGCGACCAGTTTGAAAAAAAAAACGTTTTGAGAAAAACGCGTTTAAAGTTTTTAATATATTTTAGTTACTCTAAAATCATGTGTCTTATGAAATACCTGCTCTCACTAAAGTGACTATAACTCCGAAAGTTTTTGGAATATTTATCTAGGATCATATACATATATTATTGAATGTATAAAATTTGATTTGAAATAAACAAACAAAAAATTGTTTTTGACCCGTAACAGTGGCTATCACCCTTAACAGATAATTAAGAAGAGTTTTTCATATTGAGTTCAAGGGTGCAAAAGCTCACTTTACAACGAAATCAGGTGACCCATTCGCCCTGGCCGAACTTAGCCCGGCTGATTTGAATTTGAGCAGGAGATTTTCATTAAATCAATGTGAACATAAATTTCGTGTGAAATTTCTTGTGTTTGTTAAAAAAACATAGACGAATATCGGCGAGCTCTTTATTTTATGATAATGCCAAAGCTCAGGGAATTGCCCTTTGAAGCGAATGCTTAGCGATGACGGTAGGGAGACACATATCCCACATTTATTTCTTATTTTCTAAAGCGCCGGTATTATGCCCAGTCGCCGACTGTTAGGACAACACAAGACGAACAAATACAGCCATGGGCACGGCGGGATTCGAACTCGCGGGCAGTAGATCGCTGCTTCGGACTGAAGCGTTAGCGAAATAAGCTACCGACCTTTAGCTGAACTACCGAACTTTAACTCAAATATGCATATACAGTCAGTGAAAAATGTATACAGCTATGAAGAGGAGACACATAATTTTTTGAAAAGTATAAAAGATATTTGTTTTTATTTTTATATTAAAAAATGCTCCAAATGGCAAGTCGCAAGTACTTAATATGCCGTGTTATCTCCATCGTTGTTGAATAAAGCCTGATATTTTCTTGGTATACTTTCAACCAGCTTTTCTGCGTAGTCTTTACACAAAAAGGACCAAATTTCACGAATAACGTGCATCAGTCGTTTTCAATTGGCGAGATAGCTTTTCATAATGTCCCACATATTTTCGATCGGGCCAGCATCAATTTTCAAGGGATTTTCAAGGTCAGTCTATTGCCGTAACGCCATTTTATTCTCCCTATGACTTTTAGAGTTAACTTTGGTGTTTTAGGTCATTATCCTCTTGCAGATGGAAACATATTCTTTACCGACTTTTAAAGTCCACGCTTGTATATCTAGACCATTTTTTCTGATTTTGAGTGAGTTTCAAACATCACAAAAAGAATCCAAACATCAGAAAAAAGAGCCTAAAAATCTGTAAAATGAGCCTCAAACATCAGAAACCGTGCTCTGAAAAACATCATCAAACATTCACGTTCACTGGAGGATTTACAATGCGCTGGATATCATTTGTCCGGCGGGTGAACCAAACTCGCTTCTACCGAACCCAAGCTTAAAAATTTGCTTTGTTGGGAAAAAAACAATGTTTCTGAAAGAGCAGAGGTTTCGAAGTTATGGCACGCTAAGATACGTTCGTCTCCTTCAAATGCCGTTCAATAGTCTTGGTGCAGGCATCTATTCCCCTCTTAGCGGAAACATTGCGAGCCTGCCGTAGTAGCAGGGAAAGAGAAAGTACCAGGTCAAACAGCTAGAGTAGAGAATCGGTTTATTCTGGTTGCTCGTAGATGCTTGCTTCAAGCTTCGTTCGGAGAGGTCATTAGGATTTGTACACTTTATATCACAGGTCCCATTTCACAATAAACTTCTTCGATTTTTTAATTTTATCTGTAACTGTAAGGTACTATAATGTTGGCTCTTTAAAATCCAAAAATTATAAATACTGCTTCTTCGGACTTTGTCTGCTTTTCGCTCAGTTTGGTTTAATTGCGCTCACTATGAGATTTTGAATGGCTTTAAAGTGAATTAGCACAAAGGGGAATATATTTTGTTTTACTAAAAAATTCGATTCCTTGATTCTGATACAGACTGCAACAGAAGTTTCACATTTGACCGCAGAAGTTTCACATTTGACTCGACAAGTTGAAGGCTAGTTATTAATTGCTTAAACAAAATATCTGTTTTTCGTGCACCGTGTAGTGCAGCAAACATCAGCATTCACATTTTAATTAACGCTTTTTCTTCTTGTGCATTTTACATTCTCGTTTTCTAATAATTTTGTAGCTGTTTTGAAAGAACTATCAAATCACAGCTCATTCAAACAATGTTTTCCTTTCATGGATGCAACTTCCCTTATGCTGTATTAACTGTAGCTCGCAGAGAATTCACAATAGCACCCAATATTTATCGAAATCAGGACAATTTCAAAAGGAGACAAATGTTTAGTAAATTCGGTAAATTCAAGGCTGATTTGCACTCAAATCAATCAGCTGATCGAAACTACATGATTTGGCGTCAGTATGAATACTGGTATACATATGAATACGTAATTGCATTCAACTGCCTCAGTATATCCACTATTTCTAAACTGTCGAAAATAAGACGAACTGATGTGTTCAAAGGCTACATTAATTGAATTGAGGACATGCAGGTTTGGAAAATATGTAGTTGGCTGCTATAAAAGTGTCTACTTTGAAACAAAAAGTATGCGCGAGAATACAATGCGCCACTTGTAACCATCTAATAAAACATATGGCGCATGCGCCATGGTTTGGTCGCCCCTGCTTTTACTGAGCTTTGCATTATTTGAAAAAATTTGGAAAAACTCAGCATCAAAGCATTTGAGAACTACGTCAGTATAATTGTCGAAAACCAAATTGATGACGCTCAAAAACTCTTTGAATGCGTAAACATTAAATGAAAAAAATCAAGCAATCTCTCGTTGATTTACAAGACTAATTCCATTTCTACTATTCCTCAATTAATATGGGATCTATTGGTCAACCACATTCAAGAAGTTTTTGATTCAACAACAAGTGTACGAAGCGCCACAGCTTGTTATTATTGAGGAAGTCAAATTAACCATTGGAAACATATAAAAAACTATGGATAAGGCAGCTTGACTACGACCAAATTCATGGCTATCACTCCAAATATTCTCTGTAATATGAGAAAAGGATATCAAATTGACACCATCCATATTGACTTCGTCAAAGCTTTTGGCCGCATTGACCGTAGTTTTTTTCAAGCTTAAGGGGGCAAGATGGTTTCCGAGGCCGAAGAAAAGCCGATTTTTGCGATTTTTTTTCTCAGCTTTGAGTGAAAATAATTATTAATTTTTTATAACACATTAAAGAACTTTATTTTGAGAGTATGTGGGAATTATTGTAGAAAAAAATATTAATTATTTATCCCGTGGTGGCAGTAGATCAAAGGCGCTTCGAAAAAAAGGCGTCGTGCGGTGCGTAAAACCTGGCCTGACAGTGTTATCTGAAATCCAAAAATCGAAGTGAATTACTTAATATATTAGTTTTTTTCGCGGATGAACGAAATTATATTGAAAAATATGCGATTTCCAATTTTTGGTGAAGTACCATTTTCACATAAAAAATCAGCCTATGATTGCCTGTAAAAAATAGTAAAAAATTATTTAAAAAAAAAACGATCGTTCATCCGCGAGTATTTATCATATTAAAGATGTCCGGCAAAGTTCATTGAGATTGGTGCATTAATTTTTGAGTTATGTTACGCACCGACTTCAAAAATGTAGTTCGGAGTTTCGAGCTCGACTATTTCGGTTTCTCGTTGAAATATACCTGGCAACACGATCATAAAATAACCGGTATCTCTGCGAGTTTTAGTCCGATTGACTTGAAATTTTCAGAGGATATTCCTGAGATATTGTACTTTTATGTAAAAAAATAATTGAAAAAATTTTTTTGTTTAAGTTGGAAACCATCCTGCCCCCTTAAGTTTGATAAGTTTTCGTTTTTCAGCGCCTGTCTAATTTATTTTCTTTGAGATCCAGCTTACCATGTCGTATTGCAAAGCTTTTTTCCAGAAATTTGTCATTTCTTCTGAGTGCCGCAAGACAGCCACCTGAGACCACTACTGTTAAGCAGATTTATTTGTTAGGTGTCATCTGATATTCCTAAACCTAATCCAATCGCAATTAACAAACTAACGGAAACCTTGAGGCATAAAACTACATTTTGTTGTTGTACGCCTTGGTTTAGCTTTAAATTAACTGCTAACTGCGATGATGGTCCACACTTTGGTCGGTATTTAGACCAGAATTTTCTTACATTCGTGACGAATTAGCTATCATAGAAACCGGATGATTTGAATCCGTTTCTGACACCAACTAATTCTCAACAAATTAATTTCAAATGATTCCGAGACTGTATCAATGCCCAAAAAATCACACTCATTTGATTAATTCTCTAAACGCTCTGAACTACCCCCTTCTCCCGAATCATTCAATCAGGGTCACTCACGTACCTGTATTCTCGCTGTAATAAATATCGTACTAAATTCAACACGAAATCTAAAACTGTATCACACACAAATAACATTCACCGGTCCGGATAATATCCCATGTACAACTTTGCAGGTTCCGCACCGTAAATTTTCTCAAATTTTCAACGTCACATTCAAGTAAAATTTAAATAATTTAATGTGTTAAGATGTACGAAGTAAGAGAGAGAGAGGAAAAAAAGCAAACATTAAAGAATTATTCGTCTTATTTTTTTGAATTATTACTGATCATAAAACATAAGGAAAATACACGAAGAACAACAACAGCAACGATTATGAGGTAAAGATAAAATACACTAGGGCAGATGGTGAAGAAAAGTATGTAGAACAGTTGGGAGAGAAATGAAAGGAATGGTAAATACGTTTTCGGAAACAGTTTTTCGACAATTTCTCAAAGTATCTACGTGATTTCATGAACTAATTGCAGTCGGATTTTGAATGAGCATTTTTTGCAAACCGTTGTAGGTAGTGTTGCCAAGTTTTAATTTGAATGCAATTACGATATTCGGAGATATTAAAAGAAAAATCGATTTTTTAAAGTTTTTTAAGATATTTTAAAAACCCATTGAGATAAAAATGGGGAGAACCACAAAAATTTTAAATTTTTACATTTTTTAAAAACCTCTCAATTGCTTGATTAGAACCACTTAGCTGCGTAATCTATTCTTCACAGAAAATGTTGTCCTGGTGAAAGATATTCTGAAAATATCTATAACTTTAAAACTAATATGGTCCAGTTAGTTTCATGTAACTTTCCAATTTCCATCGAATTTGCACTGTAACCTAACTAAATTCCCTAATCATGACAATCATTTTGCATTTTTACAATCTTCAATTCACCAAAAAAACAAAAAAAAACACCACCACATCATCGCACAACCACCGTAAATTATTCAGATCACAGCAAACACGTCGCATCGACAAACTTCGCGTTTTTCTCCACAGCCCGGCCATCTAACAACCGGTCCGCGGCCTAGCTGGTAGCCAGCCACGTCTTTCACATTTTCGCTGCTTAGGATGTACTCAAATTAGGAAGCTTAATTACGGCCATTGCTGTAATTGCATTCTTTAATTGGGAATTGTTTTCTGTTTTTTATTGCTCATTGTTTACGTTATTTCAGCATTACTGAATTAAACCACGAGCGTTCTGCGTTGGAAGCAGAAGTAATCATTCGCCATGCGGACAGTTGGCTAGAAGTACTTGTCCTGAGTAAGAAGAGGGGTTCACCAGACTCTGTGATACGCGCATATTAGAAATTGAAAAAAAAATATGAGGCCCTTCATCATTTAGCCATTCATTTTTTTTCTGCCTTCACTGTCCGTTGCTATGCAGCATCGCATCGTTCTTCCTATTTTATGTTTTCCCGAGCAGAAGAACGAGAAAAATTGTCCAACTTTCCCATTTCTTGTTCTTTGGTTTGAGTTCTGTGGATCTGGCAAATCGTTTCACGTTACAATGTTGATTTGCAACTGAGTGGGGTTCACTTGGATGTGGTGATAATTTGGTTAATTTTTCATAATTTTTTTTTCGGTGGAATCAGAGTTGAGTGTAAAAAGAAACGAATAAATAATTTGCAAGCTGTAATAGCCACGTTCAAGATATAATTTTTGTTTTATAGAGAATTATGTAATAATTTTGAAATAATTTTTTTTTGTGTGAGTTTCTTAGTATGTACTTCTTTTGTTTCGATAGAGGCTTTTGATGCAATATTAGGCGTGTTTTTTTGCTCCTCTATCCAGCAGAAAGTAGAGTATATGCATTGAAAACAACAACACTCCTGCACCAGTGAATTCACTAGTACAGAAATTATATTCCTCATTTGTAGTCCACGTGTTGAAGTGTAGAATATGCTGATAGAAAAAAGAAAAGCTCATGAGAAGTTGTCTTTTTTGCTGTGAGGTGGCTTTGGGTTTTTCATGGTTATGTTGAATGTTTTGGTAGTTACGAAATTAGAAAAAGCTCTCATAATGTGTAGAAAGTTAAAAGAAGTAATTTTCTGTTAGTTCTTTTTCTATTTTCTATCGTTTGTGATAGTGTATATTCGTTATTTTCTCCCTTTATTTTCAGCTGTTGCGTGTTACCACAGCAAATACAGCAGCCTATGTCAGTCTTAGCGAATTAGTCAGTCTTAGAATTTAAAGTCGAGTGTGATATACTGAAAATATCCCACTTATTGTTTAAGAGTATATTTTCACAATTATTGTACCCTAGAGATCGTTAATGTTAATAATGCAATAATCAGTAAATTATTTAATTATAATTTTTCAAATTCTAATATCTTGTATGATGTATCTTTTACAGTAGGTAAAAGCGAAGCCACTTTTTCGTATTTAAGTACCTTTAATCGTTTTTCGTCCTGTTTTGCACGATGAACTTTCGTCTTCAGGACAAAACACTTCTCCCTGGATCGATCCCTTTGATCATGGCCAAAATCAGAGCTCTTGTCAACAAAAAAATGTAACTCAATCCAGGAAAAGAGGGTTTAGGGCACCTGTCTGATTGATCTTCAGAAGGTATCCGACTCTATACGGATTGAAGGCTTCGCATATAAAATAATCAATTTCGTTTTTCCAATATGGTTAATCAAAATCTGTGACGAATTTCCAGTAGAATTAAGTGTACCTCAAGGCTCCGTTCTTCGACCGATTCTCTTCAACGTTTTCACTGCAGTCACTCCAGATATCTCAAACGATTCTTTTGCTGGTGTAACTGTCAATCTTTACGCGGAAGACCTTCTCATCTGGAACTCCTAGTATAACCCACACTTTGTCACAGTGGTTTTATAAAGGTACGCAAACCAGTTGATTGCCTATTGTGTAAAATGGGGATTGCAGGTAAAGTGCAGGAAGATTAAGCTGATATTTTTCAGAGTTAGCCACTAGGACTTCAGAAAGAGAGTTAAAGCTCTCAAGGAGTCACCAGATAATCACCCCTTCGAAGACCGTAAAAACCGCGATGTTAAGCTCGACCATCGCAGGAGCTCCGGCTACAATATTCGGTTAATCCTCAACAAGGCAGCCATTGCGTACGACCTCGTTCGATGTGTCTTCAAATCGAACTCTGCTATCTCTTCGAAAGCTAAGATTATCGCCTACAAACAACTGATTCGACTAGTCCTTACACACCGCGTCCCTATCTGGTCTTCGATCGCTTCGAGTTAACTTGAAAAGCTGGCGAAATTCGAACGCCGTATCCTCCGAAACGTCACCTCCCTTCTCTATAAAGGCGATGGCTACTATTATTGGAATAACGGCCTGTGCCAGAAATAAAATTTAAGACTCCTCCCCTTATATTTGTGTGAGTTAAAAAACAAAGCTATTCGCCGCACCATAGAGTAAAAAAACACAAAAACCATTTTAACTTAGCAATAAAGTTTGGTTATCAAACAAATCTCCAAAAAAAAGTCAAAACCCTGAAAGGTAATAGTTTCGAGCAATCTTCCCAGCTGTTAAACGGCTACAAATGGCGCCCAACTTGGGGCCCGAAACTTGTTTCGGGGACCCTACCCAATTAGGAAAAATGATTTATGAGTATCAACTAATAAATCCCACGAATTAACGTCTAAATTTTACATCCATTCCCACTAATATGTTCCTGAATTGTCTACCTTGCGATTCGTACTTTGCTGTTCAATAGAACAGAATAGCTCTCTTCGGACATGTTTTAATTAAGCTCTATTTTGCACTAGCCGCAACCCTAGCCCCTCCTATCGTTTTTTAAAAATCAATCCCTATTAGTTTACCTTTGATATTCTTTTGAGCTTTAAGGTCTGGGTGCAACCTGGAAGACTACTCTGGATCTTTCTGGTTTGTCACCATTCACCAGTCCGAGTTTTCCAAAGGGCCACTGTCCCTCTTTGTGTTAGAAGCTACGTCATCTTTTGACTTGGAGTTGTCTTTCATAAGGCAATTTTTCTGGGTCTGGTTCGAACTGATGTTTGGATTATGTGTGGTTGACGTGTTGCCACTATCACGTCCCGTCAGTTTGGCCAGTACTTACGAGGATTGTCATGTGGTGGACAGCTGCAATTTTTGTTTTTTGTGTCCCTTGCTTTTTTTAGTAGGTTTGAAGCAACCCAACTTAATTTTTATTAAAATCCTACACTAACTTTAACGTAGTTTAGTCATTTTTTTTTTATTTTAGCTTCAGCCAGCCAGCCAGCGAACCTTATTAGGGAAGTCCGAACGGGACTAATACAATAAGAAGGCCAATTCTTTTTAAACAAATTTTGAAAACGTTTCCGATACTTCTTCTCATTGAAAGATTTGGTTTCTGATACACTTCCAGTTAAGTTTGTTGTAAGTTCGAGTGTTTGATATTTTTGGAAATTAGGCTAACTAAATTGTACGAAAATCAAATTATTACCTAGAACAGTCATCGTCAACACGTTTCAATTTCAGTGAATTATTTGGGGTCGAGCAATTTCAAATTCAGCTTACTTACCGATCTTACTAGCAGTTTCAAACTCAGACATTGCCTCTCTTAACCAGTAGACAGTCACTTCCATTTTTTTCATCTTTTAGTGGTGATTATATACACCTGTGCTCAATACGCCCTTTTGATTGAATTTGTCAGGACCCGAGCTATGGAGCGGCAGGATCAAGCCATACATGATTTTAATTGGCAAGACCCAGATAAAGCAGCGGGATTAGGTCAATCACTCGATCCATATTCTATAGCTTCTCCGATATCGGATAGCTTGTCAGTGCGCATTATGTAAAGGGAGGGAGGCGGTTTCCAGCAGCAGCTTGACGACCTTCAAAATAGCATGTGCTTGATGTTGGATCGGATGGCTGACCTACGCCAGTCGCCACATTCAGAAGCGCTCGCCTCATTTGAATCCGAGTCTTTTGTCCCGATTCAGAGGCCCCATCAACTCCGCATTCCTCGAAGGGAATCAGTGGATGACGTAGCGTCTTACTTTTTCTGGGAGCAAGTTCACCCCATTTTTCCAGTGAACCACCTCATCCGGGTAGAGCTAGCAAAGCAGCACACCAGCATCTGTCAGGATCAAACTAAAGAGTGCCCCGCTAATGCCGACGAGGGGCTTTCAAGACCATTTCTAGAGCACCCTGCTCTCGAGGCATTTCTTGTTTATTTGCCCCTGTTGATGGTTCGCCAACAGCCTTTTCCTGCCTTGCAGGCTCTCGACTGAACTTCGGTTCAGTTGAGGCGCCTGCAAGCAAGCTGTTAAATCGCTACAACAGCTCATAAGTCCATCATCACTTTAAGAAACAATTTTAGATGTTCATAGGCTATCATTCTCTACATCACATTCATCAATATGAAATGAAAATTGATAGCATTTGGTTTGCTTAAAAAGTGTAATTCGAAGGGGGCTCCCCAGGGGTTTTCTCATGAATTTTTCTTGGGAGGTGTGTTCGACATTTTAGGACGAGTGTCCTTTTATTCAACAAAGATATCTAGAAATTATTTTCACACTGAAGGTTTGAATAGCTAAAATGTTATTTTTATAACTTTTATTAAAGAATATGTATAGCTACTTAACAGTTTTTTCTACATATAAAAAACTTTTATTGAAAATACCCCAAAATGTAAATGTGCAAAAATCAAAAATCAAATCTAAAGTGGTAATTGTCACTAGCAAGAAACTCTAGGGTAAAAGAACCACTAGAAAATTTTTGAAGATTTCAGATTTTTTATTTTTTATTATCTACAAAATCACTTTTTCGATTCAGAATATATCAGAAAAAGGGTTAGCACTCATAAAGGTCAAACACGTGTGGTTTATTTTCATTATAGGATGCTTATAATATGGAAATCTGACGGCATCTCCTAGCACAGTGCTCAGTGCTGGCAGACCTTTGCTGCTACTGCATTCGAATTTCGTTTTCATCCAATGAGTACATGAAGTTATAGGAGTAGAAGGGTGTTTAGGTAACCGCCAGCGAAAATTTCAAAATTTGGGAAATTCTATCTTACTCTACAAGATCATAATTGTTATCCTGAAGATGATAATCACTTATCAATTTAATGATAGAATCTCTTATTAAATAAAATGGAATAATTTACCTTATCAAGCAACTCTATCCTAATTTTTTCCTACCAAACTTACTTAACCATAACTGTGTGAATTTCTTTAAAATATGATACCTGCAGCGGAAGGTAAAGGGCATAAAGCATTTATTTTTCGCTATTATTTTTTGAGATAGCACGACTGCTACAGAGTGGCCCTCATGTCTAAATGACTTCTGTCAGACCTGTTCCTACTTAAAGGCTACACACCCTGCGAATTTCTCATTGATCTTATGGGTCGGTCGTGAGTTCTCGTGAACAAAAGCTTCGAGTGCTCAGGAAATAGATAATTTCGTGAAGGGCTACCGTTCTATGTATCTCAAAGTTTTGAATATTTTAAATTAATAGAGTGGACAATCGTGTGCATTTTTCAAAAAGCGGCTTAGTGATTTAAATTTTTTTTCAAGTGGATTACAGGATTAGCTGCACACTCAGAATAAACCACTCGTGTATAGTTTTTATCAACATTAATATGTTCTTTAAATTTCGTAATGATGCAATGCTTCGTGGTTAGAAGTTATGAATAATCGAAATTTGAAAAAAATATATCTTCTTTTGCGCACTCAGTGCCCACATAGAGTCAAACATTTTTAATTCTGCTCCTTAAACAAGCATAAAAAATTATCAGTTTTCATTTCCAATACTTGTTCTTTTACGAAAAAATTCTTTGCATAGATATACCTCAAAACTCATCAAACTTCCCGCTGCCGCCAAAGGGTTAAAGATTACGTAGTCCAGTGATTAGTTTCCTTTTGGCATAGTGGATATATTATTCAAGCCCTCTGAATTTCAACATTAGTGAAAACAACGAATCTTATTGATATGTATTCACAATTTTAAGTCACAATAGCCATACACTACTTGTTTTTGCTGCAAAGTTCAAAATCATATGATATCAATGTCATAGAGAAAAACTCTTTCCAAATTTTGAAATCTTTCTGCAGTGGCGGCTCGTCAGGGTGGGCCCGGCCCGCCTAGCCCACCCTGACGAGCCGCCACTGGGCCCGCTCGACACAAAAAACACTATTATAAGGTATGCGCGGATGCCAACAAGAAATATCTACTCTACTTTAACTCTGTGGCGGCTCGTCAGGGTGGGCCAGGCGGGCCGGGCCCACCCTGACGAGCCGCCACTGTCTTTCTGTTTTCATTTTTACACCCTATGTAAGTGCATATCATTGAAAAGGTGTAGGGAGATTGTCCGTGTTAGGGGGGTGTATGCACTTTCTAGTGGAGGTATTACGGGGGTGTTTGTGGGGGTGTAGGAAAATCTCTGGGGCTCCCAACTTGAAAATCATCACAAATATCAACAAAAAAACAATTTATGAGCTTAAAAAATTCTACCACTATTTCTGCACACTTTGCGACCTGTCCCGTTTCAAAATTTCAATTAGAAGTATTTGATTTTTAATTTATTTTGTTGCAGATTGTGAAATAAGTTTTTTTTCTCACAAAAACCCAAGAGTATTTTGGCTTTTTGTGGTAGGCATGGCCTCTAACTTTAGTATAAGGCTATAAATTGATTGTTAACACATTTTTGAACGACATCTTGCGAGTAGAGTGCAAAAACATAATCGAAAAATCGTGTCATCGCTCCCGGTTCTCCTGAAAAATCACGTTTTTTCACTTTTAGGAGCACAGATCTCAGGTAAAAATCACCCGTCTGGTATGAAATTTGGTACAGATGTTCTTCGATAAATTATCTATGCCCCGACGAAGCCGATTTTAAAATAAATTAAAAGTAAAAATGTTATATTGTGTTAAAGTTGCGATAAAGGACTACAAAATGTAAGCTCTTATTAATAATTCCAAAAGCACTACTTTGCCAAAAGCTCCCTCAAGACATAGACAATAGCTTCAACA
Source organism: Nemotelus nigrinus (assembly GCA_947369275.1). NCBI lineage: Eukaryota > Metazoa > Arthropoda > Insecta > Diptera > Stratiomyidae > Nemotelus > Nemotelus nigrinus. The sequence goes on along the minus strand of OX376375.1, from coordinate 28,440,578 downwards.
ATCAGTAGTCCAAATCTAAAAAAAAATCGATTGAGCCATTCCCGAGTTCTGTGTTCTTAAAAAACCCCTGTTTATAGGTGGCGGTAAGTAAATAGTGAGACCCCTTAATCGAACGTATTTGTATTCATTTTCTCGTATTTAATGCTCAAAACAAATTCGCACAGGGCAAAAAAAAATTACCAAAATTATTCAAATCTACATTTCTAAATCCTAACACGTGCCCCTTTAATGTTACCACTTAAGTTACCAAAACTATCTATTAGCTATATAGTATTTCCAAATCACAATAAGTAATTTGTGCGAAATTGAGCTCAATATCTACCTTACTCAACACTTAATTTTACACAAAAGAATGTCGAAATTGTTATTTGCCTTGCCTTGCTCTACCTTGCTACTTTTGCCTAGCTCGTGGAGGATATCAGCAATTAGCTTTCACAATCTCACCTCGAAACATAACAAAAGCCATCAAACAATTTCGAAAAGTTGCACTCATAAAACAGATGCGGGTAAAATAATGAAATTACGAGCAATAAACACATTTTTCTACCTTCCATCTTCTTCCTAAAAGTGTGAAACTGATTTCGTCGTCGTGTTCATCTAATATACATACATACATTGCATTGTACGTTGCTCATGATTTTTTGAGGTGCGTGTAAACCGATCTTTCCCTTTGTTTCTATGCAATCGGTTTCAATTTGCTTAGCACTAGCACGAGTGCAACAATATACCTATGTATGTATAGATACTCAGGCTAGGCAGGCTAAGACCTCAATTATTTCACGTCTAATTCATCTAATTAAATTCCAACTACAAAGCCATTATTCAGTTGAATATTTTACTCGTACGCCGAAAGATAGAAATCTTGTCAAACGTACATGCATACATCATAGACACAAGTACATGACAATGTGCACCACCGCCCAGAAACCTAGTAAACAATGAGACGACAAGTAAACCAAAGATGGTCATCTTAATTAGCGATTTGTTGTACATTGTTTTTGTCACATTTGATGAGACAGCGGGCGCGCGTACCCAAACCCGGCCATCCGTCCGTCCGACGACAACATAAAACACAAAAAAAAAACATCTACAATAATTGTATCTAAACTGTCTAATGGCAGAAACAATATTTACAACAATAAAAGTATCTATCGAGGGCCTCGCGGCCCGGTCGCAATTTCCTCGCTTCGAATTGTTCATTTCTTTTAGCAGTTAAACATTCAAATTGCTCAAATTCACTTACTTAAGGCTCGTGCGCATCCAGCAGCTTAAATAAATGTAAGATTGTGTGTGCATTGGTATCTCTAGTTATTTAAGTTTGCATACGCGATATTGACGGTCTGAATTTTTGTATCCGTTATCTGCAAGAGAGCCGGCAGAAGCGATCGTTTTCGAAATGTTCGATTGTCGCGTCTGCCGGGACATGTGGAAATTTGTATGATTGCTCGAGCAATTAGTATGATTGTCGATTCTAAAAGTGCTGCAATGGTTGTTGTTTTAGTTTTTAATTTCGTTTGATTTCCATTGAAGATGTATTTATTGTACTCGAATCTTGGACGTATAAATATAGATGTATGATAAGTACATACATAGGTGTGCGTATGCGATGAGGAGAGCGACTCAGAGATGATGCATGCAAGTTTCGTGAAAACGACTAATTGACAGAACACGAGCTTGTCATTTGATTTAAAACATGTTAGTCGGACATAAAAATTGAAATTAGCTGTTGAATTTTACGAGTAGTAACGTATGTATGTACATAATGAATTTTAGTGATTATTGGTTGAATTGTGTCAGTTATGAAGAAATATGATTGTCTTAATTCTGTTATGCAGACTTGGGTCGCTGACGACTTCCGGTAGGCATTTGTGAGGAATGATGAATCTCGCGTTTAGACTTACTAGAAAAAGTTCAATCATTTCGTACCGTTAAAAAAATGAAAATGAAATCAGATTTTTTCAAATTTCCTTTTTCCCATACACTAACTAGATCTTAAAAATTCGACGTACAAAAATTTACCTATTTAGCATATATAGTTATTGAAATAACGGTACTTTTGCTAGAATATTTACAAAAATCAGCCAGAAAAAGTTTGAGTTAACATGCTGAATTTGGAAATGCCTAGAGATAATTCATTTCAAATGCACTATTTGATTATTTTAATGCGTATTTCTTTCAATATTAGCACTGCGACCTCCTGAGTCTATTGTGCCTCCTCTGCGTTATGTCCTATAGGCTTCTAATGAACCTGGGTATGTTCCTTGACGGGACATTTATGATGTCCCTGATGGAGCGAAGAGCAGAGCCAAGTAGCTCGAATCTTCTTCTCGCTAGTGCTGAGCAGACTGTGAGCAGATGTTCTACACACTCTGTCGTTTCCCCAATTCCCCAAAGTATCTGCAGCGGTCGTCCTGCTCCTCACCTATCCTGTGGATGTACTTATTGTATGGAAGGTGTCCTGTCAATGCTCCGCATAGGACTCTTATGTCACTTTTGCAGAGAGCCACTGCTTCTTTTTCTCTTTTGTTATCGAAGCCAAGGTATTTTTTTGAGTGTTTTAAACCCTCAATATTAGGCCAGTAGTCTTCGATCTTTTTCTTGCTCCATGTTTTAATTTCCTTTTCCGTATCTGTATTTGTAAAACCCCAGTACGGAGGAGGACCTATGAAAGGCATTTTTGTTCTTTTTTTTGGCTCTGGTATCAGCTTCCTCGTTTCCTCGGCGCCCCCATATCAACTCAAGGCTGTTCTGTGCCCCTATTTCATTTAGGACCTCTCTCACCTCTAGGAGAGTAGCCGAATTTATTTGATCGCGATTTATAGCCATATCCGATAGGATCTTAATTCTGACCCTTTTAGTGTTCCTTATTTGTATTGTTTGTGAGGCTCTTAGTATGGCAGATAGTTCTGCTTGATAGATCGTGGCCTCCTTTGGGAGAGGGAAGTGCATTTTGCACTTGGAACCTTCGATCCAGTTTTGAACCATCCGTGTACCACATTTGCGCTCCTTTGTACGAGGAAGGTGCTCCATCCTTCCATTTGTCCCTTGATGGAATTGTAACCTTGAACCTCTTCTCGAATGCTGCCTCAGTTTTTATTTGGTCGCTGACGTTTAACATTTCCATTGTGGGCCTGACGTCCTCCAGGATTGATTTTTAGGTGGCATTTAAGGTCCCCTGATTTTAAAATTATTTTCAAGTTTTGGAAAGACGGAAAAAGCTACAGGAATGTAAGAAAAATAGTGGAGGCAAAATTTTCATCGGTTCAAAGAATTGTAAATAATTTCAAATCGACAGGAAATTTCAACTTCAATCCTTATTCCGGTAGTCCAACAAAATTGTATCATAGTGAAAAACGAAATATTATATGACTGGTGACAAAAATTCCTCGACTAACTGCACTTCAAATAGGAACTGATATCAAAAATGGGGAAAGAATATTTGAAAGAAAACTTCGCAAGAAAATTGTTCAAATAAACTGGATACCTTGAACGAGTAATTTGAATCAAACCGTTCATTAGACGTTTCAAGTGACAAAAGCGCATTACCTTCGCAAAGGAGCACGTAAATAAGCCAGTCGAATTTCGAAAGAATGTAATATTCTCAAATGAAAGTAAATTTCAGCACAAAAAGGCAAAGAATAGTATGGAGAAAGCCTGAAACAGCACTCCAACTAGAATACCTGCAAGCAGGGCCGGTTCTTCTATATGTACGCATGGTGCTTTGAATCCAGGCGGCAAAGTAAGACAAGCATAAAAGGCGGCAGAATAATATACCTAATTCAAGAATAAAATATCTTCCTATAAAAAATCTACCATATAACCTTTCTCTGTATGTAAAATAAGTTGCAGACATTAAATTTTCAGTATATATTAATTTTTCGCTTACAGTAACACCTTGTGTGTGCACCTGTAAGACTATTTACTGTAACACCATCCATACACTATAAGATTAATTGAAGCAATTCTAGAATTCATCTAAGTCTTGCATAGAAATTTGTAGATTCGCATCATGTATTGCAAAATGTATGACCGTAGAACAACTCACAATTTTAGAAGAATTAATGAACAATGGACTATAAATTGAAAACCTATGACAAGTGCTACAAGATAGAGCGCAGCCAATAAAGTGTACAAAATTTAACAAACACCTTCAATTTGACTGTTCGATGCAGCGAACAGTTTCTTTTTTTTTTTTTTTTAGATACAATAGATGTTTTTGACCTTGACGAATGTTGAGAACTTAAGATCATAGATTTGAAATTCAACTTAACACCTTTAATCTCCTGATGCAAAATCTGTTTGATATATATGAAATGTTAGTCGCTTTAGTAGAAAGTGAAGATTTAACTAATAAACATATCGTAGAGTCTTTGGAAAAAAATTGCTAAAATTTAAGTTTATTCTTAGTTTGATAGTATAGTATACTAATTTAGATAAAATCAATATTATATAAAAATCATTCCCTATATCTAACCATCACTAAGAATATTTCAAAGCCAACTTTAAATTTTTTGGTGGAATATCGTAGCCATTCAGGATTTGAAAGTACACTTGTCACTGCAAGAAAATCACATTAAATTTAGAAGTATCATGTACGCCAAGTAACCAAAGCTACTTGTATTTGATTGAAACTAAATAAAGGCATTAGAATGAGCCCACCAAATAGTTTGTTTTTGAGCGAGATGAGTTCGAGGATAAATATTTTTCTAGTCATCCCCCACCTGCTCAAACCTGACCAAAATACCAATTTGGAGGACCTGTGGTCGTGCTTCATGTAGTATATTTGCAGATCTTGTGCTGAGGGCGACGAATTCCTCATGTGCACCAGGCGCTTAATACATTAGCACCGAGCCTGCCTGTAAGGCACTGTAAATTATGGTGGTTGTGAAATTATGGTATGGTGGTATATATAAAATTTGAGTCCCATAATTTTCCTAATTTTTCTGTTAAAAAAAAAGTTTGTTATTTTGGAATACTTTATCTATTGTCTTCAAAATAGTCCCCTGCGGACTCAATACAGCGATTTGCACGGTCGACAAGGATATCAAACGAATTTTTTAAATCCTTTTTTGGTATAACCTTTAGAACGACGGTGATCGACTTTTCACTCTCTTGAACATCAGCGTAGCATTTTCCCTCCGCAGTCACATGAAGTTTTCCGGACAATTGGAAGTCGCCTGGTGCCAAATCAGGTGAGTACGGTGAATGATTGACGGTTAAAATATGATTTCTGAAAAAGAAAAGTATAAAAGAACCCGTCGTAAGCGTCGAACGATGAGACAGTGCATTATCATGCAATTTTCGCCAACTTCCGTTTTCACGATATTCAAGTCGAACACGACAGATTCGTGACAACAAAGGCTTCAAAACAAACCACATAAAATACTGTTTGAACCATTTCAAAACTTCAACATAAAATACCGTTTGAGCCACTGAAACGAATTTTGCCGTTGGAATCGTAAAAACAAATTAGCATTGACTTGATTTTTGACTTCTCTAGGCGCGATTTTTTCGACTTTGGTTCGCCCGGACGCTTCCATTCGCTGCCTTGACGCTTGATTGCAGGATCATATTGAAAACACAACGTTTTGTCACCAGTTACAATGGAATATAACAAGTGTTTGTCCTTTTTTGCTTCTTTAATGATGTCTTTTGAATGTTGAATTCTTAGCATTTTTTCATGTTCTTTTAACTTGTGCGGTAAAAATCGTGCACACACTTTTCATGATTGTTTTGGGAATATCTGATACCATTTTCATGTACCACACAGAAGATTTTGTCTTTTTTTTGATGAAATATTCGACAATTTTTATGTTTTCATCAGTTTTAGTCTCCCTTGGACGGCCCGTGTCATCATTCAAGTCCTCCCGACCCCCTTCAAAGCGTTTATACCACTCTAAAATACTGGTACGCGATAGACAACCATCACCATAAACTTGTTTCATCATTTGATGAGTTTCGGTGAAAGTTTTACCTAGTTTAGAACAAAACTTGATATTCGCTCTTTGTTCAATTTTCATTTTTCGACCGGTAGCATTATATCTGGGCTTGTATACGTCCAAATATTATAAAATTTTGACACATTTTGACAATTTCGTCATAAAATTATGACACATCAACGAAGGATACAAAGTGAAGTGTCCAAAATTTGCAAGATATGGCGCCACTACGAGGAGAGCAATTAAAAAAGTTCGGACAATTATGGGGCACACATTGTATATCGAGTAATGGCGTTAGACAGTCGAAGTTTAGAGAATCAACGATATATTTACATACATATAAATTTTAATATATGAACATTTAAAAATTTTCTAACGTAAAATGCCAGAAACATTGAATTAGATACAAATTTTTGCTTTCAACATGATAATGATCCGAAGAATACTAGCCAAAATTTTTAGGATTTGGTTCTTCTATCGTGACCCTAAAAAAGCTACTCACAATCACCAGAACTAAAATCGATGAAAAACTGGGAGTCGCTAGAGAGAAGAATTCGGAAACATACAATAACCAGTACGGAAATACTTAATATTAAAAATTGGACTGAAGGAAAAATGACAACTGCAGAGGAAACATCAAAGATCGTCGATTTGATACCAAAAAGACTGCAGGATGTCATAAAGAATATAGAATACCTTATTAGCTATAACCATTGTGAAACCTCTACTCGCGGACACCTCTCTTGCGCGGACATCTCCCTTCAACTTGCTTACTGGTCCAGTCATTTGTTTGATTGCGTTACGCAAGTCAATGCTTTTGATTTTGTGTTTAATCGGTTAATCTCGTTCAAGTGAACTGCAATATCACCGGAAAGAAAGGTTTTAACACTTAAAGAAAAAATGGGCATTTTACAAGAGAAGAGGTTACAAAATGCGTAGTTTAGCTGATCCTTTTTGTACAGTTAAAACGCCGGCGACATCAATCATAAGGCAAAGGGAAGAACTCAAAAAAGTTGGTATACAAATCTAAATGTCAATGAAAAGCTAGCGTATCTAAGTGTTGAAGGTACAACCATCGATGAATTGTTTTTGGATTGGTTTTTAAAAGCAAGACGAAGAGGTTTCCCATATCAGAGACGTAACGTTTTTTAATCATCGCTTCCATTTTTACTATCTGGTAGTCCACAGGCTCATTTAAACAACAGAAAACGAAGAAAATCGGATAGGATATAGGATTAACCTGCTTCAGCGCATCATCTGGTTGGTTAGAAAAGTTCAAGAAACGCCATTCTATTAGCTATTCTTCTGCGTAGAAGCCTCAAGCCTCATACAATGAAGATGCTAAAACATTTTTCAATGAAATATCATTGATTATAGTCAAGTATTCTCTAAATAATATCTGTATCATCGACGAGAAGGACCTTTTTCGTGTGTTGCCGAGCAAAACCACGCATTTAAAAAATGAAAAATGTGTTGGAGCCAAACTTTCCAGGGAAAGGGTAATCATCATGTACTGTGTAAACATGGCTGATTATTAAGAATTATTACTTGTCATTAGAAAAGCCCAAAAGTCTACAGCTTTTACAAATGGAATCAGCAAAATACTCTCCGTCACCAGGAAATTTAATGTCAGAGCATGGGTGACAGGACAAATCATGATGGACTGGTTGTATTTGATCAAAAAATAGGTTCCAAAAAAAATAAGCAAAAACATTGACAGGATAACGAAACAAGTCACTAGAAAGATGTTAATTTCGCAAACATAGAGCTTGCCTTTTCCCGCCAAATTTTACTGCCGTGGATTAACCTTTAGATCATGGAGTAATTAAAAGAGTTTGAAAATATTTTACAGAATTGTATTTTATTTTTATTTTTTGATGTAGTCTCTTGAAGTAAATTATGCCAAAGCATAAATTTACTTGATCCGATCTATCAAATTAAAACTGTATGGGAAAAAGTAACGCCAATCACAATACAAAATTATTTTCGAATAGCTCGTCTTGTTCATAAGATACAACTTCAGATGAAAGTTTCTTATCAGAAGATGAGTTATCTTTTGCGTTTTTCGCTGAACTCTGGAAAAAGTCCCGAATTTCGGATGATGAAAATGGACTGAGAAATGAACATATCTCTTAACCAGACAGATTTTCACGGTTCCGTTTGGATTTGGCCGGGAAAGGTTTCACTACAATAATTTCCATCTTAAAATTTACTGTCTGCGTTATATTTAAATTAATATTTTACATCTTAAAGATTGAACACTGACTTTTTCCACTTTGTTTTTGTGTGTTTTTTGTCAAAAGAACCGATATTTCAAAAACTGTAAAAGCGAAATAAGTAAATTGTTGCGTGTCGAATACTAGAGATCTACTTAGTGAATATTAAAAACAAAATTTGAAAAAAATTCTATTTGTTTTTCATATTTTTAACAGTACAAGCAGAAGAGAAAACAGGTGGACGCAACAAATCTCTAGCAAGTGTATTTAATTTTCTATCTAAGTATTAACATTTTAGCGGAAAATATTTTTTTAGTCAAGGCCCGCATAGGTGCCGAAAAGCAGTTCTTATTTTACTAAAAAAAGACTGGCCGACTGTTTTCGTCTGACTCTAATGCTGCCATGATCTTGTGAAGAAATCTAATAGATTAGTTTTTGTATACATACAAGGAAAAACCCGTTAATCTTCCAAACTCCAATTTCAATACTTCGTCATAGTAAATGAATAAGCTGTTTTTTTATTCACATCCCTCATTAATCCACAATATCAGTACCTACTACAATTTTACTCCAACGAAACAACTCGTCTTATCGAATTACCATAGGAAAACCACAAAAAAAAAACTCTCAGACATCTACTACATTCCGTATAATATCCAAATATACATTTCGAATCTCATGCGAAATCCTACTGCATACATATTCATTTCCTCAAAAACCAACATCAGGATGTTGTTATCCGGAACAAATGCACAAAACGCGCGATATACTCGATAATTACACGTCTCAGTGCGATAACAAATAATACTATAATGAATTAGCGTAGTGAGTATGTAGTTTTTGTTACGGCAAAATAAATTTAATCACTGATATTTTTCGGTTTTTACTTCACACATAAAACGATAATCGTTTTAGTTATGCTCTAAGCAGATTGAATAATATATATGTATATGCACCATATTTATAATATATGCAGATTGAGTAATAGTGTGTTGATTTTTTCTTCAATGAGAATTCGAGTCTCATTAGAAGATTAATTTTTTTAGTGAATAATTTTGATAAGCAACGTACTTTCCCATAGATCAACAGCATGCAGATATTTTTTTTTAGTTCTATGATTATGGAAAAGTAAGTAGATATTATTTACTTTAAGCATTTTACGTTACGAAGCAGTAATTATAATAGAAGAATGAGGGGAGTGCTTGGCTTTGGTACAGGTCAGCAAACTTACTAAACCACTAAACAACAATTTTTTTTGTAGTGCTGTCAATTACATCAACTAGGCACTCATTTTTTTAAAAATATCTGCGCGAAATATTGAACGTAGAATAAATAATTTTGCGGCTTTAATATTTTTCTCTCCAAATTTCGTTTATACATATGTACATTTTGCATAATTTCCAGCATACCTATACTCTGATTTGAATCTGATTTTTTCTTATCATTGATTTTTGAAAAATGACGAAGAAAAAAAAACAACGGAGCTGAAGCTGAACTAATTCAATTTGCATATAAAATTGCCTTCATTCTGTTTCAAGTCAGGTAGTGTCATTGAACTTTTGATTTGCAAATCAATAATATATTTTTTTAATTTTCTATAATGAAATAAATTCGACTTTTCCAAAAAAGCAGAAAATATTGAGGGCTTACTTTCTTTAGCTTATGTTTTGATATAATAAAAACAATGAAAATTCATGAAATTTTGAATTGATTACTTACATTTTATTCCGAATAGTTAATGCTTACGAGTAAAAACCTGCAAATAAAGGCAAAACATTAATAAACATGTTCAGAAAAACCTTTATAATGTGTTCAGGAAAGATAACAACTGATTTTCATCGAATTTACATTTTTTGGTTATTATGTGGAATTGATTTCAAGTTTTAAAATCGACTTCAATTTAAAAAAAAAAAAAGATAATACGTATACATACATCCACATTTAACACAAAAGGTCTGCAGTCTCAAGGGCAATGCAAGGCACATTCAAATATTTGTCAGTGAATATGAGCATAAATAACACCTGTTTTCGTGGCGCCAAAGCACTGTTGTGGATATTCTTTCATTACATCATTTGAACCAGAACCACCTTATGCTCGTTCAGTCGTTCGATCTGTCGCAATTTCAATCGAAAGCACTGCTCTCATCGATGCATTAAACAAAAAAAAATCCTTTGCAACACGTGTGAAGATTTTCGATGCAACTGTCTGAAACTCAGACGAATCGAACGGCAGATATTGTGTATGCATGTATGTGTGCGTATGTAAAAAGGCTCTTACAGATGAAATGAACATGAGCTTTTCGAGTGATCCGGAACCGGGTAAGCATCAATTCCATAAATGTGCATGCAGGAAAGAATTTCAAACTCCAAGACTGTTAATTAACCCATCGAAACGATGCACAGTTAATACCTTCGATGGTAAATTCATTAGAACTTTCTTGAAAGTCTTTTGTTCTTTCACTTCACCCCCGAACAAAAAATCTGACTCCATTGCACAAGAGTCTAGACGTAGGTACATTGTAAATTTCACTTACCATTGCGCTCACAATTCATCACCAACGGTCCAGATGACCAATTATTGTAAGACAAATAAATAGCACTATATTAAATACAACTAGGCAAAATATTTACTGCACTAAACACCATTTTTCACAGCATCTCACAAAACACGTACATGAACATGTAGGGAAAATTCGACACTGGGCCCGATGCAAATTGGCGGGGCGATTATGTGTCAGATGTCATATCAGATAGCATGTATCTAAGACTTCAACCACAATGCATTTTATCTAAAACCATCTTTCCGTTTATGCAGAAAATCAGCATGAAGCTATTACCCTTTCGTGCAGTATCGGAATCTAAGGGGGTTTGAATTCTTCAAAGTGACTGTTTGATAATAATGATGAAGAAATTCTTAAGCTATATTAATTTAGAAATATTATACTAGACTTTTGCCTAGATGTGAATTATTTTATGTTATTAGCAAAACGATCAGACTTATACCTAGATTTGAATTATTTTTAATGATCAGATAGTTTATGTATATAGAATAGATGGCTTTTGGAGATAAAATGCATTGTGGTTGAAGTCCTTGATACTGTCCGATATGACATCTGATCGGCCCGCCAATTTACATCGGGCCAAGTGTCGAATTTCCAAAGCATACGTGTGCGGTGAAGTGCTGTGTAAAATTTTGTTTTATGTGATAAATATTAAGTTTAGTGTTATCTAACATAGTGTTGTTGATTTATGTTTCAATTACTGACTTTGTCGATCGCTGATTATGTATTCTAGAACGTGAGCGCAATGGTAAGTGAAATTTTCAATGTACCTACATATCTCTTGTAGACTCGAGCGATAAAGTCAGATTTCTTGTTCGGGGATCGCGGGTGAAGAGCATGCGCAGTAAAATTCTCGCAAGAAAGTTCTGATGCGTGGTGCGTTCTCGGTGTTAAAATGCAGTTTTGTTTTGTTTTATTGCACTAAGAAAAACAGATTGTTCGATTGAGCACACTTGTTGAAATGTTATTGTCGGGAAATTTGAAAAATTAATTTTCGAATGGGTATTAGCGATTCACAGTTTTTTTTTTACACAAAAATGTATATTTCATAAGAATTTAATTTATTCCATAGATTAATATTTTGGACTGATGTTTCTTGGAGATTTCGATGTGGATATTTTTCGAACTGTATTTTTTTATTAATCATAGTTTGAAAAGTATCCACATCGAAATTTCTAAGCATTATCATTATCATTCCCAATAGTCTATAGCCTATAGAAATAACTAAATTCCAGTGAAAGATTCATTTTTGCGTCAAAGATTGTGATTTACCCATTCGAAAATTAGTTTTTTAGAAAATTTTCAATAAAATAGTATTGGAACAAGTTGAATTAATCGAAAGCTCTGCTCGCCTTGGTGCCAGATAACAAAAAACTGCATTTTTACACCGATAACGCACCAATTCCATCCTGAATCGCTTTATTTTTGTTATTAGTTTGCGAATTTTCATTAGGGTGTTTTTTTGACATTTATGGTAATGGTATCTGCTCTTCTTGCTGTTAAGGGGTTAGTCCACTGTTAAACTGCTCAAAATGAACTTTTTTTTTAAACAGCTACCAACAAAAAACTATTCAAGATATGGATTTGAAATTTTACATATATCTTTATTAAAGCTAGGAGTTAACATTTTCATTAGAAAAAATTGTTAGAAAACAAAATGGCGGCCGCCTCAATGGATCGCCGCAGCACCGCCGAAAAAAAAAAGCAAATTGCGCCTCGTAAATTTCTGGACAAAATAAGCATCTGTGAGCAAAATACCAAAAAGATTTCATTAGTTTTGAGTATAAAGGACTGCACGGGCCTAAATTTAGAACAAAAAAAAAATTTTTTGACGATCTGGGAAACATTTTATTGAATAAAAAAATTTTTTTTATTCAGTTTTTTGATTCAAAAGTATACCACATTTTTTTTAATCGCTTTAGGGCTCTAAAGTTAGGCCCGTGCAGTCCTTTATACTCAAGACTAATGAAATATTTTTGATAATTTGTTCACAGATGCTTATTTTGTCCAGGAATTTACGAGGCGCAATTTGCTTTTTTTTTTCGGCGGTGCTGCGGCGATCCATTGGGGCGGCCGCCATTTTGTTTTCTAATATTTTTTTCCAATGAAAATGTTAACTCTTAACTTCAATGAAGATGCATGTAAAATTTCAAATCGATATCTTGAATAGTTTTTTTTTGGTAGCTGTTTAAAAAAAAAGTTCATTTGGAGCAGTTTAACAGTGGACTAACTCCTTAAGGGGAGAAACCTGTTTAGGAGGCTGAAATTTTGGTGTTTTTCGTGAATTTTTTTACCGGAGAAGGAATAATCAGAATTTCATTAAACTTGTAGGATATTTTACTCATGTTTTGAAATACGCTTTGTGATTTTTTCAAGTCATTTCCGCCGGTTATAGTGGAGCTAGAAGCTGCTGTCAATGTACGATCGCCAATCGAGTTTTTTGATGGTGGGCATTCCTGAAGTCACAATTTTTATCTGTAATCATTACAATTTTTTTCATTAACAACATATTTCCTAAGAATATAAACCTAATTGTGATCAGAAAAGTTGAAAATTGCATGTTTTTGATGTGTTTGAACACAATGTCATGTTTTTATACCATGTTCTTTCACCTTTTTTGCATTAAAAGAATATTTTTAATAATAATATAATCACAGAGTTAGATTCATATAGATTTTAATTGAATAACGAAAATTCTCACGAATTTTCATTTATAACTTTTTGAGCTAGACGTTGAATAAAGTCGTTTCGAGAAACACGCGTTTGAAAAAAACGTAGCGCAGCGAGAATTTTAAGGCTGTAATTATTAGGTTGCTGCATATGAAATAGCCGATTTAGTAATACATTTTTAAACAGCTGTAACTTTTTTTAAAGACAATTTATTTAATCAAAGTAGGTACTAATAGTAGTAGGTACTTTTCCCAACGAGATACAAGTACGTTTATTCCAGTTTTGTAGAAGTTCGAGTTTCTGGTTCGAAGAAACTCCTCGAAGGCATTTGTGACCGCAGCTTCATTATTAAATCTTTTTCCTGTCAAAAAGTGATCCAAATGTTTAAAGAAATGGTGATCTGTTGGTGAGAGGTCTGGTGAATATGGAAGGTGAGGAAGAGTGTCATAGCACAACTCGTTTAATTTTTGGACCGTTGTTCTCGATACATGAGGTCGTGCGTTATCATGAAGCAGTATCACTCCATTTCTGTTGACAAGCCTAGGTCGTTGGATTACCAATTTCTGATGCATTTCATCCATTTGAGCACAGTATTTCTCAACATTGATGGTTTCGCCAGGTTGCAGGAACGAATAGTGGATAACTCCAGCTATAGACCACCAAAGAGTTACCATTGGATGAAAGCTTGGTTTCGGCATGTGTCTTGGCGCTTCATCGGCATCTAGCCATTTTGCCGATCGGCGACGATTATCGTATAAAATCCACTCTTCATCGCAGGTCACAATTCGGTGCAAGAACAGTTCCTTTTTGTTGCGGGAGAGAAGAGAACTTGCAATCTCCATTCGACCCGTCATGTTTTGCTCAGTAAGATCATGCGGAACCCATTTGTGAAGCTTTTTTACTCTTCCAAGTTGTTGCAAGTGGCAGCAAACTGTCGAATTGTGAGCGCCTAATTTCTTGGCAAGATCCCTTATGATTTGGCGGGGGTCAGACTCGACTAATACACGCAGATCGTCGTTATCGATCGATGGTCCTGGGTGTCCACGTGGCACACTTCCAAGGTCCATATCTCCGGATCGAAATTTTTCGAATCATCGCTGAGTGGTTCGTTCGCTAACTGTATCAGGCCCAAATGCGCTGTTGATATTCCTCGTTGCTTCCGTTGCGTTGTGCTTTAATTTAAATTCATATAGTAAAAGTAGCCGTTCTTGATTCTCTTTCTCTTTTTGTTTTTACGATCACTATGAAGTGCAAAACAGAAAAGACTCCATAAACCAAGGTAGCAGTATTTATACTTCAATATGTCATATCATTTGCGCCGCCTTGTGTCAACATAATACACTAAAATTGCAGCCAACTTTATAACATCGCTAAATCGGCCATTTCATATGCAGCAACCTAATAATTATATTAACTGTTCACCGACTAATCAGCTATTCCAGCACCATAAAGAAACCCCTCTTCTTCAAATGTATTATTTTGGGCTTGCATCTTCTCGTGACGAGCTTTCCGAGCTGCTTTGTTCTCCAACAAGCTGCGCCTATGCTGTCTTTTCACGTGCTGCTCATCGCCGAGGCGCGTTCACTTAAGTACTCATAGCATCGGAACTAATGGGAATTTTGCTTTGAAATTTCGGCAACATATTCTTCAATTGTTTTAATAACAATTTATGAAATAAAAAAAAAGTCGATTTATTGACCCGTCTTAACTAGTTTCCCCCTTTAAAGTATCAACATCGTGTTGGAGCTCCTGTTTCATTTTTTTGTATTAGAGATCATTTTACTTGAATGATTCAGTGTTTGTTTTCAATTAGCTTGTAAATTAAATCTCCTTTTTTTGGAACTACGATGCTTGGCACACATAATATTTATAGTTGTTCAGCCCCTAAAATACCCAATCTTTATTATACATCCAGTTCTATCAAATAGAGGAAGTTAAAACAATGAATATCACGTTGCCTTATGTAATGACGCCACTAGATCATCTCAAAGACAAGAATTGCAAAGTAACTATCTTTGAAGCCGCACAAAACTCTTCCTCATATGCTTATACCACTTTAACCTTGATTCCCTTCAGCCATTGTTCATTATTCCCTTCCACAACACTCTCATCGGAACAGGCATCGATCAGATTTTCTAAGTGAAATGAAACATTACCTACAGCTAATATGGCAACGCAACTAATTTATCTATTATTACAATGCCGCACGAAACAAACATGGACCAACTGCTGTGCCAACTCCAATCTCGATCAATTCACTTTTCTGATCAATCTAACGAGCCGAGTAATGTTAAGCTAATTCCTGCCGGCCACTCGCCCATCCCAACAACATTGTACGTATGTAAGTATTTAAAACAAAACCAGTACATCATCATCTGTTGTAATCATATCGGTACACGCTAATGAATCTTAAATCTCATAGCTTCAATGTTTCCAATTTTTTGCTCTCTTTCTCTCTCTCCTTGCTTGCTGGACCAACGTCAGACGTGCACGAGATGATCCCGCGAGAAAACCCATCATGTGCAAAGTGCTCCGTTTGACCGACTGTTCCATGAACTAGGGGGCGAAGAAACAAACAGCCCAACAAGACAGTAATGAATAAATGTAGTTAGAAAAAGCGGTCTTGAGTCCTCCTCACATATTATAATGTGTATTATCCGAATTGCCCCTGGAGGCTTAAGATAACGATCAGCACTACACTGAATCGGCGCCTGGGAATTAAGTAAAAAAACGCAAATTCATTGACCTCACACAACTAGTTAATAGTATTTGGACGAAATATCTTTCGCATGCACTCCACCCCGATGATATGTTGCCCGCTCCCCCGAGACCTAGCGAAATTTACAGTCCATGTACATGCTCCGTGTCCGTATGTACAGCAATTTGCCATGTTGAATTTATCCGTTCGAAAGATATTGATGACGACTTCCAGAGGACAAGGCGCATTGCGAAATCCGAATAGATTTTCGCTTGTAGCAAGTGTCCAGCAATTATACATACACAACAACACGACGACCCAGAAATGCCTAGCCCCTCCGACCCAGCAGTCGCTGTGCTCGAATTCTGGTCCAGCTTGTTAGCGGATCGAGTCGAAGAAGTAAGGCAACCAAAAGTACTCAGCTACATTGGACTCTACACTAAATACTTTGCGATCATTGCTGCTGTTACTTATGCGGAACGCTACACTACTTGTAGACACAGATACAAAGTCGCATGATGTGTACGCGATTAGCTCCAATCAAAGATTTTCAATTAATTACCACACAGTGAAATTATTTTCGGGTCTTGTTAGGGATTAGAAAACAAGATGGGACGACTAAACTCTAGTAGACGACGACCGCCTATCGTAATTCTGCGATCGGTGCTTGGCTTAATGATATTTCTTGTTGAACGGGTGTTTTATGCGGAGCATTCCAGATGTTGCTTGGTGGCAATGCTACAATGTTACTATCTCTCTGGACTAAATACAACATGCCAAGATAGTCTATATGGTAGTACCTTGAATTGTAAATTTACTGGCGGACTGCAGCAAGCTGGACGAGATATGGGCGAAATTGAAATTGGAATTGCGCTCAGTATGATCGATCTTAATGTTTGGTACTTATGGTTAATTGTTTCAATATCGATAGTGCGGGAGCGGTCTGTAGTTCATATTACCATTGAAGATGAAGAATAGTAAATTGAAATTAAAATTGGATTCCGGGTAATTTTTCATGAAAAAGCTATTTGAAATTCGATCGTAAAATGTACTGAATGATTAAATGAGTCTTGCGTGTGCTTGTTATTTATAGAGAGATATATAGAATAAAGCACTTAGATATGTTTTAATGGAATTTGGCTGGAGCTGCTGAGTTTTTCGATAGAATTTTTTAAATTGCATGAAATGCTTGGTGTTAGCTTGCTGTCTCGAATAAGAATCAAGTTTTAGTGTGTGTCACTCTTGAAACATAATCTAGCGCCACCCAACCAGATTGGATATATTTTAGGAATCTTTCAATGGTATAGTATAATGTCGGTTTTAGCGGAGTTGATGCCAAGGTTGACGGTATTCGTCCACTCAACAACGAACCCCAAAGCATACTCGTTGAACTGGCCAAGGGTAGCGTTAACCTACCTGAGACTATGTCGTCAAAGTTATCAGCATAGGTCGCTACCGTGAGTACTTTGCTCCTCAAATTTAAAATTGTAGGCGTTACCCGATTCCACAAGAGAGAGAGAAAGCGAAAGAGAGAAAGAGAGAGAGAGAAAGAGAGAGAGAGAAATAGAGAGAGAGAAAGAGAGAGAGAAAGAGAGAGAGAGAGAGGGAAAGAGAGAAAGAGAGAGAGAAAGAGAGAGAGGGAGAGAGAAAGAAAGAGAAATAAAGAGAGAGAAAAAAAGATATAGGATAGAACTTAATTGCACTGCTAGCTATTTCTTTGAAATGAGCCTTTCAGTGGAATGGTTTTCTTTTAGTGGAAAGTTTGTCATTGCCGTCCTTTGGATAGCGCTTTCTCAGGCGCAATTAAACGATACAAACGCCCCACTCCATCCTGTCAAAACGCTGGAAGAGTAGGTCGTCAGATTCCTTGCTGATCTGAATTATGTACACTTGCTCCCCGTCCTGTACTAGCCGCTTTTCGACATCCATGATCTTCCAATCGTACTTTGGAACATCCAGATTTTACACCTACAGCTATTTCAAGGCCAGCAAAACGTAAGCTCGTCGTTACATTTGATGATTTTAACACCCGTGAACCATAGTCAGTTCAGGGTGTTTCATTCCATTCAGTGAATCATCGCATTGAGCATTCAATATTTACTAATTGCTGATTCATTATTAATTTTTAATCCAAAATATTTTAATTTTAATTTTGCTCTTTGGAAATATGACCCTCAAACTATCAAACTTTGTCAAAAAATCGAAACTAACATCAGCTTTTCTAAATTCCAAAAGCCTCTGAAAGTAAAATTTAAAATTGAATGTTGCATATATCTAACAAAGAACTGTAACTTAAAATTGTAAAAGAACTGTAGTCGTATTGTGAACTCTTTCTTGCTGACGCTTCCGACTGAGCTTAGCGCGATCAGGTGCCGTGCTTTCTGGCCTACTGGTGTTTTGATTGAGTTTGAAAGTCGACAGTGTAAATTTTTTCGCAAAACTCAGGCCCGGGTCCCTCCAGTTTAAACATTTCCTGTCTGCCTGTTGTCAGAATGTTCGTGAACTAAGAACCAAATTGATGCAAATCAGGTTGTCCTCTATAATTGCTTCCATGATTTTGACTGTTTGACATAAAGTTGGTTTTCTGCTGATATTTTTAGCGATGAGTCCTTTCCGCTGCATAATGCTTTCAGATATGATCGCAATCGTGATTTATCAAATAAATGACGGAGTCTTAATTACCATTCGTAAATCTCTGCCTAGTACACTTTGTACAAACTTCGTGGTCTCTCATCCTGTTGAGTGCGTTGTTGTACGTATTTCCCTTTCATACAATGTCTGTTTATTACTTGTATCTGTGAATGTGCGTTGTGGTGCATCTCTCTCCACGTACGAATGTTTTTTAGTGAGCCGTCTGACTTTATTATGTCTTACTATTCCCATTCTCCTATTGTTGTGTGTGGCGATTTCAACTTGCCTTCTATTTAATGAGACCTCTCGTCTTTAACCATTTTGTATACAAATGCACTTTCCATTTCCCTCGCATCATTTCTTTCTTTTTGTTCCTTATCACAGTTTCATTGCATTCCTCATAATAACAATCGTTTGTTGGATCTTGTTTTTTCTAATGTTCCTTCTTCTAATCTTTCTATTTTCACATTATTTTTTACGTTCCTCCTGATCCTCATCATTCCCTATCTTCATCGATTTTTGTTTATTGAATAGACCACGCACAAAAATCATAGCTGTGCCGTGTTTAAACTTTTTCAAAGCAGATTATGAACGAAATGCTGCTGAACTCCTCACTATCAACTGGTTGTCTTTCTTTTGTGGGCTGGAAATCAATGAAGCTCTTTCTTCTATTTACCCTCTACTTTATTCTCTTGTATCTAGATTTACTCCTTTGTTTCGTACTTGTCGTGGTGCTTGTCGTCCCTGGTTTTCTGTGACAGTCTCTAAATCTTTGCGCGAAAAAGATAAGGCCTGAAATGAATTTCTTCTTAGTTCTTCTGTTGGGGCTTTTTGGCGTTATCGGTCTTAGCGAGCCGTGGCTAAAAGAACTGTTGAAGAAGCGAAGCCTGGGTACTTCGGCCATATTGAAACGTGTCTTTCTTCAAATTACTGGAAGCCTTCCTGGTCATATGTCCGTTCTCTTAAAACTAGTAACCGATTTCCTGACTCGTTTTTTCTGGAGGAAACTTCTGCTTCTATTCCTCAAGACATTTATGATGTGTTTGTTAAGTTCTTTGCTTCTTCCTTTTCCTTTGCTTCAGAGAACTCTGCTGCGACTGTGTCTTCTCATGAGGATTTTGTGATGACTAGTCCTCTGGAGGTGGAAATTCTAATATCCTCGTTGAATCACCCAGCGAACAGCAGGCCTGATGATACTTCTAATGTGTTTGTTAAGTCTCTTGCATCTTGCTTATGTGTACCTTTGTCTATTTTATTTAACTTGAGGTTGTCCGTTGGTGTTTTTCCTTCCAGCTGGAAAACTGCCGATGTTTTTCCGATTTTAAAATTAGGAGACATTGGGTATGTTGCCAACTACCATCCTATATCTCAGCTGTCCTGCTTTCCTAAGTTGCTTCAGCGGAACGTTCATGAAAGAATTCATACTGCTTTAAGATAGACGACACCAGTTAATGATAATTTCGAGCCCAATGATAATTATCTATTACGTGCGTCATGGTTAATGATCATTTACAGCATCATCAATGAGATTTTGCAAATGATGATTTGGAAGCTAATGTTCATTTGCTCTTACCGATTGTCGCACCATCTAGCGAGAAGATCATAAAATTTATTGGCGAAATTAGGGTAATTCCATGGAAAATAATGTAGTTTCTAGCTGTAAAAATACTAACGAATATATTATTTCAAAAGTACAATTTGTGCACTGGATAAAATGAGCGGAGAATCTTAGAAATTCAATAAATAGTTTATGACAATTATTGTAAATCATTAATTTATGATACTTTTTACTTTTTCCTTATTGCGATTAAATTTTAGTTCCATAATTTTACACAAAGTCTCGTTCACAATTGATGTGTTTCGATAAAAAAATAACTGTCAAAAAAATACCATTTAAATTCAAACAACCTACAACTGTCAAACAACCTCATTCAAATAATCGTGTGTCACCCTCCAAACAAATGATCATTAGCTTTCAATGATCATTGTCTTAATGATGATTAACTTTTGTCGTATGTCTAGGCTCTAAGTCACTTATTTGCTAACATGGATTCATTAAGGGACGTTCTTCGTCGCATGTACTTTGGACAAGCTTATGTGATTTACACTAACTTCGCGAACTTCGTCGCGTGCACTTTGGTCTTCAAGCTGATGTGATTTACGCTGACTTCGCGAAAGCATTTGACAGAATAAACCACTCAGTGCTGTAAGAAAAGATTTGTTAATTGGTGTATCCAGTTCCCTTATATCCTGGCTTTCTTCCTACATTCATGATGGCACCTGGCATGTTGTTTTTATTGGTTGTTCTTTCTATCCTACTTCTGGTGATCCCCAAGCTTCCATTCTTGGCTTCCTACTTTTGACGTTCTTTGTCAATGACATTCCTTGTAACATTAAGTCTAAATCTCTTTTTTACGCTGATTACCTTAAAATTTTCCGTGTTATCGCTTCCCTAAATGATTGTAGTAATTCACAATCGGATCTTTTTGTTTGATTGGTGCTCTGCGAACTTCGTTGCTCTTAATGTTTCCAAGTGTTTTGTGAAGTTTTTTCCAATAACCCTCATCCCATTTCCTTTGTCTGATATTCTTTTGAAGCATGTAGACCAACATAAGGACCTTGCCATCATTTTTGATCCGAAGTTAATGGATCTGCATGTTTCTTTTATTGTCTGTAAATCTTCGAAGGTAGCTGGTTTCGGTCTGCGCTGCTAGCACTTTGCAACCGCTATCGGAACATGTGTCTGTCTTTTTATTTCTCTTGTTCGTAGCATTGTTGAATATTGCTTCCAAGTGTGGTCTCCTCGTTTTATGTACCTGTCTAATGCTGTTGAATCCGTTCAGCGTAAGTTTGCTCGGTGCCTTTTGTATAAGTTTAATGTTGCTTATCGTCCTTATGATGATCGTCTGTTCTTTTTAAAATCTCCATATACTGAGTATCCACAGAGTATTCCTTGATGAATGTCTTCTCTTCAAGCTTTATCATGGTTTATTTTCCTCCAACATTTGCGAGTCTCAGTTCTTACGTGTGATCGCCCGGTTAGAACTCATTCGCTTTTCATTACTCCTTTTGCGCGTACACTGGTACCTAGAATACTCAAAAGCTATGATGAGCATCAGTTTGGTTCTTTGTCTATACCTTTTACATCTTTTAAAAAAGTCGTATTATTGATTTGTTAAGGGGGCAGGATGGTTTCCAACTTAAAAAAACAATTTTTTTCAATTATTTTTTTATATAAAAGTACAATATCTCAGGAATATCCTCTGAAAATTTCAAGTCAATCGGACTAAAACTCGCAGAGATACCGGTTATTTTATGATCGTGTTGCCAGGTATATTTCAACGAGAAACCGAAATAGTCTAGCTCGAAACTCCGAACTACATTTTTGAAGTCGGTGCGTAACATAACTCAAAAATTAATGCACCGATCTCAATGAACTTTGCCGGACATCTTTAATATGATAAATACTCGCGGATGAACGATCGTTTTTTTTTTTTTAAATTTTTACTATTTTTTACGGGCAATCATAGGCTGATTTTTTATGTGAAAATGGTACCTCCAAATTGAAAACCGCACCAAAAATCAGAAATCGCATATTTTTCAATATAATTTCGTTCATCCGCGAAAAAAACTAATATATTAAGTAAATCACTTCGATTTTTGGATTTCAGATAACACTGTCAGGCCAGGTTTTACGCACCGCACGACGCCTTTTTTTCGAAGCGCCTTTGATCTACTGCCACCACGGGATAAATAATTAATATTTTTTTCTACAATAATTCCTACATACTCTCGAAATATAGTTTTCTAATGTGTTATAAAAAATTAGTAATTATTTTCACTCAAAGCTGAGAAAAAAAATCGCAAAAATCGGCTTTTCTTCGGCCTCGGAAACCATCTTGCCCCCTTAACGTAGTTTCTTCATTGTGGATGTTCTATTTTTTTTCTCTTTATTTCTTTTTATATTTTTATATTTATATTCCTTTTGTTTCTCGCTTTATATGAAGGGTTTCTGTTGGATGAGATTTTAATAATAATAAATAAATAAACTTTTCCGAATCAAATATCAACATACAAGCTATACTTCCTCCGTGCTCTACTTTATTTCCGACGGAACTTTAGATTATACGATGTTTCAAGTGTTTACAACCAAAAAACCACATATATTTTTAACGATTTCATCGTCTCCTCATAAATCACGATAAAAAAATCTAGTACTTCGCAATAATAAAATCTCAGCAACCGCTCTCCACTTAGTTCACTCCTTTTTTTTTCTCTTCAATTTCGCCACAGTAAACCATTCGAAAGAATTCTATTTAAACATACAGCAAACATTTGTATAATTCCGACACACTTGATATTAATATACATATTTAATATTCTTAATATTTTACACGTGTGCGATCGTTGTGACATATCATTGAAGAAAATTACTGACTTCGCCGACACATTCAAAAATGTATTGAGTCGATGATATTCTATAAATAATTAGACAATTCGATTTGCGCAATTCACACTCGGACGCTTGATCGCGACAATATGAAACGCACAAGAAATAAAAGAATAAAAACAACAGTAGTTCAGATTGTCAACAGTCAACAATTATAATATCATCAACAAACAGAATAGCATACTAAAACTAACATAAACCGTGGGCAGAGGACAATAACAAAACTGTCATTTATTCTCTACTCAGGTTTTTTTTTAATGTTCTACTTTTAATATCTAATTCCCTCCGCCCAAAATACTATTCCGAATCTATTTAATTTTTTTCTTGCTCGAATTATGTCTTGTCTTTCTCTCATTTCACCGGGAGTGCGCGCGAGAAAAAAAAACATCAGTAACTACACAAAATATCGAATCGTGTTTTTCACCAATTATTTTTATCCAAATGATTGCGCGATTGCGACTCATAGACTTTTAATATATTTTAACGGAATACTTTCTTCCATAGCGCTGCTCTTTTGGTTGCTTTTGATTCTGTTTACTCTTTTTTTCTTAATCGTGTCGCCACACCACTAGATTTATTTTCGGAAATCTTTATCATAGAAGTTTTACTTGAAATTCACATACATACCCTACACATGAATCGTGATGGGGAGAAATGATTTGTGTTTGTCATTCATTAATTTCTCTTGTTGCACTAAGTGATTATGTATCATTGCGAATGTATGTAGCTTTTTTTTTAATATTTCAACTGTGTGATGATTGTACAAGCATTAAAATGAAGTAAGATTTGAAGATAAGTGGTAGGCTGGTAGGTATTACATGCTGTGGAGTGCTGGGGGACTGTATACCTGTACATAAGAAAATATTTTATTCTAGATTGTGAAAAATGCGAATATCCTCAATTGTTAAGTCTACTAAAATATCTGGGTAATGTAAATTATTGACCACACATGTTGACATATGTTTTGGTAAATCACTGAATTTTTGAAGTGTTTCCTAGTTGTTTTTCGAGTTTTCCGATTGCTGGGAATGGGCGATGATATATCTATTTAATAATTATTTTGAAAAATTTCGTATTTAAAAAAAAATCTGTTGGCTATACATATTTTTTTATGTGGAAGTTTGCTTAAAAGAGAACTAATAAAACGCAGTATACCAAGAACGCACAGATATTCTTTCAAATCAATAGTAAGGACATGTATCGAGGATTTGCTTAAGGGGTTAGTCCACTGTTAAGGGGTGAGTAGGGTTAATTCGTGTAAAAGAAGGCACATTTTTGTGATTTTTTTCAAATGAAACAGTCAAAATCTATTTACTAAAACCAATGGTACATTATAGTATAACATTTGAAGAATATTATGCGAAATTTTCATGAAAAAATATTAAAAAATACGACAATGGCAGCAATTCTTCTGGAGCGTCTCGGAAAAAAGGTGATTTGCGGTGCCCATCATAACTCGGTGCCGAATTATCTGAAATCCTAAAATCAAACGTATTTCGTTAGATAATCGTTTTCCCCAGGTAACGCTGGGAGGGTTTTTTGAAATTTAAATTTTTCACTTTTTGGGAGCACTTTGAACGAAAAAATGTGATTTTTTGCAAAAAAAAATCGGTTAATTTGTTATTATAAAGTTAAAAATATAAACGAATTCGAAAAAAAAACTCTCCAGCGTTACCTCGTAAATTATGTAGAAAAATAGTGTTCAAAATATCAAAAGGATCCGTGCAGTAGTTTTGGAGTTATGAGGGGCACCGACTTTGAAAACGTGAGTTGTGGGAAAAACGCTTTAAAGTTTTGAACAGAAAAAAATTTGGGATGAAACGTTCATAAGCGAGATCTATCGGCTTACTTCACACTGAATCATCAGTGTCAGGTCCATAAAGGATGTTGCTATCATCCACAATATCTAGAGCATCTTGTTGCTCCTGTCTACGATGAATCCTGCCTTCTTTTGTTTGCTTCTTTTTTAGTCGGCCTTCCTTTTTGGTCGGATGAAAATTTATTTTTCCATCACATTTTATGCATTTAACTACCGTTGCAATTGTTGAAAAGACTAATACAAATTTTTTAGGTCGATATAATCTCGCACTAGTTGTTGCCCTATCAGATCTTGTAACTTTTTTCGGCATTTTAGCAATATTTTAGCACAAAACTGAACGAAAATGAAGCTAAAATGATGCGAAAATCGGAAAGTGCGTGTATTGCTCGATAGAACGTTTACTGCCACACTAAATTATATACTCTACATTGACTAAAGTTATAAATAATATAATATAAAGTTACTTTGACTAAAGTTCAAAAGTTTGTACTCTTTTTTAAATTTCTATAAAGAAAGATAGGGGTAGCTGTTATGGTATTCTATAAAAATCGAACCAGCTGCCTGGTAACAATAGCGCGCTCGAGTCAGGTTAGTATAAAAATCCGACAGGTATAAAAATAGTCATAGCTTCGTCAATTTTTCTCTGATCGACTTGAAATTTAGACACAACATTCTTGAGATATTAGTCATTCCTTTACAATAAAAAATAAAATCGAGAAAAAAAATTTAAAACCCCTACTCCCCCCTTAAACTGCTCAAAATGAACAATTTTTTTTAAACAGCTACCAAAAAAAAACTATTCAAGATATCGATTTGAAAATTTACATACACCTTTATTGAAGTTTAAAGTTAAAACTTTCATTGGAAAAAGTTATTAGAAAACAAAATGGCGACCACCCTAATGGATCGCCGCAGCACCGCCGAAAAAAAAGCAAATTGCGCCTCGTAAATTCCTGGACAAAATAGGCATCTGTGAACTATGTTTTAGTCCGGTATCTCTAAAAACACTCTCCTTTAATCGGGGCCACACATTTTCAATGAGGCTTGAATCAGAGGAATTACGAGAAAAGAACACATTAGAAAAATAAATCCCCTCATAAGTTTTCAAATCTTATGCGCCTTGCTCCATCTTGCACCGAAATCGCTTCCTTTCTGTCCATAAATTGATGGTGATTATTAAGATATTGTGCAAAAACAAGTAGGATATTTTTTGCCTGTAGTTTTCCCCATTAACAAGCATCACTTGCTCATCAAAACGAAATTGTTTATTTCCGCTACTGCTCACTCCGCCAGCTATTATGACATTTAAGCTGAATTTCGGAGTCTATATTACAGGCTTATTTGCGAGATCGCTGTTTCTCACTGTCCTATTCTGTCGGTTAGGGATTGGATACATGTGAATGCACGACTCGACGGTAAAAAAATGTTTGCGCGCCGGTTTTCACAACGGGCATTGTCGTAAGCCAATGCAAGGTTTTTCAGCTTTTGACAGGAGTTCAGTCGGCCTCGAACGTTCTTATAGGTTTTATGCGTTGTCCGTAGACTTGTCGCCACCAGTTAGTTGATCGAATGTATCGCTGAACGGTTCGCCTCGACTCCTTTTTAGCGGCCTCCGGGGAGTTTTTAAGCCGTTTTGTCATTACTTGTGTTCCTACTCCTGCTTTATTTTCAGCCAATGTTCGAATCTTTCTTTTTGCTTCTGTAGAAAGTACCGACGGTCGACCACTTCTTTTCATATCGTCCTCGTTTCCTTCTTTGGCGTTGCACCATTTTTTAACAGTGTCCTAATGGACCCTTAATGTTTTACTTTTATCACTGCGGCTGCCCAATTGATCCATGCGTTGAAAAAAAATACAGTCTAACCCGTTGAAGATTTCCAAAGTTTTTCAGGTTTTGACGAAAGGTCGTTAAAAACAAGGTCTTGGGTAAATTTCGTGCTTTCACTTCAATTAACAAAATCTGGGTAAATAAATTTATGATTTCAATCTTTCTTATATTATACTACAGATAGCACGTGAAGCTAATAAAAAAAATACTCAAATAATAGTGGGTTTGCATATTTTACTTGGGATTAGACATACGAACTATAATAACCCTCTTCGAATTTTGGTGCCTGTTTTTGCCGATTCTAAAGGGAGTAGTACCGGTTATAATTTTGGAAAAAAAATATTTTTTGTTTTTTTTGCATTTTTCAATTTATTATGACGTCTCAAAATATTATTAAGATATTCCCAAAAATATAGAAGTTACGGCAGTTTACGACAGACCGCTGCTTTTAATTACTGCGAAAAAAAGATGAAGGACGCATAAGTCAGGCAGAATAAACGGCAAAGGAAGCGCGTTTAGCCAAAAAAAACTGCCCAACTGCAAGAGCAACTGGCTTATGTGGGCTCAAGAATACTTATATATGTTCCAGGGATTTCAGACTGAGCAATTGTAGGTGATAACAATATATTTTTTTAAATAATATTAATAAATAAATAGAAAAAAACGTTAAACGCTTTTTTCTCGAAACTACTTTTTTTCAAACTGCGTACACTTATTCTCCGGATTGCCCGAACCGATTTCAGTCAAATTTGGTGCACTACTTTATTCAAGCATCTTATATGGTAATCTACCACAATATAGGCCAAAAATTAACCCATAAAAATTTGGCAAGCGAAAAAAGTGAAAAAAACGATTTTTCGAAAAATATTTTCAAGCGACCGCCATTTTGTTTTTGATCATTTTTTTTAAATATTGTGATAGATTACCACGTAAAAAACATTCCTCTTTAGAATGCGGTTTGGTTTTGTTGTTTCAGATTCTTCATTCCTGAGATTATCTTTCCGCAGTATGACGAGGCATTTTTCGAGACATGAACTTTTGCGCCCTCTATAAATAAGTAGAAAAATGAAAAAAAATAATAAAATATTTTTTTTTTGTAATCTTCAAAATGTGCTTTTTACCCATGCAAATTTTTAAATATTATACATAATATAAGAGGTGAAACAAAACTTTGAAAATTAGGCTGTTTTTAAGCATTCTAACCGGTACAACCCCCTTAAACAAAAGTCATTAAGTCATTAAATTTAGATCAAATCTCTATATAGGAGTTAATTAAAGCTGTGTAGGTTTGAGAAAAATTAAGGAGTTTAAAACAATGTATAGATAGTTTTTTCCTGATAAATTCATTCGGGTTGATTTTTCATGTCCAAGGGCAGAAACTTTTGCACCACTCTATAAAATATGCATCCATCGTAAAAAAGTAGTGCCCGAAATTCTATGGGATCAGTCCAACGTAAATTTACACGTACCCTGTTATTTAAGCAAAATCGTTCTCATCTAGTTTATTCCGGCTGACTAAACCAACTTCAATCGTTCTACACTCGTCGGATTTGCCTCGATCATTTCTGTACAAGCTTTGACCAGATCTACCTATTCATTTGATCTGTCATGTCATCAGTATTCGAAATCCTTACCCGACCACTCGCTGCTCAGAATCTTTTACAATTTCACTTGCAAAATTTTGCACCCATTAAGATTAATGAAAACCATTCGCCCCACCACTTTTAAAATTAATGAGAGCTCATAATTTTCCGTTGCTAGTACAATGTATCAATATTTTAAAACTTATAATCGGCATGTAATTGGATTTCTTTTAAAATGTGAAACAAATAAATGAATAAATGTATACAATTCATTCTCGCTGTATTGTAGTCCATTAAAGCAAAAACATCGAACGCAGAACGTCTAATTTTTAAAGTTTATTTCTATAACTATTCTTCGAGTTGAACCAAACTAGCTCCATTGTAAGAGCCTCCTCTGATAAATACACTTTACATCCGGGAGAATTTCAGAGCAACTGGATGCTAATATTATTATTATTCATAGAAAAGTATACGAAAGCGTACAATATAGTAATCTCGTTCATTAATTTTTTACCAATAAATAAATCAATAATCGAATGTAATTTTTTTTTAATAAAATATATAAATAGTTAATTATGCTAATTTTCCTAGTTTGTATATTTTTCGAAAATCAATGCATTTTATATGCGCATACTGATTTAACTTTGCACTAAACATAACAAAACGATCGTTGAATATGAATAAGTTGCATGTTAAAATTAAAATAAGTGTGTTTGCAGCACAGAGATAGTATCTTTGCAGGAATGCGCTGTATTGATGTTGTGATTATTTTCAATTTTTTTTTTGTGGTCGTATTTTATTTTCACTTGACCTGCTGTGAAAAAAAATCATTTATGATATAATCTTAAATGCCATGCACCATTTTTAATATTATACACCACAAAAAAATTACAACTCATCTAACATCCCCATCACACCTCCCCGAGCCTATTGTCTCACATCACACACAATTACCACTCCCAAAAATTTTATTGTACTTCATTCTATTACCGTGAAATTTCACCTGACAGAACTCAATCTTATGTACACACTGCAGTTAAGTTCACGCGAACTCATGCCTAAGCCTGCTGAACCCAGTTAGTATATCGGAAAATAAAATAAAAGCAGAAGCAGAAGAAAAAAAAAATAAATAAAACTGAAAATTATCGCAAAATGGAAAATACATTAAACTGTTGGACTTATGTTTCGGAGGTGAAGTTTTAGCGTGTGGCGTTCGGTCGGTGAAAAAAAATAGGTACTTCCGCCATCCAATTACTATCAAAACATTTATAATTTACGCCGAACCAGCCGATAAAACGCACCTTTTAACGTCCATCCAAATCCATTAAACAAGCCTAAAAAGAACCTGCTGCTGCTGCTACTGCTGTGATGCTTGCTACCTCACTCTCGACTACTCGCTTAGTTGGTAAGCTCAAGAATAATAGCATAAGGAAATTATGGGAAAAATAGAAGAAAAATGACGGGAGGAATACGCGCGAAAAAAAAACAACAAAAATGTTTTCAAGGAAATATGGAAGGAGAGATTTATTGTGATGGTCAATGATCGATTTTCATTTTTCGAATTTTAGGTGTGAAGGGGGGTTAGGGAGCGCGAAAGAAATATGCAGCGATATGAGCTATGCCAATTGGGTTCAAATAGATGTCATGAAACAATCAAACGAAAGTATTCTGTTTATTGAAGAGCACTCAAAGATTCTAAACTGATTTTTCTATATTCTGGAATTGATGTAAGGGCTCTTTCTATGCATGAGGAAAAAAAACGGAAAAATACACTTTTTATTTGAAGGACAACGCCAAAAAATTAAATCAAATTATTTTTCATCCCAAAATCATTAGAAGTATTTAAAAGAATATTTATCTCATAAATGAAAAAAATAACTCCACCAAAATATTCTCACTCGAAACGTATAAATAACAATATTCATTGCTTCACCCCAACGATTTGCAATGGTAATCATTAAAAACAAATAGTTTAGTAATCATCTGTCGATCTACACACACACATTACCCGACTCTTGCCATGTTCTTCACAAGCAAATTGAAATTATTGTGAAATCACGTATCGAACCTGTAATTATATGATTCTATGGCTCATTCGCGTTCGTTTCAACTTCAAAGCGCGATCTATTCTACCTGAAGAAATTGCTGAAGAATTCCATGAAGTACTTGCTGGCGAATAAAAAAAAACACGCACCGAAA
Organism: Nemotelus nigrinus; assembly: GCA_947369275.1. NCBI lineage: Eukaryota > Metazoa > Arthropoda > Insecta > Diptera > Stratiomyidae > Nemotelus > Nemotelus nigrinus. The sequence goes on along the minus strand of OX376375.1, from coordinate 28,409,985 downwards.
TAATAATAGCGCAATGTATAGTTAGATGAAAAAGAGGAGGTGGCACTACAAGCTTCGATTCCATGATGATCTCGAATACAACACTGTTCCCATGTCTACTTCAGGGGTAATAATCATTATCATACTGGATAAGTAATTTTCGCGGCAAAGATATTTTGTAGAAATGTGATAATGACAATATGGGTGATTTTTCTGTTTATTCTCAAGTATGCTTTGAAGATTACAAGGCATAGATTGAGATAAAAGTGACGTAAAATATTTTTTTTCTCTGCGTTTGTTTATACTTTTTACAGTTGGGAGTTTTCCCCAGTTTCCTGGGATATTTTCTGGAGTCTTTAGATTTTTCTAAGCTCTGCTGATTTTTTTTAAAGTCTCCTGATTTTTTCAGAGTTCCAGTACTTTTTCTAGAACATCGTGATCTCCTGATTTTTTCAGAGCTCGTAAGCTCCCCTAATTTTCCACATAATTCTAAGATGTTTTCAAGCGTCCCCTGATTTTTTCAAAAATCCCTTGATTTTTCCTAACTGCCCATTATTTTAGTTTAATGGGATTTTTTCCCAGATTTCTTGGATCTGTTCTAGAAGCTTTGGATTTTGCTAAGTTCTCCTGATTTTTTTTAGAGTCTGCTGATTTTTCCTTAGCGGTCCAGTACTTTTTCTAGATTCGCCAGATTTTTTGCATGTTTAAAAAGGGTTTTTGTCTCAGACTAGAATAGAAGACTAGACTAGAATTTTTCCTTAGAATCCCAGAATTGTTTCTAGAGTTCCCTGATTGTTTTTTCCCCTAGACCCTCGACATCATTTCTTGACCCTCCTGACTTTTTCTTGACGTTTCGGTTTTTTTTCTTAGCTCCCATGATTTTTTCCTGGACTCCCGATATATTTTCTGGGCTTCAAGGAAATTTCTAAGCTTTTTTTTCTTTTTTTACATACTTGTGGAATTTTTTTCGGAATCTTTTGGTTTTTTCTAAACTCCTATGATTTTTTTAGACTCCTAGATAGAAGCACAGGATAGCTTTTCCTTAGGTTCTCTGATTTTTTGATTTTTTTTTTAGCTTCTATGAATTTCTTTTAGTCTTCCGAGATTTTTCCTAGAGATCCCGTGATTTTCTCGCAAACTTCTAGGATTTTTTCAAGTGAATTTTAGTTTTTATACTTTTCATACATGTTTTAATACTTTGTGCATGTTTTGAAAAAAATTCCTATTGCATTCCATACGATTTCGAATTTCTTCATTCTTAGAAAATGATTCACACCGCACCCAATTCTTCATTCTCTCTAACGATATATTCTCCGAGCGAAAATCAAAACGATGAGTCCAAGAAGAAATGGAAAACGCAAGTTTCACAACCCCCCCATCCGCATACCCCTTGCAGTTTACCCTGTCCATGCATGAGAAACAACAATACAAAATGGAACTTGTCGAATGAGAGCGATAAGGATGCGAAGCTTTTTATCGTAAGCATACAAGTTTCACATACACGATAGTACTCAAATCGGTCACCCACTAGCACCAACAGCAATCCTCATCGATATCCAAAAGCATTCGTATTACCCATATGTGTCCAGAGTCGAATAGAACAAACTACATGTGACGCAAAGACGAGAATCCTTCATCGCATGTGTGTGAGAAAGGAAGGATGAATAATGGGTCAAGAAATAGCCAACGTCGTTCTATCTCTTCTCCACCTCCGTCTCATACAGCTCCTGGACATGTATCGTCTTTCGCAATTCTCGATTCCCGGCTACTCCAACTCCTCGTCGTCCCGACGCTTAATACGTTAACAGCACATTTATATATAAAATATGTGGGAACGAATGACTACTACAATTACTCATGAAATCGTCCTGTACTTGGTATATTACCCCCGACCGGCGTCCCACTTTGGCTTCGTCCTTTCCCAGCTTTTGTTTCCTTCCTGTCTTCGCTGGGATCGGATCCATCACCTCCGCCACTCTCCAACGCCAGCACCACCGCCGTGTACATGAATGTCTTGTCCAGTAAAAAGGATTCGGTTTTCTATAATGCCTAGTCGTATGTGAACAGGAATGTTAAAGGCATCTACAAAACACTATACGCTCCTTGCAATGATGTATGTACTTAAATCAGTACCAAAGTAGGACATGTACCGAAGAATACCAACGAGCTGTTCAGAGTTATCTGGGAGCGTTCGTTGGCAGTGCTGGGCAAAGAACAACAAGAATTGAAAACAGGATGTTTCAGAAAGAATGCAAGAGCGGACGACAGAAGGGAAAAGCAGGACGATGAAGGACTAAGTTCTAACGCATCGGATGAATAGTTTGTCTACGACAGCCACCCGGGATTCGTATGGAAGCAATGATGGTGTAAGCCATGAGGAATGGACTATTTAGAATTTTCGGGCTCAGGAAAGGAAAAACTTTTCCGATGGTTTTTCTCTATTCTCAGATATTTCAATGCTGGCCTGTGCTGTTCTTGCTACTGCTGCTGTATTTCGTGCGAAACGTGGGAGGATGATGATGATGATTTAGGTTTGAGTGTGTGAAAATTTGGGAGAATTTCATTACCGCCGGCATTGTTTCGGATCGATATTTGTTTGATTTCTCCTTGGATATGACGCTAAGATGTCTGATATGAGTTGAGTGTTTCTAAGTAAGTAAATGGTGGTAATAGATCATTTCACTATTATCTATAGGGCTGAGATGAAAATGTTGTAAAGATGCTTGCGAAGTGCAATGATTTGCGTTGTTGATACGTCTATGGAAGTTAATTTTCTTGCTGTCTCCCATAGTCTTAACTACAATGCAATAGAATTTGTGAAACAAACGGTATTAAGAAGCTACCAGGCTGAATGGCCAAGAACTGTTTCCGTGGTGGAGAGCTTTCACTCTTATCTTCTATAATTTATTTTATTTCTTTGATTTTCTTTGGTCGAGGTGAGAATGTTAATCTACCTCCGGGTAACATCTTAAAACAAAACAAGGAGCACCAAATTACTGCACCATATGCACTGCTCATAAAAAAATAACCGCTGTACTAAACTTCACTACTGCATCATATTAGTAACACCTGGAATCAAATATTTTAACCACAATCAAACAAAAAGCACACGGCTTTGCTGAAACCACTGCTCAAAGCAGCTCTAACAACGAACTCACCTCTATTTTGTCAACGCTTTCAGACAGTACGAATCGGTTTATGACGACGATGAGTAACAGGATGCACGAATTTATTGCTCCATTTTCTTATTAACAGCAAATTAGTTCATTCTAGTCCGCCCATTGGAACGCGAATGGCATTGTTCAGCATAAAGCGGAAATAACATGATTTACATTAACTCACAACATTGATGTATTCCTCATATTGGAAACCCACCTGACGGGAAAAAATAATAAATTCAACGTTCCTCGCTACATTTTCTTTGCCACCAAACACCCAGATGTCAAGGCTAGAGGCGGGTCTGCAATACTTATTAAAAAACATCTGCTCCATCATCCTTTGGAAGAACTCAGCGAAGATTGTATATGTGATTGTATATGTGAACAGTCGAGTGAGATTGTAATTTCGTTCATCTACTGTCCACCGAGGCACAACATCTCAAAGGCAATATTCGAAAGCTTTTTTTCATCACTGGGAACAAAATTCATCGTGGCTGGCGAGTTTAACGCAAAAGTCACATTTTGGGGATCTCAACTCATAGCACCAAGAGGCAACGCACTGTTTGATTCACTACAAACCTCTGGTTTGAGGCATATTACAACCGGCCAGCCAACACATTGGCCGTCAGACGCCAACCAAATTCCGGACCTCATAGACTTCGCAATCTCGAAGGGAACACCTCCAAACTTCGCAAAACCAGTAGCAGTTTTTGATTTGTCTTCAGATCACTCTCCTGTCATCATTATTCTGGATATGTCAGCCCACTTTGCTCGCTGTCGGCCTAGATAAACGAACAAAACCAACTTGAATGCATTCAGACGATACCTCATCAATTCAATATTTCTAATGGCATCACTCAAATCATCGCAAGGTGTCAATTTTGCTGTTACTCTTTTCAATGAGCAAGTTTTGGAGGTATTTGACACCGCATCACCTAAAATTGAACAGCATCCCTCAACTCGAAAAACAACATACTCTACATCAATTAAAATTCTTGTACAGGAAAAAAGACTAGCACGAAGAAATTGGCAGCTGCACAGGTCTCCTCAAACTAAAGCACGACTTAACAAGATGAGCTCAGTCTGGCACTTGCAAACAACTACGAGCTAAAGTTCCACTCATTCTTGGACAACCTCACTCCCACTAGGAATGGCACCTATTCGTTGTGGAAAGCGGTAAAAAAAATATAAAAAAAACCTCCCATCAGTGAAGTCCCACTTAGAACCGCCAACGAACAATGGGCCAGAAAAGACGCAGAGAAAACCACCGCCTTCGCAATTCACCTAGAACAAATGTTCACACCTTTTACTTCGGCAACATGCGACTTTCCATCTAATATCAATGCACAGGTTTCACAACCAATCAAGACTTCAGTTAAAGAAGTGCAAAATAGTATTATGCAGGAAACATGCGCAAAAAAATCTCCGGGAATGGATTTAATCACCCAAACAGTTACCACCGATCGTATTCTCTTGGCTTTCTAATCTGCTTATCGGATATTTCCCTGAAGCTTGAAAAACAGGCGAAATCGTAATTATCCCCAAACCTGGGAAGGACTCTTCTCAAGTGAAGTCATACATACATATTAGTCTATTGTCCTGCGTCTCTAAAGTTTTTGAGAAAGTTCTGTTGAAAAAGCTGCTACCAATACTAGAAGATGCGAAAATATTTCAGAACATCAATTCGGATTTAGTATATATCACAGCACCATTCAACAGGTCCATCGAGTCGCGTTAGACATTAAAATAGCATTCGAAGACAAGAAGTACTACTCAGCAATCTTTCCAGACATAGGTTAGTTTAGTGAAGAGGGTTGCCGGGAACGCGGCCAGCATTAGGCCACCAGTTTGGGCCCATTTGCCACCCTCATAGACAATCACACGCATTCACACTTACAGCCATTGCACTGGCGGTATTCGAACCTGCAGCACGCCGCTTTTCGGCCTGACGCCTTAACGAGCAGAGCTAACGGGCCCCCATTTTCCAGACATAACTCGAGCATTCGATAAAGTCTGGCATGGAGAATTAATTTTCAAAATTAAATCAATGCTTCTGAAAAGCTTCCATGAAATACTTTCCTCCTACCTAACCGACTGCATATTCCAGGTGAGAGACAAAAGCTATTCTATATACTTCCTTTCTAATACTTCTTTGTGGTACACCTGCATCCAGGTGTACCTCAAGGAAGTATTTTGGGGCCGATGCTTTACACAATCCTCACATCTGATCTCCCAATAAGCGACAAAACAACTACAACTACCTGTGCGGATGACGTTGCCATTCTATGCACTGGTTCAGATGCAGTAATGGCATCCCAAAAACACTACAAGCCCACATCTCACTTCTTGAAGAATGGCTAGCAAAATGGAGAATCAGAATGAACGAATTCAAATGCATCCACGTTACTTTCACTTCGCTAAAACAGACTTGTCCTCAAGTATATCTCAATAATTTATCAATACCTCAAAAAGTAACGAAGTGAAGTATTTCGAAATGCACCTTGACAGGAGGCTCACCTGAAAACGGTACATTGAAGCTAAAAATCAACAACTGAAGCTCAAATTCATAAACTTTAAATGGATGCTCAATCGCATGTCAAAACTTTCTCTCGACTCTAATGTGCTCGTCTATAAGTCTGCTTTAAAGCCAATCTGGACCTATGGCTTACAAATCTGGAGAGCAGCTCGGCCATCAAACATCAACATTATCCAAAGGACCCAATCAAGAATACCGGAGCCCCGTGGTACTTCCGCAACGCTAATCTCCACAAAGACCTGCGGATCGAGGCGTTTGCCGTTGAAATTAAGAACCGCAGTGTAAGATTAAGATATATTGCAACCCACGTTCATCGCCCCAACAAGCTGGCAAGAAAAATACTAGTCCATCGTAAATTTCAGTGATTAGAAAGAGCTGACCCGTTAGATCTTCCACCTCTAACGTAGAAGAAAACAACTTGCATAGCCACTTTTCTTTGGTTTTCGAACTCTTCGCATTATGTAAACTGTAATTCTAGAAAACGAACTTTGCTCTTTGCTCTCTGACTTTAAGTCAATAATGTAATTTGCGATCAAAATGTACACGTGATCAACTGTGAAGGGTGCGCATCACTTGTCCTAGCATGTAAGATTTGAAAACAAACTGAAGCTTCTTATAGGAAGGTAGAAGCTTAATAAAGTTATATATATATATAAAAAAAAAACAAAAAAAAACTACTGCAGCATTGTACTGAGCAATGAAAATCTCTTTGATCACTACCTCATGAAACTGACAAATTTTGAATCTTAGTTTGAAAAATATTCACTTACAAATTCTCATAGGCATACATTATGCTAAACCACATTTCCTAGCCCGAAACTAATTATCTACCACACATACATAAATCGACACATTCATACAAGTAATACTCATCAAAGACCCCCGCAAAAAGATGAGGAGGAAATGCCAAGACATGAAGTCATACCAGCATCATACATGCCGAGTTCAATGGAAAAATTTCACTACGGAAGGATCATACGTACATATCTATGTACACGAGTCGGACGCCACCATCACCACCACCACAATTAGAAGTACTAAGAAAAATACAACATGCCAATCGAAATAAAATACATTTTACTTGTACGAAACATCAGCGAGCCATCAATAAAGTGTTTAATTAACCGAAAATCACTTGTCCGATTCGAGACTGCAACACACACAAAATGTAATGTGGCGCAAGTAGATTTTTTTGACCTGTCTAGTTCAGTTGAAACACTTGACTACACTCGTCAGTTAGTCTAAAGGCATTTTAGCGATCGTTCCGATCAGACAGTCTCTACGCCATTAACTATTATACAAATGATGAGTACTAGCTAGCATAAGAGTAACCACAACAGAAATGATCAATCGATAAAACAAGACACGTCAATTACATGATCGTTTCATGAATCACGATTACTGTCTCGTCTCTATGAACCTAGTCAGGGCCCCGGATCAGTACAATAACCATCAAAAAAACTTCACATTCATTGCTCAACAAGGAACTCGAAAAAAAAACAACTACATATCGACCGGTAACAACATCTACAAGAACAGCAAGAGTAAACCAAACCAAAAATCAAAGTCAAGGTAACTACCGGTAACGGAAAAGAAAAAAATCCTGAGCTACTCAGCTTCAGACGAAGGATATACATATGTTCGACAAAGAAGAAATCCACCAAACAGAACCATCGTCAAGATGAAGAAGTAACCTACAAAAAAATTCACTCACTCAAAACCTCAGTACGGAATTCATCGAACTATGATCGGCAATCATTAATTATTAATGTAGAAAATAATATCACCTCACCTGACTTCTTTATTTTGTTATTAAACATTGTCATGATCGGCGCGATGAGGTCTTTGATCGCAATCGGACTCGATTGCTAGATCGAGTCGGTTAGTGAGAGAGCCCAAGCCAAAGAACAGATTTCGAATCATTGCGATTGACTCACTCTGGTGGCTCCAAAAGATATGATTATTTTTTGCTGCTAGTTCGATTGCCCGATTAACAAGTGTTGTGAACATTGGCATTTCAATCAGGTTAGGGTGTGGAAAAATCCGGCCAATCTGATACGGGAAAAAATCGACATCTGTGAAATGATATCGTCTCTGGTGATTTTTATGATGAATGTTTGTTTTTTTTTTGTGTGAGATTGTGAAAGTGATACTATTCGTGGGAGGTGAGAAAAAAATCGCAGAAATGGTCGAGTCTGTTATGGAAGAAAAGATTTAGAACGTTTGAAAGATAGGCGCAATAGTGGAGAAGTATTACTGTTATTTTCATTAAAATAAGATAAATTTCATGCCATGATTAGGATTATTTTTCCACTTTTGACCATATGAATGCAATCGATAAAAGAACAGTTGTTTTGGCGATAATATAATGTATCAATTTTTTTTGCCCTAAATATTGTCATTAAGATCCAAAGAGCGAATATCAAGATTTCACTGATTTGTTTTACCACCTTTCACATTCTATTTCATAAGTATAAATTAAAATTCACCAACTAATTTTTGTTTTCTCTTTCATTTTGCAGATTTCTGAAACGAAGATCTAACACTAAGTAAGTATTTGTGATAAAATTTAAAAATATCAAGGAAATAATTTATTAAATTTTTATTAAATCAAACTTTAAATGAGTCGATTGATTAATTACTGTATGAATAAAGAAACCACATTCATCCCAATTTTATAACTATCTCTAATTTAAGTAAAAAAATACGGATGTTTTGGAAAATAGTTAAACTTATGCGACAGCAATCTAAACATATCACAATTATCTAATGTACAAATTTTTCATTTTATATAAGATTATCTCTTTAGTAGGTTTAGTCTTAATCTTATATGCTTCTACCGATATTCGGTGAACTTCTTCTATTCGATATATGAGCAATTTTACTCCAAACTACTCATGTACATCTATGCTAACTTTTCTTTGTCACCTTTCAACATCTATAATGACTTAAATATGCCATTCGATTAAACTCTTAATTTTTTTACGAATTGCGTCGTTTAATAACCTTTTCATTTCCATCCTGGCCTGTTTTTCTAAATTTTTTTCTAAAATCGTTTAAAAATATTATACTATCAGCTATGTCTTCACTATTCTTTTGTTTATGTTAATCATGAGCTGATGCTGTCGAGGAGCCACTCATTTTTCTGGTTTTTTGGACCTTTTTTACTTTTTCTAGTGTACCACAGGAATCCATCTAAGGGCCACTTCCATATAATTTTTTTTTTATCAAATATATCCGTAGGTTTTACGTGATCTTGTCTGTCCTGTACTGATGATTAAATTCATATAGTGTGTGTTGTGTAGTAGACAAAACGGATCACAGTAAGACTCCTATTTCCTTCACAGTTGCAGAGCTTAGAAATCAATATTGCTGGTTGACCATTTTCTGAAATATTAGTAGTCCCGAAAAATAATCAAAATTTATTCAATGAGTTCATTCACAGTAAGTTTGTGTGAAGAACGGGACCGCAAACACGTTACGTCAGCTATTATGTAAAACTAGAGTTTTAAGCTTAATTTTAAGGCTAAAAATATTTTTCTGTCAATGGGGAAAGATGTCAAGGCCAACAAAAGAAGCAGCACACTGACATCATTGTATGCAATTTTTGTTCGATCAAGGAATGAAACGTTTCTGTAAAAAAAATTACCGATACTTAGGAGGGTATCCTGAGACCAAACAAGTGTCGTCACTGGCTTAAAAAATATGAAAATGAAAGCAGAAATCTCACAAATGTCGGACGAAAAGGAGATCCAAAAAATTAGAGTATGCTATCCTGATGGTGATGGTAGATTCAGATCCCAGTCAAATACTTGACAAACTATCATGACAAGTTGGCTACTAATGGTCTTCAGTTCAGGACTATCTTCATCAGATAGGAAAATTGTACAGGTAGAGAATTTGGGTTCCACTTGGGTTGACGAAGATGACACTTGATCCGTCATTTGTGCGTCTTTTTTGTCTTAGTATAAAACTGATCCGTTTTTGCAGCGAATTGATAGTGAGATAAGAAGTGGTTGCTGTACAATATTCCTGTACGAAAAAATCAACAGCTTTCTTCCGGAGAAGTACCTTCCTATCCTCGACCATCACTTGTTTGGGTGTGGTGGCAAGGTCCTTGTTTGGGTGTGCTGGGACTTTTCTGATATTATACACTATGAATTACTTGAAACTGGATCTATGTATGTGTACCTATGGATACAGAAAAAGAGAGTAGACCACCCTCAAAATATTTATGAGTGAAATATAGTTAGGTTCTAAAGAAAAAAAAATAGTTTTCAGTTTAAATCTTTAGAATTCAATGTTTGCTTCCCTATGAAATGGAAAATAACAAAAATTGTACCTATTCTAAAACCTGGCAAAGATAATAGTGCTGCTGAAAGTTATAACCATGAGCAAATTACTGGAAAAATTAATAAAACCCAAAATTCAGAATTTTCTAGTAACTTACACAGTTATACCCAATGAACAGTTTGGATTCTATAGAAAACATAATGCGGTGCATCAACTTAAAAAAATTGCCAACTATGTCCAGCAATACTTAGTTAATAAAAAGTCTACTTTAGCCACAAAGTCACAGAGCTTTTGATTGTGCTTGGCATGAAGGGCATATATTTAAAATGATTATATTAAATTTCCCAGTTAATATAATCAAATTAACTCGCTCTTTCCTTCTAGATAAGAATTTTTATGTTCAACTTGGTCGCACCAAATCTGACGCTTACCATTTTGTGGCCGGTGTTCCACAAGGATCAGTACTTGGCCCTCTATTATATCTTATCTTTACTAGCGATATTTCCAAATGCCCCGAAATAAATTTAATTGTTTTTGCCGACGATACGTTCTTGTATTCCGCTGGTGCTAACGCATCTGAATTGATGCCTGCTACTGAAAATTACTTGCTTGTACTGTCTCTATAGTTAAAAAAAATGAAAATCAGAGTTAATGCTGAGAAAACACAATGCATATTCTTTACTAGAAAAAGATCACCTAGAAACCTCCCACAGAGGAATATTAGACTTGAAAATCAACAGATACAATGGTGCCCTGTTTTGGATTATCCAGGTTTGATGTTTGACAAGTTCCTGACTTATAAAAATTACATTCAAAATAAAATATTTAAATGCAAATATCTCATTGAGATGCAAATATCTCACCAAGATTAATTAATAGAAAACTTTTCTTAGCCTCGAAAATAAACTAATTATTTACAAAACTTTATTCCTGACAATCTCAACCTACGGAGCTCCACTCAGGTCTATGGCTGACACTTGTCACATTAAAAAGTTGCAAATACAGTAAATCAGAGTGCTCAAGATATTTCTGATCTTCCTAGATAATACACTACCTTTAAGTTACATAAAAATCTGAACATACTTACGTTCGCAGATTATTGTGATATCTTAAACAATAAATTTGAAGAAAAAGCTCCCGATACCCCACTGATACCGGCACTTTATTTTGTTTTTTACCAATAAGAAATCAAATTAGCTTTTAAGTTGATGCTTTGAATTATTTAATTAGACAGTTAACTATAACTTAGTTTTTTTCAGGTTCTAGTTTTAAATCTTTCTTTCTTTTAGTACGTTTTTGAAATATTTAAACCTACAGTAACTATATTTAGGGGACATAGCACCTTCAAATTGAAAAAAAAATGTTTTTTTCAAAGGCTTATTTTTAATTGAATAAAAAGACATATCTCAATGAAACTTTTTACACATACTTTCTTTGTCTTAGACTACATAAACAAAATTATTAAAAATGTTTTGTGGCCCCCTGTCGTCTGCTACAATTTTTTGGAAAATACACAAAAAAAACCTGGCGTGCATGACAACGGGGTTTTGACCAGCATCAAAGCGGCCTTCGAATAAACTGAAAAAAAAATTTGGTTGAAAAATAACAAAATGGCGGCGTTTTTTCGAAAATCGAGGTTTTTCCCCAAAAATCGGCTATAACTAAAAAAATTTAATGCCGATTTTTTCATCCGTAGTTCATTCTGAGCATTCACATGTGCAGATTAACGTGTTAAAATTTCAGAGCGATTGGATAATATTGTTTTTCTTAATCATGCACGCCAACGTGAAAAACGTTGTTTCGAGAAAATCGCGTTTAAAGTTACAATTCAATATTTTTTTGCAATAATTCTAACCGAAAATTAATCTGCGATGGCTGGACCATACAATATACTTTCTTCTTGCTCATACTCCTCCTCTTCCAAAGATTTTTGCTCCCTTCGAGCAGTTTTGACCTCTTTAGATGCCTCAGTCGAGTGTTTTTCCGCCTGGTTAATTCTTGCAGCATCTCTATGTTCTGCATGTTCCAGCGCACGTTCAGCAATCGTAACTCCCATTACTTGCATTATTTTCAAGATAGCCATAAATCCTTCATTAAATGTACATACAGAAATATTTGTAGCCATATTTAGTACGTTTTTCTGACAAAAAGTATGTTTGGGGGCCAAATTCCAAAAACAAGAGTTATAGCTTTCGTTATTATTCTGCTTAAAATTGCCCAAGCTGCGCTTTAATAAATCTTCTGATGATAAGTCATCATAAATAGGCTTTAAAATTTGTTGTATCTCATCATCTAAAGGTGGAGGATGCTTGAAATTGTTTAATGCATTATCACCAGCTGCCTCCGCTTTGCGCCAGTTACACCAAGTCGTTTCTCAAACAGGACAATAACAGTGTTGAGGGTTCTCATCAGTTGAAATTTTGTGGTAATATGGTGCCCGAAGTTCCTTGCGCATATTTTCAACTGAATCAGGATTTCGTCGTATAGTTAGGCCATAATATGTGCCAAAATTTTTCATTAATTTTAATGTCAGTTGAACTTCTTTCGGACCTTTTTTTGGAGATTCTACACTTCTTTTAGAAGCATCTTTTACATATATTTTTTTTGTTTTTTTGCCAAGGCTAACTTATTTTTTGCTTCTTTTAAAGGAGATGGCTCACTTATCTTTGTCTATACTTTGGCTTAAGTCGATGTAGCGATATAGCGAAGTGAACGAAAATCATTCAAAAAATGACCTTGGGGTGCTTCGCTATATGTACTCTTAATTTTTTTTTTATTTAATTTCAATTTTATATTATTAAAATCATGTTTTTAAACCTTCATTCTAACATATTCAATCAAAAAAAAAAATAGATTTTTAAAAAATTTGGAGGTGCTATGTTACCTTAATATTATTCATACTTAATACTAAACTTATAGGTGATAAACATATTATTATTGGGCTGTGGAGCCTTGCTGATCTTTCTATACGTAATGTTGTACATTGTATTATTATTGTAAAATATTATATTTAGTGCAGAGTAAATAAATAAATAAAAAAAATAAAAATCCATGTACTATAAAAATGTTTGACACAAAAAAGAATGCTCATTATTCATAAATATGCATCTTTCATTATGTGACCACTATTGAAACTTATGTCTCGACACAAAAAAATAATATTCGCAAAAAAGATATTTACTGCCTTTGTTGCAAGCACAGCTCATACTACTTTCACATTTCATGCAGCGGACCCAACCCTGTTCTTTTTCATTCCTTCTTAGCGATATGATAATTTAATTACTATTCAGATCCTTCTTTTGCTCTTCTCTCATACTTAATTTTTGTTTGTCCTAAGAAGGAGCATAATTCAGTTTTAATTGCCCTGGTATTGATAACGGCTCTCCAATCGACAGATAACTTTCATGCCTATCATATAAAAAATAAAACTTTCTGATTTTGTTGAGCTTTTAGAGGGATTAATAAAATACCTTATTAGTATGTGATCAAATTCACTGATCGGCTGTTCTTTTTGACTAACCAAACCCAAAATTCCTGATAAAGCCCCTCATAACATGTGGCCCTTAAAGTGAAAATGAAAAATCTAATGCTGATGAACTTTATTTCCAATTACAGAAAAATGCAACAAATAGTCCCAAAACCCACTTTTCTGCACCATTCATTTGCAAATTTGCATACAGTGTCCTTTGCAGAGATAGCTTTTAGCGGCATTTACACTGAAGTTTTGCCCAGACCGTAAGCATCATAGACTTCAGACTGGTAGCATCATATACTTCAGAAAAAAATGTAAATAATAATAATAATAGCTTTATTAATATGTTATAATAGATTTTGTGCGGACATGACGTTATTTTAGGGTTTCTTGTAAGTTTTATCAAATCTGTTTTGAATATTGAGAAAATATTTGCGATAGTTGCACTATTTTCAAGATAGCTTAGAATTTGTTTTTAACGTAGGTGTCGGGTAGAGAAGAAATAGAGAAAATTCAATGTGATATTTAGATGTTTATTGTGTAATACCATATATGCAGGTTATGTTTATGGCTTGCCTCGCAATTATTCCACACAGATCGTTTATAAGGCCGGCGATACATGTAAAATTTTCAAAAATTCGAGTTTATTTTTTTTTCATAAATAGTCAAATAAACGTACTGAAAGACTTCTGTAGGGGCCGGGAATCGCCGATTAGTTGGTAAGTCGCTGTAATCATAGAGTTTCTGTGCGTCAAAACTACGCGTTTTTTCTCGAAACGACTTTTTTTAAATTGGCGGGCAAGATAACTCAAAAAGTTCTCAACCGATTCTTATGAAGCTTGGCACACGTTTTCTCTATAGTATAAGCTTCAGTTGAACCTCAAAAACTGTCGAAAAAAAGGGTGAAAAATCGTACTTTTTTTTTATGAGGCGTGCTGATTCCCGTTTTTTGACTTTTATTTTTCTTGGTCCAACTAGAAGATACATGTTTAATAAACACACTCCAACCGATTTTTTTGATTTCAAATTGCTGTAACTGATGCTAAAAATCCCGCCGATTGATGCCTTTTGTCGCGAGGGTCTCAGGAGATTGGTTACTACGGCGGCCATTTGGAAAAAAAATCAAATGAAATTAGATTCTTGTATTTTAATATGCAATCAATAAACATGATCACTTTCAAAACGATTCATTTATTCCTTCTATTTTAAATAAGCCTCTGAAAAACGGTCTATATTCAGGAGTTTACATGTATCACCGGCCTTAAAGTGTTATAGATTGAGAGAGTATGAGAAGTTGATTAGCTAATGATAACATAAACTTTCTTTTAGTAAGTGGAAAAGCATTTTAGATTTTATTTAATTTTTATGCTTACCAAATTTTAGGTTTATACCTAAATACTAAATGTCTTTTGTCCATGAGACAAAACCTTGCACTTCACCATTTTCTAGAGAAGATGGCCTTAGTTGTATACGCTTGAATTTGGAGGCTGTGCAGAAAAGTGCAGAATCAGTTGAGTTCAAAATCAGATGCATAACTTCGCTTAAGTGCGAAGTGAGTTTAAGAAATTTTGAAAGCTATATGCCAGGATTTCAAGCTCCCTAGAAGTTGCCTTATCAATACCTTGAGCTAGATGTTTCGTTTTAAATCATTCCTCCAGATTACTGAAAAATACTGGCCCGGAACAAACATCAATCATTTCATAAAATCAGTAAATTCTGCTAGTTTAAAGATTCTTCTTGAGCAAGAGTGAAAACTAGTTGGAAATCATGTGTAGACCCCAGCGACAATTATTTACGATCTTCTGGAGCATTTTTTTACAACAGAAATTACCCTCGGCAAAATCGCGTTAATACTTAATTTAAATTAGTTCTTCGAATGAAGCCCGCAGATATTTCATATTTTCCAGATTTTCTCTATTTTAGTCAAATAGCTACTTACTTCTATACTGAAGAGAACATATGAACTAGTGTATTTTTGTAGGCATTATTTTATTAGCTCAAGTTAGCGTACACGATTTTTTAAGTTTCAGTAGCATGATCTTCTTCTAGTTCATATATTTAAAGCAAATACCATGGCCTCATCAAAATAACCTCAAATATGTATCATCTTAATTTTACCCATTCACCCCACACCACCTTATCACTTCTCCATTATTCTTTACTATTCTACTTTGACCCTTGTTTTTCCACCCATTGTCTCACAGACCGAAGTAAAACAACAATGATAAATCGATTGAATTAACTGAAACTAACTAATTATAATTGACTATATCTAGTTTATGAAAGATACTCAGTACATTCCATCCAGTTTTTCTTTCGTGGTACATACTTATTTTAACTAAGCAGCACGAACATGAAATCTCCACTTTCAAATTGAACATTGAAAGCCTTTATATCGATCTCCTCGACCAGACATGTGTACGTTTGTTTGAGAAGTGTATGTACATACACTTGTTGTTTTATTTTCTCATAAAAAAAAAACATCTAACATATTGGCGAAATCATTACCCGTTGAGTTAATATCGCTGTACATTAAGGTCTCCACATCTGGTGGGGTCAGAAGGTAACCAACAGGTACAATGCCAGTAAATCGGTACATAAAACCCAGAGGCACATTCAGATGACTGCCGTCGAAACTACCGCCAACAATTCATAACGAAAAATTTCAATTATCATACATTACTTCGCGTTACTTATCTTACCGTTGCTATTCAATTGTATCTTTCCTGGTGTCGATCTACTGGTTTTTCTAAGTAATTTTTTTTTTCTTTCGATTTGAATGAATATTTCATTTTTTCCATTATTGATGTGTGTATATGCATATGATAAGTATGTACTGTGATTTCGGAAGGATTAAGAAGACGAACGACCATGATGTTGATGAACAAGTGCATGTTTTTATATTCGGCCCGTAGATCGTGGCCGGGGCAGTAGGCATATGAAAAATTACCAAAGCATTCATTTGGTGCTGGCTGCATGTATGGCGCCAGATCTCCATGGAGCGGGAGATTTCGAATCGCCACAGATGATGCTGATGATGATGGTACAGTAGTTCTTAGCACTTCTGCAGTAGTAATTCAAAAATATTTCATTATTTGAATATGATCGATGAAGAACTTTTCGTTTTGATTGTAATTAATTGGAGTTTTGTGGTCATTTTGGTTCGATGTTATTGTATGCTGTTGTGAGCAGTGTTTTCGGACATTTAAGGGTATTTGGTAAACGGATTTCCGTATTGAATTAGTTTTTATTCGAAATTCGAATCTTGGACCTTGTGTCATCGGTATTTATATTCGTTTAAATAAATAATGCATCGATTTTAACCATCACAAATTTTGAATTATTCGACCAATAACACGTAATCTGTCTTTCGAAGTGGGTCAATCAAGCACGTCTATGCAGTAAAGTCAAAGCTACCAAACTAATGATGGCAAACAATAGCGAATAGTTCAATCCACGTCACACTTCACCCTATATATATCTATTCGCAAAGCATCTTTGCCATTGACGTTTTTATCTTTTCGGGCTCCTTCTCTTTATGTTTAAATAGGCCAAAGTGCTTGGCCAGGCCCGTGTTCACATCCCGGTTAGCTTAATCGCGTTTAGTATTCAATCAATTAATCAACTACAATGTTTATTGGAGTCATGTTCGTAGTTGCTTGTCCGTTCCTGCTTACGTACATAGACAACGACAGACACATCGTTCATTCTTCAACCCCTCATGTACACAAAGTTTAATTCATTTCGTCCTATTCATATTATTCTTTATATTGTTGGATTGCTCCCCATCCACCCAACCGATACACTTACACACCATCATACACGAAACGTGTGTATTTACACAATGTCTGTTATCTTTTTCGGAATATCTCCGCTATGTTGCGAATATACACAAAACGTTTACGTACCACCGTTTGGAGAGCAAAAATCGTTCATTGTCTGCTAGCCAACATTTACTCGTACAAATGTATGCACTTACACACACTGAATGTATTCAATTCTGTATTGTCAATTGATCGAAATTTCTATTTTTTGCCTTCAATTACTGTCAATCGCTAATTACCCGTTCCTTTGTCTCCAGCATTGAACTAGATTTTTCTTAATGGGGGTGAGAATGATGGGTCGGTCGGTTGGCAGAGCGGTTTGCTGGCTGGGTGGTTGATTTGTAGTGGTTTTAGGAAGACCAAGTGAACAAACAAAACGAGATGGATATTACTGAGCTAAGTGAGGGATGAAAATAGAATGGAAAAATAATCAAGCTGAAATAAAAGTTTATGATTCAAGGTTTTGTACTGTAACGATTGTAAATTAGTCAATGCTGCAGAAAGGTTATTGTAATGCAATGGAAAACTTATCATAACCGATGATTAAATATTTGAGACCACAAATAGGCTATCTGTGGAAAAATGTTTAACTCCGTTGCCGATGTCTTTGAAAAAGATGCAGAAAATCTAACCTATTTTTAAGGATGGGGCTGTCATAAGTGAATGTTATATTTAATGGAGTATTTTCAACTGGGCATTATACATTTCAATGAAATTTTTACATTCTCTGTGAAAATTAAAATGAATATATGACTTTGTATCTCTGCGCCCAACGTGGGCTTGGGGTTGCAAAATACTTTTTTTTGAAAAACTACTTTTCTTTAGATAGAAAAATATAAAATATTTATGCCGTAACTTTATATCGTGCACCTCACACATATCTTGTTGCTTTTCTTTGAAGACAAATAAATTAAACTTGAAAAGTTACTGATTATTTATTATTTATTATCATATATTGCGCTAGAGATATACTCTAATTACAGGGTCAAGAATGAAAATGGAGCATTGTAAAAAAGAAATATAAGAAAGAACTAAATAATTTAAAAGTAACAACAAAAAATTAGGAAAATTAAAAAAAAACTAAGGTTAAATTGGAATTCAAGATAACATTTTCAATAAATTTTTGAATTCTAAATAAGATTGCGGGAGTGGACCAAGTTTAAGAGCATTGTGCATTTTATGAAGACGCAACGAAGGCGAATAAAAATGGACTTGCGCACGAGCAAATGAAACAAAAAAACCTCTGAAGGTCGACTAAGACGACTAGATTCTCGTCTGGTTATCCGGGAACCAAGATCTAACCAAAAAAAGCTTTGTCAAAGTTTGAAAAGAAAACACTCATCGAAGAACAATCTACGCGATTCTAACGAGGAAATATGAAGAATGGAAAGACGAGTAAGGGTAGAAGGAGATGCTGAATTTTAAAAAACACAAGAACGAGTACGCTGAATAGCTTCAATGGCGTCAGATAAATACTGAGAGCGAGATGACCAGATTTGGGACGCGTACTCTAGAATACTGCGTGCCAAGAAGACAAATAAATGAATACATGTGGAAATGTCGGTAAAGATTTACGAAGAACGCAAGACAAAGCCAGCAATCCTAGAAGCCCTGGGCCGTAATATTCATCACATGAACATCAAATTTCAATTTGGAATCAAACCCTACGCCAAGGTCTTTCAAATGCTAGACAACTGATAAAGAAACACCAGACAAAAAATAAGAACGCACATGAGGAGCATTTTTATATGAAAATGACATAGGTTGACACTTCAAAATATTTAGTGGTACGAGGTTGTTTAGGCATCAGTGATTGAGGGCAATCAAATCAGCTTGGCAATTGGTGAAAGTCGTCTGCAGACTTGATTGCCGTCAATAATTTTAAGTTACCCGCATATAAAATAGAAGAGGAATTGATAACAGAAGCAAGGTCATTGATATAGACATAGATATAGATATAGACAAACAAGATAAAAAGTAAAGTACCTAAGCTATAATCTTGAGTAACTCCGGATGTGGGAAATATAGGAGAGGAAAAGGAACCGTTTAAAGTGACTCTGCAAGGACGACTATGAAGATAGGAGGAAAACCAGGAAAGGAGGGGACCAAAAATACCAAATCCGTTAAGTTTATTGAGCAGCAGACTATGGTCCACAGAATCAAAAGCCTTTGAAAAGTCCGTATAGATTACATCAACTTGACGTTGATAATCGAAGGCAAATGCGGCCAAATTAGTGGATATCATAAAATTGGTCGTAGTAGAACGGCCTTTTATGAAACCGTGCTGCTCAGGTTGTATAGACGGAAAAACTCTATTATTGACAAGACGTTCAAGGAGTTTACTAAAACAGCAGAGGAGAGATATAGGCCAATAATTGGAGATTAAAGAAGGGTCACCAGATTTTAAATTTGGGAAAATACTGGCGGATTTCCATAAAGAAGGGAATACACCAGAAGCAAGGCTTATGTTGAAAAAGATAGCAAACAGAAAACACACAGAGACAGAACGAGAGAAAGAGAGATTAAACCGACTTGCCAACCCGAAGGTAAATGATTCGACCAACAAATTAGCTCCGCATAACTAGTTTGCTGTAGGGATAAACTTCTTCACTATTTGTGAACGCCCCGAAGCATAGTTTGATCAAAGTGCTACCTCAGACATCAGTTTCTGAATTCTTTCGACATTGTGATCAGTTTTGAAAAAGAGGCGAAAATTCAGGGAGTCTGGGAAAAATCATGAGAGCTTTGAATAAATACAGGGTACTCTAGAAAAAATCATGGGAGTTTCTGAAAAATCAGGGGACTCTAGAAAAAATCCTACAAATCTGGGAAAAAATCACGAGCTTAGAAAAAATCAAGGGAATTTAGAAAAACTTTTGAGAGACCTGGAAAAAATCATGGGAGCTTGAAAAATATCAGACAACTCTAGACAAAAAACTGAGAGTCTAAAAAAGTATTGAAGGTCTAAGGAAAAATCATGGGAGCTGACAAAAAAGTCGAAGACTAGAAAAAATCCTAGAAACCTGTGAAAAAATCATGAGAGCTTGGCATAAATCAAGGGACAGTAGAAAAAATTCTAGGAGTCTCAACAAAAAATCATAACTGCTTACGAAAAATTAGAGGAGTCTATTTAAAAACCTGTAAGTCTATGAAAATATCACGGGAGCTAAAAACAAATCATAAGAGCTTAGAAAAAATCCTAGAAGTTTGGTAAAAATCATGAGAATTTCGAATAAATCAGGGGACTCAAAAAAAAATTTTGGAGTCTCAGAAAAAATAACGTAGTATTATAAGCAAAGCTAGAAAGTGGTAATTTAGCATTCATGAGCTCATCTTGCTCTGGCGAAAATATGTGCGAACAAATTCACTCATCACATTGGATGGAAGATGTTATTTTCATGGAATGTAAGAGGATAGCATTAGGCTTTTGCAAAAAAATTTTACACTAAACTCAGCTAATTTCTACAATCTTTTATTCAAAAACCAACTAAACAGAATAGTATCTTAAAATACTCAATACTCGATATAAACAATATCAATAAACAAACCGACCGAATGAATAATTAATTTCAGTTCTTTGTTGTATCGCAGGTGTTAAGATATCAGTTTAGCATCATGAACAACCAAATCTCATTCGAATATAAATCAATTAGCCTACGGCTACAAAGTAATTTTCCGATCATTTGACCAGTAACTGAAATGAATCTTCAAGGGAGCTCAATCCGACGAAAATCTTGGATCCAATCACCTGAACCCTTCAATCTAAATCTAAACAGAAGAAAACAAATAGGTGTGTTACATCGGTACTAACAGTAAGACCACCAGCATCACCTCTAAGTTTATTAGAAAATTACACCAAACCAGAGAAACATATTCTATACGTACAAACAAAAAACCTTCATTTATTCCGATAAACGACAACGACAACAACAGCAACAGAACAACAGTGATGATTAAAATTGATGGCATACCATGGCATACCATGATACCATTCACATAGGAGTTAAATACTTCGAAATCTCAGTGCTCATTAAACCTAACAAATCTTCTATTTCGGTTTGGTCCAGTCCCCGGAATACATACAACAAGCAACAACGCGCACATATATTTTTATATACATATATATGAACAAATTAATGCCCGAAAACCAACTACAACAACAACAACTGGACTTGGCCACCAATAAAAATTAGACATAGTATAATAAAAATCGGTTGTTCAAGATACATTTTATAGAAGATATGATGCTAGAGATGTACGCACAGTAGATAAAAAAATTATATCATACAACCGTCTAGATGGCGAGTATAGTTCGAATACGAAAAACATATCTAATTAGGAACAACAACTCTAATAAAAATCTTTAAGAATGCTCTGCATGTAGATCGATAGCTACGAGGCACTGGGAAATTGATTCACCTCTTGAAGCGATCAAATCTCATTCGGAATTGCACGAATTAAATAAAATATTGTGCAATATAATCAAAACAGTAATGTCTAAGAAATAGATGAAAGAATAGCAACATTTCAGTTAGCAAGATATAATCGGAAGAACAAGAGAAGTTAAATTTCTGATTATATAGGAAAACTGGGTAGATTTTGATGATTTGATGCTTAATAAAGTGGATTCATGCTGTTTATTTTATATACAGCGGGAAAATATAACATGAACTATATGTGGTATATTACTGTGTTATTTGTAGATTTTGTGGAACTGAATGCCCCTAAACAGTATTAACTGAATGCCCCCTAAACAGGCCGCAAATAAGACATTGCATTTCATTCGAGAGTCTATATTGACTGAAAAAAATGTATATTTCAGGATGTATTAATGCAATATACTATAATTAATGGAAAATTTAAATGATTCATGTGAAAATCGTCAGAAAAATGCAACTGGAGCTCTAACGGCTCATCTATTTATTTGCAAAAATTACTGACCATTCGCCAGATTGTATCAACATATATGATGCCTATTAATAATTACTTTCTGATCAAATATGTTTGTCTAAATTATACAAACACAATCTCGAATCATTACATCTATAGCTACCTATCCAGATACACATGTCTTAGATCATATCAATGTTGCCCACAAAGTATGTACTTTTACTCCACTTACTCCAACGTACCTACTACATACTCGGGCGTAGAATCATGCCGAGCTACCCAAAAGCATTAAAAATCAATTACGAAATTTGATTGATTGCAATAATTTCACAGATGGTAAATTACTCGAAACAATTTAAGAAAAGTATATGAAAGGCAAAGCGCAGAGAAAACAACAAAACAACAATAACAAAGAGAAGAGAACAACATACAAATCCAATAGAATCTCAAGAAAAAACGACAGTGGTGGACATGATTTTTACCGAGCGATGTGAACAGGGCAAAACATAACCTGAAACGTTTGAAAATAAAACGAAATAGTACGAGAAGCAATAAGATTTATTCTGTTGTATGGCAGCAGTGTTTTATTAACCGGCGGCGGCGTTGGCAATGGTGGCAGTGGAGGAGTAATGGCGTAACGTTATAAAGCAGTTACGTAGCAGTACGTACGACAGCCGCCCGACAGTGTATCTCATACCATTATTGAAAACACTGAAAATCGGCTCATCATAAAGTATCGTCCGTCGTTGTACAACAGACAACAAAAAAAGATACATTAAATCCGAATCGAGAAAAAATTGGTACTTTATCTGAAAAATATTGATACATGAATACGTGCATGGTGTATTGGAGTGAATTTTCATGAGTTTAGCGCAAAGTGGGACAATTATGGTTTTTCTTTATGTTGCGGTGAAAAATGGTACAATTGAAAAGTTATGAAAATTGAAAATTTGAGCAGATAAAAAAAAGACTGATTAAATAACTTGAGGCCAGGATGTTCATTACATGCTGAGATCGTGCCCTAGTGGGAATGATTTCCGAAAAACTTCTAGCATGACATTTGTTGGCGTTCATAGATGGCTTTTTTCGCAGCATTTCTCAAAGGATTATATTCTGGATTGAAGGCGCTCCGAGTTAAATTTCGATTGAATGATATGATAAATATTTAGAGCGTCCGCATATAAGAAGTGCGAATTATTACATAAAACGTTTGATAGATTCGAAATGAGCAGATTGAACATAAGGGGTCCTAGGTGGCTGCCTTGTGATACTCCCGAGGAAAGAGCAATAATTTTCGAAAATAAGCCTTGAAATTAAATCCTGTAAACAGGTTTCCTGAGATGCTAGACTTCTGTATGTAATTTGAATTTTAGAATGTCATAGTCGCCACGGTCCAAAGCTTTGCTGAAGTCAGTATAGATAGTATCAGTTTGATAGCCTTTTTTCATATTGTAGAGAATATCTGAGGTAATTAACATGAGATTGGTAGTAGTTGACCTACCTTTTCTAAAACATTGTTCGTTTAGGAGAGGTTCAACTAGTGCTCTGAGTTTTTTGCGGGCAATTTTTTCAAATAGTTTGTAAATAGCTTCTTGTGGAAGTTACCATGTACTATAAAATTCAACTTTCAAGGAAAGATCTGCACGTTTCAAAAATTTTAGTTTGAACGTGTCTAATATCCAAAAAAGCCAAACCAATTTTGAAGTTGAAGAATCGGAGCAATAGCTAAACGAAGGTCCATGTCAAATGCGTGAAGAACTGGCCAACTCTTTTGCTATAACTCATGAAATAGAAATTTATTTTATTTTTATTTATTTATTTCAATAGTTATAGCTTACACGCTAATCTTAAGTAAAATACAGATTTCAATTTAAAAGTATGAAGACAAACTTGTGAGTGGATACGGCATTAATTTAACAGTTATCTAACTATAGATTTATAATGATACAAATATCAATTTAACATAATTAATATGTATACATACTATCTATTCTATGCATAGATGCGTAGTTAATACTTATGAGTTCCAATATGAAGCTTAATTTTAAAATATTAAAAACTGAATAAGGACTATCAACAATATACTTTTTTATGATTTGCCTGTAATTTGATACATTGATTAATTTTTTAAGTTCAGTCGGAGTTTGATTTTAGAATTTCGGACCCAAATTGTATGCACAGCTTGACGTTCTGGTCTTCCTATAACTTTGTAAAGTTAGGAGATCTCTTGACTTGTAAACTGGTAAGATAAAAAGAATGCTGGATTTCAAAGTCATTGAAATGCAAGTAAACATATTCAAGCACTTCATAAATAAATCAACTAACGAATATTCAGCACATCAAACTCAGGAAAAGCTAAAGTGGTAGAATAGAACGTTCATTGTTTAATACAGATTTTTACCACTCTATTTTGCAAATTTTTGTGAGTATTATTTGTAGCGGAATATGCTAGGCCCCACACTAATATCCCATACTGCAATAGTGATTGAATCATTGCAAAATACACAGTTTTCATTTGTTTTGGTTGAAGTATATATCGACGACTATATATTTTATACGAATTTATCCCAAAGCAAATATATTTGATTTTTCCTAGACTTAGACCTAGCTTGTGCATACACAGCTAGTTATAAATAAGCTCCAAATCATGATTGATATTTGAAACAAGATTTTTCCCGCAATCATCACTATAGGGTAATTCCATAGTAAATCGACCAATTTTCAGATAATTTTTGAACTCACCTCCTTGGAATTTGGAAATATTTTGGTATCCAGAACGTCTGGTGAGCTTATTGTCGCAAATGAAATATTTTTGGAAAATATGGTATGTTTGCCGAAATATGGCCTCTTGAAGTTTTTGAGAAACGTCGATTCGTGTTGCATTCAAAAAATTGTATAAAATCTTCTACTTTACGTAGAGCTTCCAAATATAACTTGTTGGAAAGGATAAGGTGTAAGTATCCTAGAAAAAATAATGCGAGAAACATCCTGGCCAAAAACAATAAAAAGGATCAATACAGTATCGTTTATCCTTGAATATTTCAAAATGCGCACCTCGGATTTTATTAATTTTTTTATACATTGAATTCAGTTGTATAAACTAAAAATGCGGAAAATTTCAAAGTGGTAAAAAAGTCGTAAAAATACAATTGGAAGAAATTTTTAAATAGTATTTTTTTTCTAGGATACCTATACCATACCCTTTCCAATAAGCTATTTTTGAAGGCTCTACGTAAAGTATTATAGAAGATTTGAATGCAATACGAACTGACATTTCTCAAAAACTTAAAAAAGCCATATTACCACAAATATTAGATATTTTTCAAAAAAAATGTTGGTCAACTACTTATATATTCACAGTGAAAATTTCATTAAAATCTGACGATAGAATGACCCTATACAGAAGTATGTGGAATGACCCTATACATAAGTACCGTATCATGAACGAAAGATACAATTCTTCCTTTAATTATGGTTTCTTGAAATTTGCATAGATCATTCATATATATAAAAACAGTATTGGATCCGGAACTGTTCCTTGCGCTACTCAACATCTGACTGTGAGATTATCACTTATTATATATTGACATTATCACCTATCCGAACTTTTTGAGTCCTGTGCCTGTCAGACAAATAAGAGTTAATGAACGAAAGAGCTGAGATAAAAGTAAATCATGGTTTACTGTGTTGGAAGCTTTCTAAGTCTTTAAGAGTTTGCTAAGTCTGTTTTGTTACTATCGACTCCATTTTCAATAAATTTAGTTGCTTTATTCCTGATTTGAAACCATATTGATTTTGAGCGAAAAAATTATTTTCTTCAAAATACCACCTGAGTCGAATTTTGATGCATTTTGCTCATATTTAACTCAAGCTTGAAGTAACTGAAATCGGACGGTAGATTCTCGGATCTAACAGATCCCCTTCTTTGTAATCCGGGATATTAGTTGCATGTTTAAGCATTTTTGGGAAATACCCTTTACTAAAGACCATGTTAAATATAAATGTTATAACAATTAAGTGGAAACAATTTTTTTAGTATTTTTGTGCGTATTTTATCAAAGTCAGACGACTTATTACCTTCAAGACTTCGAATAAGCATAAGAATCTCAGGACTCTCAATAGGTTGTGAATTCGTAAGGAAAGTCGTGCAATCATTTTGCTGCGAAAGGAACGATTATTATCGCAGGTAATCTTAGAGGCAATTTTTTCACCAATATTTGGAAAGTATTCGTTTAGAATATTGCCAATTATTTTTTGGTTTTTAATAATGTTTCCCTGCTTGTCATTGAAATCTTGACAAAACAGTGAAAACAGTGAATTAATAAAGATTTAAAAATAAAACTGGAGACAGAACCGAGCCCTGAGATACTCCAGTATTTATTGAGGTATCCGAACTCAACAAGTAATTTAATTTTAGTTTTATTATCGGTTCTTTTTAGAGTCCGGATTTTTTTAGACCTACTAAATTTATTTTAAGCAAGTTATCATATGTAAAAATGCATTAGAAGAATAGATAAGCATAAAAAATGAACATTTTAACTCCCTAAACATCCAAGCTTAGAGTTTCCCAGAATCGCGGAAACATATTTAATAGCTCTTCGTTTCTATTGGTATTTCGATACTTAAAAGTTTTCAGCTACCTATTAAAAATCCCATGTCTTTATAGTTTAGGGCAGGCGTTTTTGAACCATTGGATTACATTATTTGGTTTGTTTTCGTTTAGATTTGCTACAACTTTAGCCGTTGCGAAACGCGAACTATCCCCCCCCCCCCTCATCATTCGTAGTCCAAAAAATCCTCCACGGTTTTTTGTCGTTGTCACTTCGCAATAAAATTCGATTGTATCTAGGCTCCCGAAAAGTAAAGGCAAGCGATCATGATCCTCTGTTTTGCCTCTTGTAGAAGTCAGCTGGTCAATTTCTTGCCGACATGCTAAATATTTTAAAATTTATCATCTCTGAGAATGCGTTCAACGATATGCACATGGTTTCTCTAATACCCCGCTTTTCAAGCGAAAATTCATCAAGAACATTTAAAAATATGTGACAATGATCCTCATTTTTTAGAAAATGTAATCACAAGTGGCGCATTGAATGAACAAAAAAAAAACAAAACATGTTTTTTTATCATTGTGTTTTCCGAACGCAGGAACTAGTTCACCATGAATTTATATCTCCCAGAACAATCAAAAACTCTAAATTTTACGTGAAAATACAAAGAATTGACGACAATGATTTTAAAAAAATTATTCAGCAGTCTCGTCTCGTATATTTTTTGCTTATTCCATAATCATCTGAACTTAGTCCTGCATCTAAAGGCTGGTACTGAGTTAATCGTGAAGCTAAATTTTGACACGTAACGTTCGCCGAAATAAAATTTCACGTGAAATTTTGTATGAAAATGCCCGTGAAATCGAAGACAGTACTAACCTTAAGAATGAACTGTTTCTTGTGAATTTTAGTTTAGAAGATTGATATTGACCCAAATATGACTAATATCACAAGCTTGTTGCATCTCGAACTATTCTCATTGCTTGTTTATTTTTATTTCACCTCTTTCAATTTACAGTTTCTTCTCAAACGGTTCCCATGCTCTTAATCTCACCTGAACATGTTAATAAAAAACAACGTACATACTTAATCCAAAACAAAACATCAAGCCCGAATATAAATTACTACTTAGATAATACTGATTGATTTAATCAATAATACCATTACAATTATCAATTTATCATCGACTTATCCATATATTTATCTCGTGCGATACCTTAGACAACACAGCACCGTCAACATCTTGCTGATATCATAAACAAATTGTCTACATTACTCTCAGACATGATCGCATCCTGTTTCGCTAGCCATTACCATACACTCGCTGTTCGAAGACATATTCAAATACATTAACTTCAATTACTGTCCATGATACCATACCTACCTGCTTGCATCCACTATTCACAGTTGGGCCAGTCATTTTTGTAGCTGGTGAATTGAAAAGTGACACTGAGAAAAGTTCAGTTTGAAATAAATGACCAAAGTCAAAATGTATCTAGTCAGATTTAAAGCAAGAATTTATCATTTTCAGATTCGAGTCTATCTGTTCGCTGTCGAGTTTATCGCAACTAGCATGGAAAATCTAATCGTGGTCGTTGTAAAATGAAGTCGTTAGATATGAAAGGATAACATGAAATGTTTTTTTTTTATTGTAAATAATTGTTGACATCAGTTTGGCCGCGATACCTATTTTGGAATAGTATTAAAATGGGCGGAATGTCATTATTTAAGTCAGTAAAAATTATTTGGACAACCATTTTCAGTACTTTTTGCACGCTCTGCAATGAAATTGAAACGCATCTCCTTAGCACGTACAAAATAATGTATTTTAGCTTTGGCATTCGAATGCACGTCATGCAGCTGGTTTGATGCAATCAAATTACTGCATAGACGTGTGATTTGGTCTTGGGTTTGAGAATATTGAGCTGATTATTTTTTTTATTTTATTATTTTCTTTTATAAAATATATCAGACATTATCAGAGGAAAATATTGATATTGTGCTAACATCACCATCAGTCGGAGGATACTCATGGATTAATCCATTCCAGCTGGAAAAAATTCTCAAATCTCTCTTCATAGTGTCATATGTTTTTTGTTATTTGTTATTTTCTTTCATGACTGAGATTTAAGTGCCCCAAGCCTCAGCCTCTAATGGCGGTATGATACATCACTAAACATCGACAATTTGATTCGGTTGACCACATCGAATGGCTTCACCTTCCACGCATAGGTGGTATTACATTGTTGTTGGTACAACCTCTGCCCCTGTTGGTCTTCGATGCTAGCGTCTTAGTTGTCTTCTTTATTGCCACACCGCATTGTTGATTCATGGAACTACGGTAAAACGCCTTATGGTCCGCTGATCCAAACACTCGAGTACCTACATACTCTTATTGTTCGTAATGATGCATACATCTATCTAAAATGTTTTCCATTTGTTCGTTTTGTTCGATTTTGTAGGATAAATGTAGTTTTATGAGTTAATTTACATAAAAACGAAATAAATTCCATAATACGATACGATCGTTGTTATTTTAGCTTTCACTAGTTTTCGTGTCTAATCTTCGAAATATTTTATATTATACCTGTGAAAATATACGTATGTTTCGATAATAGTACAGGTAATGCTGTAGTCAATTTTTCTTTAAGCATCGATTGACCCATTGTATTTGAGGAAATGTATCTTCATGTGCTTGATAGGTGGGATGTTTTGATGTCTGATAGATGCAATAAATACTGACTTGAAATTTTTTTATCGTTGCTCATTGTAGCCAATGCATTGTATTCTAGATGTGCTTATTTATCTTATCAAAAAAAATGAAGATGTGTCGCTAGGTTATGAAAGCAAGACATGACCAACTGACCCAATAAATATTCAACACCAAGAATAGGTATCACAACGTCAGTATAAAATATCTTGATAATTCACATCCCCAGTACCCAACCAGAATCTTATAACGGACGATAAATATCATAAATGAAAGATATTTTACGATTTGAATTTAAAATTTTCAAATACGATCATATTTTGCTTGAAACGTGGAACACAAAATTAAATTCTTCTCTAAGCCCACACTGGGCGCACATATTCACTACCCTAAAAAACCGAATCGGTGCATAAAAATGCGCGTTAAAAAGATTGTACATACGACTTATGCTTTATTGATGTCTTTACTGAGTCAAATCTTAATCAAAAGTGTCTGATTTTCTTCAGAACGTGAAAAATCCTAAACATAACGAATCTCAACCGAAAGCACAAATGCTACAGCGCTTAAGCATTCGAGATAGAAATGAAACTGTCCTACTACACATCCATCTACAATCTATCCATCCTTCTGACCAAGTACAGCACCCAAGGCAGATGAAATTAATTGAACACGACGCTCAAATGAAATTATTCAATTAGTTCAATTATGATGAATTTTTATTTTCGTTGCTTTCGATAATTCATCTCTCTGTTGTTTTCGTTGCTGTCATTACTGCTTCAACTGCTCTTCGAATGATTTCTACTACTTTTGCAAATGGACAAAGCAGGATGATGCTGTCGCTTTATCACAATTTCTATTCTCATTTCTATATTTCTTGTGTTGTTGTTGTTGTTGATGTCATAATTATCATCGAGCCACTTATTGAAAATCGGTCTTAGAAAGCCATTGATGTTGGTGCCATCTTGTGTCCCGTCAATTGGCTTGGCTGGCACTACTGGTAAATTTCTTCAAGTCCCGGCACCCCAAGGACGCGGGCAAGCGGACAAAATGGATGGATTACATAAGAAAAAATTGTACTCAGGAAAATTGGCAGCTATCACCGTTGAAAAAGGATAATAGAAGAACAAGTCGTTACAACAATTTTTAGACTCTAAAATATCACGATTATATTGTTCAGGCCTCATCCTACTGCTAATGCTCGTGTTGACGCGAGACTCTGCACGCCCGAGACAACGTCTATTACGCGAAAAACAAACGAATTAACGAATTGAACGCGTCAATCGATGGCGCTGGTCACGACGACTACGATAATAAAATGGTAATTTTCTCGAGCGGGCGAGAGTGTTTAGATTAATGGATAAAATGATTGAAAAAAAGGACATGACTAAAATAATTGCAATATCAATACCGTTAATAGGCGACCCATGTACCGAGACTTCACAGGGATATAGTCGGGTAAGCGAGTGGCTATGTGCTAGTCAAGACGGTCTGTCGACAACCAATATATTGAACAATTCGTTGATTAAGTGCTGTCTGTGCAGATAAATTTGGGATTTCATCGAATTAATGAACAAATGAAATTATAAAAATTTCACAGACAATTTTTAGCTAGAGAATTTTCGTAATTCAGTTTGGTGATTTGATAATGAAATACGCAGAACGTCTGATAGTCTGATGAGTTTCGGGGAATTTATGAAAAATTCTACTTTTTTGTATCAGTGAAATCTGAATGTATCAAAATAAAACGGTTTGTGACAGTACGTTGAAAGTTATTGTGCATCAAAAATAATATTATTATTTGAATACATACATCAAGTATTTTTAAATCAAGGTCAAATCAACTACATAAATCCGCATTCCATAAAGCAAACAACCAAGCAAAATTCAATATGAAGTTTATCCGATTGACATTATACGACAAAATCTAGGTTTATCTCACGATGATCTTATCTCTTTCACTTTACTATTGATATATTTGCATACAGTCAACTAGCACCAACACACGATAACGAGAAATCACTTTTCATAATGCAATAAAAGAAAAATGTCATCGCATCAAGGCAAGCGGCCGAACGAAAGAGTATTTGTGTTGTCTCATCGCAGCTTTTACTGTCATTTGTTTTCATTTTTACTAATAATTACAAATTTAATACTGGCATATGCAAAATGTCGTTATAAAAACATCTTCACCACAATAATTCAATGGTGAAGTGGTTGATATAATCCTACCCTCTCCCGATTCACTTCAAACACATTGACGTCTCTGACGCCTGTCTATGTTGACTTTATTAATTCGTTTCCGTGAAAGAAATCATTAAATTTTTCGGCAAATTTAAATAAATCGAGACAATGATAATCGCATCGAAGCAAAAAAAAAACTGAACGCGTGTGCAAGTGAGATTTGGATGTTTCGTAGTCAACTAGACTTAGTGACTAAAAATAGATGAAAACATGAAAACAAAGACAGCAGCAACATTAATAAGATAATACTATGCGATCGATAGCAAGTAGCTAGATTGAAATTTGGACAAAATGAAGATAAAAGCAATATTTGATCGAAAACAAGATTTTATTGCTTTCACACGTTTTATTAGAATCGATGTCAACTAAACGCAATTTGAGCGAGAGGAAAAACAAGGGAAGATGCATATATTCATTTGCTTGATAATTATGGAATGTGTTTTCACTTTGTCTGGGAATTAATGTTTGGTTTCTGCACAGCGTTTAGATAAACGCTAATTTATCTGTAGATAAAGTAGTTGATTGAGGTGAAATTTTGGATGTTTCAGTTTGTATACTTAGGGCGTCACCAAACTCACGTCTTCGTCCTCATCTTGAAGCACACCAAGACGAGGTGTCCGAATCGTTGACTTTGCTTCGTAACATTGCCTCAAAACACCATCAAGCCAACGGAGAAGTCCTTAAGAACATCCAATAAGAACTTTAACACTTAACAACATTCAGCTAGAATTCTTTCAAACTACTTTATTATTTATATACTTCGCAGTAAAAATAAAATATGGACAAAAGTTACCTAACGGTACATTTTGTTCTTAAAATAGAAAAAAAAACAATTTTTGCTTTGTACGGGACAAGTAAGCTCTCCGATGAGTGAAAATATTACTACTTTAAAATACAAGATTTTTTCTTAGTGTGTTTTTAATTTCAAGGGTGTTACTTTGAATAAAATTCATGGTAATTTTTTTAGAAGATCCATTAAAATAGAGATTCTTAATAATTTTACATCATAAAGAATGAAAATCTTCGGATGAAATAGCTAAAATATGACAGCTAGCTAATACACTGATATCAAATATTTACAAGTGGCATTTTAGAGAAAGAGGAGCCAAGAATTTATCCAATAACGAAAAACCCAGCCAACTGACTAAATCTTCAGAAATATTTTTTATGCTAAATAAAAAAAACCAAAGCTAAATTCAGCCAAATTGTGTAAGACAAATGAGGCTTATCTTGTAAAAACCTTATCCTCAAACTGTGATTTGTAATTTTATGACAAAATCATATTTTTTTTTTGGTATGCAGAGGTTTCGAGAATTTAAAATCTATGCAGGGAAATGTGAACCGAAATATCTATTTTATAATTCTAAAATAAAATTTAATAAATTCGCCTAAAAATAGTGTATTAAATATACACTTTACTTCAATCATATATGTACAATTTTGGCTACTTTACGACTACCTGAGTTGCAGTGGAGAGTCACTTGACCTATCAAAAAAAAAAATTATAATAATCTTTGATTACTTTGCTACTTTTATGAATTTAAAAATTTTAGAAAGTCAAACAGTTGTTACTTATATTTATTATCGGTTGATTATCTTACAAAACTCTAAAAACACTTTACCAGCACTACCACAACTGCTTGTCAAAATCAAGCTACCCTATGAAAGCAGCTATTGATACAAAAATAGCAAAACCGCCTTGTGCTGGTAACGCTTTGCTAGCATCAAAGCCAAAAATATATCACATCTGCTTCACTTTGAAGTCATGCTACCCTGGCAATTTCATTTTGATCCGATGACTGCATTGGAAGTTCTAGGGGCACAAAGAAATTTAGGGCTACCCTCCTTCTTCAAGAAAGGCCGACATAGAAAATGGACTTGGCAAACCCCATATGGAACCACTAAGAACAAAATTAACCTAATCCTAACCAACATAATAAGAACATTTAAGGATGTATCAATAATTAATAATTTCAGGACAAACAGCGATCATCGTCTGGCTAGAGCAAAGATAACTCTAGATCTAAAGGCAGAAATGCTCAGACTAGTTAGAAAACTAACAACAGCAGGCATTGACATATTGAGGTGTGCCGAAGAAGTAGGTGGACCAAGACAGTAAACACCGCAAGCTCTCAAACAAAACAAAAGCCTTACCCAGAAAACGTAGGGAAATTAAGTTATCCTCGAACATCCAAAATATTGAATACATTGAAACCTGCAAAACAATCAGAAAGAAAATAACAGAAGATGTATGGAAATAGAACGAAAAACTAGTAGAGAGCACCATCAAAAGTAATAGGAGCCTCAAGAAGGCGAAAAAAGCACTAAATGTCCCAGAAGTTCTCATAGATGAAATGGAAGCGGCGCTGAAACAAATGAACAATTGTAAAGTATGCAATGATGGCATCACAGCAGAATTATTGAAATACGCGGGCAGGAAAACATGGAAGATTCTGTCTGACGTATTCACAATCTGCTTCAAAACAAGGCAAATTCCTGACCAGTGTAACAGCGCCAACATAATTCTGATCCACAAGAAAAGGAACAAGGAAGACATTAGAAACTACAGACCGATAATTCTGCTCCCTGTCTACAAAGTATTCACTAAAATCATCAGTAACAGAATACAATCAGCCCTAGACGTAGAACAGCCACAAGAACAGGCAGGCTTCAGAAGTGGCTTTAGCACCATACACCACATACACACACTGAGGTAGATCATGAGCAGAGCGTATGAACTCCTCCTCGCCCTGGCATACATTGACTTTGAGAAAGCCTTCGACTCAATATACCCCGAGGCAATAATAAGAGTTTTTATAAGCCAACGAATTGAGAAACCATGTCTAAAAACACTGACCAACATCTACAGGAACATCAAAGTGAAAGTCAAAGTTTTCGATGACACACCAGAGTTTCCCACACAAAGAGGTGTTAGACAGAGGGATACTTTATCGCCAAGACTCTTCTGCGCCACCCTGGAAGAAATCTTTGGAGGCCTAGCATGGGACAATAAAGGCTTAATCATAGATGGAGAACGGCTAAGTCACCTACGATTCGCAGAGGACATAATCCCTATCGCCCAAAATCAGGATGAATTACAGACGCTACTCGAGGATCTAAGCTCAGCTAGTGAGACAGGAGGACTGAGAATGAACCTCAATAAAACAAAGGTTATGTACTACGAATTCATAACGAGAGGCCAAGATAAAATATCAACTCAACAACTCAGCAACTCAGAGTCCAAGACAAAATATACTCTCAATAAGCAACTCAGGATCGCTATTACTCGAAATAAACGAAAGAATTAAACAAGCGTGGAGTACGTTTGGGAAAATCTCCATAATCTTCAAATCAAAAATTAAATCCCACCTGAAGAGGAAAGCCTTTGATGGATGCATTCTGCAAGTCATGACCTATGGCTGTGAAACATGGACTCTGACAGCGGACACCACCAGAAAGTTTCAGGTTGCCCAAAAAGCAATGGAGAGATGCATGTTGGGCATCGCAAGAAGAGACAGGGAAAGGCTTGACTGGATAAGAGCAAAAACACAATTAAATGATGTGATTAATCGAATCAGAAGTCTCAAATGGCGATGGGCCGGGCGTTTAGTAAGAATATCGGACAATAGATGGACCTCAAAAGTCACGAATTGATACCCAAGGGGAGTCAAAAGACCGAGACGGTGCCCGAAACTACGATAGAACCATGACAGAAGAAAACTAGCCGGCATAACCTGGACACGTATAGCCAAAAAATAGGCAAAAATGGAGGGCAATGAGGGGAGACTACACCATGATCCGTATGTATGGCTGACAAGCTGATAATGATGATATATATATATATATATATATATATATATATATATATTATTTTTCTTCCTTTCTGATCTATAAATTGGAAATAATATGTGGATTTGGATAGTAAATTAGTAAATAAATAAATAAAATTTCAACCAGACAAAATCTGATACAAAATTTACATATTTTCTCAGATCAGTCTTTCTAGCGGTTTCCATGTGTTTGATGTGTTTGTATTGTTGTCGCTTTTCGTACATAAGCGATCGTAAAATAATGAAATGTCTAGCTGAATTCGTTGAAAAACGGATTTGTAAGCATTATTCATAAATTTATCTACTGTTTGAGAATTTGCAAAACGCAATAGCATATTAAAAAAATACAGCCTTGAAACCTCCAGTTTACCTGTCAACATTTTCAGCCGAATCCATTCTCCGGATACATTAATAATCAACTTATTCATAATTATAGACGACTGATACAAAATTTATTACCGATAATTGGTCAACCCAAAGATACAAGTACGTTAAATCTAAAGATCTCCGAATTGCGGTATCTTTTCATTGTTTGATTACTAAGAGACTGATGATTCGGTATCTACTTGGTCGATAATATATTCATTTCAATTTTATTTTATTCCGCGAAAACATAAAATAAAGCGAATATATTATTGTGTTTCTTTGTTGGAGCACTGAAATATTTCATTACCGAATTACTTTTTCATCTTTTTTTTGTCTTAATATCAAGTCGGTGAAAAATCAGAAAATTTTTTTTTAATCATAAAACTGTCGAATTATTCAGAAATCGGTCTGTTAAATTTGCATACATAATTCGTTGAGTTTTTTTTTTGCAGAAGTTACAATTGCACAGTAGTTAAAGCTGAGCTTTGTAATTAGGTAAATTTAGTGGAACGTATTGTGGGAAAATTTGATAAAAATTAAATTAAAATTCGCAAGAAATCCAGATAATTATTCACTCAAGATGTTTGAAAATACAAGTACTAAATTTTGTATATTACTACGTGTCATTTGATTGGTGTTGTTTGAATGTACAAACATACTTAGTCACTTTTTTTTAAACAAATACTTATACGATTGATAGTAAGGTAGTTTATGCATATATTCGACACAGCCGAAGTTATGAGAGAAAAATGATTCATCTTTTCATACTATCAATGAATAATTCTAATAATTTCTAATAGTTAAGGTTTATTTTAAAATCTCGGATTTCCTTGAATATCTTCAAATAAATTTATAAATTCTCACACTTAAGGGAAGGTTCTTTCAGATACGGTCGAAAATAAGTCAAAGTTTAAGAATTCTTCGAGGGATAATGAAAAAGCATACGAATTATTTTATTTGTTGATCATTCTAAAATCGTTCAAATTTTTATTACGATGAAATTCATTGTGGTGGCTCCAAAATGACGGTTCTCGTCTGCCTCTGCACGCGGGACATCGTCCGGTAACTTCAAGTCTGCAGCCCCTCGTAGTAAACTGGTATCAGTCATAGTTTAAAGTCATTAAAATTTATGGAAATCTCCATGCCGTATACCTAATTAGAATGAATTGGTACAAAAATAAACCAAATTATGGACATTTAAAAAAAAGTGCAACTTTTAACCCGGTTCTCTTTCACTTTGACCTCGCTTAATAATTGTGAATTGAAATTTGTTATGCCTATTTCAGATATAAGACATATAAAAAAGTATATTCTTTTAGGCAGATTTGGATTGAAGTGAATCGGATCAATAGATCGACACCTGTGCTTGAAATTATGATGAAAAATATAGTTTAGAGAAAAACGCGTTTAATGTTTTTAGCAAGTTTGCCTTGGAATAACTTTCTTGTTTGTTCAGTTATCACGACTAGTGCCAATGGCTATAGGGTTTTTGGGTCGCTGATTACGAATCTGAAGTCAAAATGCAAGATGGCGGATTCAATACGGCGGATCAAAAAAATTCCCATCTGTTAATTTGGACCAAAATATCTACATAAAGATTTTCGTGGTCGTCGATCGTCGATTTGCTCCATTATACTCACATTACAATCTAAGTCGGCTATTCCTGTGCCGTATAGGAATCCTTCCTCGATTTCAAACCGCTCCTGGTTGGCCTGCTCCGGCAGACGTTGCGCGAGGCGGGCTTTTCGAGCTGCGGGCGATATTCGCCGTTTAACTATGAGGTAAAAGATATGCAATTTTCTAACGTATCAGTTATTTTTCGCATGTGCTGCCACCTAAAGTGTATTCCAACACGAATAAGTATGCGATAGTACAGATCGTATGCTGATTATGATAGCATTCACAATTTCCTTGACAATGTCGATTGGACAAATGTGTTTATGTGCCATTCCCTTGATGATGATGTAGCCATGTTCTATAGAATAGTATTTGACGCGGTAGATAAGTTTGTAGCCAAGATTAGGAAAAAAGATAAACTCTCTGAGCCTTGGCTTGACAAGACCCTTAGACGTCTGAGAAACCACAGAAATAAACTTTACAGACTAATGAAGAATCAAGTCGACATTAACCACCGTATTAAAGATGAATTCGATTTAATTGCTCAGGAATTCTATACCAAATCTCACGAAGCGTATGACAGATACATTAAAACTACTGGGGGAAAATATAATCCGCGACCCTAAAAAATTTTTTGATTTTGTTAATATGAAGCGGAAAACAAGTGGCTACCCCTCTTCAATGGCCACTGAAAATTCAATGCTGTCTTCTTCTCCTCAGGAGATATGCAACTTTTTTGCTGACCATTTTCAAGAAGTTTTTAGTCCAGTAAGCATCCCAACATTGTATCGATTCCCGGGTGCGACTCAAACAATTTTTGCTGAGGATATGACCATATCGAGGAGTGAAATATTTACTGCCATTACAGAGCTTGACAGTAACAAGGGCCCTGGACCTGACCTCCTCCCTCCTATTTTCCTGATCATGTGTGTAAAACAACTGATCTGGCCCCTTCATACTATATTCAATAATTCTCTCTCCTCTGGACTATTTCCTTCGTATTGGAAATCTTCTTATATTACACCTATTTATAAAAGTGGCGATAGACGTTTTATTCAAAATTATAGAGGCATCGCCATTCTATCTGCTATTCCCAAATTATTTGAAATAATCATCTACTGCAAAATTTCTCCTATGGTCGACGCTCGACTGTACGAGCAGCAGCATGGATTTAGGAAAGGTCGTTCTACTACAACTAACCTTATGGTGCTTGTTTCTGATATTTTGTGCAAAATGGAGAAAGGTGATCAAATTGACGCAGTCTATACAGACTTTAGCAAAGTATTCGACCGAGTTGATCACTCCATTTTGATCCCCAAGCTGAAACAAACAATTCGGAATTACAGGATCCTTACTAAAGTGGCTTGGCTCCTACCTACACGACCGCTTGCAATTCGTGAAATTCCAAGGTCTCATTTCTAAGAAAGTCGTCGTTAAATCCGGTGTATCTCAAGAAAGTCATCTTGGCCCTCTTCTTTTTAATATCTTTATATCTGACATATCGGGGGTTTTATCTGATATTCCTCATTTACTATATGCGGACGACTTCAAAATCTACCATGTCATCAGGTCACAATCTGACGCGGCCTTTTTTCAGTCTAAACTGAAATCTCTAGACCACTGGTGCTCGGCGAACAAACTACCTCTTAGCATTGCCAAATGCCGCGCAATCAGCTTCTCTCGCAAACTGCACGCGTTCATTATACTTACAGCCTCAACAACACGGCACTCAGCAGGGTTGACAACATATTAGATCTTGGTGTCACCCTGGATGAAAAGCTCCGCTTCAATCTACATTATTATGAGAGATCTTTTCAGCCCTTATGATTTCAGTAATCTACCCCCATACGAATATCGCCTTAAATGTATTAATTTGTTACCCCTTGCGTCGAGAGGATTAATGTTATCTGCCTGCTTCAGCTTCGATGTCATCAGAGACGTGGTTAATGTCGTCTACTTGAAAGAAAAGTTTGTGCGCAATCAGCCCTTGAGAGTCACTAGATCCCGACGATTGCTTATTCAATACCAACACAACACAACATATGCAGCAAACGAGCCAATAAAAAGGTGCTGCAGGATATTCAATAGCATGAGCGAGAACTTTTCCCCTACGATATCTAAGGCAACTTTTAAAAAAAATATTCTGAAGGCTCTCTCTTCATAGTCCCTCCCTTTCCCCCGCCATACTAATATATATATATATATATATATATATATATATATATATATATATATATATATATGTATTGTAAATTTAAATTCACTTAGTTATTTGTCATTTGTTATTCATTTAGTAATTTGTCATTTAGCTATTACTTGAAAATATAAAAATTAATTAGCTAGTGTGCGTATTGTCCGCTTAGAGTAGATGTCGCGGTTGTCGATAGGTAGGGGCTATTTTGACATTTGTCAGTGTGACAATTCAATTAGTAATTGTACACAACATTTGTTATCTATTTGAAATTAATTTATTTTTGCGTTATTTATTAGTCTTGTATTCATATATAGTTTTGTTTTTTACTTTGTTTCGTATATTATTTTATTTTATTTTGTTTCGTAATTCTATCCATGTACCATATTATTTATTGTTCAGTACATGTACACCTTGCTTGGTGAATAAATAAATAAATAAATAAGTAATTAGTTCCGGTGCATAGAAAGCCATCTGGGGCCACGCGGTGAATAAGCTATACCTGAGCGTTCCCCAGCGCGCGTGAGGTAGGTGCGTTTGGGACGCTCTAATGCGATAAATATTTTTCAGATCGGAATATCCTTTTGCACACATATTCTACCTGTATGTAGCCTTCATTTTTTGTAAAACAAAAAAAATTGATTTGTACGAAAAAATCTGAAAAAACCGCCCCTTAAATAAGAATAAATAAATACGAATGACCGCGTTGAATTGTACTTAAAAACTCAACCCACAAATTAAATGATACAATGTAATAGTGGCGCCCATCATTACAATGGAAGTGAAGACAGAAGAAATGACGAGTTAAATTATCCCCAACCACCCCCAATATAACTGCACACACTACAAAGATACAAATCTAAAGCCAACTGAAGCACAAAACGGTCTGGCATATTTCTGTTTGTCGAGTGTGAGAGGAGACAGCGAAGATGGACGATTATTTTTTATTGTCTATCATTTTGTTCAGCATTCGAGACAGCAGCAGCGGGAGCTATACTTTCGTTACGAGGGACCTGCAATATGAGCATGCGACACAAGAACAATACCAGTTAGTCAAAGAGTTTTTTTTTTGGTCGCTTTTCTTTCTTTCGACTTGTTCGATTGTATGAGTTTTGGGATTGTTGTCGCACTATTGTCCTTATTGCTACTGTCATCGTCGACTCCACCACTCTTCATTTGAAGACACGACGAAATAGTGTTATAGTTTTGTGATTGTTTTTCAAAGGTTCTTCGATTAACGGCGTGGAAGAATTGCCAACAATGATGTGGATGTAATCGGAGAGTGTCAAAAAGGACGAGGCACAAAAATACTTTCTTCCGATGGCACAATTATAGAAGGATAGATAGATATGGATGGTTGGATGAAATATGTGATATGGTACTGTAGAGATTGTCGGGATTTGATTTGAAGTGGAAACTGTGTTGTTAATGTAACGTAAACAAAGTAATAATTTAATTTTTTTTGGTTTGCTCATATGAAGTTGAGATTTTGACAGAAATATGACTTTGAAAATGTGTTTGAAAGCATCAATTTATGTCGGGTATTTTTTGCACCCCCATGGCTTTTCGCACAAATGATTTCTTGAGTGCCGTTTAAACGATTGGTACCGAAAATAATGATGCGATTAGGAAAATTAGGATAGAAAATAACGATTTAGTATCTCACTTATTTGATATTAATTGAAATATGGGTATATACCTAATGCAGCAAGTGTATACCAATATACACATGCTGCATTTTTCAGGTCAAATCCGACTTAAACATAAATATTTTAAGCATTTCTGACAAGAAATGTGTCTTAAGTCATCTCAAGCTGTAATTCGGTATTTCACTGTTCATTTACTTTACAGCAATGATATTACCAGTTACAACATTATGAAGCAATTTTACCCTAGTTTCATTAAAATAATAATAATTTCATTCCAAATTATCACCAATCTAACTAAACTCCGTTTCTTTTTTCCTTTCAGAAGAAATCCGTCCAGACATCGACAAGCAGCAGACATCCTGGTGTCCCTAATCGGGTTGTGCTTTTTTCTTTTACTTGAACTACTCCACGTTTTCAACATGCTGCAATCAGTTCAGTGCGACAAATATTTTTCAAGAACTATTACAAAAAGACTTAAATCTCGGGAGCTCTCAAAAATAACACAATAGTAAATGCGTGAAATATTCTAAACCAATACAGATTTCAAATAAAAATAAACAGAGCGAACATTTAAGCAAAAAGCTTTCCAATGAAACACCACCATTCGTTCAGTATCTTTATTTATTTTCATTAGATATTAAAGACGAAACGCTTAAT
This sequence comes from Nemotelus nigrinus, assembly GCA_947369275.1. Classification (NCBI taxonomy): domain Eukaryota; kingdom Metazoa; phylum Arthropoda; class Insecta; order Diptera; family Stratiomyidae; genus Nemotelus; species Nemotelus nigrinus. Next base: position 28,368,022 of record OX376375.1, on the reverse strand, counting down.
AAAGAACTTGACAAAGAAATCATCCTCAAATTGAAAGAACTGGTGAAAATTTGAAAATATATAAATTGCGAATTGTCAAGACAAGCAAAGAATAATAGAACAACAGTCGGTCAGTTGTATTGATGAGTGAGAAAGGAGACGGAAATCCTTGAAATCAAATCACACAAACTCACTCTCATTCACACACACTCACACAATCTCATTCATGCATCCCAAAACGAGCACATTGCCTAAATGACTGAATCAACTCAAATTCAAACGACCGAGAATAATAATACGGGGGTGGTTAAAATGGATCCGGCACCAGTATCACCCTCACCATCTGAACAGCAATATGCCCTGAAATGGAACGATTTCCAAACCTCAATACTGTCCTCGTTTCGGCATTTACGAGATGAAGAGGATTTCGTCGATGTTACCTTAGCCTGTGATCAGAGATCATTTACAGCACACAAAGTAGTCCTAAGTGCATGTAGTCCGTATTTTAGGAAATTACTTAAGGCAAATCCTTGCGAGCATCCGATTGTTATATTGCGTGACGTGCGAGCCGAAGATGTTGAGAACTTATTAAGGTAATTGATTCTTGTTATTTTTTTCCCGTTTCGGGCTTCACGGTTGATAGTGCATGGCAAATGTTGAGATCCTAGTTGGTTTCGGGTCGAAATTTTGAGGTAGAAATTGCTATTTAGAATAGTGAGAAACCGGATATTCCTAAAAATTAGCTTTGCAACTTATTTCAAATGTCCTTGTTTCATGCTAGTTTTTTTTATATTTATTCTGCAGATTTATGTACAACGGCGAAGTGAACGTCGGACACGAGCAGCTAAGTGATTTCCTGAAAACAGCTCAGCTCCTTCAAGTGCGGGGTTTGGCTGATGTTACCGGTCCCTCATCGAAAACAACTACCTCCGCAGTCAATAATACGCTGTCATCATCCACACCTGCCGTACAAGAACTCAAGGCGTCGCCGGTAAGACGGATAAAAGTAATGTGACAGTTCCAAAATACTCGGATTGTCTTACTGCCTTTTATTCTCAGCTAGAACTAGATACCACCTTAAAAATTGACCCGTTTCCTTTCAGACTTCGACTTCGTTGCCGTGGGAACTGTCCGATAGTCGTCAGAATCACTTAACGCCTCCGCCTCAGAAACGCATAAAAAGTGCCGATTTGTATCGAGCGCAGCACGGCATCAGTCCGGAAAGACTGTTAATAGATAAGGAATTGCCACCAGATCAACACCCACTGCATCGAGAACGTGACAGGACACGAGATCGAAGTAATAGTAGTCGTGAAACGTCACGGGATCGTGATCGAAGTTTAGAATTAAGAGATTCGTTGTTGGGACAGGCACTGGAAAGTGGGCAACAGTTGGCTTCAGGACAGGTAAGGTTTTTATACCATTACCCAAGTATATTGTGGATAAGTGATGATATTCTCTGCAATATTCTAGATGAAGGTATGAAATACTATAGAATATGTCGCTGAACAATTGGTTTTATTAATCAGTAAGAAAAATGACATTTTTCGGATCACGGACCAAATTCGGAATGATTAAGCGTAAGCTGAAATTCAGAGAAGCCTTGATATCCGCCACTGAAAACCACCCACTCATCAACTTGATATTACAAGAATGACCAAAAGATTATATTTGAACTCCGAAGAGAGTATTATTTAAAGAAAAAAACGATAGGAAATTAAATAATGAATGCTGACACACGTAAAATGTATAAGAGAACATAGCGCCCAGCGTGGGTTAGCTCGAATGAAATACTTTGAACCATATTCAGTCAAACGGAGTGACAGTTCGAGATTGAAAAATTATGAAAAATTTGTTTGCATTTCTATGATTTAAGGATACTCTGCTGAGTGATTATTGTCAGCAAAATGAGACGACAAATCCCAATATTGTCGCCATATATTTTATAATTTACCAGTCAGACGTTGTAAATGATCAAAGAATACAAAAACCGGAGTGTGCAAGCTTGCTTATGTGTTTGATATGGATTTGATGGACCACAAAAGTACAATTTTGTCAGGAGCTACAATAGTGATATTTTTAATCAGTTTTTGAAGCAGCAATTGCGAAAATTCATGATATTTAATAATTCATACTCACACAAATTTTCATAACCAGAATCCATTCCGATCTGGCCGCAACAACTACTAGTATCAAATTTTCAATGCAATAGGTTTACACAGCACTTTTAAAAAACTAACTTTCTTGTTTAAAGTGAATTGGATTCAAAAAGAAACGGTCAAAATTTGAAGATTTAATATCGGCAACCTTATGTTTAGCTAACATTTGTCATAAAGAAAAATTACTTTGATGAACAGATTCATAAAAACAAACTTAATATTAGATAAGAGCTACAAAAATCAAACCCTGTTGCCCTACAAATTCTTTAATCTAGAACAGACAAATTAAAACATAAAATATCAAACGTCAAATCAGATGAAAAGCATTCATAACAATTGCATGGCTTCGGAAACTCCAGAAAATATTAAAACGAACACCAGAAAGGTAGACACCAGAACAATAATAAATGGATAAGAAAATAGAGATCTTAAGAAGCACAGAAAATTAGAGATAAGCATCACAAATATTCGGCCTTCGGTCTAGAAAATCCGATTTCGATTCCGATTTCAAAAATGGATAAGCAAAAAAAACGACAAAAAGAGGTGGAAGGAAAAAATATAAAAATCAAGCGGAGGTGTGAAAAATTCGACGACTACGTATTACGACCTTGAACACCCATGGCCAAAGAATACAAAATTTTATTTATAAGAATAATGATTACAAATTCCTAGAAATTTTTTTTTACAAAAATTGCAATACAAAAAACAAAAGGAATTATTCAAGAAAAGAAAATTGTTCAATTGCTCAACTTGGCTCGGAATATGAAATGTCCACAACTGACTAATACCAAAATATTCAGAAAATTTAATTCGTCAGGTGTGCCAAATAAAATAAAGATAAATTTAGTAAAATAGTCCTGAACATAATATACAAACGTGTTCTAATAACAAACTCATTGATGATAGGGTGATATTGAATAAGCTTTAGTTAATTTTCTTAGCTTTAAGATGTCTATTTAATTCCACCCTCTACAAAACATTCACATTTTGTCTTCATTTGTTTTTGCAGAAACATCCCGATTTGGCATCACTGCAAGCCCAAAGTACCGGTGAAGATTCGAATAGTAGCGATACAGAACCATCAGATCGTGGTGATGGTCAGCTAGATGGTACAATGGACAGTATGAATGGTTCAATGGACAACACACGATCACATTCATTTCCGTTCTTAGGTCTACAAGGTATACCGGGTCTACTGCCTGGCCCGTCTGGAATTCATGGTGCTGATAATTTCGGTGAGTCGTTGATTTTGATTGATGGATTTTTTTATGGAAAATACTTCATTTCTGTTTCACATATATTTGTTTTTTGTGTCTTCACCGATTGGATATTATTATGAATTATTAATTCGCTACACTATTCAGTTGTGTTTTCATCTGCATGTTAGTAAATATTGTATTTATTCGCTTGTAAATAATTTCAGTTGCTCTGAAAAAGTCTGCAAAAATGGATATGAATTTCCATAAAATCGAAGTTTATAAAACCATTAATTTGTTGATATCATAGAAATAGCTCTTTGAAAGCCCATCGTTGTTCTAATAAAGTTTAAACAATTACATAAACACAATATTTCCCATTCTTTGCCATATCGCATACATCATCTCAATGATACGCATCAAAATGATAACACCGAAAATGTCCTATTCGTTTAATTCTAATCGAGTTTGACCACTCAGTTTCTCATAACATTCTTTTTTTTCGAAACTCACTGCTGCTCTTTTTGCTCGCTCCCATATCCTTACGTTGAGCTTGGGTCTTGGATATCATCAGAAAACTTTTCTTTATGAATTCATTCCTTCGCTCGTCTCCTCTTTCCGTAAACTGGTCCGCGTTTTCTTTTCAACTTTCCATCATCGCATCTACTCGTACAGGCTATTGTAGCATATCGGCTCCCATATAATCCAGAAGTTCATTCCTTTATCATACGTTTTGTATACGTAATCATTGCTCGTTGTTTGGACTATTTGCGCCATTCCATCACCCCGTTCCGGCCGTTATTGCTATTACTGTTACTACTATTCGGCCGAGTCCTTCTTGCGACCCGTCAAACGTATCGCACATGTGAAAATGCCACCGTCGTTTTCGTATTCCATTCGCATAGATCAAAATGGGGGCGAAACTGAAGCAAAAATCGAATTTAATATCATAAACATTCAATAAGAAGACGTCATAAAGGGCGAGCGAACGCACGAACAAAAAAATAAGAAGAACAAGTCGAAATATTGGAAAAGAATGGCGAACAAAAAAAAAATATTAAATCAAATGGACATTTGTATGTACGCGAAGTATGAGTCGAATTGGAGGGCGCTGGTGGGCATGAGAAGTTATATCCAAGAGTGCGCCCAACGATGGGTCGTTTGTGTGCCACGAAAGTTTCATATTCGCACGCACATGCTTTTCATTCCTCTATCTCTTCTTTTATTTTTTTTCTGTTCTTTTTTTATCGGAATAAGAGTTCACTAGCCGATTTTCAATGCATTGATAAGGGATGAAGAGCTTGTGGCTAGCTCAATATTCCTTGAAACATACACATTTCCCGCGTTCGCTTAAGACCGAAATGTAGTGAGTACGGTAGTCTGTCCGAACTTTGAAATCATGACGTCCACCATGAAGGCCAGAAACCAGAAGCAAAAAAAAAAGTTTTTTTGTCGAAAGTTTATAAAATATATCTTTTCTATATTTCTTTCATATATCATAGATTTCATTGTAAAACAGATAAACTTTTGAACTGCGATCCAGAAACGAATGAAAAGTTTGCTTTCGTTTTTTCAAAAAAGAACCAGTAGGGGAAAAAATAGATAAAGGGTATTGCTACGTGCACACCACTCTCTCATTCTCTTTCCCTCGAAGGTCCAGTTCAGCTCCCACCCCATCGTCGATGAATCGTTCCTTTTATCCCGCATGAAATGAAGAAGAAAAAAACTCCGGAGTTGGATAAAAACTCAAACTGAACGATAGAAAAAAGCAAAAGTTTCGACCGAAACTTACATACTTACATTGTAAAAGAATAGAAAGATACGTTAGACATATTAAAAGAAATTGAATCCTTTTTCTACGTTTCGAAATTTTATTTCGTTATGATGTGTGGTAATGCCAATGTGCCCGCATATCACGTTTGGGTCTCGTCTATTATGCATGTATGTATGTATGTACATTTTTTTTGTGTAGTTCGATTGTCCATTTTCCGGTAAATTTCGACGGTGGCATTTTTAGAATATATTTATTTTATTCAAATTGATATGAAATTTCAGGATGAAGAGATGACGATGGTTGTTGTGACCACATCTGCGTTTGCTTAATATGTTTAGTTCTCAATCTTATTTGAATGGAATTCAAAAAGAAAAGAAAATTCAGGAAGTTTTTTGGGCCACTGTTTTTTTTTGTTTGATTTGAAAGTGGTTGGTCAACATACTGGATGTTGTTTTTTATGTGATATCGAAAAGAAAAGGGGAAGTTTGATTAATCAAAATGGTACGTTGTAAAGAGATGTCTTGTAGCTGAGTAAGTGAAAGCTTATTTACTTTTGTGTACTTTATGTTTAGTTTTGATATCGTATTTCCAACAGCTTTTCGTAGAAAACAGAATACGGTCTCTCTAGAATGAATTTTTATTTAAAGGATGCTTCGATCTCAAGAAAAACTACAAAATCGACCTTCCATCTCTAGAGAAAGTCGTGTACTTAACCTGGAAGAAATAGAAGAAATCGACGTACCTTCCCCAAAGAAAAAAAGAAACAAGACATTCGTATAAAAAAAACTGGTATAGCAGTGTTAACAATATTTATTTAACTACTCGTAGTAAAGGTTACGCTCTATCTACAACATGACTCTCGTTGAATGTTTCAAATTGCTCTATAGTGACAATAAAATGCATAGTTATATGAGCAATTTGTACGCTTGACAAAAAAATCTCACTTTAAATTTAACTAGTGATGAAGGTAGAGTGTACATCGCAATATTCCTATTTACAGGATATTTGACGCCAAAGTGCATGATAAAAAGTGCCACGCACAACAATCTAGTAGCATCTAGCATGAGGCGAAATATATTTTTCGAAATTCAGCAATATCTATATCTTTCCGATAGTAAATGCTTGCCGCCGAACGACAAATTCGCTATATGTCGAGAATATTTCACGAAACTGAACGTAAATTTCACTGCAAATTTAAAAAAAAAATGGTTCTTCACACATTTCCATAGACGAAACTATAGTACCATACTTTGAAGGCATGGTATCGAACAACATATCCACGGTTACAACCTGTAGTCAGCAGCTACTTGCCATGGATATTTAGTAAATTGTTAGTCTTATCAGGGCGCGTCCGGCCCTGGCCTTAAGTTACAGTCTGACTTGAACCTAGGAGCTGTTGTTATTTTAGCGCTCCATTTAAGATTACCACAAGAGTTTGGACCGTGCAACTTATACTTTGATAATTTTTTTACTGGTTTACCATTGCTAAAGCATTTCCGAGAGCAGATTGTTGGGGGTACTGGTACTGTTCGGGAAAAAAGAGCCAAGAGGTAAGCTATGTCATAAAGCTTCTGAGGAAATTATCGCAGTTTAGTGGCATGACAATAGTATTGTCACCATCGCATCCAACTGCCACGGGTTAGAAAGTGGATCGGATTGGATTTATGGACAAAAACGCGCAAAAATTCAAGTTGATTGGCCAGCCTTTATCAAGATGTACAATCAGCAAATGGGCGGTTTAAACCGTTTTGACGAAAATGTTGACTCCATGAGAGTAGCTCTTTGCAGCAAAAAGTGGTGATTCCCTCTGTTTGCTTTTGGCTTAAATGCATCTTCCCAAAATGCATGCCTGATCAAAAGACAAAACAAGTGGATCTATCACGATTTCCGGCAAAATGTGGCCATCTTATATATATCTACCTGCAAAAATATGACGACCCTCTGATCCGCAATTCTGCTTGTGGTGGTCCTGTGCAAATAAGAGTACCTATCGAGATGAAGAGTGCAGGAAGTGTGAACAATCACCCGCAAATCGACTGCTCTCAACAAAGATGAGGATATTGTCACCAACGCACTAGAAAAATGTGTGCCAAGTTCAATATCGGTTAGCATCTAAAGTGTTGGCACAACTTTCACAGTGCATAAGTGTTTTTTTTTTCATATAAATAAATATTATTAGAAGCTTGAGTACCCTAGTGGGTACAGCACCGGCTTCTTGCGTGTGGTTCGAATCCAGGTTCAGACATGGGTCCGCGCACCAAGCTTTCAGTTCAGCTAGCTCTGATAAGGTACCTGATTTAAATCAGGGGTAAAGTGAGTCGTGGAACTAATCACTCTACATTCGTATTCACAGTGATTGAAAAATTGTAATGAAGCTCTCTACCAGCTTCAACCCCTAGACCCGTAAGAGGGTTGTCGTGGAATTACTTTTATTATAAAAACTGATGTCTTATTTCTACTGACAAAAATAAGAAAAATCGCGTGTGCCCTTCAGAGTTTTAACTGCACAATGTCCAGTGTTACCTGTAGGTCACCCCCCATAAAAATAAAAGGGGTTTGCCTTATTTATTTTTTATATTTTTTTATTTTCCTAAAAGTCATTTTTTATTGTCTTGGACATGGGAGTTGAAGAAATAAAGAGTTTGATGTGACTGCAAACACTGCAAATGAACTATTCAACAATCGGAAGTTGACTTTTTGAGTTATTTTAATTAAATGGGATGGGATTTTTGCATTGATTTCGCAATTTAGACAGACTCTTTGTTGTTTTTGGGGACTAAGCTATAGTATTTTCATATCCCTGACTTAGCTAATATGCGAGGTTATGTGAGGCCTTGCGTTAGAGCCGTCACTAGGATAAGTGTAAACGTGACTGAGAGTTTCTGAAGCTGTTTTGAAAAGACTGAAAATGTAGAGATCTGAATGAATCTGTTATTCCTCGCCAAGATCAATGCAGATAGGTTCGGAGTCTAGGCATAGTTGTTCTTATGTGTAGCTCCGCAATTGACAAATTGAAGCAGTGCTCAGTGTAAGAACTAAGGACTTTTCTTTCGCATATCACTTGCTTTGTTATTTGATTTTTGGTTTTTGTCATCCAAATTGGAAAGCTGTTCTGAAGTATTGACCTGATTGACTGCTGAAGTCCTTTCAAAAAGTATTAATGAATTTTTTTGACAAATGAAAAAGATATTGATATTCGTCGTGAGTTGTCACCGTCTTGATGTCCCCGTCTTGATGATGGGAATTAAATTGGATCCGCGTGTCGAAGGTGACATACAGATAATTAACAATTATAACAATTTCTAAGTGAGCCTGTGAGTACGAATTGTGGCGTACTTAGGAGAATCTACTGATGTTTGTCTGCGTAGAAAAGTATTTTAGTTGTTTAGCTGTTATAGCTAATTTAATTTAAAATATTTGTTTAATATTTATTTGATATGATCTAACAACATTTATTTGATATTTTACAATACTTGCATCAACAACCAACTGATATATGTATATTAACAATTAAATTTTTTCCTTTTTTTACTTAGCCTACTTATTATTCATTTGTGGAACGTTGTAGATTGTGTGTGTATGGAGATGTATGTTTTTGTAAGTGTATCAACACTCGGCTGATCTGCAGTGGCAATGTTGAAAATGATGGGGCCCAAAACTGGGCCTTGAGGTACACCACTTCAGATTATTTTGGTAAAGAAAATTAGTTTTTCTTCTAGACATAGAAGCGGGTGTTCGAGGAAAAATTAACCACAAAAATAGAAAGCTTTCTCAATGTCTAGAAAACATGTAGCTATTGGTTGTTCTTTTTCTAGTATCTAGCCCACTTAAATTTGAGCTAAGATCTGAATTTGGCAAATAGCAAACATTCTAAAAAAATTTGCTGATTTCAGATCGTAACTGCTTATCAGTAGACCATGTGCCATTGAACGGAACAAGTAATAAAGGGTCGGTGCAGTATCTGAAAAATGCGGCGAGTGGGGTAGGACTTGAGCACGGTTTCCAATTAGGTTTTGACGGGCTAAGCAACGTGAGGCCGAGCGTTGTTATACTGTAGAATCACTTGTTCGTACCTCTGCTCGTATTGTGGTCATTTTTCCCAAAGTGCTGGGCTCAGCAGCATCAATTGAGTTCGATATTTTTCCCAGGTGATGATTTCGTTCAGTTTTAAAAGGTTATAATAAAAAACACCGACCTAGTACCACCAAATACACAGCACAACCTTTGCAGCGTGAATATTTGGGCATGATCGGGCAGTCTCCGTGATCTCCCCATTATTTTCTCTTTGGGTTGCTGTAACAAATCAATTTTTCAGCACCCTTCACAGTGCGATGATGAAAATCTTTCCTTTTTTGCCGGTAGAGCAGTTGTTCACAGGCGGAAATACGAAATCATGTCTTTAAATCATAAGAACCCCAAGTTCCTTGCTTTTCAATCATTCAAAACGCATGCAATCGCTTGGAAATGGCTTGACGACTAAAGCCAGCTATTCTTGTTTGGTCTTCTTTCATGCGGACGGTCGTCAACATCGAAATCACCGTCTTCGGAGCGACGGAACCAATCACGCCACATTGTTTAACGTAGAACAGCATCTCTGTAAACTTTTCGGAACTCTGGATGCGCTGCAACCGCCATGTTCTTCGAATGAAAGAAGAAAACCAACACTTCCCGGAAATGATGATTCTTTGGCACAAAATCAGACATTTTCACACAACCAAAAGTATATGACGCAAAAACAAAATAATTATGAGTCAAAATGGTTTGTTTACCATAACCATATGTCTAAGCTTCGTTCATGACGTTTTAGATATGTCACAATCGACCAGCACTTACTGCTTCAGCTATCTATTAGCAAACAGTGGGAACTTAGTTGTGCACTTAATTGTAGATAACGGTAAATTAACTGCAAGTATATTTCCTAGGGCAGAATTCAAATGTTTACTATGGACATACGCAGATAGAAAGAATTATGCCCTTGCTGATAGCTAAATGAGGTTCGCTTCTATCGGTATTTTGAAAATAAATTTTTCCTCTATGGTCCACCTCAGTTTCTACACTGAAAATTCCAGCACTTTCACCATAGATCTCCTGCAGCTAATTTCTGCAATTCTCATTCAAGCTCACTTCCAAAACTTTCGAAACGCCCAAAAAACAAAATTACCATAAAATATACACTTTCAACTATTCACCTGATCATTAGCATAACATTTTCATATAACCAAGCAACCATCGAAACAAATCGAATTGCATCGACCCAGGGAAAAACTCCCAACCGAAAAACATCCTTGAATGCTGGGAATATTAAAAAAAAAAACTTTCTTCGACCATTTTAGTTTTTCAAATATGCTTTTCGAAACCATTCACTTTAGCGTCCAACCGCCACCGCACACTATACCTCAAGCCCCAGACTCGGAATCTTTGCATGAAATATAGAAAAGTAACATAAAGGATGTATCCACAACGCATCTATCGAATAAAGCCATAAGGGTAGTGTACGGGGTCTAGTCGTATGTATGCTGACAGCAGTTCTCCGACTTGTTTTCTTTTTTCTAGGGATTTTTTTTCCAATTTAAATAACTGCTACCTCATGATATCCTTACCGAATCCTTTCTCTTCTTTATTTTTCTCCTTTCAAATATATATTCCATTCTTTTATCCAAAGATTTTCATCGTAAGGATATTTTGTATGCGGTCCGAGATAGTGTCGAGAGAACGTGGTGGAAGGATGTGGACTACTTCTAGTCCAAAATAAAGAGTAACGAATACGTTTTGATTTTATTTATTTTTTCGACGGTGGTTCTTTGAAAAGCAGAACGTGCCGCGGGATGAAAGACGTCAAACAGTTCATGTTGGACAATAATCTGAAAACTGGCCAGCATACATATTTTTCCATTTTTTTTTCTCACTCGCCTCCTAGCTGCCTGGTTCCTGTTCATATCGTACGAATCGGATCTTTGATGGAAAGTTCTTTGTAACATGCCACGCATCCTTTCTTCAGTAACGGTCCGCTGTTGTTGTTGTTGTTGTTGCTGTATAGAATTGAGATTCGATTCGGTTCGATTCAAAGATGAACCGAATCCAATCTAAACGAGGCAAACGACTATAATATTAGGATTAGGCGGTTACATATGGAAAATATCGTTTCCACCCACTTTTCAACCCCTTCGATGTTTCATTTTTTGAACAGGCGGAAAACATTCGAAGTGATTTGATAAAACCTGGTTAGGTGCGTCAACTGGACATTTGGCTTTGAACAGGGGCATAGAAGGTAGTTTCATGGAGAATGGCATTATCGCTATTCTACGTTGAACGGTTATCTTGACGTTGGTGGTCAGAGTAACCACATACCCCCGATTACTGAACTTCATACGGACTTTTGTAGTGCGTTTTCTGGATGAGTATGATTATGTTGTTTGGGTTATGGTGATGAAAAAGGTGAAAGAGTTGGTTGCTAAGGATTTGAAAGAGGTATGTGAAGCGAAGAATGCAGATGAGAATTGGTGATATTGGTATGCAGAGGAGCGACAAAGGGTTCAAAAGCGTGTTAAACTGTTCGATCCTTAAATTAAAAAGTACTATTTTCATGTTAAAATATGGTGTTATACTCAGTTTCACTGAAGAAGTTGTGAGTTTTGTGTGAGTATTTCACAATTTGAATTAAAAGAAATTTGAAATTTTGATAATACCAAGTCAGTATCTAAAAGAATACAATTTTAAGAAAGTCAAATCGTACATAACCAAATTTGCACCTCTGCTAAAGACGAAATCTTGCCAAATTGCAGCCATATGTTCTTCTTCCAAGGAGTGAAAGACAAAAATTCATTAAATATTTCAAATTCAAAAACATCTCCTGTGTCTCATTATGCAACCCCTTCTACACTATTTTCATTCCCATCTTCAATATTTCTATCCTTTTGTATGATGATTTTTGACCAAGCTGAAATATTTTAAGCACATGACCAGACCCTTCGGTCGATTCGGTTTACGTTGGACACCATTACATTGAATTGTCCATCTACCTGGAAAGAAGATTTTCGATTTCAATTTCAAAGATGTCCGTTTAACAAGAAGTGGGGTGAGGTGGGAGTGGAGCTAGTGATGTTTGTACGGTTGACATAGTGAGAGCTAGGCGTGATGGTCATACGGTCACATATGAAAGTAGTTCGTATGGTTTGAGGCGACATTTTCGTAGCAAGTGTACATCAAGAAGGACATGATCGGCATTCTGAGTTGTGAAACCATTGAAAATTCTATTCCTGTGATGGTCGGTGTATAGTGCCAATTCGTTCGTACGCACGTCATCCTCGAATCGAAAGAAAACCTTTAATTTTAAAATTCTGGATATTTCGTTCGTTCATACTGTCGATGTTTTATTTTGAAAATTTTTTTTTCTTCTCGTCCTGTTTTCCCTGATATGTAATAGATGTGGAATTGCGTTGTCTTCTTCTTTATTCTTTCTCGATCTGAACGAAACTGGAGCTATCTCGTGTGGAAAGCTAATGCAGGATAGCACCAATACCTCGAAAGTTAGCCAATGTGCTTGTATGTTCTCGGGAAATTTAGCGAAAGTAAAAAGTTGTGCATCGATATGGGATGAAAAGTTGGACAGATATGTGGGAAACGAACAAGAACTGAAAGTTGGAAAGGAAAATCGGCCAAAAAAAACTTTCAACAAAAGTATACTATCGGGAAAGAAAACGCCTATCGGAAAGTTGAGCAGGATTGATAGGGGTAGCGGAAAGAGAAAGGTGGCATCGACGGCAGGCAAGCTCAAGCCTATCCTGTAGTTTTTCCGCACTTTCTTGCCTACGCAATATATCTCTTATCTTCACATCCGTCTTAGACACGTTCAGTATATTTGATACGTGCGTGCACGAGGGTGAATAGATTGGATAGAACAGATAGAATGGATTATACTGAGGCATTCTTTTCAAACGCTGTAGAAAGAAGTGGTAAATGAAAGTTTTCGAATTTCTTTGCTCTGATGTGCTACTGGAACAAGGGACGGTATGGACTTGATATCAAATGATATGATTCAGTGAAAATCGGGTCGAAAGCATGTCATTCGGACATTACCCATTATCCGTACTTGAATGTACGTTTGAGTTTCGGTTCTGAGCTTGATTGGGGTTTTCTTCGTATGTATGCAGGCTCGAAACGATGTTAGCTCAGACATTTGAAAGAGAGCCACTAAACTTCACATATATGCTGGGCAGTTGCTTCTAACGATCTAAGGCGAATGTCAAGAAAAAAGTTAAAAAAGTTCAAGTGAAATTCGTCGCTGGAAAAGGAATTCAATGATAAGGGAGAATTGAATGGACGAGTACATCTGCTTCATTGCCATTTGCAAACATCCTCGAAAAATTTAGCCTATGATCAGTATGCTAACCAACGTATCATTGTCAACTCATTTTGGGCTATTCTTTTTTCACTAGAATTGTTTCAGTAAAAGTAAAGTAATCCCACGACAACCCTCGTACGGGTCTAGGAGTTGAAGTTGGTAGAGAGCTTCATTACAATTTTTTCAATCAATGTGAATACGACTCATTTTAACCCTGATTTAAATCCGGTACCTAATCAGAGCTAGGTGAACTCAAAGGTGGATTCGAACCAGGGATCCCACACCCAAGAAGCCAGTGCTCTACCCACTAGGCTACTAAATGTTTCAGTACAACCTCGAAAAATTGTACACACTTCAACTGACATCTTATGTGCAATGTTGCAGCACAACTCTAACAGTTTACTTCAATGCTAGTTTTTGGAAGCCCCTGATGTGATTTTTCACGTTCAAACTAAAATAGATGCCCTCGTCAATTATTTTGTATGCCCTCCCAGACCACTAATCTTATTTATACTTTCTTTAGGAATTTCTCTTATACATTTCGATACGCATATTAACTACGTAAATTTCCCATTTCAAACAAAAGATATTTTGACGGATAGCCACAGCACAACGAACATCAGAGAAATTTCTATCCAAGGACTTTCCACAAGATTTTCTTAACTACATATTCTCGAATAAGTAGTGCTTCGTCTCCCCCATCAGTCACAGTTTCCAGGTCTAACCCATAGTTTATAATTGAATTTATGGTTTGATATTTGGCATTTTGGCATGAGTAAAGATGGACAAGAGTAAGATCTATCTATCTATCTAATCCATCCATCGCATTCATTGGTTGTAGAACTGTGCTGTGATGTTGAACTTCCATCGATAAGACATGTCCGAAATAAGAAAACCGATGAAGAAGATACTGAACGGGTGGTTGTGGGCTGAAAGGGACACGAAACCAGGCAAATATGAAATGAGCTTGTTTTGAGGTCAAGTGAAAAGGGTTAAATTGTATTACCTTCGACATATTTCCATAGGCGTATATGATTGTTGACCTGTAATCTAATTAGTTAGTTTGGTAGTTATTTTCAGTTGGAGGATTTCTGACAATGGAAAGGAGTGCGTGGAGGAAATGGGAGATTCGAATAAGCGTTAGTGGGAACGTACGTCGTTTGTGGTTAAAACATTTTCGTCTAATTAATAATTGTGCTGATATGAACTTGTTGACGTATACATTTTGATAAGGAAGGACTAGATTGAAATGTTCTAGCAAGACTTTCATTTAATACATGCCCTTGGGGAGCATAAAGTAATTTCTATGTTAATAGTAAGTAACTAGGTTTTAAGTTTTGCTGAGCTCGCAATTATTGTTTATGATTGATTTGATTTGATCCAACGCAAGCAAATTTATTATGAATTTAGGTTGTATGGCATAGCCGATAATTTTTCATTATATTGTGTAGGGAAAAAAACGTAATGAGGTCCTTGAATATTTAAAATCTGAATCTTTTGCTTTATATGTTTTGCATAAAAATATGATTCAACTTTTTTTTGATAACGATAGATGTCGCTAAGCCTGCTACTTGTATTTATTACAGTGGTGGACAAAAGTGGATACATAAAAAAAAATTTCTTGTGAATTTGACGTAACTTGTTTTGTATTATAGATAATTAAGTAACTCTTTTTGCATTGGTTAATTGTAACTGTTGTCTATTATTATAAGATAAAAATAAATATAATTCGTCTTAAAAGCTAAATAAAAATTCAAAATTAATTGTGAACACCATTTATCCAGTTTTGTCAATTTTAATTATTTAGAAAGTTAGTACTTCGTCCATAGTCCTTTGTTGGCCATAACATTTTCAATTCGTTTTGGCAGGCTTTCTACCAAGTGTTGAATCGTTTGGTGTGGGATTTTTCTCCATTCATTCTGTACTCTTTCCCAAAGTTCGGCCATATTAGTTGGAGCACGTTCATAGTGTGAAAGCATCCTTTTTACGATTGCCCACAAATTTTCGATCGGATTTAAGTCCGGGCTTTGTGCAGGCCACTGCATAGTGTGAAATTGTTGCTCAGTAAGCCATTTTTTCACAATTATGGCAGTATGCTTGGGATCTCCATCCTGTTGAAAAATTATTTCGTCCACTGGATACGCACATTCTTCAACGAAGTCGGGTAAATTTTTTTGTATGATGCTAAGATAGCCTTCCTTTTTCATTATTCCTTCGATTTTAATCAATGGACCAAGGTTCCACCACGTAAAGCAGCCCCACGCCATTAAATGACCACCACCGTGCTTCACTGTTGGTTTGACATGATGTCTTTGAATAGTCTCATGGGTCGATGCCAGTAATACTCCTTGCCATCTGACTGGAACCGATTGATTTTGGTCTCGTCTGACCAAATAACTCTTTTCCAGTCTTCAACGGTCCACTTTCTGTGATCCTTACAAAATTCAAGCCGTGCTTTTACATTCTTTTCAGATAGCGCAGGCTTTTTTTGTTTTACTGCAGATACTAGTCCAATTCTATGCAAAGCTCGTCTTACTGTGCGATCACTTACAGCTTTGTTCAATGCTTCTACAGCTATTTTTGGTGTTCTTGCCTTCTTCGTCACCAGCAATCGTTCCACCATACGAGCATCTCCAGCAGACAACAACCTTGGCCGACCGCCAGAATTGCTAGGTGCCTTAAAATTTCTCCGTTTTCTTACCAAGCTTACTGTACGGTGACACAAGTTTAATTTCTCCGCTATTTTTCGACAAGAATTTCCATTTTGACTTAACGATAATATTTCATTTTCAAGGTTACGTGAAATTTTTCTCATTTTAATTTGTATTTAAATTTCACTCACTTTGTACGGTTCACTCTTGCTTGACTGCTGCAATACGACTAACAAATAGCAAAGAAACACAGAAAATGTCAAAGCAAGCGATGCAAACGATATTTGCAACGGTGAATCATTTTCTAATCAATGGAAATGAATGTGGACAAAACTGGATAAATGGTGTTTCCGAAGAATTTTTACTTTTCCTGGAATTTATTTTATAGGAACGGCTTTTATTCGCTCCATTAATTTAAAAATAGTATTCTAAGTATTCAGTGCAAAATGAATTACTGAATTATCTGTAGTAGAAGAAAAGTTATAAGTTATATATAAAAGTTATATTTTTAGTATATGACATTAGTTCTCATTTCTTTTACTCGGTTAAACATAGTGAATTTCAGTGCAACAAAACATCATTTTTATTACCTTAATTTAATGCAAAAAACAGTAGCACATACGTCGAAAAAGAAGATATTGAACGTCGAAATTGGTTTTTGTACAAATGGATGTAAATCAATATTTAACGAAAATACTCAACGAAAAAATACATAATGAACGCAGGTAAAGCAGTTGTATCACAGCTAAACGAAGAGATTAATTTCTTTAATGTTAAGATCTGCATTTTGTGGGATCAGAAAAATGTGCCTTATTTTAAGCTGCAGAAGCCATCCGAAGATATTACTGGTGATATCTGCCAATGTCAGTTGATACGTTTGATACAAGCTTAGTGCCGTAAATGACCAGAGTATGAAAATAAATATGAAAAATTAATATTAAAAAAAACTCTAGCGCATCAGAACCCCTAGAAAACTGATTTTCGAAGACATTGTCGTTGAGTGACCAAAAAGTGTGGAAATACGTAATTCGCTTTTTTGTAGTATCATATCATCCATTTTTTACTCAAAACAAAAAAAAATATTTCTCAACATCTTTTATAACATAAATGATGAAAATGTTCAGTGCTGGCAGCACTTTCTCAACGAAGCAACAATAAATATACCATAACAAGCTCTTGCTAAAATCAACCTATGCTTTAAATTTCGTTTACATCCTAGGATTTCATCGAAAGTTTCAGCGATGTTTGCAGCTGCTATCCGAAAAATTTTCAAAACTAGCAAAAATCAAACATTGGTTCCTTATTTTTATTGTAAACGCTTTATAATATATAAAATATGTATCTGTTGGTGCAATATTCACGAAAATGACTGTTGATCGCAACCCTTTGTTAGCAGCATAATCAAAAATATACCAAATCTGAAAAATCTAAAAGAATTTTAGGGCTACCACCCGCAAATTATTTTTGAATTTTCGAAACTTCAAGATTTGTCGTTAATTGTCATTGCAGGATCGTTCATACTTGCAAATTTAATCACAAAATAGCTTAGTAAAGAAATGCCAGAAAACTACAAATATTATTATAGCTGGCAGCCCTTTCATGATTTTTTTTTCTATGAAAATAGGCTTAAAATAAGGTCCATTTACTAAATGAGTTTCGTTTTGATCTCACGACTGCATCGGAAGTTATAGGACAAAAAGCTTTATTTTGCTGAGCAAAATTACAAGATTTAGGTGACAACATTTATAAATTTAAATTATTATTAATTTAAAAAAATTATTATATAAAAATCTATTCAAATATGGTTTAACGTAAGGTTCAAGTACTGTGTAAATTTGGTTAAAATTTGTTGGCTGAATCGGAAGTTATAGGCCAAAAAGTTGTTTTTTTTCGTAGTGATTTTTCAAGATGACACCACTGCCACAGAGCTATCCGCATTCCAAAATCACTTCTACCAGACCTGATCCTATTTAATATCAACATGTCCCGTAAATTTCATAATGATCGGATTATCCGGTCGTCAGTTCTCTTGAACAGAAGTTTCGAGTGCTAAAAATAGAGGTAATTTGGTGATGGGTTGCCGTTCTTGTACAACTCGGAATTTTGAAAATTCTAAATTGACACAGCGAACAAAGGTTTAAATTTATCAATAATGGGATTTTTTTGTCAAAAGGCAAAACATTTTCAGGAGGGTCGATGATTTGAAGGATTTGTTTTTTTGACGTGCTTGCTGTAGTTTTGAAAACCCATATGTGTACATTTTCGGTCAACATCAATACGCTCTGCAAACTTTGCGATGATTCAATGTTTCTGTGAGAAGTTATGAGAAATCAAAATTTGGAAAAAATCGTTACCTACTTTTAGGCACTCAGGGCCCACAAAAGGTTCAAAATTCCCAATTTTTTATCATGGAAACGCATAGAACATACTAAGTTTTTATTTCCATTACTTGTTTTTAACAAAAATGTACTCTGCTTGGAAATATAGGGGTACCTGAAATTTCATTAAAATGCCCGTCGCCGTCAAATGGTTAAAGATATCGCAACTTTGATTAGTCATTGCACTAGTCCTTATATACATCTATGTCTTCTGAAAATTTTAGTTCAATCGGACTGGCCACTCCAGACATTAGGTCCCTTAAACTTTTTGCGGATATATACGAGATGTGTGAGAAAGGTAATGAGACTGATTTTTCATTTACCAAAGTTTTTATTTTTTCAAACAACAATGGTATCCCTTTCAAAGTAGTTCCCTTGGGCAGCTGAACACCGGCGAAGTCGTTGTTCCTACCCTTGGTAGCAGCGCTGGAAATCTTCAACTGGTATGGCTTTCAACTGGTCAGTCTCAATGTTCTCCAGAGTTTCAAAATGGCGTCCTTTTAGGACATGTTTCAATTTCGGAAAAAGGAAAATGTCACAAGGACTCAAATCAGGTGAGAAACAGAAAAGCGATTTGAGGTGAAAAATTTACTGATGGAAATGGCCGTGTGACTCGGGGCATTGTCATGATGAAGCATCCACTTGTCTGCAATATCTGGTCTCATACGAATCACACTTTTCCTAAGCCTTTAAAGCACACTTTTATAAAACACTTTGTTGACAGTTTGTTCTGATGAAACAAATTCTTTGTGCACGATATCTTTACTGTCAAAAAAAAACAAATCAGCATGGTCTTAATCTTTGATTTGCTCATTCGACATTTTTTCTGTTGAAGAGATGATGCAGTGTGCCACTCTTCGCTTTGCCGTTTTGTTTCAGGATCATACTCAAATATCCAGGATCCATTACCTGTGATTAAACAATTGACGAATTCTAGGTCATTACCAATCCTGTCAAGAAGATCAACACTCACGTTTCTTCGATTATCCTTCTGTTCAGTTGTGAGGTTTTTCGGCACCATTTTGAAATCTTTCGCATGCCCACGTCGTCTGCTAATTTAACAGTTCACTCATCATCCTTATTGTTAAACGACGGTCTGATCTCATAATAGCTCTCACACGTTCAGCGTTTCCGTCAGTTTTTGAAGCTGAAGGTCTCCCTGAGTGAGATTGATCTTCAAAGTGTTCTCGGCCTTCCAAAAATGATTTGTGCCAGTGGAAAACTTGTGCTCTGGATAAGCAATGTTTTCCATAGGCCTGTTAAACCTTTTCAAAAGTCACACTCGCGAATTCACCAAGTTTAACACAAATATTGATTGCTCAACGTTGCTCTAAATTGTCATTCTTGTAATTATTGAAACAATGAAAAAAATGAAAATCCCTAAGACTCCATAAGTAATCAGCCTCTCTTTACCACCTCAATAATATGTTCCGAAAAATATACATTGATTCAAAAAAAAAATAAATTACTGAGACCTCAGGCTATGAACGGAAGCGGCTTTAAAGAACTCATTTTTGTTCATGGTACAACATCCATTTATTTCTGAGTTTAACTAACATAATACAACACTCCAATTCCAAGTACATCAGCTAGGAAACCGAAAATACCCCCCAGCCATTCATTCAACTATTATTATTTCCCAAGCTTTACATTGTCTTTCTTCATACTGAAATTGACCGGGCCCAAATGATAACTCTCGATAAGGGTAGTTTTCTCTGAGCTTGTCGACTTTTTTCCCATACATATTTCCATTTACTCTATTTTCGACATCCCTTTCCCAATCGAATCAGTCAACGATATCGAGAAGAGAAAATGCCTACAAGTTTCTTTCTGCTTATTTTTTTGTACAGAATCCTGTATGACCCAACTCACTTTTCACTGTTCGTCCATTTCCTTTCCACAACAGCATGTAGCCAAAAAAAGGATCCTGATGCCTCTCTGTACAGTCCCCATCATATTGATTTATTGCTTTTGAGTTTCTCTGTTTCTAGTTTCGCATTAAGTGTCCATGAGTATGGAATACGCACGTAATCTATATGCGTGTACATACACCCGGTTCGTCCTTGTACGTCCTTTCTCATCCTTTTGCTCGACTTCAACGAAAACGAAGCAAAGTATGTATGTAGAGTGGCCACCCAATTTCGTGATACTTTTATCATTTACTATCTCCTGTCCGTACCGCTTTCAATGTGCCTGCAACGCCTTGCTCGTTGAACTATTCATCCTCCACTACAACCTACAGCTTTTTCTACCGCTCCCAACTCACACTCGCCCGTGGCATCCTAGTTAACCAATGGTTATCTACAGGATTCTCTGAAAGATGTACGATGCGTACTATACGATTTGATGCATGGCTTGGGCATATCAATGTTGAAGGGCATAAAAGTTTTTGGGAGCACAAGCACTGCTCCGTAGATAGTACCGGGTGTTTTGGAGCCCACTTCTCATTCTCTTTCGGCCCTTTTCAATGTTTTCCCGGCCGGACTGTCACCGTCAGCTTGGTTTCTATCCTTTTTCGTAGAACTCCATATCTAACTGAACGGACTACTGAAAAATGTACGTAGACACTATTTCCGAAAATTTGTAGTGTTCTCGAGAAAATGACGGGATGATGGAAAGTGAGATGCGCAGGATGTGAACAGAATTGTATTTTATGTTCTGTACATTCGTTTCATACTGTTTCCTCAAAACCACACTCGTCTCTTCTCTATCGTCGTCGTAGCCCTTTTTCGAAACAGCGATGCCTGAGTCCAGGCTGTGGTTTGCTTGTTGCTAACAATTCATGACGAAGAGGTCTGTTGATATCCAAATTTTATCTGTTTGCGAATATCAATAAAAGCTTCAGCAAATATATGCCGAAATGATGTATGTCGAGTGATCTGAAGGATAGTTTCCACGTCATGAGTCTTCATATCAGCAGCCTATGCGTGTGTACTTGAAACATGTGGTGTTATTATTAAGCACTTGTATGTATTTTTCATGTGGGGTCTAGTGGGCTTAAGGAGTTTTTTTCTGTTGGATGAACTGCTGCGCTAAGGTTCGATTTGTTGTATTAAACTACGCAAAAATCTGTTTTGACTCTCATGGAAATGAGAATAGAGATGAGTTCGGTTCAATTAGTTTCCTTTTCAGGGAGGAGACAAGAAGAATTTAGTGATAGGAATACCGAATCGAATTTCACAAACCGTTAGCGTAGTTTTAATGTTAAGTCTCAGCTCGTTTTCAATTGGTTAAGAAAAAACTTTAAAATAATTTGAATGCAGGAGCACATCTGTCACTTATGTCTTGAAATATGTTTAGGAAAATATTATCCTTTAAGTTAATATTTTTCAGTAAGGTTTAATGCAGAAGGTGTTAAATTTGCGTACACCACGCCACTTTCATTATTACTCTAATTCTATTTTAAGCGCTTACACAAAGTTTCAGAAAAATTATTTTTATTTCAATATTGACTTCATGGGCTGACAATCAGCTCCTCAACTAGTGAACTACTTACATAATTCCTTACTTAAATAATTTGCTAATGTTTTTGCGTCTTCCGTTGTCTTCCGTTATTTTTACTCTCGAACCCGGTTCGAATCGATTCGAAAACAACCAATGTAATCACATAGGCAATATGTCAAATCGTACGCATACATCTTTCGTACATATATCTTCCAGCAAAACATATCCGAACATGATGAAGATTAAGTAGAACAGATAAGGGATTGAAAGATTTTCACGAATGTTACTATATTTATGTGCCTTACTTACGTATACTTCAATTCGCTTGAACGACCCAGCAACCAACCAACCAACCGACCCAACAACCAACTCTCCAAGATACAGAAAAGGGTTATTCATCTGAAAATTTTTGAAAAAGCACCCGACATACAACCCAATTTGTAAAAAGGTTTGTAACATTTACGGCTACTAATGTCTCGATTCATATTATATCCAGCCCTCCTATACAAACTGCAAACACCGACGATACATTTGAAGGTCTGCCACGAGTACAGACTACTACAATACACAAAATACGAGATTTCCTAGTTTTTCACGGCACCAATTGCGTACGTCCGAATTTACGGAAGATTTATGGGGAAGCATTAGCTTTTGTCGATTTGTTAGCATTACTAAAATCTGATAAATCTGAAACGGTCGATAAAATCTCGAAAAAGGAAATCTTAGATAGATACTCGACCGTATGAACATATGCAAACGCCACAACTAATACGAATGTAGGTTGAAAGTGAATCGGAAAGCCATAAGTGAGCGAATCAAATTATTTATGCCCACATCGTGTCAGTTAACTTCCACTTTCCACCGATTCGGTCTTTTTCCCCCGGTCTCATTTCCCGAGGATTCCTCATTCCTTTTGCACCGAAACAAGAAATAATCAAAAAGTCCAGAATTTTATTACTGCATTTTTATCTTGTTTTTATTGTTTCCGTCGCAACTACTTTCCGTAACTGACTAACTGCCTGCTGCCTATTCTAGAATTGTTTGATAATTCATTTTTGTTTTTCACAATTCGCATTTTATTATTGTTAATTCTTAAATTTACTGCGAAAGTTTTAATGGGCTTTTTGGCGAGCGGCCCCGGGACATTTATCCGTTCGATTCTATTTTTCTTTCGATCGAATGACGAAATATGTCATAAAGTCAATACGGAATTTCATTTGCTCTATTTCGTTTACTGTGTTTTGTTACTGTAGCAGCGTACAAGGATTAATGGCTGTCGACTGATTATGATTATATCATCGACTTCAAAGATTTGCAGGCAAAAGAAAAGTTTTACGCATCTCAATGAATTAACTTTTGCACGGAAATATTTTTTTTATTGACATCATGCTTCAATTCACAAGTGATGTTACTGATTTGGAGATATAGAGGGTGCAAAAAAGTGAAGGGTGGATTGCTGGTGAACTATTTTCAAAATTGGTGTTTTTAAATTTGTATTATGTGCCCTGGAAATTCGAAGTTTAGTTGATTGAATTGTCGTTTCTCCATAATGATCAGCCCACGTTGGGCGCTACTATTTGTTAGTGCAAATCATGACTGTATCTAGTGTAGAAATGTATACAAATGGCATACAATTTAAAATTCATATTTTATATTTATCTTGCATCCTCAATAATTCATTCTTTATTAATTTTAACGTTAACAAATGAAAATGTTGAACACAAAACTAAGATTTTAGGCTAATATAGAGTTTTCCATTAGGACCGTCTTAATTTTCTACTGAAATTTCCTTATGATGCAATGATATTTCAGTCAAATTCCTTTAACGTTTGAATAGCTAAAAATGGAGTAAATTTATTATTGAAAATCTCCTTTTTTAAAACATCAACTTTACGCGCATTACGTCGAATTTACAGCCGTCATAATCTCCCAGGTAAACGAACAATTGAGCATTTAGTGCAAAGTTTTGAGCCAACATCTGCTCTTTATATTGTTGTCTTGCCAGTGTGATAAAGAAGTGCGTGAAGTCAAGAGAATATCGCAGCCGTACGTGAAATTGTGAGACAAAACAAAAATTTGTCAATTCCTCACCGTTCCCAGCACTAAGGCATTTTTCAAACCAGTTTGTGGCGAATTTTACTGAAGGATTTGGGTCCACGTGCCTACAAAATCGCACTGATACTAGAGCTAAAGCTGCAAGACCACCAAAAGTGACGTGACTTCAGTGAAAAGGCACTAAACATGATCGATGTCGATCCTGATTTTTACAGCAAAATCATACTGAGCGAGGAAGCACGGTTTTGGCTTAACGGATTCGTCAATAAGCAAGTTTACTGAATTTGGTCAAGTGAGGATAACAAAGCCATTCACGGAATACCATTATATCCGCAAAAATTTACTGTTTGGTGCGGTTTTCATGCTGGTGCTGTCATTGGCCCGTACTTTTTTTTAATTTTCGTGGCAACCCATTCAGAGTAAATTGTGAGTCCTACCGTGCTATGTTAACCGGTTATTTTTCACGTAAATTAAAAAAAAATAATCTGGTTGGCTTGTGGTTTTAAGAAAATGGCGACACGTGCCACACAGCTGGACAAACAATCGACTTATTCAAGTCAAAATTTCAGATTCGAATCATTTCCAGGAATGGTCCTGTCAACTGGCCGCCTTGCGCCTGTGACTTGACCCCATTAGGTTTTTTCCTTTGGAACTACGTCAAGTCACTGGTCTATGCCGACCATCCGCAAACTTTAGAGATGCTCAGATCCAGTATCGAACGTCAAATCGCTGAGATATCGTCCATATTGTGCGGAAAATTCATGGAAAGTTGGGTTCAGCGGAGCCACAGTTGGAAGCGCTTCTGGGGTGGTCATTAACCTACAGTTACCCAGCTTACAATAAAAATTTTGTTCATATCTGAAATCGTTTTGTTCTATTTAAAAAAAATAAATGAAGCGCTCTTAATGGAAAACCCTATAATAAACAAACGGCTCTTATGGATAACTCAAGTTTAGTTCAAAAGCTTTTCTTGAGTTTAAAGCGTCTTTTTTGAGCAATCGGGGCCACATTTTTGAAATAAAAATATTAAGGACATTGCTCATACTCTAGTGTTTTCAAGCTGGACTAAATTTTAGAAGAATAATTGAATTTTACGATCTTTTTAATATTAGAGAATTTTACTTAAATCATAAAAACCGAATATTATACGTAATTCTTAATTTTTCTCATAAAAATCTTGTGTGTTTCTTAAAAATCCATTAAAAATAATTTTAGTTTTAGTAATGCGACCCTCTATTGCAATTAGAGCTTATTTGGCTGGGGCATTCTCACTATAGGTTTTTCCATTTCGGTTTAGTTCGGTATTCTGAAGCCGTTCTCGGGTGAGGGTTGCAATCGATTGTTGTCTCTGTAATGATCACATCCTTGTTGATCGCTTGTTTGGCGAGCAACTGGCTGCTTTATGACGCAGATGTTTTTTCCCCGGTTAAGCTTGGTACTGTCTTTTTTGTATGAAAACTTTGTATGAAAATGTCACGTGAAATGTGTTTTGGGCGAAAATTTAGCATGAAAATTAGCAAAAGTTGTACTTAGTTCTTAACATTAAAAGTAGCTTCTTTCCGTTAAAGTTGTTTTCGGAATTAAAATGCAGATGGCATTGACACATGTCTCCAATAATTTTACACCAATTTAGTATGTGCAGTTCTTTCTCTCCAGTTAAAAAGTGACATTCGGTGTTTGGATTTGAAAATTGAGTTGTGCAAATGTCTTTTCAATAACAAAATCGATCGAAAACTGAAATTCTTGACATTTTATCCGTCAGAAATGATAAATGTCTCCACTTTTCTCCATTTTCAAAATTTTCGCTCGAAAGAATAACCAAATAATGGAGACATGAAAAAAATACATCAAGCGTATTTCCCATCCCTTCAGTCTTAGTTCTGTTTCATGGTCTATTTCACACCGGGGCTCGACTAGCAATTTACCCTGCCATATCCGATGGTAGCGACTGTCAAATTTATGGTATGCCATCTGTGCGTGGGCAATTTCATGGCATGCACTTTTATTTCGAAAATGCCTTGATGTGTGAATGAGTTATTTGAAGTCCAGAGCGAAGAAATTCTGCTAATTATGAAAACTTCACGTATAAGATAAATTACTTTAGCGGGTGAAATTTCAGACGAAAATGTAACTATTATATGATTTGCTGGGGTACGAAGGGGAATGCGATAAAAGTCATTTGAAAAATCCGCCAATCATCAACATGGAGTCTCATATACTCATCGTTCAAAATTGAAATTATTTCTTTTTATTAATAAAATAAATATATATAATTTCACTATTCCGCATCAAAATTCGATTTTTTCGCAATTTCCCACCATTTCATATTCTGTAGACTACTTTCATTGCTCAACGAGATCTAAAAATCCCTTTGAATTCAGAATCCCTACATTTTCTTATAAGAAATAAAGCATTCGCACGGTTCAGCGCCATTTTGAAATCAAGAACTGTCAAAATATTGTCAGGCAGATTGCCTAGCCAATTGCATACCATATTGCCTACCATTTATGGCAGACCCTCAGAACATAGAGATCTAAAGAAATGAAACGAGCGTATACATATACGAAACTTAGTGAAGCAATTTTACTACAAAGGTAAAATCTATAAATAGAACAAATCGAGAGAATTGCTACCTCAGATATTCCCCTTGGTTTCCCCGATACCTGAGCTTTTGTTGTTGCTGAGTAAGTAATTGTCAAATTCGCGTGCACATGGCCAACTATTTTTTTCTATCGATCTCACTCTATCTTTATGTTCGGCACAGTAAGTGAATGTCAAATTCGCTTACTACTACTAACGCTCAGCCTAGGCAAATTGCTTCACTTCTCACTGCCATTTTCATTTCCTTATATCTCTCTTCTGAGGGCAGACCATAAAATATATCATACCATAGGCTGCCTCCATTGGCAATTTCAAATGTTATACCATGGGAAATTGCTAGTGGAGGCAGCCTGTCACGATGTATAGGTGTCCCACCCCTTTATATCAGATTACAAACCACACTATGACCCTACTCGAATGTTTGGTCCTATCCACAAGGCAGTCATAATGGAGCTGCTATCTTGGGCGGCGTCGAATGAAAAAGCTTTTGTCCAGGTACATCTAGAAAGTTCATTAGTTGGAATAGCATACCTGTAAAATACTACATGGTCACAAAGAACCGTTATTCTCGAAAGACCCTTTTTAGTAACAAAAAAAAACAAGCTGTTCTTACTTGATTTCAGTCCACAACAGACATATTCCTAGGCTTTATGGCAGAAACAACGGGGAGACGGGGGAGACGTTGTTTGTGCTGCGCTTAGAACATTGAATGATATCGGCTCGCTTTTGGGACCGGTCGAAAAATGTGTTGAACCTCAGTTTAGTAGCAATGACGATAATTATTTGATCAATTTATTAATCAATTATTTGACTATTTGATCAACTGGTCTATCTAACCTTCCTGATTTTCTTTTGCTAACTGTTTGTGATCCGTACAGGAAGCGGTGAACCTTTGTTTGTCGCACCGCGTGTCCCACTTCCAGAGATTTGTTTAGCTCCATTTTTCTTTTTAGTTCGAAAAAGGCAACCTTTGGACAGATGTCTCTACAAAGTGGTCTCATAATACATGTATTCTCCAGAAAAAAAAAATTTTCAAGAAAGAAATATTTTAAGACTTCATCAGCCTAAACAGAAACAATTTTGAGGTTCTTTTGGTAAGGTGTTAACCTAATGTAAATTGAGTTCTCAGTAATAAAAGATTCTGCATTTTTTTTTACAAATGTCTACTAACAGACAATGCAGACTGCTTACGTTCCCACTTATCTGCAATAAAAGCAATACGACTATCAGCAAAATCAAAGAGGAAAAACTCTATGGAAAGCAACACATTTCCTTGAAAAATTCATTTAAACTAGAAAATTCAAAAGCTTGAAAGCATCTCGTAACAATTTTACTACCTACTGTTTTATTTAAATTTATTTAACATGCTCTAGCCAATGTTAATACACAATTTAAAATGAAAAATATTAGAATTTTGATGTACATCCACCCCACCTTGTTTGATTTGAAATCCTGTGCAAATTATTCTAGTACTCCTTTTCTGTATTTAAACTAACTCAAAAACGGACCGGTCAAAGACAGGATGACGATAACCTCACGTACTTCATAATACTTTCGATGGGATCTCGTAAAGTTTTTTGTGTGTACATTATACATTGAAGCTGTGAAGCATTGAAACCAGTAGATTTTTGCCCTAAAACTTTCCCATATCATCGTATTTTCTGAAGGACAATGTACTTGTACACACACATTATTCATACATTCCCGAAAATCATGTATTTCATCCCATCCTTCGCTCTATACTCCCCTTATACCAACTTCTTCGTTGGGGCCACTACTAATCTTGTCGCCTATTATTACTTTCATATGTATGATTTGTGTTAGGAGGAAATGGTTAAAGTGTGAATTGCTGTACTTGTACGCAGTAGTGGGTATTTTCTTCTTATATTATTGCGTAGTGAATTGTATCCAGTAGCCGATGTAATACTATTACCCTACATTAAAGTTTGCAAGGACTAAAAGTCCAATTGGGACGGATCGGGTCGGCAACTTAAACTTACATGTTCGATGCAGGATGTTGTTGTTGTTTGTGATGAAGATGGTGTTGATGAAGATCATGTTGATAGAACTAGGTGGCCACATATGAGAATGTATTTTATTTTTTGCCATAGCAAGCTCATACAGTGTTTGAACAATGGAAACCCTGAAAAGGATCCGAAGTAGACCTCAACTGAGCTCCACGCCCCCCAAAAAATATATTTTGCGACATACAAGAGAAAGTTATCCCTAATCGTAATGACGATGATGGAATAGTGTGTAAATCGATATTGACGTAAGATGAGAGAGAGAAAATGTAATTGTTTCGATAGGGTGATGGTGTGAACTAATGGTCTCATATGGCTGCTTCAACAATTGGAATGGACAGGGGAGAAATAAATTTGGACAGTGGAGTAGTGAAAAGAAATGTAAGATTTTAGGCTCTAAAGATTCTTAGTTGATTCTTTGTGAATGTTAATAAAATACACAAAATTGGATACATATTTATTAGCACCCAGAATCAAATCACTTATTAGCACCAAAAATCAACCATAAAATTTCCAAAAAAAATGTAAAAGCTTCTCTCATGCCGTTGTTATTGTTAGTTATTGTCATGTACTTATTACAATGACTTATTATAATTCTCGAAGGGTCATTTTCTGTCACGCCAACGCTTTTTTTTTATATAAATGCAGAACTAAATCCAAATAAACCTTGGGCTATTACTTTTGTCTATATACTTTTAAATGACTAAGGTATAGCAAAAAATTCCACAAATTCTAAACAAGCTTCGAAAATTCAATAAAACCTGTCATTCCTCTGAAAGTAATCAACCCAAATTGGTAACGCGTACTGATTCAAAACCAATTAGGCTAAAACACATCCACCACATACTTAATTAAACTCTTAAGTAACATCTGAGCCCATCAGGTGAATCACATTCCTATCACTATTGCCATATTTCGTTTTCGCTCCAAATAAATCACATTTTTTCTACAGCCACACCCATCTATACTAAATTATCTATCTATATATTCCTTCGTCATTGTCTTATTAGAATGTTTAAAGGGCCGTGGTCAAAGGTGAAACCTCCATATATAATTACCTGTCACAGTAATCATAATACATATTTTCCATTCGAACCGAACCGAAACAAATCATAAAACTGTCCGAAACTAATTACCTATAATTCTTTTATAATATTTACGACCGATTCATTTCTGGTCACTGTCTCCCCCTCCCCGTCTATTGTGTCTCCGTTCATACTCGAAACTTCATAGCCAACAAGCCGGGAACGAGTCCATTATCATAGTCATCATCCATTTCTAACCTTCTTCCACGGCGTTAGGGTTACGTCGCTTCTAACGGTACTTGATAACGGCAGCAGTCCATTTAGTTGGCCATTTGCTCTCAATTTCACCCTCATCGCAAGCGTGCTCTTTGCGATCATCATCGGAATCAAACAGCCAGGCAAACGTAAAATCGATGTAATAAATGATAAAAATCCATCGAACAGAAAAAAAACTAGAAAACAAAGTCCAACCCATTCCGAGCCCCAACGAATAATATCTATATCGCACTAGGCATACCTTAAACCCATTTAACTTGAGAATATCCGTAAATACGCACCATAACACACATTATCGAAAGAATAACGATTCTGCCAAGCCCGCAATTTCAATCCATCAAAACTAATTTACCTAAAAACGTACAAAAACGCACCACAATGGTCTTGCTTACTTGCTTGCGCCACAGTCTGTCCAAACAACCGCTCACCCTCACCATCTTGCACTCACCAGGCCCCATGATAGCAAAACAAGACATTGTGGCTTGAACTAAAGAAATAGAACTAAAGAAAAAAAAATGAGGCCAAGAAAAAATGTATCTATGTATCTTCCACGTTCACATTACTTTCAAATAAAGCTTCATAAAACCATGCAAATAAAAGAAGCTAACCATCCTGAAAAAGGGGTGGCTAACGGCCATCGTCACGCGGTGCGGCGTTGGTGCGCGCTCTATTACTAGTGCAGTAAGCCTTGAAGTGAACTTGGCTATTTCTCTTTCTCGAACAAAAACTTTTGACCACCGCCGCAGCTTGCCGACTTACATATGCGCGATGGTAGTGGAAGCTGTCTCATCCTTAAGCAGTGCCAGCCACCCTATCGCATCCGAACCATGCCGACAATGTCTGCCAAATGCTTTGAGGAGTTAAACCAGAAATTCGAAGACGGACAATTTGTTGGCTTTCCACAAATTTTAACGGCCATGAATCACGTATATCGTCAATTTATTTTCTCTTTTCTTTTGCGTGGTCATTCGTTTTCCATCGCGGCCATAAAATAATGCCAAGAAACTCGGTAACCGAGGCGAATTTCGCAGGATATTTTCCTTGAAACGTCAAGAGACAAGCAACCATATGCTTATCCGATGCGCTCGATACAAGACGGTCAAATGATAATCGAAGAAAGCGAGGACAGGATGTAAGAGAAGGCTAGTAGTTAATCCACCACCTTCCGAGGATTCGAAGGACAACGAACGGGATTATTTGGGTCTCGGTACATGGTAGGTGTATTTGATGTTGCACATACTCGTTACGTGTGCTCTTACTGTTTCTTTCGCCTCTGGTCGCCCAAAAAAGACACGTGTATTGTGTGATGGGTAAAAATAGCAACAGTCAGGAAAATCGGCAAATGATAGATAGTAAAAGTACAAACGCGCACATAATTTTCGTAAGAAAGAATCGATTGGACGGACACGATATCCATCAACGAAATGTTTTATTCGGCAGTTATCAATATCAAGCGGAGATTTATTTAGTGAAGCGATGGGTAGATTTGGTACAATGGGATTTGTGATATATAAAGCTAACCATACATGCAAAAGATTGTATCAACCTTAATCTGACTAGTTTCATTGAAACGAAAACTTTGTTTTTTACTAATGTTCGAAGAACATTAGTATTAAAATCGATTCGGCCAAAAATTCATATTTCCATATATACATATATATATATCATCAAAAAATTTCAGTGAGATAATCTCGGGAACGCGCCATCCGATTGAGCTGAAACTTTCAGGATACATTGGTGTATAGGCAGAATAGGTCCAGGTCTCTTTAAATGTCAGTTATTGTTAACCTTTTGGCGCCAGCGGCCATTTAAGTGATATTTTTAATATACCTATTATTTCGTGCACAAATAATTTTCGCAAAAATAAAGTTGACAAAATAAATTTCGAACGTGTTTTACATATGAATTGGATAATGCTTTGGAATTTTTTAACCCTATGTGTGCGCTGGGTGCCTAAAAAGAGAACGGGAAAATTTGAAAATTTTTAAATTACGATTACTTTTGACAGAGCTATTTAATCATTACGAAATTTTCAGGACATATTGATATTATTTAGTTGTAGATTTGTGTAGCTTTTAATGAGCGTGCTGGCAACCCTGTAGCTAGGGCAAGCACTGAAAGTGAAAACCTCTAAATCATCGTCTCTCTTGAAAAAATGCCGTTTCTTCAAAAAAAAGCCACTCATATGTAAATCTTGTGCTTTGTTTACATAACCAAAAAAAAAAAAAAAGATATGGTATAACGCGCACGCCTGGTAACCCTTGCCCAATTTACCTATATTTTTAGCATCAAAAACTTCTGTTCACGGAAACTCACGATCCGATGAGCAGAATTATTTGAAATTCACAGAATGTATTGGCCTTAAATAGGACCAGGTCTGATAGAAGTGATTTTGAAATGCGAGCGATTCTGTGCCAGTGGTGCCATCTTGAAAAACCACTAAAAAAGATAACTGTTTTTAGCCCTATAAATTCTGATTGAATCGTTCGATTTTGACGAAACTCACAAAATTGCTGGACCTTACTTTAAGCCACGTTTGGTAGAAATTTGGTCGAAAAATTCGGTTGGAGCTGCCAGCTATGATAATTTTGGTGTCTTCATTTTGAAAAAAAAATTTTGGAAGTGAAAACATTCAAACCATCGAATATTCAAAAAAATGTCCGTTTTTTGCAATAAAACCAATCTGTAAATAAATCTTATGTTATATCTACACGTTCAAAATAAAACTTTGGAAATTTCATGTCGGACAAGAATGGTAACCCTCTCCCAGTTAACCTATATTTTTAGCATCAAAAACTTCTGTTCACGGAAACTCACGAACCAATAATCAGATACAGCTAAAATTTACAGAATGCATTGGACTTAATAAAAACCAGATTTGATAGAAGCGATTTTGAATTGTGGGCAAGTCTGTGCCAGTGGTGCCATCTTGAAAAATTACAAAGAAAAAAAATTGCTTTTTGCCCTATGAAATGTGAATAAGTTACCAGATTTTCATGAAATTGACACAATAGCTAAACCTAACTCTAATCTCTGTTTGGTGGAAATTTGGTTGAAAAATTTGATTAGTGCTGCCAGCTATGGTAATTTTTGTGTCTTTGGTTTTAAAAATTCGCTCAGGAAAATAAAACTTTTTGCACTATAACTTCCAGTGCAGTCATGAAATCATTACGAATTTCATACAATTAATGAAACCTGTCATAAACATTATTCAGGCCAAATTTGGTTGAAAAGCCACGATAGGGCTGCCAGCTATTGTTGGTTTTGTGTTTAATTGCAATATCTTTATTAAGCGGTTTTATCGTAGAATTTTCAAATGGTAATGATATTGTAGTGACAATAAACAGCAAATATTAAGCTTTCGATAATTTGAAAAAACTCGCTGCAGGTAACCCTAAATTTCTTTATACTCCTATAACTTCGAATGTAATTAAACAGCGTGAAGCAGATTTGATATATTCTTGGCTTTGATACTGGCGAAAGGCTGCCAGCACGAGTCGGTTGTGATACTTTTGTATCAATAAATGCTTACAGTTAGTATACATACCGGAAACATATACAATGAAAATAAATAACCGATGTTACAATTCGCAAAGTTCTGCAAATTTTTCGGATCGCAGCCCCAAACACCAACTTCAGTTACAGTGCTGCAGGCACTGAGCATTTTCTTCATTGATGTTATATGAGATGCTGCTTTCAAAATTATGTGAAATGAGCAACTGATAACGAATATAACTAACCCGTGTTTTGCTCTCATAAACGTTGAAATTCATGCCAGTGGTAATATCTGAAACCTTCCACCATATGAATTATAATGCATTCTTGAGACGAAAGTAAAACGTGGCATTTGAAACAGTTTGGCCGTAATAAGCAGCACATGTGGTGGAATATGCACTCAAAACCTGCACGATTCTTCTACTGTTCTTCGAACATTAGTGTTTCTAGCGGTTCAGGTGCGCTAGAGTTTTTTTTAAACTTGACCCGTTCTTAATAGTTTCCCGCATAGCAGTTGGCTAAATGAAGGGATGGATAAGATACCTTACGGAAAATTGTCCTTGCAATAATTTCACTCCAATAGTTTAAAAGCATCTATTGAGACTCGAAGATGATTTATGAGACACAATTACCTTTTAAGCGTGTTCAGCTCGTACGAAAATGATTTCAACTTTTTAAATAGATGCCGCCTATAGTTATACTTCCATTTTCTACATGTGGCAGCACTACTATTATTTGTAGTATTGGGTTGTCAGTCATATTGATATGTATTTGTATGAGTTACTAATTTTCAAATTTGAGGTGGTACAATGTCATACTTCAAATGAAGTGTCATGTTGCATTTCTTCAATTATCTATAAGTTTCCAGCGCCGCTGGCAGCCATACAGCCCAATACCATTACGCCGCCGCTACGGTAGGATAGAACATTTATGCTAAGTACTGGTTACGTTTTTTTTATAGATGGGGGATTTTTCATTATTGATTTTAGCATACTTCCACAAAAGATAAGATTTCCATATTTTGGAGAATGATTTGATAGAGTATGTAGTTTTTGAATTCAGCGTTAACTCGAAAATGAAAAAAAATGTAGGTAAAACGTTTATGCTAAGGAGAGCAGTACTGTTACTTATCTACTAAACAATTTCCCAAAAATGGTAGCTAATTACCACCAAATTTTTTGTTTAAGTATCGTGCAAATCAAACTCAAAACTAAACTCGCATGCATACATTTTCGCCTTGTACAGCAATCCCTGTGCCTCAAGTATCACAAGTCAATCGCTTCAAAGTTGAGCAAAGCATATCAATATGACAAAAAATGAGTTGGTACAAATTTTGTCCCGTGTACTACAATCGGTGCGCCTCAAGGGTCTCAAGTCAATCGCTTCGAAGCTTAGAAGCAATCGCTTCATCTCAATATGACAAAAAAAAATGAGGTGGTACAAATTTGAAGCTTGAGGTGATGTGACATTTTGTAGCTGTGTATGGGACATTTGTCATGCATCTTGTATGAGTAACACAACACTAATTATTTGACAGATGTCACATCAAGCTCTCATTTTGAATCTGAGAAAGGTGTTCTTAAGTTCAACTAGTATTTCTTTTACTCGATTGAAACGAATTTTATTTCAACAAAACCTTATTTTCGGAAAATTTTATTTTATTATTGTATTGCGAGAAAAATTGTCAGGAAAGCCTATTGTTTCCTTACTAGTGATGGGCGAAAAGTTAGCCAGCTCCGTAGAACTCACTCATTTTAAAGAGCTGCTCTTTAAGAGCCATTCAAGCAACGTTTTTCATGTTTGCAAAAGTGTAAACTCAACTACTGTTTTTTGTTGTTTTAATAATAATAATAAACCATAATAACATAACATTGTTTTAATAATAATAAAATAAAACAACTTTAAAAATATAACATAACATATAACATAAATTTAAAGATAAACCTTGAATTAAAATTCAATCGGATTGTTTACAATAATAATATATGAAAATCTTTGTATCTCATTAACTACAGTATAAAAAAACAGTCGTGATGTTCGTTTTGGCAATAAGCGAGTTCTCTTTTCAGTAAGAACGTATCCACTTTTTGAAAACACTCGTTCGCTGGGGACTAAAGTGGCCCCAAAAATCAATCATTGAATTCCCGTTAACAGGTTTCTGATGCTAAAAAAATATGAGTAAATTGGGAAAGGGGCTACCGTTCTTGTCCGATGTAGAATTTCAAAAGTTTTATTTTGGCTGTTTAGACAAAGCATACAATTTATGTTTGAGTTTCTTTTTTTCTAAAAAAAAGAAAGAATTTTTCAGGAGGGTCGATAATTTGTAGGTTTTCACTATCCGTGCTTGCCGTAGCTGCAAGAGTCCCAGCACGTTCATGAAAACCAACGTGTGTCTACAAATTTACATTATCAAATGTCCTCTAAGTTTTATAATGATTTGATCATCTTGTCAAAAGATATCGCAATTCCAAACTATTCAAATTTTCTCGTTCTTATTTTAGGCAGACTCGAACCCTGTCTGCCAAAAATAAGAACGAAAAACGTTATCATATCTTTATTTAAAACAAGTTTAAAATACATTTTGAAAAATTTTTTTTTTTAAAGTAATTTTTTGATAAAACTATAAGGATACGTAAAATATCACTTAAGTGGCTGATGACGCCAAAAGGTTTAAGATAATTAACATTTATTTTAATTTAATATGTACACAAATATATCCTGAAAATTTCAGCTCAATCAGATGGCGCATTCCCGAGATATAGTCATATTCGCGTTATGCTCATCTTCGAACACTAGTAAAAATGGCGAGTCACAACTGTCACAATCTGTAGAAAATCTTAAATAAACTCACGGTTTCTTTTAACTGTCTATTCATTATGGGGCCTTTTTCTAATTTTCTTATTGCCAAAACCTTTAGCAGAGCCTTCAAAAAACTAAATCCGCCTATGAAGTCCACCGCCTAATAGACCACATACGGCAAAAAAGCATCATTCGCATAGTTCTTATCATTCGCACAGTACCATCATTCACACAGTACTCATCATTCTCATTCAATTCGCACTACACACTGTGCTGGCTCCGTGATTTCATTCTATTCGCACTACACACGGTGCTGGCTCCGTGCTTTCATTAATTCTTCATTCACACGGAGCCAGCTCCGTGCAATACCTCTGTGCAAGTCGTATACATATGTACATGTTCTGACGTAAGAGCAGCCTAGATTTCGATTCAACTACACACGGTAGTCTAATGAAGTATTGCCGTGTGTATATGCATAAGCTCTATTTGCTCGAGTGGCTTCGCAATATCGCTCTTGCAACTAAAGTAAAGATATGAAGGCTGCAGAGCAGTTCTAAATGATGGCTCATATAGCTCTTTCAAAGGAGCTGCTCTTTTTTCTTAAGAGCTGGCTCACATAGCTCTTTCAAAGGAGTTGCTCTTTTTGATTGGCCATCACTATTTCTTGTGGAAATTCATAGTCAGCATGTTTTATCAAATGTATATTGCAAAGAATGGTTTTGATATTTTAAAAACAACGATTTTGGCGCATACAACAAAAAGTATGGCAAGCCACCAAATAATTTAAAAATATTGAATTGGAAGGATTACTCATTGGAACACAATCAGAGTAGGCTGTTGCGTACGATAATACACAACTGTGTACTTTGCAACGTTCACAGAAAATGGTTGGAAAATAAGCACATTGGGTACCACTTAAATTAATAAAAAGAAGTATTGAACATTGAAAACCCTTTTTCGAAAAGTTGCTACAAGGTCAAAAAAGTGGTTCAAACTTAAACTCAGACCTAGCTTATACAGTCCAATTTGACTGCTTACGAAAATTTGAAAATTTTCAATCAGAATTTTTTTTTTCACCTCTGGTAAAAAGATAAAAATATTTTTACAGAATTTGGCTTATTGCGTGTTTTTTCATGGGATCCATTGACGTTTATGATATGTTAGGCGTGTTGTTTGCTCCTCTATCCAGCACAGAACAGAACAGACGCATTGGAAACAACAGCACCTCTGTCCCAGTGAATTCACTAGTACAGAAATTCTGTTCTGCATATGTAGTTCACGTGCAGAGCTATAGAATGTGCTGATAGAAAAAAGAAAAGCTCATGAGCAGTTGCTTTTTTTGCCGTGAGGTGGTTTTGGATTTTTCAAAGTTATGTTGAAAGTTTTGGTAGTTAAGAAATTAGAAAAAGCCCTCATACTGTGTAGAAAGTTAAAAGAGGTAATTTTCTGTTAGTTCTTTTTATATTTTCAATCGATTGTGATAGTGTGTACTCATTATTTTCTCCCTTTATTTTCAGCTGTTTTGCGCTATTACAGGTATTTACAGGTATAAAACCAATTTAATTTTATCGAAAGCAATTACTGTTGAATCAATCATAAACAAAAGATACATAACAAAATTAAAACTACCCTAAATAGCTTTTCCAAAACCCAAAATCCAACTTAAACTAAGAAAAATTAAATCAAAATTCATACATTCACATTGTCACGTGTATAACCGCTTCAGCTCACCAACAGTAACCATAAACCATTTTCGCTCCCCCGAGTTTCTGTATCACAACACTAAATGTACAAAACTTATACACTTCCATGTACTGAAAATTTCATCTTCAGCCCATCCTGATCGTTTTCATAGCCATCCTCGTCGGAGTTCATAAAGCTTTCTGTCACCACCTATTGTCTCTTCGGATAAAACTGTAACTTGAGTTCTTCAACCTCACGCCAACCCCGTCGTCCTTTCTCGTGTCACATTCTGACCATCGTATAACGCGCGTAGGAAGTACAAGAAGATACACATGCTCATCAACGACGTCCACCCATTCGATTATCCTTCTCTAGCCCTTTTCTTATATCCGCATCCAAAAACTCGACCAGACCAGCAGCTGCCACCCTTCAACGACAGCATGCCACTACTAGTCGGACTGCTACTGTTATTTCTACATACCCGACAACACCAACGTCCAACGAGCGAGAGAGAGTCCCTTTTCACCCGAAACTCCATTAAACGTCTTTTTATTACTTAAATATTATTTCTTTCCGGGAATCGAAATCGGAAATAAATATCCTTCTTCCATATGTGTAATGGTCATTTTTAGGATGGTAGGATTTTCTCTTAGGATCCACCACTAACCAGGCCATATGAGTATGTGTCCGTATGAGAAGACGATTGCAAGGAAAAAAATACTATACACGTCCGAATGCGAATACATTGATCCGAATAAACGGAACGAAATCGGAACACAAAGAAAACGATAAGTACTTAATATTGTCGGGAGGAAATAGGCGATTTCGAAGAAATCGAAAAACACTAGCAACTGATATTTGAGAGGGATGTGAGCAGAGCTCCGAAGAATTGGATAACGAGACGATACAACGATGGTTGGATTATTTCTGGTATGATTACACGGGAATCGAATTTGAAAGGTTAGTCGTATTTAATGTTCGCAGGATACATGCACTGAGTCCGAATGGTCTTTAAAAATTCCTGTTCAGAACTTTGAATTGAAATGAACAGCTTACTTTTTATTGTCTCTTTTCTCAAATACTCTATCCTATCTTGACATACATCCGCACTCTGGCCATTATTCATTGTCCTTGCTCCATCGTATGAGAGGCCCATCATCTTACCATATAATTGTTTGGCACGCATTTCAAATATCAAAATAAATGATCTGTGATTTATAAATATTTGTTCGAGATTATATGAACCATTGCTCGTTTCAAGTTCCTCTTTTCGTTCTTTCTTCCTCCCAGCCGCACACATTCATAGGCCTCACAGCACTATTTACGCAAAGAGACAAACGCTATGCCTACATAAAAATCGAGATTTTTTCGGTTATTTTGCTTAGTGTAGGATGTTATTTGGAAAGACTATGCATGGTAAATCTGTTCTATTGCCAACACTACATGTATACAATATAGAGTATGTGTAGTATTTCGTGTAATAGAAGCAATAATAAGGACTATAAAAATATAAGTGATCCCATTACTAGATACCTTTCGAACATTATATTGAGTTTTTGGGGATACCAGAAACAAAATGACGAATAAAAAATTTTTGCTGAATATTGAGACTATTCGAAATGGATAGTATTGAATGATGTGCTTTAGTTGTATGGTTTGTTTGTTCAAATGGTTAATCGGAATCATAAGACTAGAGGGAGCCCACTGTTGAAAAAATCCGAATCGCTCGTTCTTACATTGAATTCACTTTTAGGTTTTGAAACGTTTTTAAAGCTGTTTTAAGCTTTTCTCTATTGCAGCTCAAAACTATGTGCCCTCTTTGGTATTTTCAAAACAACTACATCCTCCTAAAACACAAATCAACATAATCGAAAGCTCATTTACGCTCAGCATTTCCATATAAATTTGACACAATAAATTTAAAAAAAAAAAAAACGTTTTTTAGCGCAAAGAAAGCTTTGGCGTAGGAAGCGCTGAAAATAAATTTAAGAAATATTTTTTTATTTAAATATATGGAGCTTATTTTTAATAATGTACTTTGATAATTTTAAATTAATTCAAATAAAATTTTTAAATAAATTTCAAATCTCTAAGCAAGAGTTATGTTGGGAATTCCAAACCATCTTTCGAAAATATCCTTATCACGCTTTTCTCGTCGTAATCGTCCTACCCATCGTATTAGCTTTTTGATTCCAGTCTTGTATTTTTTTCTGATAATTATTATTTCAATTAGCGTAGCTTATTTATTTCAAATTAGTTTTAAGTCTTTTTTGGGTTAGTTAGAGCTAGTTAGAGCTTCCTCAGGCTGAGTATCGTAGGACAGTCTAGACACGAATATTATCATACAATTGGAGTCATAATTTGAAGCTGCGTTTTAGTTTGTGCTGTAGTTTAAGAGGCAGAAGGTGTGAGTATTGATATTTCCTCCCGCATATTTTGTTGTAGTTGCAATGATTGCTGCGGATGCTGGTGATGTTCAAAGTGCATCGGCCGCATAAGGGATGGCTCAGTAGATTGCAGTAGTGGTAATGAATGTGAACTAGCACTAGTTTGAAGTTGGCGCTGTTGAACTCACTGTTCACCTTGTTTAAGCTGCTGCTGTAGGAAGCGATGTTGAAGCGGTGTGATGTTGAAGCGGTGATGGCAGGAAGGCTTTGCTGCTGGTTCAGTTGAAATTGTTGCTTTTGACGCTCTATATCAACTTGAGATGTATCTGCAGATCAGTTGGTTTGTTTATTAGAGATGGCTGCTGTACACGACTTCGTGTTAAAACCGGTGTGATAATCGCAGGGTTAATCGGAGGTGCAGCATTAATGATAGGATAAGTAGAAAGTGGAAAACTTTCCACCGAAGACGTCGAGGGTTGCTCGCGCTCCGAGATTTTCACGAGCTCTGATATCTCCATGTCCGCTATGTCCAACTTTTCACATAAGGTGGCAAAAGTTCTCTTTAGTTTCGTGATGGTATGCGCGGCGCTACAGAAGCAGCGGACAAACAACATGGACTGGTTTCGGTATGATTTCCAGAGCCAGTGTAAACCAGAATCTTTAGCAGAAATAGCATGTGCAACGACACCTTTAGGGCCAGCACATTTTGAGTGGACAGGTAAACCACAAAAACCGAAACATATCACAAGGGGTGAACTGTTTTTTTTTTGTCCACGCACTCTGAGTCCATACACAGCGACATGACAAATAAACAAATTCAAAAATTAAATCAAACAAAAAAATACAAGATAAAATAAGAGCAATCGCAAGCGGCAGCTCTGAGTTCAAAGTAGCTTTATAAAGTGATGAAAAAAAACCAAAAAACTCCAAAGTCAAACTAAGGCACTTCACTCAAATATTCAGGTCAACGCGAATTCAGCTCAACAAAAGCAAGATAAATAAAATTCAAAAATAGCTTTCCTGTATAGGCACGCAGGTATAAGCACAGACACACACTAGTATGATGTCAGTAACACTAGTGAGACTAGCAAAATTTAGCAACTAAAGCCGCACTGCATTATCTAGTTGTAAATATATGCACAAAAGCTGCACTGCACTATCTAGTGGTAAAGGTACTAAAAGTTGCACTACACTATCCAGCAGTAAATGTATTAGAATATAAAAATATACTGTTATTTTCACTTAACAGTTTGGCGTAAGTCAAATTAGAAAATGCTCGGAGACAGATTTTCAGAAAAGTTGTTAGAAAACACGAACTATAGTTAAGTTACGCGGAGAAACCGATCGACTTCAACAGAGAAACCGTGAAAAGGGGCACTCACGTGAAGTTCAGACGGCTAAACCAAGCCAAAGCAATCCAAAATGAAAGGGTATAAGAGAGCAGGTTATCGCACGTCACAACAGGAACGATCGATTTTGATATTTCACTGATTTAACTTTATTTATTGAACGAATCATACGAACAAAATATCACCATTGTATTACACTGTAAGATCCATCTATAAATCGTTTGAGACACAATTGCAGCACTCCTACACTTATGCATTCTTTCTCGAAGGCTGGAAAACTTTGCGATTCGAATTATTTTAAATTGATTTTTCCACAAAATTCTTCCAAGCATTGAAACACTTCACCAACCCTCGACTGACTAAAGTCTGTACATTTCCTTTAAATTTAAAACTGAAGATTTCCATCTAAAATGTTTGCTTTATTCAAAAAAAAAACTTAGTATAATATTCATTTTCCTGTAGCTAGTTTTGTTGGAAACAATCCATTTTGAATTTTTATCACAATAAATAAACCACACCATTCCTCTACTGAAACTGCCTCTTCTACAATACTGACCTCAATTAACTATCTGTTGATGGAATCAAGAAATAAATCAGTGAATAGTAATCGAAATTTGCTTACATGTTGATAAAGGAATATCTGGTTGCATTGAATACATGGAACTAAATAGGTCGAGCTAGTACTTAACACCCCACATTGGGCGCATTTATATTCTTGCCGTAGTTTTAATTTAATTTTAGTTTTATTCAATTTTTGAAACAATTTTCATCCTTATTGCGGTTTTTAATAATACAAACATACACACATCTAATAAAAAAATGCTTTTGACGCATCATTTTAAATATTATAACATAGGTGCGAAGTACGCTTATAATTTGGTACCGGATAATTAAGTATGTAACGCTGTTTAAAATTTTTCGCCAATGTAAAATAGGTTGTTTTAGACTTTATGGAATGTCATAAACTTATTATGCTCATAATGATGTCGGCATATGTAACGGGTTTTGTGAAAATACATTCAAAAAGCCGGTAGTTTTTCAATACTATTTAATTTATCAAAGCTAAATTTGAATAAAATGACTAAAAGTTCAGATATTATTTTGTAAAATTACACTTTTATATTTTGCATCATTCATTTTATTCCAAAATATATTTGGGGAAAAAGGCATCAAATCGATACTAGTTATATACACAGATTTCAGTAAAGCTATTGACAATGTCGACAATTATTGTTTGAAAAATAAGCTGCGAAAATTTTGCATTTCAGCAAACTTGCTAAATCGGATGGATTTTTCTCTTTCGTGATCGGACGCAAAGAGTGAAGTTCGAAGGCTTTCCCTCCAAAAACAAATAGCGTCTTTTCTGGGGTGCCTCAAAGCAACCTCCTAAGGCCGCTCCTGTTCAATATTATTATTTAGGATCTTTCGGCTCCGTTATCTGACATTACGCTCCTTTTTTATGCGGACGATCTGAAAATTGGCTACACTATTAAATCGAAACTTGATTTAAATTTCCTTTGG
This sequence comes from Nemotelus nigrinus, assembly GCA_947369275.1. Lineage (NCBI taxonomy): Eukaryota > Metazoa > Arthropoda > Insecta > Diptera > Stratiomyidae > Nemotelus > Nemotelus nigrinus. The sequence goes on along the minus strand of OX376375.1, from coordinate 28,324,885 downwards.
TCAACACTTTTATGGCTCTTAAGGGCTCATTTAATGTTGAATATCTGTCAGATAAAATAACTTTCAATAATCCTGCAAGATAGATTAGGTAAATATGTCTTCCAAATGAGAATCGCCATCACACTGTTTATGGAAACAGGGAGCCCACAAATAAGCGTTGAAAAATATATGACAGTTTTTCCAGCTACTCTTCCCCGTTTACTTCCAAATTCAGTTTTAAAATTTCTTTACAAAAAGCTTTAAATTTCTAAACAGCACCTTTCTTCCGTTCGTTGAAACTTCCATACCAAATTGACAACCATACAAAAATATATCCTTTGAACTTGTCTAATTTTGTTATTATTAAATATTTGTTAATTTGTTTTTATTTATTCTTCTGTTAAACACCTTACTTGGTTAAAATAAATAAATATTTTTGCCTTTTATTTCAAAGAACTTACTAGAATTGAAATTTTTTGATTTACTTTCGCAGTTTTCTGTTTTCCACCTGAATTTGTATATCCAAATCCTGGCTCAACTCAGTACATCAAAAGTTTAAAAAAGTATATTTTTAGAAATTTCATAGTTTCTCAGGCACAGCGCGGAAAATTTTAAAAATACATTACTTTGCTAGTACAAGTTTTTTAAATTCTTATATTTTGTAGGATTGATTTTTGAATTTGAATTTCAAAGTTAGCCTGCTAACAGACTCATAGATATCGTTGATGTCGTTATGTACATGAGTAGAGAGAATTGTGAAGGGGCATGGTTAAGATATGGCGGAATAAATGAGTGTGGCCGAAAACGTGATGTGTGTTTTAATCGAGAACCATCCAGTAGAAGCCCTACAATTTAAAAGTATTTCTTCGTTGGTGGTACTTGTTAAAACCTGGATCTGTAAACCTTAAAATCTGATCCCTATTTAAACATATTGTATTTCCGGAATCGGATGCAGATTTCGAACAAACCTTTTATTTATGCTTTCAATACAGCATCTATCTAATACACTTCCTAGTATTCTAGGCTCTCCAAATATTCAGGAACAAATTCAACCGCACTCATTGCACCGGAAACCGCCCATTCAACCGCATCCCACCCGGAACATATTTTCATTTTCCAAAAAAAAAAAAAAAAAACACTGCCTAGACAACTTCTTCGGGCAATTTATTTAAATGACTCCGAAAACCAAAGTGAACTAACACAGTAGAGGATGGCCCCCCAAAATTTCTCAATCCGGACGCTATTTCCATCCCATCACAACAAGCAATTGCTGATTGTTTGATCAATTTCACGGCAAATAAGACGGTTTTTGTAGCCGCGAAAAATTGTCTGGATAAGGTAAATACCGAACAAAAGCGAATGTAGAAAAATCGAAGTAATACCAAGTAATGTTTCGTATTATTAAGTATTGGATCTATCTGCCGCATTGCTACCACCCCTTGCTTCATTCTCTCTTCCCCATCCTCCTTGAAGTTTTCGAAGCAATACTTCATTGAGAAGCTACTCGCTCATTTTCCCGCTCCCGCCCCCATGAAGACGTAATTTATTTGAAAATAAATGAATGAACTGCCAGAGTAAAAGAGAGAGAGAAAAAAAAATACACCACCGGATACAATGAAATTTTCAAGCTTCACCTATTTTTCGATTCTTCGAGCTACTTCAAACTTATTTATTTGCTACTGTACCGCATATATATTATTCGAATTTTTCATAATTTATTTGCATATTTTTCTTTCAAACGTTCCGAATGAATTTCATCATCTTGTTTCTCATCCGCCACACACTTCGTATATATGTCGCCCGCCGCAAGCTCTGTATTTGGTTTACTCTGACCCCGTCGAAACCAGTAGAAAGTACGCGCTCAACCAGGACCCGTTTTTGACTAATTGTATTTTTACAGTACTATACATCCTACTCTATATAGACTCGCATTTTTACCAATATCGTATGGCTATAATTTTTTCGACTTTGGCTGAATCCAGACATTATTTTATGACTCAGTGCACCCATTTATTACTCAGCCCTCGACGTCCCCGATTCCAGCGATGAAGTATTGTACCAGCCAATCCTGTCCTGTAGACGTTCGATTTGATAGTTACGCGCGTACTTTTCCGCATTTTCGCATTTGTTTTGTTTTTACTCGAAATACCATCATATTCGAGGGTAGTATCTAACGGTTCTAAAAGTTTATGTAATATCGAATGGAATTGCGTAGGAGGAGTGAGTGCTATTGTGACATTAAAATTACTAAATGCGTTTCCTTTATTTGATTGGCAATATATTTTTATTAATGAAATTAGTTGGGAGTTTTGCCATCGTCCTATTTAGATACTGTTGGTAGAGTATTCAATGGTATTCTGAATTTTAAGCAATCGTAATTAGATTGGCTGTGATTTTATGGCCCGATTGCGTTTTATTTCTGTTCAATTGAATTGAATTGTACGAATTTTTCCGGTCAGGAATTCATTACCCTCGAAGGGGATTTACCCAGGAAGAGGATTCATGCAAAAAAACTATGCGACATGAATCGATTGATTGAAATTATATTACTAGCTACTGAGTCACAACGGTTGCATAAGAGAAAAATATCGATCATTTTGGACGTATTTCATCTACTTTTTCGTACGTTTGACTAAAAATAAAGCGTCTACTTTCGATTGTCGAAAACTTCTTTAAAAAATTCTGGCCAAAGCTCAAATCACTAAGTACAATGTCAACCCAAGCAAATGAATTCTTGCTTATGACGCAATCTGGCTTTAAAGTGTATCTTTCCACTCCACTCACTTCATCGTTCAATAATCTTTGTGGACCAGGTTTTGTTTTATTTCATCGCATCTCTAAATTTCCAAAATACACGTTACAATGAACAATATTGCATCGTTCCTTAGAAACTGCAACTTCAATCAGTTCCTCAAATGAGCAAAACTGTCTCTAGTAACAGTTTAGGCAAGAATAACCTTTAAAACTGATTTAATTATCTAATGGCACTCTACTGCCAAGCTCATACACACTTCACATCACCCACAGTGCATATTCCTACACACACACACACATACACCCACACAAAGTTCAACCGAACCATCCAACCATCGAATCGTTGCACAGTCTTAATTGAATTATTGAATAACTCTTCCGTGTAGCTCATCGAGTCTGCTCGGGATACTTATTATATCCGTCTGAATTTCTCTGAAGTCGACCTCTCATCAACATCGGTTTCATTATCTGATTTTATCTTTTGCTTAATCTTATCTCATAGATCCCACAGTCTGCTTTTGTTTTTCTCATTTTATTATTCTCCCTTGAAATATTCTTTGTATATATCGCACACAAGTACGGTCGCTTCATGTTCTGCCCAAGGACTCTCTCTTTTCCAGTTCGAAGTCACCGCTATATAGAGTTCAAATTGCTCCCAACTTGCACATACGATTTGGTTACAGTTCGCCATAAACAAATCACTGAAGAATGTTAATATGAAAACATGTGGAAAGGGAAGGGGTGGTGGGTTCACGGAATTTTCGCCGACTCGATGACAATAAGGATGACTGAGAAATTTTGTGTTTTCATTTCACTAAGCTCTATTTTCATACATTCGTATGTTTCGTATCCTCTCACAATATATTCGTCCGTATCAGGTCGAGTATAGCCGCAATGCATATCCTTTTTTAAGGGTAGAAGTGAACATCAGAAATAGTAATAATACTCATATCTCATAGCACTTTCTGATAGTTGGTTTTGTCATTTTACTTTCATCTTTGGTAGAAATTGTTGAGTTTGGTTGAAAATTGTGGTTAGCTCGGATGCGATTTCGAGGATGGAGTCTAGATTTGGAACTTATAAAAGGACTGAGTAGATATTTCATGGATGTATGGATTTGATTTTAAACACATTTACAAAGCAAGGAAAGTAATTCATTTTGATTGAAAGTCTTTTCTTAGTTTGCGAACAAAAACGTACAGAATAAGAAGTACTTTGCACAAATTTTGAAAAAGGACTCTAAAATTTGTATTTACTTTTTACTAAATATGATACTTTTTCAAGCAAATTGTAGTCCACTCCAGCAATTCCTAAAACTATGACTTCTGACTGCTGCATTCCACTACTGCCAGCGGTTATTTAAATTTACTATCAACAACAGTTTCAAAATTATAAAAAAAGGGTCTTGATTTTTTTTATGAAAGCCGAGGATATATGTGAGTTTCGGATGAATGTTCTACTAAATGTGCTCCTTTTTAAATTTAATGGTAAAATTTTTCAATACAAAAGTGGCCTATTTTTCGTTGTAGATAGCCAAAAAAAATCTTCAAAGAGAACCGTGTCAACAAACCACGGGCAATGTAAGATTTTTACTTACCAAAAAATTTCTATCTACAGGCCACGAACGTCCGAATCGCTTTTGCATTATTTCAACCCGGCCGTTCTCGCTCACCTATCGGTGCCTACTTACTTCAGAGTCTACTACAGCTTGTAAGCCCTCCTCTCACTTTGTGCGAAGTATTTTCTCAACATATGTTGAGACTGTGCACCAGTTATCTTCGTTACGCAGCATAGTTTCCACAATCCACTCTGGCGTGACTTTACCGATCATCGACTCAAAAGTGATCCTCAAACTTGCGAACTGACTGCACGCAAAGAATATATGGTGAGCATCATCGAGCTCATTCATACAGTACCGACAGTACGGTCGACGCATCTTACCCATTCTGTTAAGATACTTTCTAAAGTAACAATGCCCCGTTTCCAATTGGCACCTCTCCGTGATCACGGCTGACCTAAAGATCCAAAAAACCTACATCAGTCTTTCCATTCAGCGACCTTTGTTGCTTGCACTCCAGCGTTATTGCCAAAGTTGGAGTGTTTGCAAACGTCCGCGTGTTAGAGCCAAGTTATTTCCGGCTCAAAGCGTGTGAGGTACTCTTCTTTGCGCTCTCGCACAAGTAAATCTATCGAGATTACTCCCACTACTGCAAACACGTGATTCTCCGGCACCATATGATACCTACTGGCGATACGCAGGGCATCTCTACGCTGGACGGTGGCAATATGCGCTCGAAACTTCTTCGTTTGGAATGCGTCTGCCCAAATTTCCACCCCATAAAGCAACATGGAGTTGATTGTCGCCATCAGCAGCCTCCGTCTTGTTTTGCCGGGCCCACCGATGTTAGCTACCAACTTGCTCAGCGAACCCACGTCTCTCGGAGCCTTGTCACATACCTTACGGATGTGTTTCCAGTAGGCCAGCTTAGTGTTCAGCGTCACTCCCAGATACCTTACCAACCTACTGGTCTGGACCTCTGCAGAGCCCACTGTCATCGGGATAACAGTCGGTATCCTCCGTTTGGTCAGCATGACGATCTCTGCCTTCAAGAGTGCCAGCTGGAGGCCACGGTTAGTCATCTACCGTTCCAGCCTCCTCATGACTTGATAAATTGCGCAAAACTCGGCAGTTCTACAGGTGATTACTGCTGCCACATCGTCAGCGTAACCCACGAGAAACACATCCGTTGGCATTTCCAGGCGCAGTAGTCCATCATAAACGATATTGCAGAGATCTGGGGCCCTATTATGATTCAAATTCCGAAATCGGAATTCGTAAAATTTTCCGACTCGGCAATGGTCGGAATTTCGTATTGTGATCTATTCCGAAACCGGAATTTAATTCCCATATTAAACTGCAGACAGCTTCACTCGAATGGGCTGAATCGATTCCAGATTTCCAATATATTTCCAATCAAGTGTAAAAATAGCTATTTAAATTTAAAAAAATGGCACGGAGTTTCAATGTTTCTGACTAACATTGACTCTATGGCAATTTATTTTGCTTTGCCTAAGCATGATCAGTCGGAAATAACAAAAAATAAGGATTAAAATTTAATAAATCAAAATAAGTCCAGTAGTTAAGGAGAATCTTATAAGAATGTAATATCACGAATTTTAAAATTGGTGGCAAAATTACGATTTATAATACACGGTGTCTATCAGCTACCGGAATTTCAGGTTTTACGTACGCATATCAATCGAACCGAAAAAAACAAAGAAATTCGAAAATTAAAAATCCGCCAGAATCCGCCAAAAAATCCGACCACAAATGAGCTGTCGGATTAGACGACTCGCCTTCAGAATTCACAATCCGAAGTTGGCGGATTCCCGTACAAACAGCAAATCATAATACGAAAATACGATATCGTATGAATTCCGATTTCAGATTTTGATTCATAATAGGCCCCCAGGTCTGAGGATAGATCCCTGTGCTGCCTCTGAGGTGACAAACCTCATCCGCAATCCTTCGTCAGTATCGAACAACAGCCATCGATCCCCAAAATAGCCCTGCATCATGACCAACAGGTAGTCAAGAACGCGGAAGCTACGCTCAAGGACTCAAAGTAAATCTGTCCACCTCATCAAATGAAAGGCATTTTGGACAACTAGCATCATCAGCAGAACAATCGGTGGGGCGCTGTAGCATGGCTCCTCCGCTCTTGCTACCGCCCCAATCACTGCTGAGATGGCATCAACTGTCAAATGCCCCTTGCCAAAACCATGATGTCTGTCAGACAGGTTACTGGGTAATCTAATTGATGACAGCACCCGTGGCTTCAGCAACCGCTCGAGGAATTTCCCCGCCGTGTCTAGCATGCAAAGCGGACGGTACGTGGACAGATTGTCCGAATCTCCCTTTCCTTTATTGATGAGCGTCAATCGAGCAACTTTCCATCGCGATGGGTCGACCCCCGTCAATAAACATGAATTATATAAATCCAGTAGCAGCTGCGGTTGACTCGGCACTACAACTTTAAGTGGTTCGACTGGCACTCTATTAGGGCCCGGGGCCTTCCTGTTTTTCATCACAGACACCATGGCGATCAGGTCCTCCTCCGTAAAAAAAGGAACGTCCCCCCCCAGGAAAAAAAGCGGCCTAGCTGTCCATCGAAATTCGCACCATGTTTACGAACTACTCCAAAATTGAGACTTACATGTCCTGTGAATTTCTTTTTGATTGAATGAGTGCTTTGGAAGCTAGACAAGAAAAGAAATTTCGAAGGGTACCATTTAGGAACTAACATTTTTTACCATTTCCTTTAAGAACTTTTAACATTTGTTGACATTTGTTGCGAATTGGAAACCAATCATTACCACTTTAAGGATCACTGCATCCCGATAGGGTTCAAGTTAAAAACTTGTTTTTTTCACCACGAAAGCTTGAGTAACCTAGTGGGTAGAGCACTGGTTTCTTGTGTGTGGGGTCCCTGGTTCGAATCCAGGTTCGGACGAGCGTCCGCGCACCAAGCTTTGAGTTCACTTAGCTCTGATTAGGTACCTGATTTAAATCAGGGGTAATGAGTCATAAAATGAGTCATGGACCTAGACCCGTACGATGGTTGTCGTGGTATCACTTTACTTATTTCTCCATAGACAAATAAGAGTACATAAAAAGTCACTAAAATCTAATTTTTAATTTAAAATAGACCTACTCCTACATCAATAATAATTATATATTAATCTATAATAATTATACATTAATTAGATGACGCAGTTATGAGCTATTCTGTTCGAATCTTTTTGAGCTTATTAAAATACAAAATAAAATGAACTATCGGACAATGATTTTATTATTGATTTCCTTCGAAATTCACTCAAAATTGTGTGTGTTTCCCTCAAAAATCACACTTTCTTTTATGATATGAGTTTAATAATGTAGATATAATGTAAACCGACACTAATACCTACTGCTTTGTCACATCTCCTCAGACAATAACAAATCATTCATTGTCCAATCAAATCAAGGATTCATATTTCTCTATATTCACTCATCTATGATTTCGATCTTTGTTCATCTGAAGTGGGCTAGCATCCATTATTATATGTGTACTGTGGATGAAACCGTTTTACTTGTCTTCATTTCAACGAGAGCCCTGAGAGCTTCAAACACCAAAAACAGATGGTGTGGTGATAGAAAATCCGGCCCCAGTAACTAGAAAACTAAATTCCGAGTATTAACGTGGACTAGCATAAGAGATACATTTGGTCCATCCGTTTGGAAAGGATTGATGAAATAACTTGGGGTGAGTTATCAAAATCCCTCGTGTGTAATTTCGAATTATTTCATTTCTAGTCTAAAGGGTTTTGTACTCTCAGTCCTCCAACGCTATGCTAATTCAAATTGTAGAAGTTGTTGTTGTTATCCTCCTGACTGTTGTCATCATCGACATAATCATCATGGACGTGGGGTTTTCTTGTTGCTAGTGTTGTTATTAGGGCTTGGTTACGTTTCCATTTGAGTAAATTTTGAAATATAAAATCATATTTTATATAATAAAATGAAAAGTCGAACTCGTTTCCTTTATTTCTACCAATTTATTTTTCAAAAATCCGTATACTAGTATTTCGGCTATCACTTATAGCCTTCTTCAGCGATGTTTCTTCGACTGAGGAAAATAGTCCCTAATCGTCCTATTTGTAGATAAACTTTTAAGTCTCCTTAAGCGTTTCCTTTCCGTCTGGGTATTTCCCCCATCGTCGGTAGGTGAGGCGCTAATTAAATCCTCATTAGCAGCCTCATTAACTGTTTCGTTAATCCTTCTTACCTGGCTCGTTGGTGAGATGTTAATTATCGTGTTATTATGAACTCCGGTTGCCCTTGCGGTACTTCTTCTTATCAATTTAAACAGTGGGGAATATCCGTTTCCCAAATCCCTGTTAAGGAGACACTCCCGTGGAGCCTTTATATGTGCAGTAGATATGTATGAAGTGATTTGAAGAGATATTATGCGGTTGTGTGATTGAAGTCATATAGAAATGTTGAGATTTTATCAAAAGTTTTTGAGTTAGGTTGTAGGTTGTTTACTAATATGTGAATAGAATATACAGTCATTTGGAGTTTTGCTTTCGACGTCCAGTAATGTAATTATATTTTCTATAATACGAATTTTCCTTTGAAAAAAATACTTCAACAAAAGGATACAGTTTTTAAAATAGATATTAAATTGAAAATTAATTATTTCTCTTCAAACCCTGTTTTTAGAGTCAGTTTATTGAAATCGGTAGATAAACCCCCAAAATTAGCGCACAATGCACTGAAACCAATCTTCAAGTGGGTGGGTATTATGATAATTTCACTCAAAACCAACATATTCATCCTCTTCTCTGGTTACATCGTCACCTGATAAATCACCACAAAAAATGGTTAATCTCCATCTTCTGTTCTCTAAGGTATCCTTCGAATAATTTTTCTCTTTTTTCATCTTTGAATATATATTTTCTTATTTAACTCCTTTTTTCAAATGTCAATAGTGTGCCAACTTGCTTAGAATGTTTATGGTTCTTAATAACTTTTTATGGAATAGGATATATTTGCTTTAAAATTCAAAATAGAGTAAAAATCCAGAAGGAAGTGTTCTTAAAAGAACTTGACAAAACCTTAAAAAAACTAATCCAAAAGAAACTGTTTCCAGAAACCCTGCTTGGGTTCGCAGTGTATTTTGGGGTTGATGCGTCATCCGGATCATATCACGAGCATCAGAAAACGGAAGATCAGCATAAAATTGAAAAAAAAAAACATATAGTCTGGTACTGTGCCATTATTTAAAGGATATGCACCTGCTGCTTCATAGCCTACAAGTACATTTTCCGCTGAAACTATCTTTCCTCAAACCTTCGAGTCAAAACGTCAGTCTTCCGTTTGATTTCTTTAGAATAAAGTGGTGTTTTCAACCATTCTAGAAATATACATATCTGAAGATTTGTACACGGCTTTCAAACCTAGACCAAATCAAATGAGCGTAACACAAAATACACGTCGTTCAAAACAAATGTTCAAACTTTTATCACCATCATAGCACCGAATGTAATTCCTGCCCTGCTAAGCATAAACGTTATGTCTGCATTTTTCTCATTTTTGAGTTAACACCAGATTCAAAAACTACATACTCTGTTACATCATTCTACAAAATTTGAACAATCTATTTTTTGTGGAATGATGTTAAAATCAATATTGAAAAATGCACTCTCCATATATCTCCAGTACAAATCAAACCACAAATCATTGAATATATCGAAAATACTAAAATGTAGATAGAACGTTTATGCTTAGTAGAGCAGGTTACACATCCACTATTTGTTCCAGACATTGCTGTAACTTCAGATTTACAACTGATTTGCACGCATAAATTGCCAATAACCTACAATTAATTCTCAACATACTCCTTTGTTTTTACATTCACTTCACATACTCAAAAACCACCTTTCTTTTCGAGGGTCAACCAACCACCGAATTTTATTAATTCTCATCATACTCAATGTGCAAACAAAACATTATCCTAACTACATCAACAACAACAGCAACTGCTCCTAGTTCAAATTAAACCACCGATTCTCGGTAATAAATCATTGCACAACCAATGCCTAGCCTCCCTGTATTACATTCACCCATAATCAAAACATTAAAACCTGCAATAAATACATATTTAGATACCCACGAAAGTTTCTGTTTCTTATAATTATTTAAAAAAAACAAATATCGACTAAAAGAAACCTGGGACCATGCAATCGACCTCCTGAACGAAACCAACGAACGAGAAAACACAATAATAATTAATAAAGGTCTGAACTATAATTAAAAGCAATAAATGTCGAAGAAAAGAGTCGTCAGAGAAAAAGATGGACAAACAACGGACTTGAAGGAAGAGGCCAAACGAAATCAAACCGACAAAGAAAAACACCAATTTCCCATAGCTTACAAAGGCTCACCGACCGGGGCGGCTAGCTGACTAGTGGCCGAGCGAATGAGTGAAAGTCAATGAGCACTGTTTGTTGTTGGTGGTAATTTAAGGGGCACAAATCACGTGAGAGAGTGAAAAGAGAACGGCCCGAAGAAAGTTTCTTGTGATAAAATGTATACGAATGTTTTCGTCTTCCGCTCATTGCTGTTAATGTTGTTTCTTTATTTTCATTAGTCAGGGTGGTTACACTACTAATTACATCCTGATAATCAATGTTTTCTTGAATTTGAGCTCTCGTTGGCTGTTTTCGCGTTTTCAAGTAGAAATTTTCCTTTGTTGGAATTGTGTTGAACGGAATAATTGACCAGTAGATGGTTTTAATACAAATGGAAAGTGGTGAAATTGGAAAATGTAAAACAATATAAAATTTTCAGGTGCTCTTTAATGCTTTCAAAGGAATAATGATATTGTTTCTTTGTATTTTAACGAAGGGAAATTTAAGACTCAAAGTGGACACTATGAAATGATTGTTTCAAATTTCCTAGACACTTTAATGTCAAATATTTATGCATTCAAAAAATATGTGTGCATTCCAATTATAGGTATATCTGCAACTTTATCACTCTTTAATCAATCATATCTGCCCCTCTACTTATCGATATATCTTCATTGCTTATCCAATTCCTAATAACATATTTATGACCTAGCTTTAAACGACAATTAATTACTATTCTGTGGATAAACCATTCAATATCTCAATTTGATATGAAAATTAGCCCACACTGGGCGCTGTTTTGCGAAATAAAATTATCGTAAAATTTCGAACATAAACTTAATCAAATACGACTTATGTATTATAAGCTACAAAAAATGAACCTATAAAGCTTTTATCCGAAACTTCTTCTCAATATTATTTCGAAAATTTAAAAATATGTCTACATAGATGCCTAATTATGTAGACACATACGTTATGATAATATAAAGACACCAAAATTCAAACTTCCCGAAACGAACTTTGAAATCCAGTAGAGAGTTAAATATTCGAAAAAATATTCAACAAAATTTCAATATTATAAAATCATAAAAATTGAATAATTGTTTATAAAATTGTTTAAAAAAATATTTGATAAATTAGAGGGTTTTTCAAATAAAATGTTAATATGAAAATGTAGATCGATGTAATGAATGAAAACTAAGGACATTGAAAAATTGTTATTGGGAATTAAATGCTTAGTAAATGTATCGTTTTAAAATGCAGAAAAGTATCATATGGACACCAAAATTTGCATAAGATCACATAAAGAAAGAAATATTCAACAGAAATGGACTGCTCTAAACAATTTCAGAATATTTATTTCTTTGATTAACATTTAAATATGATTGATAGAATTATAAAAAAAAACAATCAAATGTATTCAGACTAACTTTTGAATCTCGCGAGCTTTTCGGTTCGTTTTACTTTGATTTTTACTTGTAGTATTTTGTCTTGCCACCTGTGCTAAAAATTACTGGGAAAAAGTGGTTTTTCATTGAAGGAATTCGTAAATTTAAGACATCCTGCAAGATATTCTGCTAAGTAATGCAAACTGCAATATAAACATACTGTGTTACATTTCACTGAATTTTTTAGTGAATTATAAGGTACTTCTGTATGTATTGCAAAATTTCGAATCGTGATAACTTCTGATAGAGCCGTCCGATCCTTACGAAATTTACAAGACACATTGATGTGTGGTTATGTTGTGTGGATATATAGAGTATATGGTTACTATGTGAATAACTCTGTAGATACAGCAGGCACGTAAAATTAAATTATTCAAACCATCAACCCTCCTGAAAATTTTTTGACTTTTAGGAAAAAATACACACGATAGACAAAAACTGAGGCTTAGCTCAAAATGTCAAATTGTAATTTTCAAAATTCTTCATCGCATGAGAACGGTAACCCTTCACCAAATTATCTATTTTTTTATCACCCTAAATTTGTTTTCGCGAGAACTCATGACCGGATAATCAGATCAATGTGAAATTCATAGGATGTATAAGTAAAAACAGGTCTGATAGGAGCTAAATGAATATACTGGCAACCCTGTAACTGTAGTGCTATCATCCAAACAAAATCTGTTTGCCCGATAATTGCTGATGCAGGTATTCAATAGGTATCAAATTCTAGTAGAATTTTGGCTGCAATATTAGTTTAGGGTTGCCAGCTACGTTAATTTTTGTCATTTCTTTTCAACAAGTTGTTACCTTCTAATTTTCAAATGACGTTCGCCTTGTTATGAAAATAAGCAGCGAATGTTTCAATTTGTAAAACTTTGAAATTTTTGTGGGCGGTAACCATAAAAATCCTTCTACCCTATAACTTCCATTGTAGCTATCTGATCGAAACAAAATTCACAGAGTGAGTAGGTCTTAATGTGTAGCAAATTTGGTATACTTTTGGCTGTGATGCTAGAAATGGGCTGCCAGCTCTGGACACTTTTGTAATTTTTGTTCAAAATGACATTACCAGTACATTTTCATATCATAAACACCTTACAATGAAAATAAGTAACAAGTGCTTAAATATCCAAGTTCTGAAAATTATTTCCAATGAAGTCATCGGATAGAAATGAAAGTCACTGAGTAGGTTGAATTTTGGACGCGAAATTAGCAGAAGGTAACCAGCAATATAATTTCATCATTTTCACCATAAAATTTCCATATGGTTAACATCCTATAATGAAAATTAATACTCTTTTGAATTCAGAAACTCTTGCGAGGGTAACACTGAAAATCTCTCTGCCCTATAACTTCCGATGCACTCATCGCATCAAGCTTCGATACAGATTGGTCGTAGCAAGGAGTACGTTTAGTAGAACATGCATGCGAAATCAGTCTTTCGAGCGGTTCCTACGTGATAGAGTTTTTTTTTCGCTTATTAGAAAAGACAAACGATTAATAAATATAATGCGTTTTCTACCCTATCAATTTAAAAAAAATTAAATTTGTTTTTAATTTTTCCTCAGCAAACTGACTGTTTTCGAGCACCTAAAATTTGTGTTCGCGGGAACTCTCGAGCGGATCATGAGATCAAAATGCTATTCACAGGATATATTGGTCCTTCTGTCAGACATGGTGCTAGTCTGATAGAAGTTTGATGAATATTCTGGTAATGCTGTGTTTTTTGTGGTATCTTGAAATAATCCGCAACCAAGCTTTTTAACATCCGCTGGAGTCATTGAATCAAAACAAAATTCATATAATAGGCCAAGTTTTATAGACATTGGCCAGAAAATTAGGGTCTAGTATTAGCAGTGCCGGTAGTTTTTGTATCAAAAAATGTAGCCATCAAATTTTAAAATGAATATCACCCCAAATAAACAGTTTTCTAGTATAATTAAAAGTCGCTATTTAACTTGAGTACCCCGGTTCTCTGATTTAGCAGCATATAAAGTACTATGTCATATAAAATTAAGAAAAAGTGCTGCATTTAGGTACACTACTTTTCATAATTCATACTATGGACTATTTTGGCCTGATTCGCCAATATTCTGCACTTCACGGCTTTAGTACACAGATACAAACCAATTCCAAATGTGCCATATCGTGATCTTGCTTCACGGTTAAAAATTTTCCTGACAGAAATTCCATCATGTCCATTTACTATCAAAAATTTTCATGAAGAAAAATGTCGTCGTGTCCATTGCAATTGCCTTGTTGGTATGACGAAATATTTCGTCATACCCAGTTAACAGGCTAACATTGAAAGCAAAACCCTTTAAAAGCAGAAGTCATACTTGGAAGAACGAACTGCATTTTAGTAGATTTACCACCGTTAGTATTATGGTTGCCTTATGACAACAAGCAGCTTTTCAAACTTATCCAAAGTTCATCTCTATTTATATCAAATTCAAAACAATTGATATGATTACAAACCAAAAGATCAATCAGACTAATACTCAACCGTTTGCGGAACAAATTTTTTTTTGCCTATAACCTGAACTCTTTTCCTAAATACTTTTCCACTATCACACATCCGAGTATATTGAATCTTAGTCACAATCGCATCGAAATAATCTCTACCAGCCCCCATCTAATCGCAGTAATAGACATCGGTAATATTCAAACGGGGCCGTAAACACACCTTAAATGTTACCATTATTTCGTTCATACGACAATATATTGACTGTACGTAGTCGTTGTGATATGTTCTACTGTTCCAACTGCGAGATTTTCAATGCTGTAATTTCAGGTATTTTCTGATGCTTAACGGATTTTCGACATGCGATAGTTTATTTATTTTTCGGTTCGTTCCGTTTTTTTTATTATTATTATTCGTCTTCTTAGGAAATTCAGTCAGTTAGTACCCACATACACACACCCTTTTCTCAATAAACTTCGAATGTACGAAATTACTGCTCGTAGTCTTGACATTATAACTATAGCCTTGTCTATACAATATCTAGCCGTATATCATCTTGAATTTCGTTTCGAACTATGTACACCTTAGCCACATCCAAGCCCCCCTGCAAGGGAAAAACTGTACTACAAGGATCGAAGAGACCATATGCTATTTCATCTGTGACAGGTTATTGCTTCTAATAGCGAGAAAATGTATATTTTATATCAATTCCAACCCTTTTTTATGTAGTCTTTTAGCATATATTTATCTTTCCGCTTGATATGAATATGGGAGTCGTGGAATTGCGTTCATTCCGGGCATTTCGAAATGAAACAATCTAAGGACACTACCGACAAGGCTTTGCCTCTGACTAACTGACTGACTACTCCTTTCATATATTCCTCTAATTCGTTTTCTATTTCATTTCTGATGATGATGAAAATTTTTCGGGTAATGAGAGTATTCATATTCACGATATTACTCGACTGCCTATCTATCGGATGAGTTTTGGATCGTCACATACACGCAGCAGCAGACAGTACGGAGGACGCATGGGGCTTGTGGTAGGGTTGGTCATCATCCGTTCGCATTTTTTTCTTTCTATCTGAACGATATGATCATTGTGATAATATCATAATCATTAGTCTTGTTTTAGCTTTTATTGCGATTCAACAGTGTTTGCTTAAGGATAATAACAATTTTATAGATACATGTAAAGAGTTTTTCTTCGTGTATTTGTTTTGTTCGATGTCTGAAGGAATGGTCGGGAAGAGTTATTGCATAGGGCTGCAAATATTTTGTTAAACAGTGTTTGTCGGTACGGTGGGAGTTGGTTCATGAAGAATATGAAGGGAATTTATGAGATTACGTATTGTATGTTGATGGTAAAATTATGTGTGATTATCACGAAAGTGTCGTTATTTTGCATTGTAGGTGGTAACAATATAAAAGATTTGTTAAGTGAATATATATGAGGACGTTGACACTAGCTGGCGAAAATAGATAGTACTCACTATATATATTTTAAATGAAAGTCAAATAAATAAAATAAGTTAATTTTATATTAATTCATTAACCGAAAATCGCAAACATTATTTTAAAACTGTTATTAGGAAAGTTATCATTTGTCTTAGCATGCTTGTGACAAGCTGCCGGCAAGTTTTTGGGTTACCCTGTAGCATGCTTTAACGTAATCCCACAACTTATCTGTGCTATCAATTTTATACTAAATTGACGTCTTCTTCATTAATTTCCAAAGATTTTCAAACGGATTCATTTTCTCATTACTATTCCAATATTTTTAGACAGATTTTATTTTTGGCAAAAGGAAAAGATTACAAAGTACTAAATCAAAGAATTTAAGGCGGATGTCCCAAGCAAAAGCTACTTCAAAGAGAGCGCTGTGTAATGTAAAATAATGACTTCGCTTTAGAAAATTGGGGTTAAAGGCGATTTGCTATGGAATTCCGGCTCAAAGTATATTACATCGCTTATTTTTTATACATTGTGAGAACCCTGGAAAGTATTTTGACTAACAGTATTTTCGTGTTAAGGTCCGCCTGTAGTTTTTCATCTTTGTCAATGTTCCGTCTCAGACATGTCCAATGTCATTGTGCGTTCAAAAGTCACCACAAGTGTTATTATTTTATACAGATCTCGTACATCGCATACTGCATGGATCTACTCCATAACTGGAAAAACTTATTTGTTTCCACCTCCACGTTTTATGACCTATTTTATGACACAAACATAGAATTATTTAATATGCCTTCCACGTCATCGCTAAAATATTTTTTATTCACCTCGTTAATCAATACTCGCCACATTATTTTCGAACCTTTTTCGCTTCAGCAATGACTTCTTTTTAACTTCGTCCTTAGATTTATTCCTTGAAAACAGAAAAGAGTCCCCACATTTGCCCCGACAAGTTCCTATCAACTAAACACCTCCTAACTGGTTTGATACTAACAGCATTGTAGATTTTAGTTGCAATTTTTCCTTAAATCTTAAAAAGATATTTCTCACAATGGTCAGTGTAGGAATGATTTTTAAGGCTGCCAAATATTTTTTCTTGGTTTTTAGTTTTCAATACATTCTGGATGAAACCGACAGAATATGCTAGAATTTTTTCGTAGCATCTTTTCCTCCTCTGTAATCTTCTACAGAACTTTTCTGATACATTTTTTCAGCTCTACCCATCTAATTTGAAATAACTTCAATATTAGCGCTTTTATAGCTCTTAAATTATTGGCAAACATACTCTGAGTTAAAAATAGTAATATTTTACATTTTTTTGTACTCTTTCTTTTTCCCAATGACGAAAAATATCAAACAACAATTACATCCTGAAATTAATACTTCGAGCTGAAAATGAAATAATGTCAAATCCAACAATTCGAATGCAATTTTTAGCGCTTATAGTGGACAACAGATAAATAATTTTGACGTCACACATCTAAATTAAATGTGCATAGCATGCTAAATTTTTAGCCCAACCACTACCAATATCCGAAACACCACAAACAAGATAACGGTATTTGAACTTGAGCTCTGGACCCAACAAAGAATTATTTAACAATTCGGCGTTTTTCGGTATCGACTAAGAACTCCTTATTCTACTCTCATTTCGAGAAAATTTAGGAATGAAACAGGAATTTTACCAACTCACTGTTTTCTCTTTAAAACATGAAGAAAAATGCCTGGTGCATGCATCAATGTTTGAGTAGTTTTTTCGTAGCTATTTTCGATCTTTAATAATATTTTCATAAATAATTTATTGGGGCAAACATTTTATCTTAGCCGCCTCTGTTCTATTGCAGGGGCGGCTGAGATAAAAACATCACCAATAATTCATCATCGTCAACGACAACAACAACTATCAGCGCATTCATCATCAACAGAAACTGTTGCATCAATTCCCGATAATGTTCGAATCAAGGAGGAAATAAACGACCACGAACGAGACGGTGATGACTATGATATGCTTGACAATAACGACACTCACCAATACGGTCCGATCGGCCGAAAACGAAAAGAGCACCAACATCGACCAACATCACCGGGCCAGTTTCCTCTCCATCAGCAGCACTCCCATCATCATCCACCACTCTCACCAGCTTCAATGTTACGTCTCCTGGGCGCGCACTTCCAATCAACGCTAGCTTCACCAATGACCACATCGCGACAATCAACAACCTCAACTTTGCCGCAACAATCGGCTTCAACAACACCACCGTTGACGCATCCAGTGGCTTGTCTCAGTGAATCACCCAATCATTTATTTCAAGCAGATTTTACGGGGCAGCAGTTTGTTGGTGGAACAGGTGGTCCTCAGTGTCCTCATTGTGGAAAGATTTATTCCAACGTTAGTAATTTGCGGCAGCATGTTCGAAATGTCCATATGTCAGTTGATAAATCATTGTGGCATACGTGTCCGACGTGCGGCAAGAAATTGAAGACGAAACATTATCTGATTAATCATCAGCTGCAAGCTCATGGAATTCATCAACGGTCAACATCTTCCGGGACAAATTCGTAGTCTTAAAAATGCTATTTAGATTAATCAGATTTGTGTTGAATTTCTGTTTGGGGGAGAGTGTAATAAGGTTTTTTGTTGTAATATTTTATCCAAACTAGCATTATGGAATATTTCAAACATTCTAAAAAAACAATATGGAACCATCAAAGAAATAAGAAGCCATAACTAATGTTTTGGGAACCATGAATTCGAATACCGTTTAAGGTACACTTTTAAGGTCTATTGATTTGGTTTTTTTCGCTATTTATCCGTCAAAAAGTAAGCTTTTGGAGAGAAAATTATACGTTGGTGTCAGAAGTTTTGACTGAATTGATGTTTGTAACGAGCCTGTGATCTCCAGTACCTAGAACACTGCCTCAGAGTGAGTCCAGTTGCTTTTTCTTTTCCAAACGTCGTACAGCATTCTGTCAGCCAACCTAGGTACGAGTAGAAATATTAGTTATAATTGAGTAAAAAGCGACCCCTCTCATAGCACTTGATTATACTGCCAAATCCCGACCCTCGGAGAGTCACCACAGTTAGGTATATCTGAATGACATATTCATCTGCTCTGTACGCGTTGCTTGTTAGCTCCTCTTGGTTTGCAAACGCTCCAAATTTTGTGGATTTCCGGCTCAAGTCAAAAGCCATATGCCTCATCAAAACGTTGTTAGTAGCTTGATATGAAGCATCTATACATGCTTCACCTCCAAAGACACGCGGTTTGATGCTGCCAACTGTTTAAGAAAAACCCAAATATTTGGCTTACATTTTTTCATATCTGACCTTAAATTTGAATTTTTTCAAAAAAAAAAAAATTATTGGAGATCTACAACCGTTTTAGGGTTTTACAAATAAGTAGTCAAAATCTAGTGGCATTGTTACATTTGGTGAAAAAATTCTGTTGTTGACAGCGTATCTTTTTTTCATGAATGCTAACGTTGAAATACTTTTTCAGTTGCACCTAATTGCATGGAAACAACCAGTCAGGGCTTATAGTATTTAGTTTTAGATTCACTTTTCTTTAATTTAGATACACTAGTGTGCACTTTAGAAAAAAAACAATTTATTGTTCCTTAATTCAACCATTCCATACGAAGATGATACCTTCTGAAAGTTGTTGATCCAGCAAATATTTAAACCGGGCTAGATATTTCTATCTACCTTTGAAGATTATGGGCTATTGTGAAAGGCATGTGGTTTGAAACTCTATGACGAAACGGCAAAGTGCTTGGCAATGTAGTTATGTTTTTTATTCTATGATTCATAAATTGTTCATTCCCATTGTGATCTTCCAATCGAAACAGAGGCTTACAGTCTGATGATGCATTGTGATAGTTCCTTGTGAAAATTTGAATTCATTGAAACCTTTGTCCCCACCCTCAATAAAATTTTGTGCAATCTACACAATCGAATAATTCATTTCTTCAACCGTTGGGAACAAGTTTTTGTTGCTAGTCAAAAGTATTTACATCTATACACAAATATATGTTAACGATTTCATTTTGCATCAAAAATTATTTTACAGAAAATTTTCAATTGCATGACACTTTAATATAATCATTTCAATGTCTAACTTATTACTTATATGTTTGTTCTTGTATTTTGCAAAAAAAAACAACCATTATTGTCATAATTAATTAATCAAATTTGATTTATTGCAACAAAAAAATATTCTGCTCACCATATATACATATTTCAATGTAGATTTCTTCCATTTGAAACGACCGTGATCTAAACTCTCGTTCAAAATAAAATTCTACAAATTTCTTTTCAAAATAATAAAACAATTTGCCAAAAAAAAATCCATAATTCACTCGATTCGGCTTAAATTGACAATTCGGCAACAAAAAAGAAAACCACGTGATTAGAACGATTAGAACTGAATTCCAATTGGCCCCCTAACATAAATACATATCTTCTTATTACACCAAATCAGCTCAATGAAATTTCCAAAATGTAACGAAATTAATGTATTTTAGTTTGTTTTTGATGCTTTATGTGATTTCAAAAGATTTTCCTTCAACTTTGAAACAAAATAAGCTTAAATTGATTTTTCAAGAATATTAATCAAGTTGCTGGTGAAAGAATTGATGTAGAAAAATTATGATTGAAAAACGAAATTTTCAAGAAACAAAATACTAAAGCTAAGAGAAAGCAAGAAAGTTGAAATCAAAAAAACAAAAAACAAAAAGAAAATTTCGCATCAAAACGAAACATTCAGTTCTGTTGTTGTAGTTGTTGACGTTTGTTGATGCTTTTTGAAAAGATCAGGGTCGGATATGTGCTCGTGCAACGATTTTCAATTCAAAATTCTCACGAATGCATTTCAAGAAATATTTAATTAAAAAAAAAACAAGTATATAACCCACACACAAAAACGATATACATTGTTTTTTATCCTACTCCAAACCACAAAAAAAAATTTCAACTATTTGCTCATTAATCATGATAAAATGATTGCCAATATCTAAATCACGCAATCCTCTGGCCGATTGCAGATATACAGAATAAATATGGAACGATAGCCATCAAAACGGAAGAGTCCGCCGGCATCGATATGAGTCAACCGAAATCATCACCAAAACACAACAACCAAAGCAATCATCAACACTCTTCCGAAACTATCGGGCGTGGTGGTGCCTTGCATGCATCATCCACACCTTCGCCAACACCATCAACCGTCTCGTCGAACGGTTCATCAATCACTTCATCGGCCATTTCGCTCTCAATGAACAAATCAAATGTTAATAACAATAGCACAAATCCGACTATTGCATCATTGCAAAATGAACATCAACAACTTCAACAACAATGCCATCAGCATAGCCTATTTAGTCGATTCCATCAACCGAATCTCGATAGCGATCAACAACAACAGCAACATCACCAGCAATGTCTCGACGATCTTCAGACACACCATCAAATGACCGCGAACCTGTTTATGGCTCGAACTATCGCCCTCAGCAAATCGCTCGATATAGATCTACTACACCAATCAACAACAACTGCATCAACGGTCTCGGCGAATTCAACGACATCAGCTGCAGCCGGGAATTTTTTACTGCCTTGTCCGCTTTGCGAAACACCCCTGGAGCCACGACTTTTTCGTCAACACTTGGACCGACACTATCCTCGCGATAGTCCTATTTGTCCCGTTCTACAATGCGGTCGACGCTTTGCGCATCCCAATTCCGTGCGAAATCATATGAGGATCAAGCACACGCTGCAATGGACTAAGATGAAAGCGATGCGATCTTCGGGAGGACCGTTTACAGGGATACCCGATTACAAATGAAAATGTCCCGGGCTGATGTTCCTTCGTCTGATAGTTGTCAATTTTGTAGAGCTTTGGATTGACTAAGACTGCATGCTGCTGATGCAAAACGGAACAAGTGCTTTATCGTATAGATGTAGTAGTAATGTTTTAGTTAAGGAAATATATCGATAAAATATTGGATGAAAGGTACTGTAGGCTCAACCATAAAAACCTTTCCCCAAAATACACTCACAGACTCGAAATCGAGCAAGCCTCAGTGAACTATTTTTAAGTATTGGCCATTTGTGTGAGTATCTGAAAAAAATCTGACCGGAATCTTTCAAGCACTATCAAGGACTTTTCCCGCACAATCACATCATCCTCCAAAGCTGCGCCCCATTTCTCGAATGCATCAATTCTACTCTCCACTAATTCCCTGTATATTTCTAGTCCGAAAATAACTGCATTCTATGCCCAATGATGCCAATTTTTTTTTTAAATCTTTTTTGTTCAATACTTCGATATATATTCCAGCTCGGCAATTCTCATAAGCACTTCAATTCTACATCCTTGCACACATAACGAAATTTGCTCTGTCTACCATTTCCATGGCGATAATTTAGCTTTGCCAGCTAGCGAAATCAATTTCGATATTATCAACAATACAATGCAACATTTTTGTGGATTTTTATTAATGCAGCAGAGTTTTTTTTCCCCCAGAGGGGGTTTTGGCTAAATTCCAAAACACAACACCACTTGAGTCTCGTTCGTTTATTTTCTCCGTATACTACTAGACAAAAGCGATGATAGCTTAGAGAGGCTCTGAATAGCTGCAATTCTAGTGTCCTATCGTCGGATAATGATGCATTGGTTTGCGGAAAAGGAAGCGGCGGAAATGGGGCGAGGGGTTGTAGCTTAGGAGGCTGGAGGGTGGCAGTTGATTTAAGCTCGATAAAATTTTGAGGAAATGCTGATGCAATGCAATTTTTTTTTGAGGGTAGGTCCAATGATGTCGATGAGTTCGGTTTCGTGCTTTGTTTTAATTTAGTCGTTGCGATTTGTCTGGATTGGAAAAAAGCTGCATTTTCGAAATGTATCGACGGTTTGTAGGGTTCAATGAAATTTGTTTGGTGAGGGTGATGTTGAAATAGATATGGGTGGTGCCATCTAATTTCGATATCTACAATAAAATTTATTTTGGGAGCTTTTCAAATAAACTTGATGCATAAGTACATGAAAATTTTTTGGAAGTTTGGTTCTGAAATGTACCTTTGGAGAGAACAAGATGAGCTCTTTAGCGAAAAGATCCATTTTCTTTGAATAAAACCTGCTTTTGGTTCGATTGTGTTGCTTCAGTAAAACGGAGTCACAATCATTACACTCGAGCCCCCAAATCACGCTCAATTATTTCATAAACTCCATACGTTTAGTATCATTATTCAGTCTTTCAAAAAAAATAAAAAACAGTTCGTCCGTGTGCCCTTATTGTTTCCTCGCTTTCCCATCAGCATCTCCTCATCGCAAGTTAAATCAATGTTTTGTAGCGAATCTATGCAAAGGTTCCTGTGCTCTTTTTCTTTGACCTTTAGGCTAGGTTAAGTCCTGTTCGCCAGATTTATTAATCACTAAATTGCATCCTTTTCGTGCCCCATTCTACCAAAGTCAGCTTCCAAGGAAATAAAGTTGTCTACCTTCATCCAAGTTTAAGTCTCCCTAAGATGTTTACTTGGTGCACTCATCATGGATTAGGTCCTCAACTTGCTTTTGCGTTCATTGGCTCCCTCAAAACTGAATTCACTTGAGACTCTAAACTTGGAAGAGCTCCTTCAGCATATTCTATTGTTCAAACCTTTATTTTTTAACAAAAAAACAAATAGATTTCAATTGAATCCGAAGTACACTAATTGCATTTGCATCAATTCAAGAACTTATCAACAAATCATCATCCCTCGAGTTGAGAAAAATGATTTAAGGTTGGGACCACCCAGTCACACTCTCAACTGGAAAGATTTTTTTTGTTTGTTTAAATGATTCAAAAAGTTAGGCAACATTGCCAGTGATATGAATAATTAGTTGAGGTATGATAGGCAATTAGCAAAATGTAATTTGCATTCGATGTCACCCAAATGTAACAGAAATTCAACTATATTCGAGTTAAATAATTTCATTTGTCAAATTTTGACCCTCAGACAGTAGTATGAGAGTGTGTAAAAGCTGAAATGCATTATTAAAAAAGTATATTTCATTTCACTACGAAAACTTCATAATATCCCTAAAGCATTGTTTATAGAGTTTATTTTCTAAAAAAAAAACGCCAAAAATAACTGTAAATACAATAGTGTGAATAGTAAAAATATAAAGTGAAAAAACCTCATATAAAATACAAGACAGCTTGGATAATGCTAATTTAAATCACAGGACACACAATTCACTAAAGAAACTGTATGATTGCACAAAGGAAAAATACTGCTTGTAACAGATATCTATCATGTAACCTAAACACATATTAACCCATTCCCTGCCACGCGAATTTAGAGCGTCTTGCCCTGAACGCCAAAACCCAATCCATTCAATCTAAATTTCTAGTGCAAACTACTAGATATTCTGTTGTCAACAGTCTTGGTGCATTCGCTTGTTAAGAGATATTTTATACTTGGCAGTAAATGGGTTAAAATAAAATTTGATGCAAATACCCTATAGTATAGTAAATAAATAGCATATTGTGATTATTTATACTGCATATTAACTAAGAACAAAAAAACATATTAGGCTATAAGACGCGTATTATATTTAGCTACAACATCAACAAAGTATTTAATGGCAATGTAAAAATCAACAAAAATGTTGAAACAAAAGAACAGTATTGAATTAGATGTGCCTAAGCAAATGAAATAGTAATTGTTTATTTAATGTGTTTTGAAATCGAATGTAATCGTTTTGATATAATGTGAATACATATTTCTCTAAGTTCCTAAAAGTCTATGTGTAAGTTAGTGTGTATGTAGAATTTTTTTTTTTTTGGCGCACAATTGAAACGGAAAATTATTTTTGATTCATTTATTTTGTTTAAAATCGAATGTATTCAATTTTTATGTATGTATGTTATCATCAGAAATGAAAATTAGAATGGAACTTCTATTTCTAGTATTAGAATTTGTGATATCAGTTCTTCATCTCAAACTAAATTATCTCTTTCTTAGTAAATATTAAATTGTACTGATATTAGTTTCTTATGTTCTTGATTTATATCTGGCTTTTGTATTGATTGCAAGTGAACAAACAGATTTTGTTGGTGTATTAAGGTATTTATAGACATTTTTGATTTCGATTCTGATGGAAAACAAAAAAAATGGGGTAAAAATTATTTGCGTGCCATCTTTTTGTTGGAAAACCTGTTTTTTAAACAAAAGTACAATATTTCTAGACGAAAAAACTAAAACCTTACACTTTCTTTATTAAAATTCTTCTAAACTAATCTATTTAGTTATGATTCATTCGAATCAAATAGAAAAATATATATTTTTGTCTTCTAATTATTATTACTTATTATTTATTATTCTCATCTTAAATAATTAAATTTCAACTCATTAAACCGAAATTAGCAAAATTTAAATGAAATTTCTACCATATAAATTTTGAATTTAAACTTCGAATTCAAATATTTCGAATGAAGCTAATATTTTATAGTTTTTTATGTGAAATAGACGCTTAACAATGTATTGAAACATATACTTTGAAGTTAAAATATTTATCTGTTCATACATTTCTATTTAATGTACACCATTTTCCACCACTATATTCAAATCAGCAGAAAACTCGTCAGTTGGCTTATAATTTTCCTTCAATTTTTTACAGCATTTTTTTTTATAGAAAACCAATGAATTTACCTTCAACTTTTCTTCGATTATTTATTGAGTCTAATTCTTTAAATTAACAAAATAGTACTAACATATAAGCCACAATACTGTTCTTCAATATAAGTAAAATCATAAATCTGAAAATACCGCGCATTAAATTATGTTTGTAAACTATGTAAATCAGGTTCCTATTAAAATATACTCAAAGAATAAATAAAACTAAATTAAAATAACACAGCAAGTAAAAATATATTTACATATAGATATTTAAAATGAAAATATTAAAAAAAAAATAGAGGCGAAAAAAAATATTGATGATCAATATTGAAAAAGATTTCATTAGTGTATCTTTTTCACATATACATTTTGTTCGAAATGAAATTATGTTATATATACTTTCATAAGAAGAAAAGAAATATGTTTGAAATAAAAGAAAAATGGTGATATGTAATCAATGCGAGATAATTATGTGTTTCATTGTATTGAATTAGATGAATTATTTAGGGGGAAATCATGATTAAGTAATTTTTATTTCCCTATCTCAGTCATGAAATAGCTGTTTAACTACAAAGTTATGAATTTGGAAACGTATAGTCGTAGAAACTCTTAAAATTTAACTCATAAACTCTTTTCTATATTGGCATTACTACCTTCTTCGCGTATTTCAGACATTTCAAAATTATACTACATTCAATGATTTTTATGAGATTTTTTTATTTTAATTATTTTTATTAGAGACAGAACGTTTCTTCAGCAGGCTGAATTTTCTTCAGTATTTTGAAAACAATCAGATCATTGTTGCTCACTACTACCGTTATTTGGTATAGTCAAAAAAGGGGTCTTAATTCGTGACTATATTTTTATTATCTCAGCGAAACTTAATGCTATTTTTTCAAACCCATGTCCATTTTTTTAATAAAAATTCTTATTTGTTTGCCGTAGTCACATAATGCAAAAAAAAACCAACCAAACACACCTAACCATGAAATTCTTCTTCTACATTTTAGTATCACGTCGAATGCATGAAATTCGTGTCCGTGCAACGGATCCCCGTCCATGTCCGAAATGTGGTAAAATCTATCGTTCCGCCCACACACTACGAACACATCTCGAAGACAAACATACCGTTTGTCCCGGCTATCGATGCGTACTGTGCGGAACTGTCGCAAAATCTCGAAATTCCCTACATTCACACATGTCACGACAACATCGAGGCATTTCCACAAAAGATCTTCCCGTCCTGCCGATGCCAAATCCATTTGATCCGGAACTAGCATCCCGTTTGCTAGCTAAAGCTGGCGTGAAAATATCGCCGGCTGAATTGCGAGCACGAGCCTCACCCACTAGCGGGACACGACGCGGCGATTCGAAAATCGATCTTCGGGGTCCGGACGATGATACAGATGATCCGGAAGATTTGACGACTGGGAATAATAACAATAACAGTTCGAGTCGTTACAGTGATGGATTGTTGGGCTATGGTCACTCGAATACGACAATTACAAGAGTTCCACATGATTCCATGTCACAGAAAAGCTCGGATGGATTTGCTACGGTGAAAGATCATTTGGGAGGAGCTAGTACACCTTTGCCACCGACAACCGGAGCACCCGGACAATCACTGTTAGATACATATTTGCAGTTTATAACGGAAAATCGATTTGGTAAGTTTTTACTGATTTTACTGGTAGGTCCAGGCCTCACCATATGTTAGTTATGCTTAACCCTTTCGGGGTCAAGTAGCTTGATCCATCCATCACGTCCTCTAATTTCAAAATCAGAGTTTTAGTACCTAGTATTAGTACAGAATAGTACAGAGTCTTAGTACAATGTTAGTCAATCAAGTTTCTCCACCGTGATTATGAGCTTTTTGTTCTACTTATTCACTGCTTTTCTAGATTTTTATTCCCCGTACCGCATTTTAACCTCTATTTTCCCATCAGGCTTAGAGCCAAAGCCTTTTGTTTCATCTTTCTCCCACGATTTTAGTAGCACTTACGCACATCACGGTTCCTTGAGCTTTTATGACTTCATTTCGTGCACTTTAATCATCTTTATCATTGATTTTATTGACCCTCTCTCTCTTCAATCAATTCCAGGCTTGGGAATGACTCAGGAACATGCAGCAGCCGCAGCTCTTCATGCTGCCAAAATGGCCCAGCTCAATGTCATGGGCCACGGACTCGACAAAATACCACCCAGCCTTCTTCCACCGCATCTTGATCTCTCGAAAATGGGCCACAACAATCTGGAAATTTCGCGCAGCGACGACCGGGGCGATGGACGAGGAAATAATGGGAGTGGGTCGATCGGTGGTAATAACGGAAGCGGTAACAGTGTAACTATTGAACCTGCCTCACTACGACGTGACATGTCCCCAGCACGATTGCATCCAGGCACACCACTTGCAAATAACGGCCCGGACATACGCCGGGACTCGTCCGAACCGATGGATCTCGGACTGGACAACAATCAATCGGGTAGCAATATTGACGGTGCCAATTCCGATGGCGAAGACGCCAACTATTCAGAAGACGAAGGTGTTCATAATACATGAATAAGAAACTTCCTAGTTACAAACATAATCGATAATTACTTAAATTGCATTAGATGAGAATATGTGCTGAAATAGAGGAACGCGAATAACTTGAAATAGAATTTTATGTAGAACAAACAAGTTACGCCATAAGAACATTAAAAAAAGTGTTACAAAAAAATGAAAAAGGAACTAGCACAAAGCGAACAAAAAAACTATATGTTAAAAGTTTAAGTTTAGATATTCTTCCTTTTATGTGGAATTTATCTCATAGATCATCATAAGTGAGGACTACAAAAATATCCTCTTGCAATTGTTTGTCGAATGACACTGGAAAACTCGAAGCCTTAAATCGTATACCAATACAAAAAAAACAAACAAACCATCTTAGATCTATTATAAAATCTCTTAAGAAGCTATGCAGGAAAAAAAATGTTAATAATAACACAAATCGCTTCTAAACATGTTTAGATTGTCATCTAAATATCATCAGAGAAGTAAAAGATTAAATCTAATCTGGAAATCTATTGTATACGCAAATGTTTATACGATTTTCAAATCATTTTATCATCAAATGGGAATATTTAAACAAAACAAAAAAGATCTTACTTAATGATATTATTTATTTAAAAATAGCAAACCACTTAAACCAATAACAAATAAGTTGTGAAAAGAGCAAAAAAAAGAATATTCATGTAATATTTATAGAAAAAAAAATATAGAAATAAATATCAATGTAAAATATTTATGGAGCATTGTTACGAGGTATAATATATCTGAGCACATAAGAACATTTTGTGAGTAGCATTTTAGAAATGATCTTATACTCTTAGCAGTGAAAACACTACAAATAACAAATACACAGACAACTTTATGTAGCAGATATTCACCCAAATACTAAGTATGTGAATTGAATAAAAAAAAAAAAAACAAATGAATAGAATATTTGACACCGGTAGATTTACGTAATTCTTAAGCATTTGAAACAGAAAACGGGTTAAATATGTTCAACAAAATGAATAACTTTTTTAGCAAGGAAAGAAAAGTCCTATTTGTGCCATTAACGTTATATTAATACTAAACTATAACATGTCGTCTCTGAAAGGAAGTAGTCGAATAATGTATCATGTACTAATAAAGTGGTATAATACATTTTTTTTTCAAAATAAACTAAGTACAATCCAATTCACCGACCACCTCATCCGTAAGATTTGTTTAGGCTTCTGTATGAAAATCGAATAGCTGAATTGAATATTTTATAATTATTTCAAATAAATGCAATTGCGAATGCATATTTTGTTGAAACGAAATCAAGAAAAAATAGGACATATATGGATTGCCATCCGAAAAAGAAGCATCCACTTTAATATTTTGTATAAATAATAACAAGTTTTTATAATATTTTTTATCAGAATATGAGCAATATCTTCGAGTAATACTGAAATTTAAGCGCTCGAAAGAATTACTTATCTTCAGTTTACTTCAATGAAGGGTTTTTTTCAATATTTCAAACATACATGCAATGCAATATACCTCCGTATAATAATATGTGATAAAACATACACAATATATCTCAAAAAATATTCCTTACTGAAAATTTATTCAAAACTGAAAACAAAATACCTCAATTAAAATCATTCATTGTCATTCAACTCTTGTGATAAATGCAGTTTCATGTATTTTTTTAATTTTCAAATGCAATATTTTTCATTAAGATATATGACAAAAAAAACACACACATAAACCAGTCCTGCTGCTTGCAATTTGTTTTTGGAAAACTACACCATTTATTTATATCACTTGATTTTTAAGTTTTGTCACAATCGTCTTGCCATTTAGATTTGTATAAATAATCCATGACAAATATCAAACTGAGTCCAGTCAAAGTAAACAATGTTCTTCATGATCAAATTATACTATGTATGCAAAAGCCAAAATAATGCCATAAAATCGTATTCCGAAATGAAGATCAAACATTCATTTCTGCAATATCCCATACAGGACCATTTTCTCCGTTGATTTTTTTTAACTCATATTTTATAACTCGACACTTTTCCTTGAAATCAAAATTAAATGTGTAATATATTTACAACGTGCATACTTGAAGTAATGAAGATTTTCGGGTATGCATAGTTTTATTATTATTTTATTTAACACAATCAATACCAACTACTCACGGGATAATAAAATCGATTCATAATTTACAAAAAAAAAAATCTCGTAAAATCACTCAGCAATTGCAACTAACTGCACACAGATTCACAAGAATAACCGCATAAAAAAACCTTCAAATACCTCAGAGAAACTCAGTTATTTTATAGATGATAAGATACAAAACGAATACCTCCTATACATTACATAAAAATAACTCAGATCATATGTATAGTCTAGAATTATACAATACCGTTTACTCAAAAAAAAACATAGTTATATAGACACATTTATTTAAGTTTTGAAACACCTCGTCTCATATTTTTAATGTAATTTTTTTTTCTGTTAGCAATATTGTATACATTCATATGATATATATTTACAAATGATATTTTGAAAATCTTTTAAATTTTTCTTAAAAGTGTTTTATATGATTTTATGTTTTATTTTCGCTCGTAAGGTTTAATTTTGCGGCGCTTCATTAAATTAACGTATGTTTTTTGTTTTGTCTGCATGTGTATAAGATTTTTATTTAAGCTCGATATTAACTGCTCAATGCATAATTTTTCGATAAGTATATTATTTTAAATCTTAATTGTTTAATGATATCAATTGTTTAGTTTTACGAATGCGAAGAATAGAAACAAACCCGGTCTTAGAGAGTATCATTAAAATGAGGGAAAAGTTAACGATAGCAGGTCAAAAATAAATCAATGTCTACCTCAAGAATTAAATCAAAATAATATTTTAGTTCATGTTTTTTTTAAGATTTTATGTTATAAACTTTTTTTTAATTATTTCGAAAATATTATTTTTCTTCAAATAAAAATTACTGTGTTTTATTTAAATAATGTTTAAGGTTTTCATGCGCAAGGATTATTTGGTTTCGATCGATTCAATCATTTTCATTTATATAAAGAGTGAATGAATCTGAAAACTGTCTTTTGAAGGCAGTGTGTTTTGGGTGAGAGTTGTAGAAGAGTTCGAATGAAATTGAAGTATTTGCAGTTTGAAAATTCCTTTAAAATAAAATTTTAAGTTCGCTTTATTTTTATAAGCTTAAACAAAACGCAGCCGAAATTGTATATTCAATGAATTATTTCAAATTTTCACAGAAGTTTGTTTCAAAACTTCAGACCCAAAAAACAACTATCTGATTTTGTAAATTTAAAGTTTAAAACTGCTAGCCATTGTCGATGTTCCTGGACAATTTTACATTTTCTTCTCTTCAAAATATCTGCTATTTCTTCGCAAAAATGATCCGAGAAGTCTTTAGCATTCCACTCTTCGAATAATCAATTAATTTTTTCCTATCGACATTTTCTTCAAATTAAAATTTAGAATGTATCTCGAGAATAAAACAATTCTTATTAATCTCAACAATGAAAATGAAAGCATCATGCACCTCTCAAAACTTGAAAATGTCTACGTAGCTCCGAAAAAAAAATTTTTAAATTACATTGCTTACAATTTTATTTATAATTTCTTATAAATCTAGCTTCATATCAATTATTATTATTTCCATGTAGATCATCATTCGCGACAATCAGGAATAAGTATTTCAGCCAAACCATCTAAAACATCATTTTTCCCTTCTAAATTCAACACATGATCCACTATGCATCAAATCTAACTATATTACATCAATGCATATGATTAAATATTTTTCTCTCACCATAAAACATATGTATACTCACGCAATAAAGCACAACTTGTATACCAAAACCACTTGGGATAATTAGTTGATAAGACAAAATCTATTTGAACAAACAAAAAAATATTTCTGGTATACCAATGTTGCAAATAATAACATTTCCACCAATAATACCTGGTAAATAAATTCGGGTGCCTTTATATATATATTTAAAACAAAACTGTATTTATAGGAAAATGATATGCAAACAAGTATACAAGTAGCGATAATAGACATTCAACACCTAGCACTTAGGGACACCTTGATGTATGTATTTGTGAAAAAAAGTCAACAAAAGCACTCGCAACCAAGTCCGTTGTAATGTGAACTAAGTTAGAAGAATAAGATTATGTGAAAATCAGCTGATATTGAGGAAATATATCATGTTTTCATCATATAAATCCAAGCAACATTTAAATAGACCTTACGTGTGATTGGTATTGCATCATTGTTAACTACCAATAATGTTTGTCTGGTTAATCGCAAAAAAAAAAAACTACAAATAAATGGAACAAACGACCTGTCACCAAAAAATTACAGCTATACTGGAATAAAATTAAAAAATCCTTTTCACATCTGCTCCTCCAGCTGGAAAATTTTTTTATCATTCGATCTTTACGCAATAAGAAAACTTGTACAAGTTCCTATTTATTTGACGTCATCGGCAAAATCACAATCTGTCAGCACTCTGAGTTCATCTTTTAAGAACTCGAATCCAGAAAAATACGAAAACGGATCTTCCAAATGAAATTCCATTCGGTAAATCAGCTGCTTCCAGTTATTTTTATAAGGTCGTTGGTGCTTCTTCGGCCATTAAAACTAAACTAAACTCATACATGGACGCATATTTCTTCCAACTCATTCATTCTGATAGATTACACACCTAAGGGAAATCCTCATAATGACAATAAGAGCAATATTTTCTTCCTTCTGAAAACAATTTATTCTATTCCATATTTGAGCTCCCAAGTTTTTTAATATGTCTAAGTCTTTTAGGAAATTGCAACCAAATCCGAAAACCTGCCTGGAGTACAAAACACGTGAAGTTTTTATTGTCAAAAGAAAACGCATGAGGTATAAAAAAAATATAGATGGAAAATTACTTCTGGTCTAGACAAAAATAAAAACCAACAGATACAAAGTATAAATTTGAGCTACTATCTCCACAGTAACTAATACTCCTTAGAATCTTAGATATGATCATGCAAAAGCTAGATTTCACAACCTGCTGTCATTAAATGTAAGCTATAAAACAAAAATTGTACAAAATACGATCATCCCTACCCCTGATTAAGAATTATAAATATATACTGAAGAGAAAGTATTTAAATTGCGATGCAAAGTGCAAAAGTACTTAGATGCATGATAAATCTAAAGGAATAAAACATTTTTCCGAAAAAAATATTGGAAACAAAAGAAAAACGATTATAGATAAATCAAATTGTTACACACTAATGAAAACTGGAGAAATTAATATAAATATATATGTATATGTAAAAACACAATTGTATACTCACGTCGAATATAGTAAGAATACTATTAGGCAATTAAAAGAAAGGTAAGCAAAAAGAAACATAAAACTTATAATTAAAAAAAAACTGTTAGAATATTGAAACAAAATAAAAGTGAAACATTAGTACGAAGTAGAAATGTTGTTTGGAATTTTAATTTTTGCTTATTATGGCTATTGTACATTATGTTTCATCCTTCTTCTTTTTTCAAGAAAAAGAAACACGGATATATTTGTATAGAGTACTCATCTAAATGCATAGCTGTATTTTTTTTTTTTTTTTTGTTACTTTTGAGAAGAATTGTATAAAAACGTTGTTTGATTAACAAACGTTGAAAATACGAAAAAAATGAGCATTGTTTTAACAAAATGAAAACGTATAAAAATCGTAAAAAGGATTATTATGATGTAACGCTTGGTATATTTATAATTGGTATAAATAAAATAATAAACGAATAGAAAATTATGAAATGATAGTTTGTATTATAAAATAATAAACGAATAGAAAATAATAAATTCTGCTTTCGGTGCCCGCAAGTAACTGTAGTACTTGTACACAAGGAGCCAATGACAAAAATTCTGTTATCGGAATTCGTAAACTTTTACGACTCACCACCAGTATTCGGAACTGCGTATTATGAACTATTCAAAAATTGGAATTTAGTTTCCCTTTTAAGTTGCGGATAGCCTCACTCCAATAAGCTAAATTGACTCTAGATTTCAAAGATATTTTCAATCAATAAAATTAATAATTTAAATTTTAAAAAATGGACCTAAGTTTCATTGTTTTTTTCTGAAGCTTATTCTAGAGCAATTTATTTTGATTATATAGAGAGTCAAAAGGAAGAAAGAAAGAAGCATGCTATCAACGAATGAATCGTAAACAATCCAAAAGCTATGGAATTTTTTTAACTATACAACAAATTTTAAAATGAGCAGCAACGTTACGATTTGAGAGCTTCTAACGATGAGCCAATCTAGGGACATAATTCCTAGAATAATTTCCCTTACAGCCGAAGGAGTAGTCACATTATCACTCAGCTTAGATTTCAGTCTAGTATAACCCCCAAAGGTTCCACACTATCAACCATTTTAAATGTTATCCCATTGAAGGTAATTTCAAAAAAGCTAGCACCTTGTGACGATTACAAGTTCAATTGTCTTCTTGATAATAACAATAACACAATGGGGTCAGCTTTATTGCAGAGCCTCTTCTTCCTAGCAGCAGTAAGCCGCTTAGTCAAGAAACAAGCAATTAAAATTATCATCATCCCCGGAAAGGGAATAGGATAGGAAAGGAATCCCAAACCACACTCTCGACACATTTAAATTGAAATTAAATTATATAATAATTAAAAAGAAAACATAAATAGGATAAATGGAGAATAAAGAAACTAAGATAGAGTTAGTTGATGTGAAGTTAGTGGAAAAGATGAAAAATAAAAAAAAATATGCAAAGAAGAAGAAGAAGAAGCTCTTTTATAATATAAAAAGATAAATTAAAG
Organism: Nemotelus nigrinus; assembly: GCA_947369275.1. Lineage (NCBI taxonomy): Eukaryota > Metazoa > Arthropoda > Insecta > Diptera > Stratiomyidae > Nemotelus > Nemotelus nigrinus. The sequence continues at coordinate 28,289,776 of OX376375.1, read as the reverse complement.
GATTTTTAAGAAGAAAACAAAACGAGAAAGACTGCTCCCAGACAGCAACGGAGTGCTGGTATTAGGGATGCAAAAAGAAATGATTATTAAATTTAAAAAAAAACTCAGCAATCAGGAAAAAAACTAGTAGTAAATAGTACGAGATTTACTTTACATGGTTCTAATGTGATTCTTCAGCAGCCTTTTAAAGATGGCAAAAAATCTAGCATTCTTCAAAGAGTTAGGTAAATTGTTAAAGATTTCCATAGCTAATCTAATAGGATCTTTATGTTTTCTATTCGTTCTAGAGATATCAAGCCTGAGATTATCTTTAAATCTTGTGTGATAGCTGTGATAATCACAGTGTCTCATTGGAAATATGGAAAATTTTATATTGTTATTGAGTATTTTATATATTATCTTAGCTTTTTCCATAAATATAATATCCCTTACATTGAATTTATTTGTTTGTCTGCATAGTATATCACATGAAGTCATTCTATCAAGTCCATGCACTGCCTTAAGTATCCTATTGATTATTCTATGAATTGAGTCAATATTCTTCTCTGAAATTCGACTCCAATTCAATATACCATAGGTAATCTTATGTAGCACAAAAGAGTTGCAGATCATATTTTTCAGGTCTAAATCCAAGTAACATTTCATTCTGAACAACCTAACCCAGAAAACCAACTTAGATTTCACATTACTTATGTGAGGGGACCAAGATAACCTATCATCAATAATTAGTCCTAAGTATTTAGATCTAGCCACTCTTTGTATCTCCTCTCCATGTATTTTGATGTTAAGGCAGATCTCACTCTTATTAATCTGCTTGAATACCATGTAACTAGTTTTAGAGGTATTGATTGTAAGCCTGTTTCCAAAAAGCCAGGACCCATAAACAATTAAATCATTATTTATTTGTCGCTCCAAAAGTTCAGCAGAGTTAGCAGAGAATAGTAAAAGGGTATCATCAGCATAAATAATATATTTTCCAGTAAGACCAGAGAAATATAAATTATAAATATAGAGTAAAAATAAAGTTGGCCCCAGAATTGACCCTTGAGGAACACCAATGTTAACTACTCGTTGCTTACTTATTACATCATTAAACCTAACCAGGATTTTTCTATCTTTTAGAAAACTATCAATTAACGCTAGTGCCAAGCCTCTTATTCCAAGTTCGCTTAGGTTTTCTAACAAAGTGATATGATTAACTGTATCAAAGGCCTTCGCTAAATCAATAAACAGTGCAGCCACATATTTATTCAAATCAAGTTCGCAATTAATAAATTATAAGGCATCTGTTATTGCTGATGTTGTGTTACTTTTTTGTAAAAAACCATATTGGTGTGTATCAAATCCTTCACTATTTTCTATAAACTTGAGTAGCCTTTTGTTGATAATTTTTTCGAAAATTTTGCTAAACGAACTTGTTAAAGCGATTGGCCTGTAATTAGAAGGATCTAAATCGTCACCTGATTTATGAATAGGAACAATCATGGTTTCTTTCAGCTCTGTAGGGAATTCACCTTTGCTAATGTGATTGTAATGATTGCAGAAATATAAGGTGAAATCTGAGTAGCGACTAATTTCAAGTTTTCGGAAGTTATTCCATCAGTTCCAGGTGAAGAATTCTTCAATGAGCTAATTATGGCAAATACTTCATCAGGGTCAGTAGGCTCGAAAAAAAGAGACTTTGAGTTCAACGGAATGTTCTGCCTTTCAAAATTGTCAAATTTTTTATTGTTTCTAGACCAGCTTTTTATGGTCGAATTTGGATCTGGTGCGGCACCGTGTACATTAAATATGACGGTTTTGAGGGGAACTCGCACATAACAAGTACCACCATGCAACAAAATCTACTCTGGAAGAGTCTCTTCTGAAGCAAATTTGTCTGACATAAAATTCGCCCGAGATTTTGTCATTTGCATTTTTTATCTCTATGCTTTCATCAAATTAATCACGGCTACAATAAGCCTGCTTGATCTATTTAAGGAAGCATTGCTAATAACACTTTCACTTGCAGTAAATCGTCGGTAATATCTGACGCATATTTTTCGTAATATTGTTTATCTATATTCTTATTAGACGAAAATTTAATTAGCTGAACGTAAATACCTTGCTTATATCATTGGCTAATAAAATATTAAATTTAAATCTAAAAGATCGATTTCTAACTTCACGCAACAAGTTTATTCAAAATGAACACAATTTAAAAATGCATCGGTTTCACATAGATCGTTGAAACCATAGTTGCTTATTCTATCATTGAACACTTTATCATAAATTATTTAGAAAAAGGATAATCATCATGAACCTCTCGACCCATTCTTCTTAGCATAACCAGGATGCATTGTTTTAATATGAACACGAAGCATCTGTGATCTTTTATACTGTAACGGACACACTTGGCACTGATACGGCCTTACACTACTGTGCGTCTCCATATGGCTCTTCAAATGGCATTTGATCCTAAATCTCTTCCTACATATCTCACATTCGAACGGTTTCTCACCTGTATGTTTCCTGCGATGCAACTCCATCTTATGCTTGCTTTCGAGCACTTCCTTGCAAATATCACACTGTAAATCAGCATTACCGGTATGAATAAACTTATGCTTAGCTAACTGGGCACGATTCTTAAATCCTTCCTTGCATACATCACACTCGTGTAGAAATTCTTCTTTGCCATGAACTGTATTCATGTGAAACTTCAAATTCGCCTTGTAACCGAATCTCTTCGAACATTTTTCGCATTTAAATGGTCGTTCTCCAGTGTGTTTTTGCTTGTGCAAAGTCAGAGCGGATTTTCGTTTCAGCACCTTTAGACAGACGTCGCATTGGAAATCATGTTTTCCGGTATGCTCGAAGACATGATCGCGAAATTTCTGCGTATTTCGAAACTGTTTCGAACAATATTCGCAAGTGAGACACACACCATGGGCCATTTTTTGATGCATCTGCAAATTGAACTGCGAAAAAAATGATTTTTCACATTTGGCGCACGTAAAAGTTTTTTCGGGCATGTGACTGAATATGTGTTTCCAAAGTCTCGATTTGTATTCTAAAAAAATAAATTTACAAAAAATCACATTAAAATTTTATATGAACATATTACAAATAAACTCACTTTCGTTGCATATTTTACACAGCTTCCCATCGATATGCACGTCGACAATATGATTCCTCAACAATCCGATTTTTTTAAATTGTTTTTCGCATCCTGGACAATCGTAGAAATTTTCGATCCACAGCTCGGGATTATCCTTGGGCACCGACAAAGGGTCCCCGTATTCTATGACAATATTATCCAACGATCCAATCGTATTGTCAATATCAGCAATGTTTTCCAAATCAAAATTGAGTAATTGCTCGTCTGAATTAGATAATTCTTCCAAAATAATTTGATTTGAATTTTTATCGCTAGTTTCGATAGATACAGCAGTTTCAAAGCTATTAGAAGTTGAGATATCTGTAGTCAAGTCACTCGTTTCGGACTTTGCTTCCGGGTTTTCCTCACATGTTGTGGATGTGCTTTGGTCAATCGATAGCGTATTCGAATCAGAAAATGGTTTCTCGTCTATGGAGTGAACGACGTTTTCGGTGGTAAATTCTTCGAGCAAACTTCTTATTATTATTTGTGTGCTTTCGCATTTGGTTTTGAATGTGTAAGTATTGTGGATTTGATCTAAGCATTTGACACAGATTTTCGTTGGCAAATCGTCGTCGGGTATTATCTGTAAGTAATTGAAGAAATTATTGGATGGTGGATGTATTGTACTGAAATTTAAAAAAATGATCGAAATTAGGAGAAAAGATTGGCATGAATTAAATGAGATTGTGCAGGAAGTAGTATATTACTTTAAGGAAATGGTGGCTAAAAAAACACTGGGCATTTTTCCGTTGTGTTCAAGCCATCAGTTTATTGCACTTTATTTCCAATTCCAAAGTAAATGAACTTTTCTCAATTTTCTATTTAATTTTTCGGTCGTAGAGGGACGCATTATCATTATATAGAGTAAACTAATATTCATTGGCATGTTTCATATTAAAGTCCATTTTATAAGCAGTCAATAAGCTTAGTTGAAATTTATCAATCTGCAACATACTAGCATCTAGCGTCATTTTGGTTAGTCTCTAATAAGGAAGCGAAGAACCCGTAACAGCTGCTCACTACTTATAACACTACGTCTCTTCTCTAAGCTTTAATTTAATAATAAAATTTAAAGATGCGAACCGCAAGTTGGAAAGTGGGAAGGGTAAGAGAAAAGAAACTCAAGAGCTAGAAGTCAACGTGCAAAAAAGATTGATAACTATTAGCTAATAGACCTGGTTTCCTCTTCCTGGTTTCTTGTAGCACTAGTCTTAAATTATTAAATTCTTCTACAGCACCTATATCTCAGCATCTTACTTTTGAGTACACCTTACATCTTATTTTTTTTATGCTTACTGAACTTCTCCCCATTTTAAGATTAAAGACCATATATTACAATCATAAAGGAGAGGTTGGAGTTCTGTGACATTAAATCAAATGCATGAAGTCTGAGAATTTTTTAGTGTTATGGAATGTATCAGGGCCGGATTTAAGTTATGGGCAACTGCACAGGGCGGCAAATATTTGGGAATAGTGGAAGGGTCAAATTTTCAAAAAGTTTCATATTACCTATGATGTCTCACACATACAAATCGAAGTGTGTATTCGATTGTATTCAGGCCCTGAACAGACTGGGTAACAGCAGAAGAGTCAGAATATCTTCTGGGCTCCCGGTCATAAGGGCATTGATGGAAATGAGAAGGCGGATGCGTTAGCCAGGTATGGGGCTAGTCTTCCCCTCTCGGGATCGGTAGACATCCTTACTCCTATCCAAACTCAATCGACTCCCAAATGATGCAGGGTGCGACGCGCAGATGGAGTGCAACTTTGACCTGCAGGATAACCAAAATCATGTGGGGGTCATGCAATCTCGCAACGACCAAGTACCTTTTCGAGTTAACGCGGATTGACTGCAAACGACTCGTTGGTATCATTACTGGCCATTGTTTTGTAGCAGCACATGCTAAGAAAATGAGACTCCTAACGAGCGAAACCTGTAGGATGTATCAAGAGCCGGGGGTCTCAGACACTATCCAACATCTCCTGTGTCACTGTTTAAACTAAGTCAGTACATCTTACTTTATACATCGCGCGGTAAAAATTCAAACTTTCGCTTTACCAGCTCACAAAGAACCGCAATTAACAGAATCACTATAGGTCTGTTCCCGTACTTGAATCTATTATAATATATTAAAATAGATTCGCAGCAAGTCGTTTTCGTACTTTTGCTGCAAGCCAAATGCAAGCCAAATTTTGCGGCAAAAAGAAGCCAGCTGCCAAATTCTGTTACTGCTGCAGTTTGCTGAAGTACGGGAACAGACCTTATATGTCAATCACATCATAGTTTCTCAGTGCATATTTGTATCTATTACCCTATCGGGCTGGATGAATCTGCAACCCAACATCGCACGTACATACAACTAGCATAAGAAAACTCTAAATTCGTCGTGAGTGGATTTAATATCTTCTCCGGAAATATAAGCTATTGAGTTTTTCATAATTGTGCTTTGTAGAACAGCTTTTTCCCTGAGATTTTCCAGGAAATTTAAAAACACACATTAACCATTCAAACCCCATCATCAAAATCAAAATACCGCTCCATTAACAACCCAAACGCCCTCCTTGAAGTTGCCCAATTTTACATTGGCTTAAAGGCAAATCACTCACAGGTTCACCAGCGCGAGAATGGGATAGTGAGAGACATGCGCAATGGATTACCTTGTTTTCATTGTATCATGGTTTTGCCGGATGTCCTCATGAAACGTTTGTCCTATGTGTGATTGCGGTATAAGAGGAGGAACGCTGCTAAAGCACAAAGAGTGCTAAAACAGTTGGCTACCAAGCCGGTTTTCAATACCAAAGCAGATAAAGGAAACGCCGTGGTCATATTGGACAAGGATGAATATGACCGATTAATTATGGAAAAGCTCAACAACGGGGATCACCATGAGCTAAGGAAAGTTCCTTTACCAGACTCTATCAAACGAGTGGAAAGAATCTTGAAAGAGTGCAAAGGGACTATTGGAGAGGTCAACAAGCTACGAATCTCAAACCCGGGGGTGACAAGAATTAAATGCCTTCAAAGATTCACAAAAAAGGAAATTAAGTTAAGAGAAATTGTCTCCGCTACAAACACTCCAACAAGGATAATCGCAAAATGGATTGTAGACGAATATAGAGCCTTAGGGAAGATTAGTGATACAACAGTTAAAAATCGAGATGAGGTGATAGAGCGGTTTGGAAGAGTGGCAACAATAGAAGAAGATGAGCTAGTTGTAACGTTTCATGTCAAGGCTCTGTTCCCAAGCGTACCGGTAAAACAAGCACTTGCCTTCTTTGAGGACTGGCTATTAGAATAGCTCACCCGAGAGGAGAAAGAGGGTTAAAGACTATTTGAAACTTGTCGCGGTTTGCATGAATGAAAGCTACTTTAATTTCAGAAAGAAGTACTTTAAAGCTATTCAAGTTGCCACCGTAGGAAATCCTATATTCCCACTTACGAGTGATATATTTATGGACCGACTGGAAAAAAACTTCATGATGAAGTTTCGCTTCCCAGTGTATGGATGAGATATGTAGACGACATCCTGGCTATCATAAAAAAAGATGCTGTAGCAGAAACGTTGGAAAAGCTGAACCAAGCACATAAGAATATCCAATTGTAAATGCAAATCAGAAAGAAGGTCTCCTTGAATTTAAAATCCACCGAAAGCCAACAAAAACCCAGAGAACAACATCATCCGAAAAATGGCATTCTATCATTCCCACAAAATGGCGCCCGATAACTCGATGATTCACTGGCTATTAACAGTGCCTATGGATCAGGAAAGTTTTAACTTAAATGTTAAATATATTAAAAATACCGCGGGAAAAAGTATTTTTTGACTAGAAAATAATTGGAAATCTTATCAAAAAAAAAAAGAAAGGACAAAATGCAGCGTGATCTGTTAACGACGCTCTTTACACAGGTAAATCAAAAAATGGGCATATGAGCTCCAAAAAATTTCAAAATAGTTTGGGAACGCTTTGACATGAAGGCAGTTCCGACCACTAGAGCTAGAAAAAAATTAAGTGCTAAACTATGTCACATAAAGGACAAAAAAAGCATAAAAAGGAAAAATGAGGAATATACAGAACTACTTGCCCAGAACGCAACAAAGTATACATCGGTCAAACAAAACGGTAAGTTGTTGTTAGACTAAAGGAAAACAAGCGGGAAGCAGCTTCAGCGAGAAAAAGTGGCGAAACACATCCTGGAGCAGGAGCACAACATTACATGGAAGAACGTGGAGGTAATCAAGGAGGTACAGCAGATACGAAAACTAGTGAAATCATATGGAAAATCCTAATGAATCGACGACTAAACACAGACCAGTGAAACTATGCAACACCATTGTTCGGATTGATTTGAACGATCATTTTATAGATAAAGGACAAAATATAAAGAAAAATGTATTGAATACATATAGTTAAAATGTACTTAAGTAAGTAATTAGTAGATGATAAGTAAGTAATTAGCTAAAATCAATACTTTGAGTAAGCATTATAAATAAGATACCTAAGTTATATTAAGATTAGACTAATAGACACTGAAAAAGAGGGCAGATTAGCCTCGAAATATCTATATCTGTCAAGAACTTAAACTATAACTAGCTTCTAAAGGCAAAATTGGTCTTTAAATTAAAATACTAGGTATTGAATTTTTGTACATTTACATGAGAACTAATTAGAACTCTCTTTCCCTTAATAAATCGCTTAAATGAAATAAACAAAATTATAGATGCAAGAGCTACTGCTCGATCACTAAAGTCTTTTTAATTGTGTCTGTAAACATTTTTATTTTTCTCTTTTTAATTGTGTCAGTATACTTTTTAAATTAAAAATTAAAAATGTTTGCTGTTAGTTTCCACACAATAGCCCTTCGAATCTCACATTTTATTGGCTATGATTATTTTTCACGTTTTTTTATGAAAAGACTATATACATCCTTTCAAGCTTATTTTTATTTTCAAAATTTTTCTTATAGCTCGTTTTCGTCAATTTATCGAGAGATGTATCTACATATGTCACTCGATTTCACAACAAGTTTGTCTAAACACTCAATGAAAAGCATCTTTCACCAGAACTTTGTCCATGCATACTTAACATAATATAAGTAATTATTAATAAAATATATGCTTAGAAAAAAATCAATTTGTCAACGTTTCACGCAACAAACTCTTCGTGCCAATATACAACCCAAGGCGTAGCCCAACCGTAGCGGATAGGTGGTTATAAGAACGACGCAACCGTGCATGATAATGACCACCTATACCTATTACATGCATTGTCTGATTGATGTTGCACTATGAATGTTTCTCACGTGTGTTTTTTCCGTAGTTTTTACCGCAGAATATTCAATTCGTATACTGAAGAAATCAGCTAGAAATGTGCATGCTCAATTATTGCATGATGGCATGCGTGAATTTTTGAAAATTGTAATGAGAACAATTTCTCGCAAAGAAAAAAACAAGAGTTCTCTTGCCCACGATCTTTCATTATAACCTGATGTGATCAAGGTGGTAGGAATTTATCATTGAGCAAATTACTTGTAATTTTATGCAACACAATTGCACTTCCCTAACAATGGTATGTTTTTGTTATGACTTATCAAAAGAATGTTCTCAATCTATGCTCCTTTCAAGGGATATGGAGAGTGTCAACAAAGGATGTCCACTGTACTGTATTAAAGCCTTAATGCAATGCGAAATAAATATGAATTAAGAAATAAATTCAGAAACATACATATTGCTGGCATTCAAATACAGTCAAAACAGTGATTAATTAAAATGAACAAAAGCTTCTTTATAAATATTCACAGTTAAATATACTAAAAGAAGAAGTCAATTTTTTTTATTATTTTTTTCGAAAATTTTCTTCGTTCTCATGAATAAACACCATAATCAATTTTCCAGACTATATTAATAACTAAAATCAAAATCTTATGATCGCTTCACGCATTATATTTCCGTTTGTAACAAGACTCAATAGGCACATAAACCCATTTGCACCTGACGCATCACAATCAACAAACCACATTACCAACTTCAAGAAAAATATTTCAATGGATCTCATAAATCGAAAATCGTCTGCAGTTTCAATAAATACTGTATGCATTTATTCCGTTTGCAAAAACCGCAAATTGTCGTCAGTTAACCTGCTGAAGTCATGAATTCCCTCAAAGCTTTCAGGTTTCTAGTTGGTTCCTGCGAATATATTGGCTACGTTCACGATTCCAAATGATCAAGACAAGATGTAATTGCACACCACCTAAGACTTTGCCTCTTACTTTGCGCAAAAAAAAATTAATAAAATCCACACGACTTCAACGGTTATGCTGAATAGCTTTCTTTTGCATTTGCTTTTCGCTGCATTGTCGCCAGCATAAACACATTAATGGATGAAGCGTGATGCACTATAGCGTCCCATAATTATCTTGCATCTAATGTTGCAACTGCAGTAGAATTCATTGCGAAAAGAGACGATGATGTCGGTCTATGTATCTGAATCTTGATGGCACGATCTGCAGAACAAGCAAAACAAGTGCGATTACCTGGGTCAGGTGGCATTTGATGCATAATATCACCAGGTCACGTTGTAGATGTTTGGTGACTTTTAAATTATTTTTGGAATTCAACATATAAATACAAATCGAATAAAATATAAATTCCGATCGTCATTCTTCTTATTGACACGTTAAATAATAATTCGATCGGCGGAAAATGTATGGAGTTCGTTGTACTGCAATTTAGATGCATGGCACGTAAATTAAAATTTTTACAGGTAGTCGTCGGTTTAGGTAAACGAGATAGTTGTGTGGTGCATATTTATTAGGTTCGATCAAATATGAAACGCAAACGCTGGTTTGTCCACTGTTAGAAGTGAACATACTGTCCTGGCATAGAATCACTTCAAAATTTACGCGAAAACTGAATTACGATTGAATGTGGTGCAGAAAAAAAATATAAACCAAAAACAATCCAGTATGAAAAACCATTTGTTTGTTGGTTTATGAATTCCATTTTCGTGATTTTATGACTTGCATTCACTCACCACGAGCACTAAACCCGTAGACTAATGAAAAATACCTTAACGGTAGTGAATGATTCCAACATTTCAGCTGCTGATGTTCCGAAATTTCCAAGGCCAGGATCATCTTCAGATACTATGGGATCAAAAACCGAAAATAGCATCTGATCTGGGTACAAGCACGTGCGACATATATTTGCGAAATCCATTCCGTTCAGATTCACCAATCACTAGCACAACAAACCTTAATATAGTATTCAGCACATTTCGTAGATCACAATTAATTCAAGGATATCACGTCTTCTAACTTCATTACTTTTGCTTTCATCCGATCAACGCTCGAACAAGTGAGAAGAAAATTGCTACTATGACGATAAACGAAGACCGGGCAAGGCCGAACTGATAGCTTCATTCATTGTGAAGCATGTAGGCACCATGCAAAGTCGAAGACCGGTAGACCGTTGATGGTGAAGAGTGGAGGAGCTTAGAGAATAATTGAAGAAGGAAATACATACATACTTAAGTGCCTGCACGATGAGTAGTATTGAATTAGAAGACAACGCTCGCTCATATACGAATACTGACTGGGAGCTGGGAAGAACAGCCAAGGTGTTGATTTTTATCGATTTTAGGTTATTTTCAGGTTAATAAAACATAATCAAATATATTATTCTTTAAAGACTCTTATATGCTACTGCTTAGATAGGCACATTTTCCGTTCTAATTCAAAGTGCCTGGTTTTAACAACTTAAAGCTAATGATTAGTGGCGTTGATGGAAATAATTTTTTGTCTTTATAATAAAAGCCAAAATAGATTGATCGATATTACAGGTCAGATCTTTGCACAATTTTTTTACTCCTTCGACACATTATCTCCTAGGTAAGAAAATAAATGGCAAGCAAACTAGACTCCCAATTATAATATTACTTTTTGATGGGTCTTTTGACCTGAGTGTGTGATGTGCCAGACGCCTCTCCTCCAACATATACACACATGATACTGCTTTTCCATATGATAGCAATAGTATGAATTAGAATCTTTTTCATGCATACGATTTCCTCACTAGATAAATTTCTACGCCTATGAGGTTCTAATGTTCATTGTAAATGATTCTATTGAAAATTTATTTGAACACACATTACTCACATTTCTAAGCAATCTTCATCAACTGTTATATGACTTTTTTACCTCCTTCGCTCCACTCTCTTCATCAGTCAATCAGTATACACGGTCCATGTGCATTATCGCTTCCTCAAAGCAGTGCTTCCGTCCGCTTCCGTTTCCGTCCTAGTACTTCCCAAACAATCGATCACTGGTATAATTACTCTTTATTGCACAAAGTTAAACATCTGACCTCTTTGACATGTGTCCATAGAAAAGGCTACAAAAACTAAGCTTTTTCCCGCCAATACTTTCATTAAGCAGAGACAGCCCTATGAGATAATACAGTTCAGACCAAGTTCTGCACTTTAACAGTGTAGCCACTTGAGAAACGTCAACAATCGCTTCGAATGGTGACTTTTGACATAACTCCGGTCTTCTGGAAGTCCCTTTGATTATTTATAAAAATATACTACTTCAAATATGACTTCAACATTTCTCAAAATGAGGCTCTTACAGTAAGTTTACATCAAGCAATACTATTCTTATTACAGAATCACTATTTGCAGGCCTAGACTTCTTCAACCGGCACAGCATATGTCAATGTATCCACCAACTTTCGTCAATCCAATCTTCAAGAAAGATCAGCAGCAAGCACTGGCTGAAAGCGGCGAATCATCAAATTTAGCTCACATACCAATCCGGGCGGCACGGAATAACGACAATTGTTCGATATTTCACGACGATACCGTTTCGAAATTCACCAACTATATTATGCGAAAAGGCAAAAAGATTTTAGCTCGGGAGCTTCTTAGCAAGACTTTCGAGAATATCAAACGCTTACAGCTCGAACGGTATAATCTGGCCGAAGGAGAAGAGAAAAACAAAATCGAAACTGATCCGAAAGTCATTCTTCACAAAGCAATCGCCAACTGTCGCCCGCTATTGCAATTGACCCCGATCAAAAGAGGTGGTGTAAAGTACCAAGTTCCAATACCAGTCTCAGAGAAACGTTCGTTGTTCCTCTCGATGAATTGGCTGATAGAAGCGGGTAAGGAGAAAGAGCGGAAAATCCATTTGCCGGAAAAGCTGGCGTGGGAATTACTAGATGCAGCTGCTGGCCAAGGAAAAGTTGTGAAGAAGAAACAGGATTTACATAGGCAGTGCGAAGCAAACAAGGCATATGCCCATTACAGATGGAGCTAAGCTTGTTTTCGATATTACTTTTTTATTAAGTTAACTAGTCAATAAAATCTACATAAACGTACATTACAAAATTTCACTCACCGAAGAAATGCGCAAAAATATTTGAGTCCATCACGTGTCCCATTCGGCGTAGAAGCATGAATGATTGCCTGTTTTTCGTTTTCACATTCGAGAAAACTCCAAAGTACAGCTTTTCCGAAGGAGGTTCAATTTCGTCTGGATTGCATTCTATGCTTCGCCTCTTGCCCCAGAAGTCCAAATATGCTATTCGCAGCCGAGTTTTTGAATCATTTACATAAATGAAGCCAATAAGATTTGTTGCCAAGAGACTTGAAATAAATAAAGTGCAGGTTCCCGTGACGCCTGAAACAATAGACTTTGTCAAAGTACACGCATATAATGAGATAAATACCTAATGCTGAGACTATAAGGCAGGAGCCGGTCGGTAATAGCGACCCAAGTTCCGCTGCATATGTGATCGGGGTGGCAACTGCTGTCAACCCGGCCTGGTATAATTTTATTTTACTCAAAGCTGCAATCCACCGTATTACCGGAAGTGTGTAGATGGGCTTCCAATCGATTGGTTCCTTCTTTATATCCGACCGGAATCGCTTAGGTGTAGTTAGTGATATGGCTGAGCAACGATATGCGCTTTGCAATAAATATCGGTTTAATGATAATAAGGTTATCGGACAACTAAGCGCCATTCTGACGCCTTGTATTGAGCTACGGGAGAGTATTATAGGTTATGTTTATTTCCAGCTTTGTGAGCAGTATTTTAAGCTGGGCAGTTTTTAAACTTTGAATTTCGGCTTTATTATGTTACCGCATGTAACATCGATGTATTAAAATGAATTTAGTTGGCATGTTCACTTTTCAATCCTAAATTTACCGAAATGTCGTCCTTATAAAAAAATAAGTTTAGCCATGGCCGTGTTTAGCACAATTCTGGCAGAGGATATCAACAGAACTGCTATATCGACAATTTCTCCTCATTTGCAAACAGCTGACTTTGACAACAGGCAAGCACACACGTGCAGCAAGTGACAAACAGAGTGACTGTCCTTCAGTTCATGACTGGGAATTTTAAATAGGACTCGTTTTAAAATATAGTAAACCGAATCATACTTTAAATTTGTAATGGCAACAGGTGTGAAACTAAAAGAAGCGTAAGCAGAAATATTTTAACTAGCGGTGAAGTGTTGTTAACTTAACTTTAGAAGGAGACGATACCCAGTTTTGATGTGTTCAAAATATGATGGAATTTCACGTTTTATAAATTTCAATTCATCACAACGTTCTTCTTTACTTTTTATTGACTTATTTAACGCATTGATACGATAGTACTCCTGCATATCGTCCATTCATCCCTCCAAACAAAATAAATATAACCTATTTGTGCGGTAAAAGTACCGCTTGCTATATGAAAAGTAAAATAATAATCTAGTATGTCAGAAAACTACACAAAAAATTCTTGCTTTAACGTATCAGTACCTAACATTTTCTTATCACCCTTTTAGATTTGAAGTTGATGCTAAATACGGAGCCTTCTACACAGGCGGGCCGGTCATATGGACATCAGACGGTGAAGAACTTATATGTCAGAACGGCGGCAAAATCAATGTTATCAACGTCGACACTGGATCTATATCGAAAACAATTGGCCAAGTCCAGGAAGGCGTTGACGAAGATGTAATTTATACATTCGCTTTGAGCCATGACAATTTGCACATTTTAACGGCAAATAAAAGTGGTCTGCTTAAACTGTGGTCCAAGGACGATGGTAATCTCATCAAAATGTGGAAATCAATCCATAAAGGACCCGTAGCGAAAGTATGTTTTCGATGGGATGGAATGACAGTGGCCAGTGGAGGCTCAGATTCAACTATCCGGACATGGGATTATGTAAAGAAAACATGCATCTCTACCCTAAAAGGCAGCCAAGGCGTAGTCAGCATTACTCAGTTCCATCCTGATCAAAAACAAAACCTGATTTTCGGCGCCGGAGATGATAACAATATCCACATGTGGGACTTCACCACGAAGGAAATCAAAATGAAGTTTACGGGTCACTACTCAAAGGTTATGGCCATTGATTTCACTGCAGACTGTAAACACTTTGTATCCGTTAGTAGAGACAAAGTGCTGATGCTGTGGGACATGTCAAAAGGATCACAAATTCGCGTCATTCCGATTTACGAAGCTCTAGAAGGTGTTTGCATTCTTCCAAATAACTTCAAATTGCCCAACGATTTCGATTTGGGAGCGAGTAAGAATAAGGACCAAATTTTCGCTGCAATTGCCGGTGAATCGGGTGCTGTTCAAGTTTGGGAGTGTACGAACTCAAAATTAGTCTACAAGCAGACGGATAGTTTAATTTCAAAAGCATCCGAAGAGGGTGGCCTTGCGATAACGCAGCTGTTACATTGTCCTAAAAAGTCGCAGATTGCAGTGGTGAGCGCCGATCACAATATCATGGTATACAATTTGAGCTCATTTTATTGCTCAAAACAATTAATAGGATTCAGCGATGAGATACTTGACATATGTTTCCTAGGCAAGAAAGGCAGGTACTTGGCGGTGGCAACAAATAGCAACGACATCAAGTGCTACGATACTCTGAATATGAACTGCAAAATCTTGAAAGGTCACACCGACATAGTTCTCGCACTAGCGTCACACAAAAATTTGTTACTCTCTTCGGGGAAAGACAACAGCATTCGCATCTGGGAAGTAAATCCAGGTGATTTTTCGATAAAATGCGTCGCTCGGGGCTCAAAACATACATCTAGTGTAGGATCTGTAGCTTTTGGCAAAGCTAGTCATACAATATGTGCATCCGTTAGCCAGGACACGTGTCTGAAAGTGTGGTCTGTGCCGAAGAAAATGGACGGAGAGGACATCGTTTCATTGAACTGCATCGCAACGCAAATCGCTCACGAGAAAGACATCAATTGCGTGACAATCTCACCTAACGACAAAATAATTGCCACTGCATCTCAGGACAAAACTGCGAAACTGTGGACTTCGAATGATCTGCAAATGATTGGAGTGTTGCGGGGACATAAGCGTGGTGTCTGGTGTACCCGTTTCTCACCAACTGATCAAATTCTACTCACAAGCTCAGCAGACTGCAGTCTTCGACTGTGGTCAATAACTGATATGACTTGCTTAAAATCAATCGAAGGACACGACAGCTCAATTATCCGTGCTGAATTCATTTCCAATGGAATGCAGCTTCTATCTGCTGGTGCTGATGGTCTCTTGAAGGTATGGAACATAAAATCTAGTGAGTGTTGTACAACGCTAGATGAGCACGAGTCGCGAATTTGGACCATAGCTATTTCTCATGACGAAACGCATTTCTACAGTGGTGGATCTGATTCGCAACTAATCAAATGGAAAGATGTTACGGAAACAAAACGTTTAAACGAGTTGAAAGAACGGCAAGAACAAATGCTTGAAGAACAAAATCTAAACAATCTATTGGCTCAGAAAAAGATGCTGAAAGCACTGAAATTAGCTCTGAAATTGGAAAAACCGAATCTGACACTCAAAATTATTAACACAATCATTAAGGACCAAGAACAAGGACTAGAAGATACTATTGGCAACTTGAATGAATTGCACAAAGAAACCCTCATTCAGCATGCAGTCACGTGGAATACTAACAGCAGAAATACACGGCCGTCGCAGCTGGTGATGAATATTTTAATAAAAGAAATGCTAGCCGGTAAGTTTAAATATTCAAATATGTCAAAGATTATTGAAGATACACTTCCGTATACGGAAAGGCATTTTAAAAGAATGACTGAATATTTAAAAGATCTGAAATTTATTGAGTTCACCTTGAAATGCATGCAACCTCATATTAAAATGGAGGTAGATAGTTGATAAATAAATAGATTAAGTGTATGTTTCGACTGTAAATAAATTAAATTCATATTGAATAAATATGCAAATAATTTAAAATGAAAAATTTCTTTTGTATTGATACGTTTTATGATTTCTCTGCTTTGGAAATCTAATTTTCTTTGTCGCAATCGATCCGCTGTGGGCGTTTCTTCTAAGTTGCAGATATAGTCTTCGTTGGTCAACGGTTGGGGGCATCCCGTGATTGCCTTGGTAAAGAAATAAAAATGTCAAGTGCTACTTTCAAACAAAGCAGACAAGATATCTTGTACAGTTTGACCTCTCATAAAATAATAAAATAATTTATAATAGGACATCGAAAACCTTTAAATTTCGCTGTACACTACAGACAGCTTCAGAACGTCGAAATCAATGAACCTCCAAAATGCTTGATGTCAAAATATAAATCTTCTTTTCTGCCCTGATTCACATAAACGTTCTATCTACATTTTAGTACTTTCGAGATATTCAATGATTTGTGTTTTTATTTGTACTGGAGATATATGGAGAGTGTGTTTTTCAAGTGCTGGCACATACTTTCACAAAAGATAGGTTGTTCAAATTTTGCAGAATGGTGTAATAGAGTATGCAGTTTTTGAATCCGTTGTTAACTCAAAAATGTCAATAGAACGTTTATGCGAATCAGGGCAGTAGTGTAGCCTAGTTACCTTACAGGGCAGGGATGCAAGTGTTCAAATGAAATTAAGAAAAAATAGTAAATAAAAAGGTGGCGCAGTCTCTGGATATGTAATCAACAAAATCTTCGAAAATATAAAGTTAACACTGTATATTTCCATACATAAAAACTGTTTTTTAAAACATAAAACATTTATTCATCACATCGAATTGGCATCTATCTACGTGTATACAAAAAGCCATACACATTCTTATAAATTCACGGAACAAAATTTGGCTATCATTTACTGTTCGGATGCATCTCGAAACAAAAACCTTACAATGTTCTTCATTTCTATGATATATAAAAATTTATTTACAAAAACTATAATGTAGAAATACTGATAGGAAATCATTATTATTATAAATATAAAAATTATCGAATAAGTTATTTAACACTAGTGCAGTTTTGTGTTTTTCGAAATGACCATCGCATATTTCAAGCTGACCACCAGGGGTCAAATGTGTACTTGCCCACAGAGCAAGATGGAGATGATTCTCCCAAAATTGTCTACCAAAGAAATACAGCGAATGTAGTTATCTATCTAGACGCGTAGAATATTATCAGCTGTATTCTGTACTTCTCATGTATACTGCTCTCTTCTTCAAGTTGTGTTTCGATACAAATTTACAAACAATAGACAAAGGTCCAGAAGAATGCATTGAAAACTACAAATGCACAGGGGAAGACCAGTCGTGAACGTCGATCAATCCAGGTTGATATCTCTTGCGGTGTCATCGTTGTCCAGCCGTAGTGGTTGTTATCGGGTGTGGGGTTGTCCATTCCATCTTTATTACTCGTCAACGACTGCACTGACGATGATGGATCAATATTTATTGCTATATCGCCGTTTTCGCCACGAACGTCATCAACCGATTGCGTTGTGATTGTTGGTAAATTGGACTTACCGTTGAAACTCTGCAATTAGTTGCAAAAAAAAAAACAATTTCATTATTGATACAAAAATAATTAAATTGTATTTTAGAAACGGCAGCAATCTATAACTTACATGAACAGTCAGGTAATTATTATATGTCGGCGTTGGTGGAGTTGACGGTGATCGAGGAGTTTCTAAACTGGAACATGATCTCGACTTTTGCAGTCCCATTTCTTTTCGATGTGGTCTGGGTGTTAAGGTTGATTTAAGAATATATTTACTATTGACTTTTTTCAGTTCGATATTCTTCTTTCGCCTCCATATTGTATTGACAAATGCAAATTCGACTAGACTGCCAAAAATAAATCCTGTACAGCCGAGGAACCATACTTCGGAAACTTTAATGTAGCTGACTTTTGGAAGAGTTTTGCCTTGAGCTGAGGCCAATGTGATGAAGGTTAACATAGTTGTGGTTCCTGAAAAAATAAACATAAACGATTTAGTCTATGTTAACCACAAAAATAAATTCTTCAAATAATACTATTAAGTTTACTATTTTTACTAATTTAGTTTAATTTAGTCAACATAATTTCGTACATACCAAGCATTACACGTGGAGCAGTCTGATCAGCTTGCAACCAAAATGTTACCCACGAAATAGAAACAATCATCATTGATGGTAAAAAGTAGTCCATGAGATAAAAGCCCATTTCGCGTGCAATATGGAATGTGAATTTCAAACAACTGTAATTTCCAGCTGAGGGATGAAAAAAAAATTAGATCAGTTGAAATCAATGTTTATTTGGATTAGACTTACCGAATGCACCGTGACTGAGATCAGATGTATCAGCATTAACCACAGTCTCATTGGTCCAACTGTTCAGCATAACATATTCGGTGAGATGGAGTTTCGGTGCAAGTGTTACTGGTGATTTCGGTTCCCAGTGCATAACCAGTTCTGATGTATTGTACATCCCTGCACGAAACAATGATTATTATTATCAAAATGAGTAGATATCAAACAGAAAACTTACAGCTTTCCAGCACTGTTGAACACTCTTGCTCGTCGAATGGAAATTTCTGCAAACTCATCCAACACGACAAAGTTGCTTGAATCCGAGCTGATATAATCACCGTACCGTCCGGCGAAATGGACGTTAGGATATCTTTATCTTCTGTTCCCAGTATGCTGGAGTCCTTTTCGTTTACAAGAAATATGTGCGGTACCCAGAGTGCACTGCGAAGTGATGCTTCTCCCATGATCGGTGATGTTCGAGACGGAGCGACTTTTTTGAATACTAGACGCGGATCAACGAATCGAAATTGAAGTAGAGCTTGAATTTTGAATTGCAGATCATGTGCTTCCAGATTTTGAATGAAATAGAAATAGATTCGAACGTATACGTTGAGTGGTAGCGGTTCATCGTTGCTATTTTTAACTGAAATCAATCAAATGATATGAGAATTAATTTTTAATCAGAAAAAGAGGGTTATAATTTTGGTAGGGCCTTAAGTTACGCATTACTAATTAGAGCTGAATATAGAGATGAATAGGTAGGCAGGTCAAGTGACTGTCAAACGGCGAGTACCAATCTTAAAAGAGACCCGCTGTGATACCATATATAACACTCTCCCTCAACCACTGCATTTAGGAAACCATGAGATGCGGGACGGATTCCTCTTCGTCCTCTGAGCCACAGCTCCAACGAAAATTATTGTGTAGATTCCATTCACCTCTGCCAGGAATGCGAGTTGTAAACTCCAAATATAGTAGAGTGTCCAGAGCTATGTACTGAACGTCCGCAGGAGCGATTACTCCCTCAGATAAAATTCTACCATGGTCAAACTCTGTACTAGTCCATGAAGAAATCCAATGAAGCCTCACCACAGAAAGATTGGCATGCTGTAGGATTAATGTATTGGTAGGTAAACAATGAAGCAACATGAAAAGTGCCTAAGTAGGGGTGATGCGGAGAGCCCCTGTCACCAAAAGTGCAGCTAACCTACGCACACTTTCAAGCACCAGTTGCACCTTGAGGTTTGAGGGTATTAGTGGCCAGATCCAGATCCTGGTGACAGTCAATGCTGTCTGAAGAAGGGTCCAGTGAGGATCAGAACACGAATTGGAGCTTCTTCCTGTCCATACTTAACCTGTTAATAAAGATGATCTACTCTGTCGAGCCATGGCCCCCATATTAACGGATATCTACCTGTGATCAGAGAAAGAACACTACTGAATCACCTTCCAACCATCCAGAAAATGCGGTTAACGCCTCTAACCAAGATAACGTCAAGAAGTTCCATCCGATTAGAGGTGAGGAAGGTCAATTCTTTGCCGGCACTGCCAACGGACAGGTTATTTACCAAAATGAAGACAATAAGTGCCACACCTCAGCCAGCAGTGTCGGAGCTACCCCACAATTCATGGTGAGCATTAAAGTCAGCTCTTAAGAGAAGAGGCGCGTAAATTCCAGCAGCTGCACTCACTACATTCTTGACGATGTCGCAAGTAGAATTTAAGAAGATCTATTGATGAGACTATAATTAAAACGTATAATGATAAAACATCAATACTTCAGAGATGCACTTTTCTTTAAAACACCAGGATAAATTGGCGCTTTTCGGGATGCCTACTAAGCAAACTCATGCCACATAACTAAATAAACTTGATGAAGAAAACAACTTGATCAAATATTGGCACAAGTGCACAGTCTCGAAATGGAAGAAAAATAATACGAATGATATCAACAGTTAATATCAATAATTAGGTAAATGTACATATTTTGCTGATTCTGCCTACATATTGGTTTCTATGAATAATTATTCTTAAGAGGAGTAACGTTCTGGCTAGAGTTCATAAGTATCTACTTCGGTTGACGTTTTGGACAATATAGAATTTGATTTATAATAGCACTGTTACGTAGGAATTTCTTTCTAGTTTATATTGAAGGCATGTGTATAAATTATTAAAAGATGATGCAGCAGTATGAAGAAGATCAAGTATTTTTTGTGTGAAATACGTTCGCCAAACAGAGACAACTATTGTATAGAAAGTTGGCAGCATAACAGATATTCCGAAATATTTACTGAAATATTTATTCATTTAAAGAAAATCGTCTTTTCTAAGAACAGCTCACATATCATTAAGTTCGTATTGCATCATATTTCCAACATTATGACGACTACCTACTTACGCCATCATTTTACACAATAAATCATAGAATCGACTTTAAATAAAAAACTATCGATTTTACTAGTTGATTGGGAACTAATGATATTATTTCTAAAATCACATGCATTTGTTTGACGCCTTTCAATTATAAAACAATAATAATAACGACCGATTAGCTTAAACACTACAACTATAATTGGAATCATGCTATGAATATCTACAGAATTTACGATAATATCGAATCGTGATGCAGATTGCATTTTTTTTTTTCGACAAAAATTTCTAAAGAAAAGTTTATTCTCGAAATGGTGGCGTATGTTTAACGACAGAAAGAAAATTGCATTTTTTTCCCATCTATTCGAATAGAGTGGCAAATTATCATCTACTGGTTGTATGAAAAAGATTGTTATGATGCTGTGATATTCTCTTGAAATATTCAGATGCTGTTGACTTGTGGAGCTATAGTTCTGTTGTAGATGAACGAGCATATTCAGGAGGGTGATTTTTTTATCGTTGTTTCCATTTACATAATATTTACTGTAAAATTCTTACAGTTGATCATTTTATGTATCATAAAAAAATTATGCAAACTAAATGCTGCTGTATATACGATAATAATACGATAATAGTTTAGATGTAGTCACAATTGCGTAAAATTTCAATTATTATGGATCAAGTAATTAATAATTTTATAGTTGAAATTTGTTTACTATTCGATTGTGTAGGGATGCTGATTTGATTTGTTTCATTCAAATACGTGAAATATTGCTTCATTTTCAGCTGAATTTAAAATTCTACATATTAGGTAATTGCCTGATGTTCTCTTCAAATGTTATACTTATCCAGGGACCCAATCATTTTTTAAAAAATTATGTATTAAGATAGTTAGAAAAGTGAACCGAAAACTGTTGTTTTTGTTCTATTTTTCTTTTCTACGTCACACTGCATTTTGTGAATACAAGAGCAGATACGAAAATAGATTTTTTATCCGAAGATTGCAATACTTACTCATAGGTCGTTCCAAACGATCGTAGCGACATTCGTGCGTAAGTGCTTGTATCAATTGCGTTTGCGACATGTTGTTAGCTGTTTCAAGTGAAGGACAATCAGGACTCGAGCTGAAAACGTAGAAAAAATCATTGTGAATAGACGATAAATTTAAAATGATTTTTATTCGAAAAATTATTTCACGATTGAAAAAAATTGCAGTTGATTTGTATCAGTTGTTTTCATATGGGTAATAAACAGAATTATCTATGAAAGGTTGGTGATTTCAATGTATTTGTGTTCAATTTTTGATCCTAAAAATACCGTTCCGTAGGTTTATGTTGAACAAAATAAAATTATTTTTTTTGTTGAGTGAAATCACTGAAAAGTTTTAAACTGAAAACTAATTTTCCACGGTGAATGATCATGCTAACCTAAAAGGTTTCGGACATTTTTCAGTTTTAGAACGCTAATTGGTTATTTTTTGTTAAGTCATACACATAAATTTCAAGTAAAACATGCACATTTTAAAATAAACTACACCAACGACATGTACATAATCAAAAAGTGACATCATAAACCATCTGCAATTATTAGTATTGCTCAAAGTAGCACTCTATTTTTTTTTTAAATTCCTTATGAGTGCTAATTTCAAATTTAAATCCTAAAATTTCCAAAAATTTTACTAATATTAAATTAAATTTAAATTGTAGGCTCAGAGCATTTTTCCTAAATAGTCAAAATATTTTGGTTTTCTCTGACAATTTGTCAATGATTGCACTCCCTGAACTATTTTCAGCAATTCGATTAAAACAAAAATTACAAATGGAAAACAAAAGGTAGAAAACGTCCGTCGAGGGAAGCAATTTTGGGATGTAAAAACATCGATAATTCGAACAGGGCAGCTGACTCAGAAAAAATATTTTACCAAATTTCTTTTATTTTCGCCGTCGGGGCATAAAAATGAAAGAGTAATTTTATGTAATTATAATAGATGTACGCTGGTGATGTACCGTTATCTTTCATCAGCTTTGTTTTGATGCCCTAAAAATATTTAGTTACTAAACTAGCGCAATAGAAGAGGGACAGTTAATATTTAGTTGCGATTCTGAATGCTGCGAGAAAATAGTCAAAATACATGTAGAGTTTATTTGAAGGTTTTTTTTTTGGTAATTAAATGTCTTTATTTTTTGAATTTATGATAAAATAGACAAAGGAAAACCACCACATTTTAACGAAAAAGCTAAAATGGATCTTTTTAAAGAAGATGGTTACATTATTTGAAAAATAAACAAAATAACTGGTAGCAATAAGTCAGTTGCACATAATTATTTGAAAGATGTTGATAGATATGGAAAAAAGTATTAGGATAAGCGAACAATACTTCGAGCAGCTTCGAATTATGGTAAGTCACTGGTTAAAATCAAGGACAAAGTTGGTGTTAATGCTAGTTTATCGACAGTGAAACATGTTTGAAAAAATCACTCCTAAATGCGGAGCTCAAATTAAAAAACGCTTGCAATTCGCGCATAATTATATGACATGAAACTAAGAGTGGTATCACGTCGTTTTCTCAGATGAAAAAATTTATATACTTGGTCCGGATGGCTATAACAACGATTTCTTGGATCTACGCAAAGAAGAAAATCTCTTAACACTACACTACACAACAGTGAAGATAAAAAATAACTGTTTTTGAGAAATTTGGAGATTTTAATATCGAATTTCACAAGTTTCCCGATTCTAATAAAGCTAATTCAACTGTTAAAAACTGTCCGTGCATTCAAACAAAGCTAACAGAAGAAGTATATAACCAGCGCTCAACTATTTTACATGAATCTATGCGTAATCGTAATGGAAGCACAGGGTGCCGGCTATTGCCACGCCTAATCTCAACGGAATAACATTGAAACTTGTTGATACTTTTAAATATTTGGGCCTTATGCTAGACAGGAGACTAAGCTAGGGGGGCTAATGTGAAGCACAGAGTAGGCAAGGCTCCCGCAGCACTGTTCGCGAGCCGATCTGTCTACTCCAATACCTGGGGTCTTAAACATAGGGCAGCCTACTACATATTCATACGTGTAGTGAGGCCGATTTTGGTGTATAGAGCGATCGTGCGATGGTCGGCAGAGGAGAGTAAAACCAACATCAAGAAGCTAACAAGACTGTAAAGATTAGTTTACATATGTATGTATTACGGGCGCTTTAAGAACCGCCTCAACGACTGGGTTGGAAATGATTCTGGGACTTATGGAATACCGCAGAATATTTCACACGGACCACATGAGTAAAATAATACATCTTGGTATTTCCAGGTCAAGACACCCACAAGAACAGACTGGAAGAAAAAGGGAGCTACCGCAGGTGATGGCGTCTGGATTTACACAAACGGGTCAAAGACGGACACAGGAGTTGGCTCGGGCGTTTTGTGTTCGGATTTGAGCCTTAGCCTGTGGCGTAAACAGTCGGACAATTCTAATGTCTTTCAGCCTCAAGTATATGCTATACCAATGGCAGTTGAGTTCATTAGCGGAATATTAACCAAACCAACGACGATTTGCGTTGACAGCAGGGCAGCCATTTTCGCTCTTGTGTCCTACAGATGTTCTTCAAAAATTGTTACCGCTAACAGAGTGGCTAAGAATGAAAAGGTAAGGCATATTTTTATCCGGACTATGTGGGTGCCAGGGCATTGTGGAGTCAAAGGCAACGAAAAAGCCGATGAATTGGCGTGGAAAGGTTCAGGAGCTAGTAATAGCCCCTGCATCACTGCACCATGGTCAATTGCTGACACCACAAGCAAACTAGATGCTGCCATATGGGCCAAACTAAAGTCTGAATGAGATTATTGCGAATCTGTTAAACAAAGAGGAAGTAATGCTATGATCTGGAGCTGAAAGGCTGCAGATATAGTTGAAAATTTAGAGCTTGTCGAAGAAGCTATGGACAAAATGAAATACATACTTGGACATTCTCAAAAGGAACATGCGATCAATTGGAATTTCTGGAAGGGTATCGGCTTCAACAAGAGAATGATCCAAACCATCCTGCACTTTTTGTCAAGTCATGGCTGTTCCATAATGCTTCAAAACAATTGACGACTTCACCTCAATCAGCATTTGTAATCTATCCAGGAATAAAATATTCATAAATTCCAGTGGCGGCTCGCCAGGGTGGGCTAGGCGGGCCGGGCCCACCCTGACGAGCCGCCACTGGTAAATTCCCTATCACAAGACTTTGCTTAAATCGGTGATCCAGACTGAACGGTAAAGTATAGACCAAACAGCTTACCAGCATATCGTGAGATTAAATACCAAACTGACTACAAGCAGTAAAAGATGTTTAGAGATATTTACCATGCTTTACTTGTTTATGTATTTAATTTTATTTGATTAGTTTTTGTGTTCCAATCAATTTGATTTTGAGCCATGTAATCTAAAATAATCTTGATATTCTCTCCTTTTGGTCTGATTCCTTACAATACTTTCCAAAAAAAAGTATTTTAGTTAGTCAACAATTGTAAGAAAAAGCACTTGTGCCCTTAATTTTGTGGCTACATATATGTATCAAGTTAAATATTTGGCAAAAAGTATTTTTTACTGTAGATATACATTTTTGCTGCGGTGCACCTACTTACTTTAGTAACGTCACTTTCTATAGTAACAGTACTTACTGTAGTAACGTCATTGTAATGACTCAAGTTTTTTCAATTCAACCCACTACAACCACTTAGTCGATACACAAAAACAAATCAAAATCATTCTTAAAATTATAGAAAAAAATTCTCTTAAATATGCCCTCAGATAGCGCTTGTGCCGATAGTCTTTCATCATTTTGCTATCAATATAATATATCTAAGCATGTCGAAAATGTACAATGATGTTATCTTTTAAATATTTTTCGGTCATAAACAATACCAATTTAAAATACTTTTGAGAATTTGTACTTCTGTAACTGGATCTATGAGAATGCAATCAGTACTTTGAGCAAATCATACGGTTTGAAACAATACTGAAAGATTCTCAGAATAATAAGAAATTTTTACTAGTGCAATAAAAGTAAATTTCAGCCAGATAGAAAAAAATCCCTAGGTTTTACATAATAGATTCGGACTAACATGCAGTAGAACTGGCTACCTTTTTTGGACTAATCAAGTCTTCTCGAATGATTGATGATTATCGAATGATCATATTCAAATGATTATATTCGAATGATTGTATTTTCAATCATATCTACTAAAATTTTGCATTGAATCTAACATTAAGTATAAGCGCCAGCTGCTAAATGCATTTTCTACTATCATAAATGCAAACCTACGCTTCGTGCAACGTGTGCATTGTCGTCGTTTTATTGAGCGCCCGATAATATTAAGCTTGAAATGTGTATGTATGTACGTCTTAGAGCTGATTTGCCCGGAACTGAAATCCATTCATTATAAAACCATTTGAAACTAATCTCGACACTTATTCTATTATTATCACTTTTTAATGGCATATTTCATATTGACAGCTCGCGATCGTAACAGCACACACGGTCCGTTTAATGTTTTAATTTGCTTCATGCATTTCCAGTACGATGATCTAGTGGTGTGTTTGTTTTAGATATTTCTATCGGATTTGCAGCATGTTATTGTATAGTTTTGGTAGACGGTGTAAATAAAATGGGAATATTTCTGAATGTTTTTTTTTATTTTAATAAAAGATACTACTGAAATGGTGGATATTTTCGATTTGAAGTCTGATAACAAACTTGAAGCCCTGAAAATGAAACTACTAATTCAATTATTTGCACCTTGAACTTGACTGATGAGAAGACGACGTGCAGTATATATTTCGTAAAACTGTTGGTCATCCAACATGTATTTAAAATCGATTGCAATTGGATTGCAATAGTGCCTATTATTCTAATCGATAAATTAATCTATTATCGTACACTTATCAGCCACTGAATTGACAATATTCTCTTCATATTTTTATTAAATCAAAATTTTTGCGAATTTACCCTTGGTTCACTTTTGTTTTCTCCTAGACCTAACACGAGAGTTGTGGCATTACTTTACTTCTATTTCACTTCGCGTGTTACTCTCCGAAGAAATGAAAAGTTATACAGTGGTAGAGGGTTGAATTTTCCGCATCATAGAATCGAAAAGACAATAGATCGTAAATATTAGCCAGAATTAAATTTTTATTTCATAAATGTATGATTTAATGACTTGAACTTAATCACTTATTGTGAGCTTAACGTTGTAGATTTTATCGATCTATTTGAATCGAATGTGTGAGTGAAATTTGAAACGAAAACTGGAACTGTAATCTTTGAAATAGATTAGTGTAGATTGTAGATAATTCATTCATTATTATCAATGAATAAAATAAAATATATCAGCCCGAACCGTGATTTTATCTAGGTGCAAGTTGGTGTTTGTGAAGATTCAAACGGCATTAAAAGAATGAATAATAGATCTCCGAGCTTATTTCAGCTTGTAGATTAGATGGAATGAATATAATTATCAGCTAGTAGTTGAATTAAGGAGCTCTATGCAGAAGATAGAAGTTTTTTGTCCAGGGAGATGAAGGAAAGAAAAGTGGAAACGAAAGAAGATGTTAAAAGGGAAAAATAGATCGTCAGTGTTTTTTGGATTCCTTTAACGTTTTTGACTATCTTAAAAGATAAAAAAAATTAAAAACTGCTGGATGAGGTACCTTCAATTTTAAGTCGGCAAACACTAAAGACAACGACCTTCCCAGAATTGGACAAAGCAAGGATGGATTGAATTCGACGTGTAAGAGATCACCATTTGCCAGCGATGGGACATTTAATTTTGAAAAAGGCCTCAGAGTTTTCGCAAGAATTGGGAATCACAGACCCAGGAAGTAATGGGAAAAAATAGAAAAAATAGATTTGTGGAAACGATGATATTCGGTAAGGAAACAATAATATTACGTAGTAGGTATTGATTTTTACTGATTTTTGGGAAAAAAATAGTATTATATTCACCGTGCAGAAAAACTCATATTTTTTTTATGTGTAAAAATAAATTTATATTTCTTTATATTCTTTACTTAGCCCTGGCTTTATATATTACATAACGGATCGCGTTATCCGATCGGGCTGAATTTTTTTATGTATATGAGTTGTATGGTTCTATGAGTTGTATAGTCATTTTTTTAAATTTATAATAAAATATCTTTAACCTTTTGGCGGCAGCAGGCATTTCAGTGAACTTTTAGGTAACCTTACTTTCCTGTGGAAACAAAATATTTGGGAAAAACGATTATACGAAATAAAAATTCTTAGTGTGTTTAGCTTAGTTATGATAATATTATAGAAAATTTTAACCCTATGCATGCACTGGCTAAAAATTTTTGAAGCAAAACCTTTAACTTCTGACAAGCGTATCAGGTGATTGCGAAATTTACAGGACATATTATTGCTAATAAGACATAGGTCTGTAATGAATGTGCGGGCAACCCTCTAGCTATAGCAAGCACGTGAGAAAAGGCGAACAAATTATAAATTTAATGCTTTATCATCCCTGGTAGCTTGGTATTTATAAAATTCGGCGTCACATAAGAACAATAACCCTTAGCCAAATCGCCTATTTTTTGAGCAACTGAAAATCTGTGTACGGTTCACAGGATGTATTGGCCGTAAGTAGGACCAAATCTGATAGAAGCTATTTGAAAATGCAAGCAACCTTTTGACTGTGACTATGGCACAGGTGCGGCTCGTCATTGGACGTAACGGAAGCATTGCTTCCTTGCCAAATATTCCTTACACTAGAAAAAATAATTTGGTAATGCATATTGGAAGTCAAAAAATTGATTTCATGCGGATTAATATCGAACAATAAAAATTTACAAAACTAAAAACACCATTCATTTTACTTTCTAACAGCCAAAGTACACAGCTTTGAAGGTAACTACAGTAAACCAATAGTCCAAACCTCAAGCAGCTCGTACCATTGTAAGTCAGAACGCTCAGTTCATTGAAGTATATTGAAATATGCTACCAGAACACTTAAGTGATCTTGCTTCCATGCACATACCACAATATCTTGCTTCCATGCACATAATAGCAAGCATCACACAATTGATGGTAAAAAAAACTGTGCAATGAATGTTCTTAAACAGCAGCAGGGACGCTGCTCAGTTCACTGCGTCTTCTCAATGGCACAAAAATCTTTGTGCATGGACGCAGTAAAATTTGCAACGTTTTTTTTCGATTGCTGTTTCGCTACAGAACCCGGGCGGAGCTGCTTTGCTTTGGCCGACTGAGTTCAGGATGTTATTTGTATGTATGATTACTATAATGGATGTATTGTTTAACATAGGATGTTGTTTCTATGTTTAATTTGTGTAATGAATTTCTTACTTAGCTCTAAAGTTTAATATTTGATGTAGATTGAAATTTGTTTTGCTTATTTGTGCTTATAAAGTATAATTTTGAGTTTGAATAATTAAAGAAAGATAGTTGTTTTAAACTTATTTTGTTTTGGAAATGGTTGCGGTTTTTCCATAAAAGATTGACTGTGACAATAATTTTGATCTAGACTTTTTGAAGAGAAAAATATACTTTATAGATTCGTGGTGCGCCAAAACTACTAATATCACTTGGCTTTTTTTGTAGTACAGTATCCTGTTTTACGAGGATTAGGTTGGCTTATAACGATAACGCATCAGCCATCAGTTTCGACAACATCCGTTTATGGTGGGTTTGACCTTAATATATTACTTGACAACACAAACACAAAAGCGTCCTAAACAACGCAACAAACACGAAACCGCAGTTTAAGACACGTTGATACACGTTTTGTCAATTCCAGAGAAAGAACGTCCTTCGGAGAAAAGCAAATGAGAACAAACATTTATGAGATTGATAGTGATCATACTGAGTAGGAATATCACTGAATCCAACTGTTGGAAAGCAAATATAACAGTCAACTTTTAACATATTTGCTGCGATGAAATATCTTCTTGATTATTTTGCAAAAACATGCAAAAATGTTTGTGCTTCCCTAAATCTCAAAGCCACGAGCCACCACTCCTATGGCATCATCTTGAAATATCGTCAATCACAAATATACTTTCTTCCCTTATTACTTCTGATGCAGTAATTAGATTTAAATGAAAATCACATTGTAGGTTGATTTTAATGTAAACCCAAATTAGGATGGGGGTGCCAGCTACGATCATTTTGGTCATCTTCCACGAAAAAAATTTCAAGTCGTAATTACTCTAAAGCTTTTGAATTTTGTGTACTAACCTTAAACAAATATCTACCGCTATAACTTCGGATGCAGTCATCGATTTGAAACAAAATTGCAGAGTGAGTGCATCTACATAGATATGAAACAAGTTCGATAAATTTTTGGTTGTTATAGTTGCAAACACGAGCTATTTTTATTATTTTTGTAACGACGCTGTGAAAAAGTATAGATCCAGAAACCATAATTTATATACTTACGCTATGTGCACAGTTGATTGCGAGTTTGTATGAGAATTTGGCCCTTAAAGCTATATTTTATTGTCACCATAAATACTGCGCTATGTTATATAGCACAACGTGCTATGTGGATTTTTTTCAGTGAAAAGATACAACTAATAAATGTTCATTCGATAAGCACTTTACAATAGGCATAAGCGACACAGATTAATCTTTCCTAAATTTTAAAATTCTTTGGGCGTTTTGTAATTAAAGTAAGAGCACTGTATTCCAGTAAAGTGATTTTTTTCCTAGATATTCTAATTTACTAACTTACGCACCCCACAACTAAATGACGACAAACACTTAAAAAAAAAACAATTAAATATATACTCTAGGGACGGAAATATCCTCGTTTACCCACATATTTGCACAGCCTTCAATATGATGTTTTCAAGTGTTGTATTATTTTAATTATTTTCATGACAAGAACAAGACGCCGATACCGAGAAATCAATATTAGTTCATTCCAAATGTGAATATGACGTAGAATATCATCAAGATAATAGAATATTATCATTGCAATGGAAAGGTACTTCAAATATATGATAGACAAAGCATTATTCACGATGCTTCAAATATTTGAAGTGAAACTGATTGTCGATCAACTACAGTAAGATCTTTTTTTTTTATTTCGA
The DNA here is from genome assembly GCA_947369275.1 of Nemotelus nigrinus. Taxonomy (NCBI): domain Eukaryota; kingdom Metazoa; phylum Arthropoda; class Insecta; order Diptera; family Stratiomyidae; genus Nemotelus; species Nemotelus nigrinus. Next base: position 28,258,572 of record OX376375.1, on the reverse strand, counting down.
TGTCAATTTGAAATGAAAATTGATTTTGAAAGCATTTTCAATGGATGTTCTACAGTGCTAGCATTCCATCAATATTTATAATATATTGATCACTTAACTTTTTTGCCTTCTAATATAAAATCGGAACACACCACATCCATGGCGATATAACCGAGGTCTGCTTGGAATGACGTTCGACGGTTCGACAGACCAGACTTCGAGACTAGTAAATTTCAAGTTTTTAATAAGGAGTACAAAATCGAAAATATTTTTATGGGATATTCTCATAAAAAAATCAATTATCCATATTTCACATAGGTTTTTTTTTGTCAATCAATTTAATCAATCACTTCCGAAATTCACTGGCTTCCACATATTGCTTGCCTGCCCCCAAGCCATAAAACGTCTGCCATATCATCGTAAGCCTCAAGTAATTTACGGGAAAATGATTTCTTCTGAACAATAAAACCAATTATTATCAGTAGATTTTTCTATTATTGTTACAGAATTATCACATTGTTGCATTGCCGTATACGTATCTAAACTACGCGACACATAAATAGTTCACCATGGATAATACACAAGCGAATTTTAAGGCAATTGTCTTTGGTACTTTAGTTAATTCGGTGATAATTCGAAAGATACTTTCAAATCATATTCGAGTCCCCTTGAAAAAAGTAAACAGATTACTCACAATGATAATATTAATAATACTGTAATAAATGCTATCACAATAGCGCAAAAAAAATCGAGTAGCTGCAAATCAAGTTGTTAACGATTCCGGTTTGAATCATTTCGGATTTATACGGAAATTGATACATACCGTTGTGTACCGAGTTGACACTATCTCATATGATTAAATCTGTTATATTTAGAGATAATGATAAAAGTCTGAGAAAACAATTGTAAACATTATGATAAATTTGATACCAACAAATGAAACTAAACTTTATGATCTAATTGATTTTGTTTACATTTTGTGGCGTGTAGAAATTTATAAACATTTAATGCGAAGTGAATGGAAATAGTAAATAAAAATCAGTGTAGAGCTTTATATTGTATGAAATACGAATGGTTCAAAATATTGAGGATGACAGTTCTCTCAACGTCGGATGCAATATCTATTTGGGGATATTATGCGTAATTATTTGTCTTTAATGGATTTTTAATGAGTTTACACTACTGCAGTTGAGTGGATAGAGTGTCAACAGCTGAAGTGTTTGTGCATGTCCATGGTTCGTATCCACGGTTACTAAGAATATTACGTCACATTATAATGCAGGAGGGTGTTTTTGGTGACATTGGCCTTGGTTATGCCGTAGCTAAAATAGCGCTGCCAAACTGGCGCTGCCATAGTACTAGCGTTTACACCGTACAGCTTATTAACCAAAGCAAAAATGGCGTAATATTTGAAAGGAGCTCAATACTAGGAACAAAAACACCCTTGCACCAAGGCTTCCAGATTGCGAATGTCACTCGAAACTAGAAATCCTATTTATGACTGTTACAGTGTTTATACCACTGCTACCTTCACACTTATAACCGCGCTAAATTTTAGCAGCGCTAAAGTAGCGTAGCCAAAATAGCAGGCTCGGCTAATTTAAAAGTGGTTTATACCGCTGCTAAATAAGAAGAACTTACTAATTTGGCTACGGCATAAACGCACTCATTGACCATGGAGATATAGCAGCCCCATGCTTATTAACTGGGCTTTCGGTAGCTAGGCGGTGAAGTTCAAAGTTTTCGACATTTAAATGGATGCAGTCTCTACCCAGAGGTAATTAAACTACCAGTACCATGGGCAGCAGGATGACCTTGAATTCACTTTGGTGTTCTTAAGCCTATCATTAGAACTTGACGCCAAGCTAGAGTTCATATGGTTTAAAAACTATTCAATGTGGATCGACTTTTTGCTATGACCAAAGATGGATCTACATGCTCAACTAGTTAGAAACTTTTATGAGTCAGCATGAGTATATATTTTTGAAAGGAGCCTCATTTTTAGGCAGGGTGGTGTAACTTCTTATTACTATAGAGTTTTAGGAAAGTCTTTCATTTGACCATTATTGTCTCTGGACCTAAGGTACAAATCGGAGGTATTACATAAGCCAGCATGCTATTAGTCTGTTGGTTATTGACACCTACTCTAATGGAGGGCCGTCGAATTAAGGTTGGCTGCAAATGTCAACGTTAAATCTTAAAAACGAGGAGAAACTGGCACAACTGAATTGAATGTCAAAGGTGTGAAAATCAGAGACATATTACAGCTCGCAAGTTGCGCGATGGAAAAGATTTATAGGGAATAAAGCTAGAAAATTCACTCGTAATTCACAGTTATGGTTAAAAAATAACGACAGTTCATATTTCTCAATTTATTCAATTCAGTTCAATTTAAGATACAATTTTTTAATATTTTTTTCAAATTTATATTTATCTTTTTGGGAATTATATTTGACTCTAGTCCCGATCAAGGATTTTCAAATCTGCAATAGGAAGAAAAGACTCATCGCATTTTTGGCAATTCAAAAATCTATGGAAAATCAATGCCGATCAAAAAATCTACCTTTCAGCAATTTCGGCGTTCCGTAAGAAACGCCAATAGATCTGTGGTAGGTGTAATGAAGAATTAACTAAAAAAATCCAAACAACCCAATGTTCGAATCACAGAATATCTGGAAGTTAATTAAGTGAGCTGAGCCCTCGAATCGTATCGTGTCAAATAAAGCTATGATTCCAGTAAGCCGTTTGTTTAAATTGTCGAGGGTAAAACTCTGAAGTCAAAGATGTCCGATAGAGCAATCTAGTCATGGTTGCTAATCCGCTCTTTCGAACCTACTCCGACTCCGGACCTTACATTGGACTATTTCAGAGTAGATCCGGAGTCAGAGCAATCATTGATTAGGTCGTTGGGCTCAAGATCCTTTAGAAACTGTAAGTTGATAAATTTTTCAAAAAATTAGGATAGAGTTAAAGAAGGTCTAATAGTTCAAGGAAAAGGATGAACATGAGCAAGTTTTAAGTAGATTGGAACTATATTTTTGAGCATAATATGTAGATAATTTGAGAAAAGATCTAGCGAAGAAAGAATCATAGCATTTTAAAACTAACGTCGAAATAGAATCAGGCTCAGCAGACTTAGATATATTGAGATTAGCAAGTACGAGGGGCATTCAAATATAAACCAGTCTTTCACTGTTGAGGACTTTAGGAAGCGTGTCGAAGATATGCGGAACATTTGGAAATCTAGATGACTCATGGCCAAAATAGTCGCCCGACCGGTTTGTTTAGTTGCACTCGCAATGAGCGAAAGAGAGATTCATTCTTCAGTTCCGCAACGGATTATAATAAAGTTTTGAACGAACGCAGGCGTTAAATCAGCCGAAATTCGAAATCGAGTGCGTGCATAGTTCGGAGAGAATGCACTTTCATGGCCACGAGTCAAAGCCCGGTGTGCTGAATTCAAAGAAGGGCGTGAAAAAGTAGAAAATGTGAGTCATCGAAGACGCCCCCGCTCCAACATTACGCCTGGCAATGTCGCAACTATTCGGGAGCTCATTGAAAGAGATCATCGCTTCACTGTAGCAGCAATCAGTAAGGAAACGGGAAACAGTATTGGGAATATACACACCATCATTAGGGACCACCTTGAATTCCGGAAAATCTCGACAAGGTGGGTTCCACGTCTGCTTGCCCAAGAAAACAAAAATGCGACAGTTAAAGTTTGTCAAACACTTCTTGCTCGTTTTCAAAATAAGGAGCAGGCTTTTTTAGAGCGCATTCTTCCGTGTCAAAAAGGGTCTTTATATAATGGAGAAAAGAGGGGTAAAGATGACTATCTGAAACCAAAATTCGCTTGTCAGCCGTTAAGGTGATGTCAACGGTTTTTTGGGATGCCCAAGGAATTTTACTCGTTGGTTTCCTTCACGATCGTCGCACAATAAACGCTGATTACTACTGTGAGCTTTTTGACCAAGTTCTAGCTGCATATCGGTCAAAAAGGCGCTGTCAACCCGTCCGAGACGTCCTGCTCTTGCACGACAATGCAAGACCGCACACTGCAGCCTTAACAACTTAAAAAAATTTGGACTATATTTGATCATCCTCCCGGCAACGCTGGCCTTCCACCTTTCAATTTCAATATGTTTGAGCCACTCTTCTTCGATGGGAAAAATGCATTACTAAGGAGGGTAACTATGTAAAAAAAAATAATTATAAAGTGTGTTTTCTTCTTAATTGTAAAATAAATTTCTTTTTGCAAAAGGCTCGTTTATATTTGAATGCCCCTCGTACCTTGAATTCTTACCTTGACCGAAAACAAAATAGCCCTTGGATTATGATGATACGAGAAAAGTGAGGGAGTGGACTCCGAAAAAAAGGAAGGCAGAAGTTGGCCGCAATTGAGGGTATGTAATTATTCTGATTTAAGGGAGATATAGGAGAATAGACGACAGTTTTTTTGATAGGTCTGAATAGAAACCAAAAGCCATTTTTATGGTCGGGAAAATTTCCTTCCAATCGTCGCCAGACACTGAGACGGACCTAAAGTGCATTTGGTTATGAAATGAAATTCGTTGAAGTTGTTAGCATAAATCATGTGTAATATCCGGCAATAACTGCCATTTTAGAGAAATCTTTCTTAATTTTTTATTTTTTTCCCTTGTTTGCGCATATTTCCAGTATTTTATTCAAAATTTTGAATATGAAGTGTGACCCAAATATGGTTTCCACGGGAGACTCATTAGAGTAGAATAGGTTCCGATTCGGAGTAATAGGATAATATGTTGTCCTAATTTTTAAGCTTTTCACATCAAATATTTATATACTCATGGAGACTAAGGCTACGGTTACTGTGCATGTGAATTCGGCCGAAAATGTGTTCGGACGAGTATGTAAGAAATCCTCGTCAGAACAAGGCGGTTACACTATGCCACGTTTTCTGATATTCTGATAACCAGAAGTTTTTACCGCCAACGATATTTTGAAGTTTCTACCGCCAAAGTCCGTTAATAAAGTAATTATTGTTAAATGGTGGAGCAAGAGACAACAAAGGAAAATTTCAAATGTTATTTCAGCAGTGGGACCAACCGGAAAATTTTTTTGAGCATTTCAGGATGAGACCAGCAAAATTTGAATACATATTGAAAGGAATAGAAGAAAACATCAAAACGTTTCCCAATTATCGTGAGTACATTTCGGAAAAACAAAGACTGGCAGTAATGTTAACGTAAAAAAAGTTTAATAATGTATTCAGTTCTTTTCTTCAATGGAAATTCAAAATATTCAAAAATGAAAATACAAACAAGTGAAATAAACAAAACAGCTGAATTGAACAAATGGCATTTGCATTTTGAATTTATATCGTTATCTGTTACACTTAAAAAGACCGAAGCAAGGTCTTCGTGTTGAGGAGTGCTCAGTGGATTTTCTATTCATGAACCACTTGCCCAACTATCACATAGTTACGTGTTGGACGGTGGATTGGCTGTAGTATATGTTGACCTCTGAGCCTCTCCTTCCCAAAGATCCTTTTCGCAAAACACTTGTTGGAGTTTAGTCCTCTGACAAACATTTTCCTTTCTTCTAGTATTTTCCTCAAGTATGGCAGTAAAGTCATCAAAAAATGCGAAAACACCAAAAACAGACGCAGGTCACACGAAAAAATCAATCTTGTTTGAACGTTCAACTGGTTCTGACAACGTTGTATATGTTCTGACGTATGCGTCGCTGCTAGTGTATGTAAACATTCTCATTGGAAAACAGGCTTTTGTTTGTTCGGATGAATTCGTCAGAACACATTTTCGTTTGAGCTCGCATCCATAGTGCCTAGCCAAAAGTTGCAAATTTATTCAGCTTATTGTATTCAAAATTTAAAAAATGCATATATTCATATGCATCCCTAATAACTTCAACTACTATTCCACCTTCGTGTTTTTCATTAAATTCTAACAACATCACCTAAACAAGGACCAATAACACACATAAATACATGTATCGACCTAAAAATATATTCTTCTCATCCATCAACATTTCTAATTACCTTCCCGAAAATAATACGTCAGATAAACTCTACTGTCTAAATTTAGTAACTTATGATTGTCTGGAAATTTCTTCATAACATAAAAATAGTCTACTCACTGACTGGCTCGGGAATTTCGAATTAAGCTCAACGAGTTTGTGAGTGTTAGTTCATATTACACAGCCTGATACACCTGTTAATACTTAACATGATCGATTTGGTCTTTTAATTAGTACCTACTTTAATCAGGATATATCTTCATTGTTGTACGTTTTGTCTTACAACCACACGACCATACATAAATCGATCGACTTCACATGACGACAAACGAAATTAAATCTTTTGTTTTTCAACTTGATTATTTATGTGGAACAATTGTAGCAAGCGATCAGTGACGAATATGGAAAAATTAAATCTTTCATATTTTTTGGAAACGAAAAAAAACTCATTAAAATGTAATCGGAAATGTTTCCTTGCTATCGTGGAATTTGACAATCAATTTTTCATTGCACTACATTGAGACGCGATTGAGTCAAATTTGTCTTATGTCGATGGATAATGATTCGAATTTCTATTGTTTGGATTCCTGTTATTATACTCAGTATTATCTGTTCGGTTTTTTTTTTTGAACAAAATGTACTATGAGGTGTTGTATCGAAAATTCTAATGGTTGTTCGAAGTATGAGAGGAGTACAATAACCAATCATATGATGTAGAAAAATTAATTTCAAATTATTCAAAGATTGAAGTTATAACATTTTAAATATTTTAATTTCTCAAGCTCAATTAGTGAAATTTTCTACAAACAACATAAATATTTTTGAAAATCTTAAATTACCTACTTTGAGCTGAGTTCGTACATACCTTATGATTACTTGACCTTTCTTATTGACAGGTGTATCAATTTGTGCTATGCTGGCATTCACATCAGCTGGCGGAATCAGCAAATCATTTTTAGGAACAGCACTTTCAGTGGTCGAAGGAACCATCGTAGTTGTTGTTGTTGTTGTGGTTGATTGAGTGGTTGTCGTTTCTGTAGAAGAAGTGGCTTCTGACGTAGTTGATGGACTAGTTTCATTGTTATTTGCATTTCCCGCATTTTCGAAAATGCTGCCACTCCCCGAGGCAACAGAAAGCGAAATAGATGATGGTATCTCAGGATTTTCAAATGGCTTTTCCACAATTTTTTCTACTTCTTTCACCACAGCAGATATTGACAACGGTGGAATATCATTCGATTCCAGAATGGTATGATTAAATTCGTTTTTCATACCTACGGCCGATGCTGCAACATCCTGATTATGTTGTTCCTTGTGCTGACTAAGAATGGGCTTATCACTAAATGGTGTTGATACATCGAGTTTTAACGGAAAACCCGGCACGTTTGTCACAACTTGTTGTGGCTTTTGAGCACTAATCACAATTTCAACAGAAAAACATTGTTGCACACACAAAACACTTAATAACAAATGTAGTAATTTCTTCATATTGATTGCTCTATGTTGTTCTACAATACTATTGTAATTGTGTTTGTTTAACGGAAAAAAAAAGCGAAGGTCAACTTGCAAAACAAATCACTCTGCCGACACAATTAACTGATCACTTTGCGTAGATAAATGATATTATAGATGAATAATGTTAATATTATGTAATCGAGCTGGATTCGGTTAGAGCTCATTGCAAGGATGTTTCATGTTCGTTGTAAGAAACTTGTGGCGAGTGTGAGCTGAAATTAAAGAAAAAGGATTTTTTAAGAATCTCATGTAGTTTTATAAAACAAAAAATAAAACATTCATTTTCTATTACTGAACTGAATCCAAATAGAGCACAGAGACTCTGCATTTCTACAGGTTTCCACACACAAAAACAAACAATTCCTATTTTATATAGGCCCTTATTTTTGCGACAATATTTTAGTACGAACTATAATTCATCTCTAAATATTTATTATTTATTGAGTTAAATATCCAACTGTTTCATCCACTTTTTTCCACATGTAGTCCATAGTTCAACAAGTATTTCATCAATTTTAATAGAATGACGAAAGAATTTTTTTTTCTTCTAACAAAATATAGGTAGCAACTAACAATTTTAGAGCACGCATGATGCGTTTCTCAACACACAAAGCCATTTGAAAGATAGAGCTATTAAGAAAGATTTTAGAAATGTATTCATCCCACAAATATTCTACTATATGCTCGCAGCCCACACTGGGCGCGGAAAAGAACCTGAGTAAATTGAGCTTATAAATTTGTATTTTTAGAAATATCATCTATATTGCTTTTTCGCAAATAGAAATATACTTGAGAGACGTTTTTAATTTTACTTCCATTAAATTTAACAACCGTCAAAGGTCTCGTTATATTTTATGAACAACTATGAATACGAAAATGAAGAATTCTCTTAGAGAGTATTAGGTAAATCATATATCAGAAAATTATCAGGAAAGGACTTGTACATAGACTCTTATTTTCTTCGAAAATTATTTTTTAAGTTATTAGAAAATACCCAAACCCCATAAAATAAATCGTCTTGTTCGTTTTACCGGACGGAACTTCGACTGATTCAATGTGGGTCAGTTTTATTTGATCTGACGTAGTATATAAAAAATAAAGTCGATTTTATAATCCTGATTCTTCATAATTTCAAACAGCAACCACTGCCAACTCACATTTGAACATCCAAATTGTTTCTTTCACCACTGCACCACACTGTTTTACAAACTATCCTTTTAGGATGTTCGAAAACCCTCCCGAATATTTTCGAGCTTATAAATTTGGCACCGAAGCCCGACTGAAAACGCATTCAAATTTTCTTTCTGTTTTATACGAGACAAGCCTTCAATTACTTCTTCAATAAAAGATTGATAATTACGCGCATTAAAAAATTATCGGTACGTTTTATCAAATATTACTATCTATTAGCTGTTATCTTTCAAAAAAAATATGGATTAAAGTGTATTATGAAGAAGAAAAAAAATATTTCAAAAGTATTTGAATACTCACTAGCCAAATACTGGGCTTTGATGATGGACTATGATAAGCACAACTTGAATTTTTTTTTCCAAGACACAAATGTTGATCAAGAGATTTTCGAAATAAAGAACGTACTTTTTTATGACGAGGAAAAATTGAATAAATATTCAATCGATTTGTCGGGATCTTATTTACATTTATTTTATTTTCATAGCCTGATATTTATATGCGTGTCAGTTTAATAATGATAATTGCAGTTTTAAGGCTAGAAATCGAAAGCTGATATCTTTAGTGGTATTTGCTTTTCGTCGGAAAAAAACCTTTGTGAATTTAAAGCGCATTAATGTCAGCTACTATTGCAAGTGATGTCCTCAGTATTTTTATTGAATGGTATTTCGTACAGGATTAATAAGAATATGAAAGCGGTCGATGGAATATTCAGAATATTTCGTCGAATAGAGGATAACAACAATATTTCGCTTGCTGCATAAGCATAAAATTTAGTTTGTAACGTACTCTGCTCTTATTAAGTCACTTTCCGGTGTTTACATCTTTTAATTTACCGGTATAAATCAAGCATTAACTGTATTCGATAAAAATCTGCATTATTCAGCTATATCACATAGCCTCCAAAAGGCTCAAAAGAAACCGTTCAACGATCTGCATTGAAAATCGACAGGAAATATCTCGATAGGCAAACATAAAATTATTGGAAAATTCACGCTCAAAATGAATGAACATTTTGAAAGGAAATCTAATCTCGTTACATTTTCCGTGCCAGAATACTATGAATTCCTTTGCACAGATTTCAATCTCTAATTTTAACTGCTCGATACCACATGTAGCAATTATAGTGGTAAATATTACTACCACTAAAAATTTACCGAGTCGTTTAGAATACACGGTTCTTGACCAAATCAAATTCAATAGATTACAAAACGATCAGATCGATGAATGATTGACGCGAATTGATTTCATTATCGACACGTACCTATCTTTTATATGATTCTAACACAAAATTGAATAATATCTGATTTTACAATATCAGATAAATTACTTGCTATGCTTATGTTTCACATAGAAATTAGTGTCAAATATGTTTATCCGTAAGTACATATTATTATGATTGTCATTGGTGGCACTGGATCGTAGCCGGAAAAAAATATGATTTTGGTCAGGGTTTCGGGAAAGCAACGTCATTCCCACTATTATCTGCGTCATCAACATTAAAATTGATTGTACATATCTATCTACCGGATAGCTACGTATGTAGATGTTGAAATCAACAAGAATTGTTTCAGAATTTGTATTTACTTGTTTTTTTTTCGAAAATTACCAGTTTGTAGATCCGTATCGGCTTTTAATAAGCCGATATGATAAATATGATGTTTGAATATGGTTTTAATATTTTCATTGTTGACATTATATTAAGTATTTCAATTGAATTACTGTTTATTTAGATCATTTGTACGATAAAAGTGTTTCATGAAAAATACATTAATTGCGATGTAGATAGTAATTATTTAGGTTGATTTTTTCGATGTGATGTTAGCATGCTTTTTGATTTTAAGCTAGAAATCCCTGAATTTCAAGTCTATCTACGTAAAAAAAGGCCATCACCAAAGTTGTCCGATGTCCTGGCCTTTGAAGTTTTGATATGAATTTGTCCAAACAGCTATTTCTACTTTGAGACATCCCCTTTAGCAAACACGTAAATTAGAATAAATTAAATTAAATTAGTTTAATTATTCTTTTCGATCTCTTTATTTGTAATTGAAAATAATTCATTACGTATGTGAAAAAAAACTAAAAAAATTTCACTATAATCATTCTGGAGAATAATACAGTCATCAACAGACCTGATGACTCGGAACAATTTCAGATCGTCAGCCTACAGTAGACAAGAGGAATCAATAATGGAAGGAAGGTCATTAATAAAAATTAAAAAAATTAAAGGACCAAGGATAGACCCTTGCGGAACACCAGAAGAGGGATGAAAGGGAGAAGAGGAGAGGTTGTTAATAGTAACTTTGCACTCACGGTTACTGAGGTTGAACGAAAACCAAGAAAGGATTGGCCCGAAACAACCAAACTGTGAAACTTTACTGAGTAATAATTTATGGTCGACAGCATCAAAGGCTTTAGAAAAATCTGTGTACACTACGTTCACTTGTTCCTGACGATCTAAGGCAAGGGCAACTGTGTTTGAGACAAGGATAAGGTTAGTCAAAGTAGACTTACCCCTCACGAACCCATGCTGTTCAGGAGCTAGAATAGGATGTACATGGGATATATTCTAGAGAAGACAATTTTTTCAAGGATTTTACGAAAACAGGGGAGAAGAGAAATAGGACGATAATTGGAGACGGAGGAAGCATCGCCAGTTTTGAAAATTGGGCAAATATTAGAAATTTTCTAGGCAGAAGGAAAAACACCGGATGATAGGCTCACATTGAAAAGGATAGAGAGGAGGACGCACAATGAGGAAGACATAGAGAACGCATAAAAATTGGGAATACAATCAGAACCACCGCAGGAATTCCGATCAAGGCTGAGCAATAAATTCTCAACTTCGATTGGATTAGTACGGATTAGAGAACGAGAAGGAGGAAGGGAAGGAAAAACTAGGGGATGTACAAGAGAGGAAGAACTTTTAAATCGGAAAGAAAAGAATTTAGCAAAAAAACTCACATACATCTTGTGGTGACGAGGAGATCGAGCCATTGAAAGTTACCTGGTTAGGGATGGAAGGATTTTTCTTTAAGGACCGAATATAAGACCAAAAAGGTTTAGTATTGGAAGAAGAAATAGAAGACTCCAGACCAGTGAAATAATCGTGCATTGCTTGCTTCATTTCGATTTTAGCGGAGGATCGTAGGGACCGAAACACGGCAAGATCAGAGGCAGAATTCGATCTTCGAAACTTTTTCCGAGCAACATTTTTGAGTTGGATGGCCCTCAAGACTCGTTGGGTTAACCAAGGAGGATCTGTAGATTTACCAGGGTTGAAGGTAGGTGTATAGGTAGAGATAAGATCATTGAAGAAAGAATAAAATTTGGAAAGTGTATGATCAATATTTAGTCCACGGAAAAACGAAAACCAGTTAATTTTTTGAAATTCCGATGCCATTGCTGGGTAATTAGCCTTGCGAAAATTGTATCGAGGAGCAACTAAGATTCCTTTCTCTGAGGAATATGACAATGAAACGAGAAAGAGAATGTTGGTGAGCGTCTACTAGGACATAGGGATAGGATACGGTGGAGACAGATATATCAGTAGAGGGAATATAAGTTAGGATAAGGTCAAGAATACGACCATTCAAGTTACGTGTAGTGTTAATCTGCGAAAGGGAGTCGAGGGAAAGGAAGGAAGAAAGTAATATGGAGAGCTGATCATAGGACCAGATGCAATTTGAAACCGGTTTCCTGTCAATAGAAGGCATATTGAAATCGTCACAGATTATTAAAGGGCCAAAAGGAAAAAAATTATGAAGGTAAGAAGATAGCTCGGTAAAAAAATTTTCGTACACAGCACAAGAACTGTTACAAGGAACATATACAGAGAGAATTATTAAGTGAATTGTTTTTCAAGGGTATTACTGGTGGTGAATCGTGGTACTATAGATACGACCCCGAAACAAAGCAGCAATCAAGCCAATGGACAAGTCCCACCTCTAATCGCCCCAAAACAGCTCGCCAAGTGAAGTCAAACATCAAGACAATGCTCATTTGTTTCTTCGATTGCAGAGGTGTTGTGCACGCGGAGTTCATTCCGCCAGATCAAACTGTCAGCCAGAAGTTCTACTTGGAGTTTTTGAAAAGATCGAGGGAGAGTATCCGGTACAAATAGGCAGGCGACTTGTTTTTCCATCATGACAATGCGCCGGCCCACACCGCTTTCTCCGTAAAGCAGTTTTTGACTAAAAACGGCATGACACCGATTGTCCCTCAGTCTTTTTCACCGAATCTAGGCTTCTGTGACTTTTTTTTTGTTCTCAAGACTCAAAAGGAGACTCAAAGAAAACTCAAAACAAAAATTGCTGGAAGACCGATAAGTGAATTTAAAAACTGTTTTGAACAATGGAAGAATTGTTTGCAGAAATGCGTTGTGATTAATGGAGAATACTTGTAAGGTGATCAAAATTTGATGTAACATTATTAAGAAATAAAAAAATTATGACGAAATTCCCGTTTTTTTTTGGGTCCAATGTGAATATGAGTGTGGAGTGATTAGTCAATAAAGTGAACGAAAATTAGTAGCATGAAATGCCAAAGATTTTTCCAAGTAAACTACTTTCTTTTATCAGCAATGAAAATTGCGTTTTCCATTAATTTTAGTTTCAGGATCATAACAGAAAATTTCAATCACAATTGATCCTATCAAATAAATACCATAACAACTTGTTATTGTTTCTCATGAAAATCATATAACGTTATTATCTATTCATATATTTAATTATCTATGAGATCCAAATCTTCCTTGATTCTATTGTTTTTCTGAGTTTTCACAGATACAACAGTCGCGTTTTCTTTGCACCTCTATCTAGAGCTGATTAGGATAGTAACATTGAAAACAACAGTTTTGTCCTAGTTGGTGTTATTTTTAATGCTGCATATTATCCTAATGAACTCTCGAAAGATTCGCGAAAAAACGCGACTAATGAATAATTTCACATCTATATATCTTTTTCATTTTTCGAACTATTTAACTATTCGGAATGTATGAAAATATTGCAGAGAAAGATACATTAAATCCTATCAAATGACAGTTAGTGATGTGTACTCGATTAAAACTCTATTGGTATTTGTTGTTTCTTTTTTCCTCATAATTAGATGATATAAATTAATTATCTGAAGCTATTCAGACATTGTTTAATTCCCTATAGTCATATTTAGCGTCATTATGAAATTATCTGATGCTGATTTTTGAAAGAATAAGCTCACACGTAAGCAAAAGTTATTGTTTTATTGAATATATATGCAAAAAATTCGGGATGATCGGCTGATAATAATGTCATATTAGACACGCGTGCACGAGATTCGAGCATGGAATGCGTCGTATTCAAGAGACTAGTAAAAATTAAGCGATTCGGTAGGCAATATGGATTTTTTATTTAGGTCAATAGACGGTAATTTTTCGTGGGTGCTGAGCAAAAGGCATTCTCATGTATAAGCTGCGTTTGAGACTAAGGGCTTACGAAGAATCGTAAACCTCATATGTGAAGAAGGATGATTCCGGAGATGCTACAACAACGAGATGTATGCTATCTACCTAAGAGAAGATATAATCACAAAGATAAAAGTCGGTAGCTATGATGAAGAGGAGCCTGTTCGCGAAAAAGAGATGATGAAAAAGACTGAAATCTGATAGATCGGTTAGAGACCCGCACAAATTCGAAAATAGGAACCATGAACAGGAACATTGATAGAACAAAGACCAACATAAATTTTGTACGGGAAACATTCATCAAGGAACAATCTGCGGACGTGCAACGGAGAAAGATTTAAAAATTTTAGGCGTTCATTGTAAGGACAGTAGGGGAAATTAAACTTATGCAGAAGGCAACGAGTAAACTTACGTTCGACAGACGCAACTGCATCTGACAAGTACACAAAATGAGGAGACCACACTTGCTTGCAATATTCTAGTATGCTACGTACTAACAACGTAAATAGACGGACACAACTTGAGATATTAAGGGAGCAACGAGAACAACGAAGAACGAATCCTGCCACTTTTTACGCTTTCGATGAAATGAATCGAACATGCAGATCAAATTTCAGACGAGGATCAAAGATAACGCCACGGTCCTTATGTTGGTCTGCATGAAGCTACATAATACTGGAGAGGGCATAATCAAAGTGAATAGGAATTGGTTTGCTAGTATAGGACATAACTACACATTTAGGAATATTTAGGAGAAGAGAGTTAGCAACACATCAATCACTCAAAGCAGTAAGGTCTGATTGAAGAAGTCGGCAGTCTTCATAAGAAGAAATAGTATGTAGAAGCTTAAGATCATTCGCGTAGAGGAGGGAAACGGAATTGAAACAACTGGGAAGATCATGGATGAACAATACAAATAGGAGCGGCCTGAGGATGGAACCTTGGGGAACACCAGAAGTAGGATGAAAAGGGGAAGAAACGCAACCATTGAACACAACACGACAAGTACGTTTGACTATATAGGAATGAAGGATTCCGAATATGCCGCAATTGTGCAGCTTATCTAACAACACAGTATTGTCTACTTTGTCAAATACCTTAGCAAAATCCGTGTAAATGACGTCAACTTGTTGTCCAGTATCCAACGAACCAGCAACGGAGTTGACAAATTCGACCAAGTTTGTGTTCGTGGACCGGCCTTTAATAAATCCATGTTACTTCCTACAGAGCAAATGGTTAATGGCACTATATACCCTGTTGTGGATGATTCGCTTGAGCAATTTCGCAAAACAGGAAAGAAGGAAATAGGTCGGTAATTGGAAACAGTTTTAACACTCCCCGATTTGCGGATCGAACTTTCCATACAGAAGGAAAAGCACCAGTGGACAAGCTTAGATTAAATATAATAGAAAAAGGAACACTTAAAGTTGAAGATAGAGACTTAACAAATACAGACGGAATACCATCAGGACTCTTACTGACTGTGGGGTCTAAAAGGGATATTAAAGCTTCTATTTCAGAGGAGACGGTCGTAATGAAATCAAAACGAAAAACTGAAGATGATTATGTGTTGCTGTTGGGAAGATTGGATGGGTTTGATGATCAACAGGTTGAGGAAAAGAAAGAAGTAAATAACTTACAAATGTCCTGGGAAAAAGAGACGACATCATAATTAAAGAAAAAGCTATCCGGTAAATGTTTTAAAGTTTTCAGGAAATTTTTGATTATTAGAAAGGAAGGATGACTCTATGTGCGCAAAGTATCTCCGCTTAGCTGTTTCAATAACTTTTTCCGCCTTTATTCGGTATTTGCGGAAATTTTGAAGCGACTCATCAGAGGGACTATGCATGCCTGCTCTTTGTTGCGAAGGGCAATAAATACATCAACAGAGAACCAAGGTGGAGTAGATAATTTGCAGGAATGTGTTTTGGGAGTGTAGATAGATATTAAGTTGGAAATTAAAGCGCAAAAAGATGAAAGGCCAGCATCTACGCTCAGCCCATCAAAGAAAGTATACCAGTTAATGGCATCAAGTTTTGAAGCAATTCGCAAATAATCAGCTTTGAAAAAGTTGAAACGCGGAAAAGAAACACTATTTTTTGGAAATGGATGGGCAAGTTTGAAATTTATTGCGAGTGGAGGATGATGTGGACCAGTGTCAACGTAAGGAGAGATAGAAGAGGAGAGAGAGATATCATTGGAGGAAATGTTGAAGAAGGCAAGGTCCGAAAGACGATTGTTAGTATCTGAAATGGAATTGACTTGAGACATAGAACAGTAAGAGAAGAACGAGAGAGAAATGGAATATGCATTTCTGGACGCGATTGTCGAAGATGTTATATCCCATTGGATGGACGGTAGTTTAAAGTCACAACAGATAATCACAGAAGAATGGGGAAAGTTGGGAACAATATAATTGGACAGTTCACTATAAAAACACTCATATGCGGATACGGAAGTATTACAAGGAATATACACAGTAGCAAGTAGTAGGTAGGTGGTATGTGATAGAGGAACACGGACTGTTACACATTCAACAGGAAAGGGTGCAACGAATTCACAGAGTGCACATTGAAGGGATTTATGAACGGCTATCAGAACCCCGCCACCATCCGCTTTTTGGGTTAAGGCCCTATCACTTTCATTTCTGAAGACGTAGTGCGAAGGAAGAAATTCCTCGCTGAAGAGAGAATATTTCTAGTGGCCAATCTCGAGCTTTGTTTCTTGTAGGCTCATTGGCTGTTGCCTTATAAATAAAACCAGATAGCAACAGACAGGCTAAATATAAAATATAGGCTAAATATCAAATAAACTGCTCGTCAATCAGGTCGAACCATAAGTCTAGGTCTCTCACATAAAAAAAGGAATATTCAGAGGGTACTCTCAGGATGCCGCAGTAGGAAGGAGTAGCATTTGAGGAGTATAGGTGTAGTATTCGAGGCATTCATTGCGGCGACGAAAATCTTCATTTTTCAAAACTCGTTGCATTGCAATATAAACTGTAACTATATTTTGTATATATAGTTAATATATAATATTATTAATATATGTTATGCCACTTTTTACCATTTGGTTTATTTTTTCTATTATTTTATTTTAGTACTCACTTTTCTTTCATGAAATAATAGAAATTATTTTAATTTTACACATTTATTTCCCATTATTGCATGAAAAAAATTCAACTATCATCGTCATTGATCTTAATCGCTAGTTTCACACTTTCCATGTAGCATTTTTTCTTCATTTATCTCCTCAAATAATCTATTTTTTCACATTTCTTCTTAAATACACATCAGTAATCACAAAATGAGTGTCGTTTCTTAGACTCAATTTTTTTGAATATCTAAAGCATATTATGTTTTTCTTTTTATTGACTCCAGAAATTTTGCAATAAACGGTCTGTAACAAAAAAAAGCCTACACAGACGGATTTTCTCTTCAATTTAAATTGTTAAATAACGGTAGTTCACTGTCAGCGATGTCATTGCTGCCATCGTGGCCATTGAAATTCGATAAAATAATAAAGAAATATCCGCATATTTCTCAATATTTTAAATATCCTTCGAAAGAATAACAAATCAATGGCCCGAAAAATGTCGCTGAAGTGTTTGACATTTTTAGCTATAAAATTTCAGTTATAAGTGCAACGTCGTTCCTATTAGGTAACTCAACTGTGTAGATTGTGCGCAGCCAATCGATCTATAATGGTTAGCGAATTGAAAAGTTTCATAAGTAATTAGAAACATTTCTCGAGTTAATTGCATGAAATAGTTCAATTTCAAGTTCAAATCAAGTACTTTCGCGGAATATTCGATCGAGCAAGGTAGACATCAAAGGCAGCCATACAAAGGCAGGATGCATGGACATGTGCATATCACTTGGAAAAGACCGGCACCATTCTTTCTATCCATTATCGTTTAAAGATAAAAAGTACAATAACTTCAAATTTGACAAAGAGGTACACTAAATGTGGTTTCATCATAACGAGACTTTCAATAAGTTATTATATTTTTACAGCAAGGGCATCCCACATGCATGTATAGATGTAACTTTGAACTTACTCAATCGTAACGGAATCAGAACGCATTTTTTATTGCAATTTATGATCTATTACGGTTGCCATCTAAGCTGCGGTTTCATAATAAAACTTTGCAATTTTCTTAATAGTCTCAAACCAAACTAAGAAAATTACACAGTTGTCGAACGTCTAAATCGAATTTTAATCGATTGTACGGTAGTAAATTGTACTTTTAATTGCTCACTTTCATTGAGTTTTTTCTGTTTGCTTGGTTTTGATTTTTAAATGCAACCGCATTATTCATCAAAGCTGGCTTTAGTTTCCACTACTGATTGTATTCTAATCAGTAAAATGTTCTTAGTAACACATTAAAACTATTCAATTACACGTCATCAAAATATGATTTACCCTTTCACAAATTACCTTTCAAATTCCCATCCAATCATCAAGAATAAAACGCACTTCAAGAAACTCTCTTAAATCGCATCGAATCTATATCACCAACTCCAAGGTTCCATTCAGTTGAATGCAAACACGTACACAACAAAACCAAGCCACGATTAAAACAAAAACTAATATAGTTAAATTAAGTTCAAGTTCGTACACAGGGCGGAAACTACTCAACGGGCTTTCAAATGACAGTTGATCAAATACACGAACTAACTGATTACGAGGAACTTTCTTGAGTGAACTTGTGCCGCGCTCGTCGGCAGTTTAAGTTAAGGAGATCGGCGTTAATTACTCACAAAAGTCTGATTGGTTCCATGTACGAGTAACTGCGATTGTTCTTTCAGACGACTGCTTGTAATGCTTATAACGAGCGCACGTTGTGGGTGTCGCAATACGATCGTTACGGGCTACAGGTGAAAACTGATTCAACGGAGACCAGTTGCTAAACCTTAAAAGCGAAAAAACTGTTTCTTACGAAATCTTATCTTGTGCGACAAGGCACCGAGATACTTTGCGGAGAGTATGAGCCGAGACTGTTGTTATCGACTAATTGTTTGTCTATAGTGTTAGAAGATCTATCGATATCAGATCGTTGCAGCAATGAATGGAAGAATACAATGCCAAAATTAGTAAATATGATATGCTTGCAGGAATTAGTATGATTAGGAAGTCTTAGAAGGTATAGATTCCTTTATTCAAATTGTTTAGTAGCTGGGCAAGTTATAAGATTTGGATGATAAAGAAATGGGCATGGAATGCGAATTTTAAATTATGGGCGCCATTCAGATTAATGCGGAACTAATTTTTCAAATAAAAAACTAGTCAATAACCAATTCAAAATTCGCTGCAACAATTCAAAGAAAGACTAGTTCATCCTGAGCACCATGATAAGAGTATAAAGGATATAAAGAACTAGAAAGTATTTTTAAACAAAACATTTTTTTTTATTCAAAGAAAGGATATTTCCAAGACGTTCCGCAAAAACAATTCCACTTTGATTCTGCTTTCGGAGCTTTATTCCGCATAACGATCAAGTTTCCCGTATCAATTATTCTCTGCTTTGATAAGCTTTAGAGACGATATACGTTGTCTATGCTGATTTATAGACAAGAAGGGATACATGATCACAAATCAATAACCTTTTTGAGTAAATTATGTCGATGGATATAAGTCGGAGCTGTTAAAATTTGTCACAACTAACGTAAATAAAAATTAATGATTTCCAACTGCAAGTGGTCACATCAGTCAAGTATGCACTGTGAGCTGGTGTCTGATGAGAATAGTGCACACTTTCGAAACCACTTTGTCAAAAAAAAAATGTTTCAATAAAATTTTCAATTTCAATCATCCCGCAAACACAATTCCTCTTTAAGCAATTGATGTTTACAATTCATTCAACCGGCTTTCATTGCTATGAGTGTTAAAATATTTTTGACGATTTATTTTATTTTAGGAAGATGAAAATATCTCCCTAAAATTAACCAATACCCCAAAGCAATTTTGCTTGCTACAGCGATAGTTATTTAATCGCAGGAGGAGTTCGACATTGAAGATAATGAAAAGTAAATAGAAAACATATAAATAACATTAACGAAAATATAAATGGTCTTAAAAGAATATTGAGTAGAAATCCGTGATTTTTGATCTTCGACCGGATTAGTTTGAACTTATGAGAGTCAAAATAATAAATAAAGTGTAAAAAAGTGGAAATCTATGAGAGCAAAAAATATTTTCTGGAAGGAGTCGAGATATAACGAACAGCCGCTCTAAGGCAAAAACAATTAGCCTGACCAAAATAAGAGGGTGGTAATTAGTAAGTGTTTCGAAGTGTACCAACACATCACTGAAAACACGGTAGCCCTTTGTTCCCCATAATGCACTTTACAAGCCTTGAAATAGTATGTATCTTCTTTCTACAGTTTCAGAGCCTTGAGCCTACTAGCGTATATTGAAAATGTATTCGAAAAACTGATTCAAAAGCGTCAGAATACTTTTCTTGAAAACTATGAGTTTATCACGTACTTAAATTTGGATTTAAAAGTGGGCATTCAAGAGAATCCCATAGTTTCCGTGTTATCAAAGACATTAAATGCTATCTTTGATTAAGGACCCCTTTAGGGCATCGAAAAGGTTTTCAATACTGTAAGTCATGAAGGCTTTTTTGCATAAAGTGAAAAAATTGCAATATCAATGAGCATGTGGTTAGAATTATTCAGTCTTTAATTTTTGATCGCTCTTTTCAAACAAAAATTAACAGTAACGAATCTTCGAAGCAGTAGATAGATGCTGGAATAATTCAAGGTTCCCGTTTAAGTCCAATATTGTTTAATCTTTATACATCTTATACTTGTTGAAAACTTTGCAACAATCTTGCGATTTTCTCACGACTTCAACTCTGGGGTGATTTGAAAAAATCTAGAACTTCATCACGAACTATTATGGATGAAAAACTAACGCTAAATCATACCAAACATGCGATTTTTCATGGCAAAAATGGATGATCTGCCCTTTTCACACAATTTGTGCACCTAATTGATATGATGTTGGATGAAATGATAGCTTTTAAAAAAACACTTAAAAACTTAAAACATATCTCTTAAAATAAATAAATATATGTTTTCTCTCTACCCTTCTAATTAACGAACTATCACAGTTGACTCCACATAACAAAACATTGATCATAAAGGTAATATTTCAGCCAATAATTTTTTATGATGTGTTAGCGTGTATCATCTACAAATATTATAAAATAAAATTAGACCCTCCAAATTATTTTTGCTAAATTATTTTATTTTTTGATAAAGAGTAACTTCTTTTTCTTTTTTGAAAAAAAATTTTATAAAATTATTATCACCGGTTCAGACCCAAAAATTTATTAATGGGCACTAAGCTCTGAAAATCCTTTAATTTTATCCTCTCTTGAGATCCAATACTAAATTTAATATTTCTTATTTTCTATTTTGAACATTTTTTACTTTCTGTGTCTTTCTTCTTTAATTTTTTTTTTTAATATACTGATGATATTCTAAATAAATCCAGTGGCAAGTAGGTGCTTATGTAGGAAGAAAATATGCAACTTAAGTCCAAATACCCGGAAGGTACTAACGACTGCTTGATGGTCATCAAGTCCTGGCTTCAAAAAATAAATTATTTATAAATTATTTATAAATTTAATGAAGAGGTCGTCAAATACGCCAATTCTTAAGGTAATTGAACATTTAACTTGAAAAGAAACATGACGAACCCAATCTTTATTCGTGATCGCTTGATTTTTTCCAAGACAATCATGATTTTTTTTTTAAATTGCCGGGATTTTCCAGCCCTCTCTGATTTTTTCTTCACTGCCATGGTATTTCTTACGATAACATTTATGTTTAACCTAGAATCCCATTATCTATTCTAATTCTCCATATTTTTTTCAACGCACCCCTGATTTTTTTAAAAAACATATCAGGAAGAAAAAATGCTCTCCTAGATATCTTCCTTTTTATCTTTTTTTACCTCTTTTGTTTCCCTCACCAGTTTGTCGTCCTCCCGTTTTCTCCAGCTTTTTTTATTCAACCTGTTCATCAGCGATTTTTCTAGTGCTTTATCGTCATCCTATCTACTCTATGGGGATGATTTACAAATATGTCAAGCAATCGAAGATTCTACTATCTAATTCTTCAGGATGATTTAAATACACTTAATGCTTGGTGTAACATTAATTGTTTATCCTCCTAATTCTAAGAATTTCGCCATATCCTTATCACTAAAACTGCAGCCACCCTTACCTCTGTTGAGAATTTTACTGATTTGGCGGACACCTTTGACCGTAAACTGAAATTCGATATTCATGAAAACTGAAATTCGATATTCACTGATTAAGATACCGTATAAGCATATACGTTCCTGCCACAATTTTTATAGCATTTTCACAGGTCTAAATGTATTACTCTTTTTCTTCTTTAATTTCATATTGCAGTCAAGTGTGTTGTCTTTGTTTCACATACCTATCCGATGCTGTAGAATTAGCTCAGCAGATACTTATTTGTGCTCTGTTTTTTAAATAATATCATCATCAACATCAGCGCTACAACCGGGGTCCGGTCCTGGCCTCCAACAACTTTTCCTTCGGTTCCGATCGCGAAACGATGTCATCCGACTGGGCACCTCTAAACTCCGAGCGTCCTGGTCAACGCCATTCCTCCAGTGCAAGCAAGGTCTCCTACGCTGTCGTCTGCAGTAAAATCTACTGCAATGGGTTTTCCGAGCAGGATCTTCTTCACTCATTGTCCTGCCGACCGGAGTCTACCGAACTTTATCTTACTAATTATATCTGCTTCTAGGTAGATAGCGTACAACTCATGATTGTAGCGTCTGACAAATGTCTTCTTTTCCATTGAGTCTTTTTCTGTAGAATCATTAATATTTGAACAGCAACATGAGAGGCAAATTAGGTCCTTTGTGATTTTTTAAGTACCGTTTGCTCGTATGGATACTTATTTGCATTTTTCTTTTACTTCTGTTTTGCACTTTTTATGCAGCTTTTAGCTTGGCTTTCCTCCACATTTTATACCTACCTTTGAGAATTATATTCGTAGCTCCAATATCAGTTGGTCCTATTATTCACCATCCTTGACACTCGATTATTATTAATCATCTTCTCCTAGGTAAAGGAGGACTACATACGAAAAATTGTCATGGTTAAAAATAAGTAATAAAAAGGAATGGTAACAAAAAAAAAAAAAAATCGCTTTGTGTCCTTTTCTCCCATAGTGTCTCTAAACTTACGAAAAAAAAGCTCATTTAACATATTTCACCAGCTTCTTCAGCAAATCATTCTCTTCTTCGTTCATTTTTTTCTCCTAATAGAACTTCTTAATTTTTCTTAGAATACTTAAATGAAGATCATGAATCACGATCGTTCAAGCAACTATCGAAACTTTCAGCATCAAATACTTATTGAACATGAACGCAATAGCTTTCACCTGCATCAAACTTGATTATCGCGCATGATAATCACATTACAGATCCCCGATTAAATCATTCGATGAATAATTATGCGTGAAGTATTTATATACTCGTACAAGTAGATTTAAATTAAGTTGTCTTTTGAAGTAGCCTTACATTGAATTTATTGACTCATTGGTCCGGAAGGTCTATTGAGTAACGTGACGAGATATATTGCATGAAGAACAGATTAGCTCTGAATAATATGAAATTAACAGGCAAGTAAAATCTGTGCACTCTGATTTGAATATCAGAAGAAAAATCAGAATGTGTTAACCGAGATGACTTCACTGCATTCGTATTCTTAACAGTTTACTGAAATAATGGTCCAATTTTGTGACTTTCTGATTTGATGTTTTGTGACCAATTCATTAAAAATTCCGAACATTTACTTTCTTGAATTTTCACTAATTCCCTTAAATATGAATTATGAGTTCATCAACTAATTTTAAATAGTTTTATTTTTATAATAAAAACAAAGTAAACCTAAGTAACCGTCCATTGAATAAAGCGAAAAATTTCAATAGCGGTCAAGTCGGTCCGATGCAGCCGTACTGCTCTACTAAGCATAAACGTTCTATATGCATTTTTCTCATTTTTGAGCTAACACTGGATCCGAAAACCACATACTCTATTATGTCATTCTATAAAAGTTTAAAAATCTATCTTTTGTGGAAGTATGTTAAAAACAATATTGAAAAATGCACTCTTCACATATCTCCAGTACAAATCAAAGCACAAATCATTGAATATCTCGAACGTACTAAAATGTAGATAGAATGTTTATGCTTAGTAGGGCAGCGTAGTGCTACGATTATTTTCCTCATAATTATTCGTATTGCTTAATTGAGTCTTTATAAGCTTTTCGAAAATTATGACAGTTGTTTCGAAACTAGTTTGAAGCTCTCGTTTCTATTTACATCCGATAGATTATTGCAAACTGATATAAGTGCTTAGAAGTCTATATTAAATGTGAATTGCAACGATGTCAATGTTACTAGCTCTTAGTATTTATCTACTATTTACATTTATAGCGCCCTTGGCTCATAGACAACCCGATTCGATTTCATAAAAATGCGTGTTTACTGTGTTCAATGGATTATTGGAATTCTGATATTTTGTTCTTTCCTGTTTTCGCAATTGACGTTTAATTGCTCAGTCGGATTAAAATTTAAGTATAATTTTATATGTGCGGTAAATGAAGCAACGAGATGAATCAGTTTTTTTTGTTCAAGATAACAATCTTCCTTGTAGATAATATATTATATAAATATTACCACACTGAAGCGTACGGTTAGGAATCAAGTAATATTAATGTTTTAATTGCTTTCAACCTGTTAACTGGGTATGACGAAATATTTCGTCATACCAAGAAGTCAATTACAATGGGCTCGATGACATTTGTCGTCATGAAAGTTTTAATCGTAAATGGGCATGATGGATTTTTTTTATATGTATATAATTTTTAACTTTATATGTAACCGTGCAGTAAGATCACGATATGGCATATTTGGAATTGGTTCGTAGGTCTTCTTGTACTAAAGCAGTTAAGTAAAGGATGTTGGTAAATCAGTGCGTCCATAGTATGAATTATGGAAAGTAGTGTAAATACAGCGAATTTTCGTAATTTCTAACTGACTATCAATATATTTCTTTAAAGCAGCACATTAATAGACATATAAACATCCTCGAAATATAAGGAGTTTGCAAAATAATCAGTTAATAAATATTTAATTATATAGTACTGTATATGCTGCTAAAAACAGAATACTCAAGTTAAAAAGAGACTTTTGATTATCCTAGAAAACTTGTTATTTAGGGATGGCTTGTAGGCGTGATTTGCAGATTTGTTCCTTTTAGTTTATGAATGTTTATGTTTCATTGATTTGAAAAATAAATTAAAGGTTTTATACATTTCATATAAGGAAATACCCGTCTCTTTTGCTATGAAAAGGGAGACTATCTTTTACACAGTGCATTTGGGCAAAGTGAGTCTAATACTAATTTTCTTCGAAAGTCAGAAGACTATGATTTGAAGGATTTTTGCACGTGATTTTTTTAAGGTTGCCTGATTGCATATTCTACAAAATTCTCACAGATCTAATTCTAAAAAGCGTTGATATGCTCCGGGAATTTCGTAAGAATCTGATCTCTCCATCAGAAGCTATCACAATCCAAAATTTCAAAAATATTCTGTGCCTACTTTAACACACTCACCGCCCAAGAAAGATTAAAACTTTCAAAACGGTATCCTAAACAAGCTGAAAACATTATTAGTTATAATTTCGCATACTTGTTTTTTCCCGAATTTCTTATATCCATAGAAACACATAAGTACCTTATAATTCACTTAAATCTCCAAAGGGTTAATAGTATCTTAATTTGATTTTGATTCCGACCAACTTCTAGTACTTATACATTAATATGACCTGAAAATATCAGCTCGAACGAATAACGCAACCATGAGTGATACTCACTGAATCTTAATGTTGATATATTGCATTACTTCGCCCTGCGAAGAAAATAGCCCCCATAGTGGTGCAACTATGGTATGGGGGTGTAGCGAATCAAGACTTTGGAGAGTTGGTGTTTATTGTATCAACGATAGATAAATTGAGTAATCTGAACATTTTAAAAAATAATCTGAAATAAACTGGCAGAAAGTTCGACTTAAATATTGGGTATTCATGTAAGTTTTAAAGGATTTTTTCCCGATTTGAAATTGGTACAATGTATTTCATTTAACGTAATGCCTATCGCTACCTATGATATTCTCTCACTTTTCTGGCAATACATGTATTCCGCACCAATAAAACTGACCGTCTTTCGAGGCGAAAAAAGTATTAATCCAATTTTTGACACCTTCAATTGAAGTGAAGCGTATTCCTGTAAGGGAGTTCTGCATCGACCGGAACAAATAGTAGTCTGATGGTGCAATGTCTGGGCTATAAGGCGGTTGGGTAAGGACTTACCATCCGGTACCGTCGAGATAGGTTTTGACCACTTGTGCGACATGTGACCGGGCATTGTCATGGTGGAAGACCAATGACTCATGTCTGGTTGCCTATTCCGGCCGTTTTTCCGCATTTGCTCGCTTTAATCGCATCAGTTGTTGTCTGTAAAGAGCCCCGTCGATCGTCTGACCACTTTTTGGAAGCTCGTAGTACACGATTCCTTTCTGGTCCCACCAAACGCAGAGCATTATCTTGCTGCCATGGATATTTGGCTTTGCCATCGATGGTCCGGGCTCGCTACGCTTAACATGCGCCTTCTTGCGCTTTGGATTGTCGTACTGAATCCATTTTTTATCGCCGATGATAGCACGATGAAAAAACCACTTCGCCTTGTATCGTTGAAGGAGCATTTCGCAAACATTGACATACCGTTTGACATCTGTTGGTTCGACTTTGTGAAACACCCAGTTTCCAACCTTCTAGACCATATCAGTAGCTTTTAACCGCAATTAAATTGCTTGTTGAGTCATGTTTAACATTGTCGCAAGTTCTTTATTTTTTTGGCATGGTATGCTTAAACACTACTATTGCTCCCTGCTGACATTCCTTACCCAATAAAAAATTGTACTTCCAACATGGCAATGGTCCGAAGCAGGCCCGGCCCTAATGAGTTTAGCGCCTGGTGCATAGGAAGAATTTGCCGCCCTCAACTCAGGGTCTGCAAATATAATATATGGAGCACACTACTATAGGTCCTCCAAATTGGTGTTTTGGGCAGGTTTGAGAACGTGGGGGATGACTTGCTTTGGTTATTTGGCCTACATGATACTTCTAAACTTAATGCGATTTTCTTGCAGTGACAAGTGTACTTTCAAATCCTAAGTTTTCGATATTCCACCAAAAAATTTAAAGTTGGCTATGAGCTATTCTTAGTGGTGGTTAGATATAGGGAGTGGCTTTAAATCAATCTGGTCGCAATATTGATTAATATAGTATAAGCTAGCAATAAACTTAAATTTTAGCAATTTTCTTCCTAAACACTACAATATGTTAAATATTCGAATTTTCACTTTCCTCTAAAGCTCCTAATGCTTCGTATGCATCAAATAGATTTTGCATCAGGAGATTAAAGACGTTAAATTGATTTTCAAATCTTGTATCATATAAGGGCTTAAGCCCTCAACATTCGCCTGGAGAATGCGCCAACTATTCATAGAACTGCAAAAATACATAAAGATGTTTGACAAGGTCAAAAACATCTATTGTATCTAAAAAAAAAAAAAAAAAAAACAGTTCGCTGCTTCGTTGACTGCCAAATTGAAGGTGTTTGTTAAATTTTGCACGCTATATTGCCTGCGCTCTATATTGAAGCCTTTGTCCGAGATTTGCAATTTATAGCCCATTATTCATTAATTCATCTAAAATTGTGAGTCCTTTTACGGTCGTATATTTTGCTTTTTAAAATCCTATAAACTGCTTTTTGTTATTATATACTCCTTTTTAAAGTGTGCGAACCTGATTACCAACGGTTGGGCAGAACCTGGTTTTGTCTGGTGTCAAATCGACTATAATTGCATATGTATTTGCTTATTTTGATGTATTCAAAGATTTTGTTTTTTAGTGCAGTTACAATCATGTTTACAGGTTCTTTGTTTTTACAGCTTTGTGATCATGTAAAGGGAGAGAAATATGGGTCCGATATTATTAATAAATAAGAAATTAATAAGAAATCAAATTAACAAGCCAATCTAGGGGAAAATTATTAACATTTTCCAGTTTCCTATAATACATGTTTGTGATAAATTTCCGTTACATTTTAATTTGGACGAAAACATAGGTTAACAACTATTTACCCATAAAATAAAAATGATTTTTCATATCATTAAAATCTAATTTTCCAAACTGAAATTTTAATTACACTCAAGAAATGACAAATCCAAGTGACAACACTAATCTCTAACCGTATACAATGTCTCTAAATGAATCAGTCTCAATTTTTCTCCTCCGTGAATAAAAAATAATATTTTTATTTTTTATTTTCTCCTTCGAGTTCATCTACGATGATCAGTCAAGGCGCACAAGTGCTCCATACCCATCTCCTTTTGTTACACGCAATTATGCTTTGATCTCTTCTGACGCATAGGGTGCCATTGGTACGGCGCCGTAGGCGGCATCGGAGCGCGATTTGAAAGTGCACCAAATGAACTTACTGTGGATGAGAGAAAAGCACCCCACCTCGAAGTCAAAACGAGTTCATTCATACTCTCGGTATGTATACGTATATGCATAAAACATCTTGTTGTTTTAACATGCAATACATGATGCGAATCTGGTAGCATATTTTTTTCTAGTATACACAAATTTCTATACAAGAATTTGATGAATTCTAGAATTGCGTCAGCTAATCTTATGGTGTATGGATGGTTTTATAGTAAACAACCATACAGGTGCACACTCAAGGTGTTGCCGTAAGCGGAAAATGAATAAACTAAATATTTAATGTCTGCAACTTATTTTACATATAGATAAAGGTTATATGGTAGATATTTTAGAGGAAGATATTTTATTCTTGAATTATATATTTTATTTTGCCGCCTTTTGTGCTTGTCTTATGCTGCCGCCTGGATTCAAAGCACCATGTGCACATATAGAAGAACCGGCCCTGGTCCGAAGCATACAGCCGAAATTGTGAGGATCTGGTTGCTCCAAAACAGCTACAATGAACCCCACATTCACCAGGCCTAAAACCCATCAAACACTTGTGGGAATATCTAGACAGGAATATTCGAGAACATCCAATAACTATGTAATAAGGAAATGTAGAAAACTGTTAAGCAGCAAAGCTCGTCAATTTGATGCCAAAAAGATTGCAAGAGGTTAGAGAAAATCGAGGAAACACTGACAGCTATTAAATAATAATTTTAATCTTAACATTTATTATTACCTACGCTATATTTAAACTAACATTTCACCACTCAAAATGTGAACGTAGACTTTTATTTACTATGTTCTTGAGTGTTTTCTGGCAAAAGTTCCGTTATTTCAAAATCAGTAAAAGCGAAATAATTTTAATTTATGCGTCGAATACTAAAGATCTACTTAGTGAATAGAAAAAAGAAAATTTGAAAAAAAAAACTACTTGTTTTTTATTTTTTAACGGTACCAACTGATTCGAAGCAAGTGAACGCAGACTGTAACTCGCAAGTGTATGTTCTTAGCGCAAACCTTCATTTAAACCGCTACTTCAAATTTCCAAAAAGTTTTGCTTCATGGAAAAGCATTTGAGATGATGAATACAATGCACCGCGAAAGTAATAAACAGAATTTCAGTACACTGTCTTTTCAACAATGTAAAAAAAAAATTTAGTTTTCCGATATCTTTTCGAAATAATGCAAAACTAGGAAGCTATAGTATAAATGAAAAACAAAAAAACACTCAAAAACATGCCTCAATATTATGACCCAAAAGAAATTTTTCGATTTCTAACGTACCTGAACCTTGATTTCTAAACTTAGTCGCATTATAGCCATGCTCTATTATAAGCAATTAAGATTAACTTATTCCAACCACCGATTAGTTACAAATTTGAATAAACAACACTCATGCAACCAATTTCCATATTTATCATTGCATTGACCTCAACTGCGCGTTTAAAGATTATTTTAGAACTTAATGTACGGAAATTACGATATTCATTGTTTGCTATGTCGCGCCTGATCTCAATATAGTATCTTTTCGGTTACAAGAAGAAACGACATCTTAATTAAAAATTAATTAAATATTTATCGACTTGTACATTGTATGATATATATGATACATACTTATTTGTGAGAAAACAAAAGAACATGATATCGATTCTATAGTCGAAATCGTTTGTGTTTACATTTCGAATGAATGTTAGTCGAACGGCATTTTGTATCGAAAATATCATCATGCAGATAGGACGGAATTAATGTTATTGTGACGTCTTCTCTCTATTATTTTAGTTACATAGACGCATTGTTTTATTTTTTGCTTATGTCAATTTTTCATAATGGCGTTGAATTTAACCAATTAACGAATTTCACGTTAATAATGATGACGGCCAAATTAGGATAAGGACGCGATTGAGTATTGAGGCTAGGAACTAAGAGTGTCAATGATGCGTAGTGTCTATCACGGTCAGCAAAGCACGAGACAATAGCCTAAGAAATGAATTATAATTCTCAATGCTCGCCGGAATTCGTTTTGATATTTTTCAGGTTCTATTATAGTATTGTAAAAAATTGATTAATTTTTGAAAATATTCGCAGACTCAAATTACAAGCAGCTAATGACTTTATTATTGCGCGAATTGTTTGTTGTTATGCTAACTAGTATATTCATGTTTACTCTCAATATAGGTATTTTTCCATCCCAATGCAAATGTTCATATTGGGATTGTCGTTTCAGTTTATTTTTCGATACTGTTTTTGTATTAATGTGTTATGGCATATTTTGGTTTTCGCTAATTTAAGCTTAATACGTATGGTTAAATTAATGTTCCGTATTGTAGTATTAAATCGAGTGCTAAATATATTTCAATTCTTGTTGTTTTACTTGAATTTAAGTAATTATTCAGATAATATGTTCCGTGTTTCGTGCATTACTAGGCTTGTGAATGTCGACATACTAGCTCCCAGGCCGTCAACCGACGATCTGTTTGATATGAAAGCCAAAGGATAAAATTTTGCTAAGTTCCTTTGGCAGGTTTTTTGCTTAGGTTAAATTACGCGACTGCCTCCTTCAGATAGACTCCGATAAAAGCACACAAAGGCACATTGGGATGCCACATTGCGTAGTGCACAATCCTTACTAAGCACAGAGACAACCTGAGTCCTTGATGAACTGGGTGATCCCCTTCAGGTCCACCGGAGCCACTTCGGTTAGGCAAGTAAAGAAGTATGAGCCAAGGGACTCTATTCTTCTTCGAGCGAGGGCCAGGCATCCACGCAAGAAGTGAAGAATTGTTTTTTCTTCCTCCTCGCATCTACAGCTTCGACAGAAGACGTTGTAAAAAGTATCCGGTACCCAGACGAGCTTCCCTAGTGCAATCAATGTCAAGAATTTTCCACAATTGACTAGCGATCGTACAGAACTTCACAGCGTTCTTTAAATTGTTTTGCCTGGTGGTCAGTTTAACTGAAGCTATGGGAATGCCAATCGGGAGACTGCAGAGCACTTCCGACAAAATCATCAAATAATTGCAACTTCGAAATCGCCCGAGAAAGTCGAAGAAATGTCGACCATTTTGTTTCCGCAAAACTACCGCTAAGAACGAAATACTATTTTTTAAGGATTTTTTTAAGCCACTAGTTTCGTCCACCACGTCACAGAACCTATTTCAATGACTTGGTGGAAACAGCCACTGGAAGAGGTTTTTACGAACATGTCGTTTAGGACCTACCTTCCTGTTTTCTCCCTTTTTTCTCCAATCACTCAAGCTCCGTTGGCGGCAACAAGATCGTATTTTTTTTATGCGCTTACGCCAACCAATCAAGTGACGGCAATGATCCCAAGTCACGTAGTACAGTTTAGCTTGAAAGTCCCCTTTTTGGTGGTTTCGAGTTTTTGAAAAAAAAAATTAAATTGAAAAATTATAAATATAAAAAAATTAAAAATTATATTAATAAATGTGAGAATTAAGAATTATTCTGAGCTCCGAAATTTGCTGCGGATTTGTTAAATTGATCTGCTGGGAGCAATTCGTGTCGCAAGCTAGCGCCCTCTTAGAGCATTTTCACGCTTACGCGAACGTCTCTAAGTGGAGAAAAACTTGAAGCTACTAGGGGGTGGGGTGAACTTACTTTCTCCTGTCAATCTACGCATAGCGAACACCAGTGAGGTAGTAGAAATGGAGTGGACATGCCCATAAGATTTACATTGAAGGGGATGGAAGTAATTTTTTGTCCACTCAACGTCAAATCTGGTCAAATCCAAGTAGTTCCCCTCCAATTTGACATTCAGGGAGAAATGGCGGAAAGGCAGCTTTAACATGCTTTGTGCGCGAGAGGGTTGAAGGGGCTAGTGGTGGAAAGTTATACCGTCCGTGTCCACTCCGTTTCTACTATCTCACCGGCGAACACACGCGGGAACAATGTCATATTGAAGTACTTTTTATCTAATAAGTTAAAATACATAATTAAAAGTAATCGCTAGTGTTATTAAACTAACATTCCACTGCAAATCATCAGGTTATGGGTCCGGGGCGTAGAAGTTGCTGAAATCGAAATAAGGTAATCGCGTGACTGGAAGCACGCGGTCTACCTTTTTCGTACACTCTGGAATCGTTTTAAAAAACGAAGGAATTTCGTGCGACGAGTATGGCGGAACTTGGAATGAAACGTGTTTTCTCGGAGTGGAAATACAATTGCTTGTGCGTTTTTTTTTACTTGGGCATCCAGCTGAAAAGGGGGAAACATGTCGGAAGACGCAGAATTGAAGTATCGAATACCACCGACTGCAGCAACTTCGGGTAATTGGAAATTTCGAATGGAAACTCGAGGAACTTGATCTAGTAAAATTTACGTCAAAATCTCCAGAAGACTTGGTAGGGCAAGGAGCAACAACTGCGGCGTTGGAAAAATTGACAAAAATCGATAGGACATGCAAGTCTCACATAATTCGACCCATGGCCGACAGCCCTCTGACGATTGGCCGCAGGATAACTTCGAAGAAGAAAAAGGAGAAAATGATCCGCGACAAGAAGCTGAAGAGGAAGATCTCAAAGAGACCGAGCAAGACGAATAAGAGGAAATAATTGAACTTTTGGAAGAAGTGAGACAGATAACAAGGAACCGACTGCAACACCGAGAAGAAGCACCAGGAACAAAATCAAACCTCGATATCTGACTGATTTTTGGCCAGCAATGAATGCTGAAGCATTTGTTGATGACATCCCAGAAATATACGAAGAAATCCCAACTCAGAATGACAAAAACATGCAGTTAAGGAGGAGATATAATCGATAATTGACAACGAAATCTGTCAAGTTGTCGATCTGCCCCCTGGGAAAGGAGCAATCGACTGTAAATGGATTTTCAAAATAAAGTGAGGAATAAATGGAAACATCGAACACTACAAGGCCAGGCTTGTCATCAAAGGTTACGCCCAGTCGCCCAACGACATGGATTAGACTACGAGGAAACATACTCTCCTGTCGCCCGTCATACGACACTCAGAGACATGCTTCCATTAGTAAATCAAGAAGATTTACACATCAGTCAGCTGGATGTAAAGAATGCATTTTTGCATGGGAATATTCGCGAAGAAATATTCATGAAAATTCCTTTTGGATTTGATGGAAAACCTTGACAAATATGCAAGCTAAAAAGGGCTATGTACGGACTCAAAAAAACGCTCAAAGCTTCGAACGAAACATTCAACACTTGGAATCGGACTTAAAAACTCTACTGCTGATCGCTATTTGTACACTGCACACAGAAAGAACCAAAATTTCTTTCTACTCCTGTACGTAGGCGATATCATTTTGGGAGGAACTGACGAGATACAAATGAAAACAGCCTTGGAGCAAAAATTCAAAATGACCGATCTCGAGGAGCTGGGAATTTCGTTTTTAGGAATAAAAATCACAAGATTAGAACGTGGAATTTTCGTGCTGAGCTAGAAAAACTACTTCGTAAAACTTTTGAAAAGATTCGAAATGGAAAACTACAACCTAGTTGCCACACCCATAGAAATAAATTTGGAACTCCATGAAGAAAAAATTTTGGAAGTAAAAAGGTTTGAAAATCCACAACGAGATACTTGATTAACCTCTATGGAAATCCAATTCTGTGGGCAACACGGAGACAAAAGTCGGTAACGCTCGCATCAACTGAGGCGGAATACGTCGCCTTGGCCATGGTGGCTGTGGAACTACTGTGGATAAAGAAGCTACGTGCCGATCTCGAGGTTGATTATTAGAATCCTCTGACCATCTACGAAGACAATCAGGCATGTATCCACCTTCTCCGCAAATAGGTGCCCAAACGACTGAAGCACATCGACGACGAGAAGAAAATAATCGATGTTGAATACATCAACACCGAGGATCAAATAGCGGAGGTTCTGACTAAGGCGTTGCCAAAGGATCAACATCAAAACCTATGCTGTTAATGTTGTGCTGTTTTCATCTCAACACATTAAGATGGTATCCTGTACATAGACGAAACGTTTATTATAATTTTGCTACTGAATTATCGATCGTATTGATTCAAGACGAACTAGATCTGATTTAAAAATTAAACAATAATAGATAAAAAAAAAATATTGAAGTTTACGTTTTCAACGAATAGAGGCCATCAACGGCTATTCATATAATTTTCACATCTTTGTGCTCCGTTCTTGTATGTGCATCAAAATATACAAAAACTGATACCTGTTGCATATATTATTGAAAAATTGAGTTATCGCATTAATGCATTTACATAGTCTCATGATCAATGATATTAACCATTGCTTCCGATCTTCACCTGTTCGAAATTTTACATTCAATATGAAATGCAAAACACTTCACTATGTCCATCAAAGTCGTTTGCACTCGAGTAGAAATGAATAAATATCTACCAAACAAACTAAACAAATAAACATTTTTTTTCTACAAATGTTAAATTTTCCTTCGAGCTGGTTAGTTGGTTACTAAATTGAATTTCAAATCCTATGCATAAAACATATACTGTCACAAACATTGCATCTGTGACCTTTATGACTCATAATCTTGGTGCTTGAAAAATTAGTACTAAGCAACGGAAGAGATTTATGAATTTTGTGGTTTGGATTTGATTGTCAATAGCTTTTTTTACAATATGGTGTCGCGTTTGATAATATTTCAAGAACTGAACTTTGTTCAGTTTTATTATTTATCTATGAGTAGCGCTTTAGCTATCGTTAATTTTGCATAATTTCAAGTAGCATAAAAATTACAATGCTTGAGGGATAATCAACACCATCAGCACTATAATCGGGATCCAGTCTTGGCCTCATTCAACAAATTTTTCCTCCAGTATAATAGTTTTTATTAGTTAACAAGTGCGCAATGAAATTTAATTGTTTCCGATGATACCTTCATTCATTCTTAAGAATGGAAGAGATAGGGAGGTCTCAGGAAGAAAACATAAAATTGTTAATAGACTCCTACTGAACTCTGCCGTACAATTAATGCAAAATAAATATTTTTTACAACTCAATGTCAATAATATACATTCGTATTGTCTGTAGATGGTAATCTATTTTTAGTTGACAGACTCCTCAAAGTTTATTTGCATGCGAGTTAATGTTATCATTGCAAATACATACAGCGATTTGCTTCGTGAATAGTTATGAGTCTCAGGTAAATGTGATTAAGCCCATATGCAAATTATTTTTTCCGATTAAATCATATTGAGGTCAGTTGATGTGAAGATAACTGTTAATTCAGTTTTTTTTCATTTAGCATGAATAAATACATATGAATTTATGGTGCAGGTGTGAGCAGTTTAAACTACAGAAGAATAGTGCTTAATTAGTTGTAGCCTTAACAAGTATTGGCTTTCATATTTTTGGGCAATTTATTATGCATCAACAATCAACATCAAATTTCATCAACACCAAATCAATCATAACATAACTAATTCCTTGCTTTTTTATATAAATATTTTAGAAAATATATACGTAAGAAGGTGAATACCAGTTTTAATTGCAACTTGTATGCTCTTAGAAATGGGGAAACCCACAAGCATTTTTTCGAATATTTATATTGCCCTTGTATCATTTTTCGAAATACAGCAAAGATTTATCTGACAAATCCTACATCCTTTGGTAAATGCATTTGTGTATGAATAAGTTTTAATCAAATATGTGCATAATAAAATATTACAAAAATGTGGATATTCTTTGTTGCGCTAAGTTGTGTGTACATCTGCTTTTCAACGTTATTTTGACGATAAAAGAAAATCAAATTTTGAAACGCGTCAGTTGTTCACACGAAACCCGACATGACGTCAGAAGATAATGATTATTCATTTTCATAACGAGATAATAATATTTGAAGCTTACTTAAATTAAGTGCAATATTGTCTCTTTGATATTTAATTTTGTATTAATTTTGTGTATAAACAATAGATAGATTCAATACAATTCAATAGTTCAGATATTGGTTGATTGCTAGTTTTGGCTCTAATCATTGAATACATCAATAACTGCGTGCACATCAAAACACTTCAAAAATTTAGAGGTGCATGCACGGATGTGACAAATTCAAAGAATAGTTTAGGATTTACAAATTCAGCTGTTTTAATATTTTATTGTACCACAAAAGATTATCTTTCCATCATAAGTAGGCAGTTATATGCAGTTGTCATTCAAACGATACGATAAATGTCTCAAAATCCTTATCAGTGCCCAAGTCTTCAATTCATTCGTTAATATAAGTATTCACATGTATGAAATATACAGTATCATATTTTCTGAGAACAATCCCACTTCCATCACAAAATAAAGTTCATTTACATACCATTGGATTACTAATCCGAATCTACAGTCATATGGCATGTCCTTGATAATTATTCCATAGATAAAGAGTTTTCTCTTGGAATTCAGGTGAAATGCCGGGTAGAGTCGAGAGATAAAAAAATACAAACTGATTACAATGAATCATTTCGTTTTATGATGAGCTACTTGGCGCACTCATATATAGAAACCAACGTAGCATCATTCGCAGATGTTAGCTATGAAGTTGTTCAGCTCTTATCACAATCATATTGTACAAAATGTAAAAAAAAAGATTTTTTGAGTACTAGCATGTTGGATTGGTGATATTGAAATGTGTCAAAGTATTTTTTTGTCCCATCATAGGATAAAATCATGTTACACTAGCGCTTTGGACATTCTTTCGGTACGTAGTCTGCCACATGACATTTTTAACAAGAAGATTCGATAGTTTTCAGCCATATAGTTAGCTCCAGCAACGAATTTTCGTAAATGCTTCAATTCGAAAAGAATTAACAGTTCAATTTAAATTAGTTCGATGTGTATTTGTCTCTCTCTCAGTTCTGTACAAATTATACAACAGGTGCCAACAAAATAATCCAACAATACAATCAAAGATTTCAGTATACAGAAAAAAATATAAAACGCAATTATGACCGCTCATAATAAGCATAATAGATAATAAAAGAAATTATGGCAACAGAAAAATGATGTTCCGAAAGACGATAAAATGCTGAGATAATTTTTAGGTCAACTCGACTATTTTACTTTCTAAACAAAGCTCAATTAACCGAAAAACGGCTTTATTCAAGAACCCAATAGATTCTAACGAAATTATTATAGCTAATAATCAGCATTGATAAAATAGAGTCTGAACCAATATTATTCAATATAATTTCAATTCAAAATTCGGTAGTTCCCCCGGTACCTAATAAATTAATCGTAACACTTTTGTTTGCCACACCAAATGACCGTAGCACTGCATTACCGTCTGTTTCCCAATCGGAATGAGCAACTGTCATACATGCCATTCACAATACCGGGTGGCGCTCTCTGACAAAACTGACAAAATATCGGCATTTATCAGGTGGAGACGGGTTCTGATCAATTTCGGCTGATAAATTGTCGTGAAATCCACCTAAAAACACAATTCAGAATAAAACCATCATAATTCCCACACTTTCTCGTATCATTCAATATCAAAATGGAATCGTCATTCACGCTAGATGATTATAAATTAAGCTCCGAACTTGTTGGCCATAGCATGGATGTTCGCGGTGTATGTGAAATTCCTGGTGGCATAGCATCCGTTTCTCGCGACAAAACAACAAAAATATGGAAATCAGAGGGGTTTGTGTGATTCGATTATGTGGAAATTATTAATAATGATTATAAATTCGCAGAGGTATTTTCTACATGAATAACACATTCAACGATCACACGAATTTCGTTGGTTGCATTTGTTATCTGGAGAGTGAAGGCTGGATTTGCACTGGTAGTAATGACTCGACAATTTGCATCTACTCCGAAGGATCGAATGCCTTAATAACAACTTTGAAAGGTCACCAATCGGCAGTTTGCTCGCTCGCCGCCGGTCTTGAGAAAGGATCCCTAGTCTCGGGTAGTTGGGATCAGACGGCAAGAGTGTGGAAAATCGTCGAATCCGGGAAATCATCGTTCGTATCACTGGTGGGTCACCAAGCGGCTGTATGGGCTGTGGCTAGCATGAAGCCAGACAGATTGGTTACCGGCTCAGCGGATAAGAACATAATATTTTGGAGCCCCCAGGGTGAGAAAGTTCGAATCTTCAAAGGTTGTACCGGACACCTTTCAGCTCCATCGCAACTAATTTGACAATCGCTCTTTTGTTTCAGGTCACACCGACTGCGTCCGTGGCATTATTGCATTGGATAATGGAAACTTGATTAGCTGCGGAAACGATGCAGTCATTAGGTACTGGAACGACGACGGCGAATGTACGAATGAACTAAACGGGCATGAAAACTACATTTACGGATTTGCGTGTCATAAAACCGCTGCTAATGTGATCGTTTCCGGCAGTGAAGACTCGACCATAAGAATGTGGGAAGCGGATAAAGGCCAGCTAGGTAGCAGTATGCTGCTCCCTGCACAATCGGTGTGGTCGGTTGCATGCCTCAGTAATGGTGATATCGTCACTGGTACAAGTGACGGAGTTGTTCGAGTTTTCACAAAAGATCCAAAACGGTTTGCGGCGCCCGATGTGCTTCAGGCCTACGAGGTAGTTTTAAATAGCAAAAGGGAAGAATCTAGCAAAATGCTGGGCGGAATCAAGCATGATGAGTACGTGTATATAAGGTCCATTTTATCGAGTTTTTCCAATAAAATTTGTATTTTTAGTTTACCGGGCCTAGAAGCTTTGGAAAAGCCTGGGACGGAAAATGCAGTTCGTGTAGTTAAGCATCCTGATGGCAAGGTGTATTGCTATCAGTTCGTTGGAAGTAAGTGGACATTGGTCGGAGATGTAATGGGTGCAGCGGGTGGAACACAGAAAACCTCAGGGAAGAAGTTATTCGAAGGGAAGGTTAGTTTAGACAAGCTATGCATGTAGCAAGCCCATAATCGGATTTTTTTTTATACGATAGGAATATGATTTTGTATTTAATGTCGATATTTCTGATAATGCGCCGCCAATTAAACTGCCCTACAATCGTGACGAGGACCCGTGGCTGGCTGCACAAAAGTTCATACACAAAAACAATTTACCACAAGTGTACTTGGAGCAGGTTGCAAATTTCATTGTTAAGAACTCTGATGTTGCCCCGGTAGCAGGTTCCACGTACGTATTAAGCTGAGAAAGATATAGCTCTTTTGGTGTGCTGAATATTTTGACGCACATTTCGATCTTAATTCCAAAGTAGATTAATTTATCTAAATTTGTTGTATGCATTTTTAAATCATTACAGCGGATTCGCTGATCCATTCACTGGTGGATCTAGGTATATTCCAGTACCTGGAACATCGTCAATGGACGTAAAAGGAAACGCTGATCCGTTTACGGGAGGATCAAGCTATACAACAAAAGGTCAGTAGCAATAAAAACGTAGCACATCATATCTAACGCTTTAACACATAGAAAGCCAAGTGACCGCACCGACGAAACATTTTCCACATAGTACACCTTTGACATTCGATAACTGTGATGCAGCGAAAGTTCTGTATAAACTACGGTGAGTTTCTCGATTGACTTTTCTTTCAGAAAATGCATTAAAATAATACTTTGAAATTTTGTGTGTTCAATTGCTTATCATCAACAGAGAATTCAACGCAAAGACTGGTGATAATAATACTAGTGTTTCAGATGAGGTCTTGCAGGCAACTATCAAATTGGTTGACAATGTAAGTTTTCCATAAATATATAAATATGTAATCGTAAGACTAAATTACAATTACATTTTCAGGTCAATGAATTTGATAAACTTTCAGTAGAAGCTTTGCAGTGCCTTTTAAGGTGGCCCAAAGGTAGATCACTTGATTTTTTTTTTGGTAATTAAACGTTTACTCAATGTATTCACTCTCATAGAAATTCTCTTCCCCGTCCTCGACATTACACGGTTGGCTGTACGGAACGAACAAGTCTGTCACGCTTTGATGAGTGCCGAATTTCTGCAAATTCTAATAGATAACTTGTCTAGTTTGCCGGCGAATCAACTCATGGCCGTTCGAAGTTTCGCCAATATGTTGTATCACACGTTCGGGAGTCAGCATATCGAACCCGTCCTGCCCGAAATTCTACGGATTGTTGCCGATATCAAGAAAGGCAGTGCCAATTTACAGATCGCTATTGCCACACTGTTTTTGAATCTTACAATATCGCAAATTAAATTTGCAAACTCTGAAAAATGTCATCAACTCACAGAAGGACTTTTGGAGTTCCTGAAATGGTGCACGGATCTAGAGGCAGCGTATCGGTCAATGCAAGCATTGGGCAACCTAACTTGTACACCATTCGGAGCGGAAACTTCGGCGCAAGTCAGTTCGTTGGAGGAGGTTTCTAGTAAAATACGCGAGTTCGCAACAATAGATCAACCAAGTGGGTTTGAAAAAGTGTCGAAATGTGCACAAGCTCTATCGTTAACATTTTAAAGTTGTTTGGCAATGGTGTACGGGAAAATTCACTGCTCGATTTGAAATCGCTGTATTAATTTTGTGAAAACTTTCTAATCTTACATTGAGGAAATAAAAATTGAAATAAAGTAGAAGTGTTTAATTTGCC
Organism: Nemotelus nigrinus; assembly: GCA_947369275.1. NCBI lineage: Eukaryota > Metazoa > Arthropoda > Insecta > Diptera > Stratiomyidae > Nemotelus > Nemotelus nigrinus. Next base: position 28,217,281 of record OX376375.1, on the reverse strand, counting down.
TACTGTGATGGGCCTTCTCCATTTTGCGGAGGATCCCTTCGTTGTCGTATACGATCCAGTAAATCCTGTTTCCATCTTTCTTCCGGTACCGATTCCGCCCACTCGGGAATTGCTGAGTTGGGTAGTCTGATGTTTGTCATCGCAGTCATAATCTGGGATAGTGTTTTTTTTAGTAACATGTCAGGATTTCGAATTTAAGATTGTAAAACCTGCTGGGCCCTCGAGCTATCAAGTTCCATATCAAGTACTGGCGGCCGTGGTTCATTCCAAATCTGTCGCGAAATTTCAGCGTCACTGCTCAAAATTTGCGGCAAATCTGAATTACTGTCATTAGTGTTGATTTCTTCGTTCACATGGTTGTTTCGAATTGGGGCGTCTGTTGTTGGAAGCGGCTCGTATCCATCATATGCAGTGCCAACACCTTCGTCATCACTATCATCGCTTGCATCTTGACCGTAATTTGTTACGTGTATTTCACTAGTGTCTACTGATTCATCGTTACTGTCCGGTAGCTCAGGGGAGCCGCACTGAACCATTCTATCTAATTTTGCGATTTATTGCAGCTAGCTCCCGAAACCACTGTGCTGTGAAAGAAAACAAACACCCCGCGTTTTGTCACTTGAATCATACGACAAAAGTCAACTGTTTAGATTACAAACAGTGGAATGTCATCTAAGCACTTTGAGTGATTTGTAGTTAGCTTTGGTTGGAGTCTCCGCTTTTGTGCTCAATATACAATTCAATAAATAAGTAATGTTTTTGACACACTATCTTTCCTAATTATTACCCAGGTTTTTTGACTAGGAAAAATCCGAAAAAACGACGTTTTTGGTTTTGAAAGATTATAATCTCCGATTAGCTGGAGCTTCTAAAAATGTGTCTAAAAATTGTTGAGGAAACGACGCGAAAAAACGAAACGGAAGGACCGATCGGACGTAAAAGGAGATAAACGGAGGTGAAAGGAGGTACTTTCTCAGCCTTAAACCAAACCGATTAAACCGATTAACCAAATGCAAGAGCTAAATGTCGTTTTTGTACAAAAATGGCTGTACAAAGCAGAAAGAGAGAAACGCAAAAAACACCCGATAATGTCCGAAAATGGCGAGAAATCGAGGAAATATTTTTTTAATAAAGAAAGAAAAATTAATTTTACAGCCAATTACAAAATACGGGCTCATTCTTTTTGTTTTGTCATAGTTAATTATTAATATTTTCCACTTTTTTTATTATTGTATCGGCGACTATTGATTATTGGCTATCTATAGATTGTTTTCGTTTTTTGAATAAATGTATCAGACAGATACTTCTCGACGTTTGTGGCTCTTTCTGGCGCCGACAAAACGAAACATGCTTTGTTCGGCGTGCATGCAACATTATTAACACACTATCTTCCCTAATTACGGTAGCTGATTTAATGACGAACGGGCCGAAATTAAGTGGCATGATGCGAAGTGACTGACAGCAATGAATCCTAATGTTGTACATAAGCGGCCCAAAATGTGAGAAACTTCGAATAGCCTGGCCATTCTTGTTCCTCAAGTACGGTTCATTTCAGTCTTCAGGATAGATACCTTATAACGATACCGTTATGCTAATGGTTTTTAGACGCACAGCTATCTAAATAACTCATTTTTTATACTGTGATATAAATTAATTATCACACAATGATGATAATTAATTTGCACAAATAAATAATTTAGATTGATGTGTGTCTTGGGAATTCGCCAAATATGTTTCTGGTATTTTGAGGTTATGCGAAGACTGGCATTTATCATTTATCGTCAAAACTGTTGGCATGCATAAGCAGTCGTGGGCGTAAATGCTTTCCCGCCAATAGAAAGAAATTAGTTGACTATCGTAAATTGAAATGTCGTGCTACTTTTAAAAATAGTGCAATCTATCACAGTGACTCCTCTTTTCAAATTTTCATCGCTTCGGTTCAGAGTTCTGGCTCAGGAAAATTGACCTCCAAATGACAATTAAGTAGGTACTACAATAGGTCTGTTCGCGTACCTGAATATTATAATATAATAAAATAGATTCGCAGAAAGTCGTTTTTGTACTCTTGGTGCAAGCCAAATTTTGCAGCAAAAAGAAGCCAACTGCCAAATTTTGTTACTGCTGCAGTTTGCTGAAGTACGCGAACAGACCTAATTGCATTTCATCGTCACTATTTGCATGTCAATTTAAATGCGTATGTAAGTAAAAAGCAACAGATTTTGAAAATGCTACCCGAGTGCGCTATGCGGTTCGTCATCACATAACTGCTTACAACCCAACTTTCGCATATCTTCCTTTACATATAAAACAATAAAATAAAAGAACACTCCATCTTCATTTAGTCGAGTTGTTTTGCACAAACATTCATCTTTTCAGTATAGTAATATAGTGCGTTCTCGTTACACACCAATTTACCTTCTTCTAAATGCCGCACCATCGTCAGGCAACAAATTGAAGAGAACCCACTATGATTGATTATACTTAGCACTTAGAATCTTAAACCGAATATTCACTACAGCTCTTAAATGAATTAAAAAAAAATTAAAAAAAATCGTCGACTATGATAGATACCAAAAACCAAATGATTTCATATAGAAGTGTGTAAAATAACGGAAATAAAACTTTTCTTGAAATCATTTTCACCGAAACATTTTCATATCTAAAACCTTGATCTACCTCAACTCAAAGACTTCCCTAAAAGTCCAACTATCGCCAAAGTATGAGCAAATTATTTTCTAGATAATCAAACAAATTACTCATTACCACTGTTAGTGTCTGCTGAGCACATGCTGTGTAATACCAAATTCACCGAAAAAGCTTCTACATTCTGCGAATCAGTTCATCCCCCGCAAACAACAAGCGGATCACATCCAAGTAGCAGCATGTGGCAGCAACGCATTTTCAACAAAACAGTAGATAATAAATACCCCATGCATGCGTTGGAGACACAATCTCACTTCCAAAATCGGCAATCCCAGGCGCTAATCTAAAAATACTCGCATTCTATTTGCCGCATTTTATGTGTACAGCAATAAATTTGTTCTATTTCCGGCAATGCGATGCAAAAAAATTAAATTTCCCGTGGGTTCTGAGTAAACATTTCCGAAAATACTGTCTCCACTCTCCTTGTAACCCCCTCATTCGCATCGTATTTGAGCTCGTCCGCGTCAGCAATGCGCCGATCACGAGAAGTTCGCAAATAATCGAGCTTCTCGATAATCGTAATCACCTACGTCATCGTTGTTTCTTGTTTACACAATTACTACTTATTTGTACGCATTGACTCAACAGCTTTTATGAATGAAAGTGAGTACGGAGCCGAATGACTTGGCTAAAATACAAGTCGTCGAGCAGTGCAAAGCGGTTCACTGATCGAGTCTAGCTGAGCTTTAATCAGCTGCTCGATAGACTGGCTAATTGAAAGCTGCAAAGGCCCGTAAAAGCTGATAAACGCTCAAGTCACACACGACGATCGAGACGTAGCAAAAAACCAAACAGATGCAACGGGAAATAGTAAAAGCGAGTGCGTCATCAAATTGCTGGATCGGCTCGAGAAAATAAATGATTCATTCGTGATCCAGATGTCGTCATCGATATGAGCGAACAAATACCGGTACGTAAGATGATTTTCGATCGATGAGTAGGCGAATTTTCCCGGAAGTAGTGTATCTAGACGACTGCAAGTCATGAGTTCGCATCACGTGCAATTACTTCACTGCAGTAATTTTACAATACCGTGAAATGGGGGCGCATGTGTGCATGGTGAAAATAAGAAAATGATCATGAGCAGCAGCATGCTGCAAAGTGCTCCACGTGCTTGAATTTAGCGCGGGAATTATGACAATCAAGTGTGATTTCAATGCCAAGGTTGAAATACAGCGCTTGTTGTGTGGAGGCATGTGCATTTATTTTGAGCTTTCACGAGACTATACGAAAATAGAAAAGAAAAGCTATTAGCAGCTCGTGTATTTGTTTATAGAAAGTATTTCGGAAAATTCCAGTGAGTAAATTATGATTAACTATTGCGTGACCTTTTACGGAGATTATGATTGTTGAATGGAAGATTTTTTGTTCTGTTCGAACAACTTTAATCACCTGAGCTAATATGCCCCAATAGCAAATGTGCCGTTCATAATCTAAAATACTGTCCACTAAGAGCGCTGTTGCTAGCTTAACAGACACGGAACAGACAATCAACAGGTCTCTGCAATTTCTCAATCGCACAAAATTTCAACATTAAAATTTCACTTACCATTGCGCTTCCGTTCCAGAATACATCATAAGCGATTTGATATCACTATACAATGATTCGGTCTCACTATATTACATAGCACTATATTAAATATTTGTCGCACAAAACACAACTTTTCACAGCACACGTACCTGCATGCACTCGTATTGAAAATTAGACACTTGTATCGATGCAAATTGGCGGGCCGATCAGGTGTCATTTCGGACAGTATCAAGGACTTCAACCACAATGCACATAATCTTTGAAGCCATCTATCCTATATTCATAACCTATCTGATCATCTTTCCTTAAATTTTACCTAAAATATAAAATAATTTACATCTAAATAAGTCTAGTACCTATAACATTTCTAATTTAACAAATTTTTAGACTTTCTGCATCATTATTATCAAATTTTATTTTGCATCAAATTTAAAAAAATCATTTAGATCCCGATATTGCTCGGAAGGGTATAGTTTCGTGCTGATTTGTCACGAAAACGGAAAGATGGCTTTAGATAAAATGCATTGTGGTTGAAGTCTTAGATACATGCTATCGGACATGACATCTGACACATAATCGCCCCGCCAATTTGCATCGGGACAAGTGTCTAATTGTACGCGTTCTGTGAAGTGCTGTGAAAAATTGTGTTTTGTGCGAAAAATGTTTAGTGTAGTGTTATATAATATAGTGCTATTTATTTGTGGTTCGATTATTGATCATCTCGATCGCTGATAATGTATTCTGGAACGTGAGCGCAATGGTAAGTGAAATTTTCAATGCAGACTCTTGTGCAATTGGTCAGATTTCTTGTTCGGGGATCAAGTGAACGCAGAAAAAAATTCTCTCGAGAAAGTTCTGATGAATTTGTCATGGGAGTTATTAACAGTATATCGTTTTAATGGGTCAATTAACAATCTTTGAGATTGAAGTTATTTCCTGTATGCAGATTTCTTGAATTCTTTCTTAGCCTGTGCCGGATCACTCGCTAAGCTTATGTTCATGTCATGTGTAATGCCGGGTTTCCACCAAAGAGACAAAACAAAAAACACGGACAAAACATGTTTTTCTGAACAAAAACACGAATGTTTTGTAAAAACTGAACAGTTTCGCGAGCATTTTTGTCTCTGAAAACTGTTTTAGTAAACAAAACACCTTTTTTGTCCGTGTTTCTTGTTTTGTCTCTTTGGTGGAAACCCGGCATTAGAGCCTTTTTTCACACACATACACACACAATATCTGCTGTTCGATTCATCTGAGTCTCAGATGGTTGCACTGAAAATCTTCACACGTGTGGCAAGGAAGTTTTTTGTTTAAATGCACCCATGAGAGCAGTGCTTTCAAATGAAACTGCGACCGATAGAACAACTGAACGAGCAGAAGGTGGTTCTGGGCAAACTGATGTAATGAAAGAATATGCAAAATAGTGCTGGGGCTTCTTCACTCAAATAGATGTTCTTTATGTTCATATTTTACATTTTATACTAAATGTGTGTTTTTAGCAGTTTTATTTTTAACTTATTTGAACTAGAACCTGTTTTGCCGTTATGTACTTACATGCTGAATGGCTGCTTAGTGTAATTTGGACAATATTTAATTTGATATTGAATAAAAACCGTCACAGCTTGTCTTTCTCTACGCTATTATTTCAAAATAATTCCAAGGAAAATTGAAATTCCATGAAAATCAATTGTTTTCTTGAATTAACACATTGTTAAAGCATTTCTGAATATTTTTATTAATGATGTGTCTTTTGTTTGCAGGTTTTTAGGAATCAGTAACAACCATTGTAAATAAAACGTGAGTAATAGATTTTAAGTTATTATGACAAAAAATAAACTAGAGAAAGTAGGTCCTCGAAATTGTATGCTACTTTGGAAAATTCGAATGAATTCCATTAAAAAAATTTATTCATGATTTTTAAATCAATAGTTCAATTACACTTCCTTACTTGAAACGGCATGAAAGCAATTTTAAGCTTCCGTTCGTTGTTTATTTCATGCTATGCTATTTTTCAATAAACAATGATGTGAGCAAATCAGGTTTAAATCAAAGTACAGACATGCTGGAAGCTATACAAAAATATCTAAGAACGAATATGAGAGTAAAAGAAATTAAAGCCGTAAGAACGTTTATTCTGCATTCAAGATTTGGCAGATATATTTTTAGTAGTGAGCAAAAGTGTGCATTCGTATTATAATAAATTTGTTAATCTGTACTATACTACTACTAATAAAATACTTAAACTAATTAATATTTGCATACTTTTCCATACTCAAAAAACAATATAGATATATGTATATATATATATATATATATATATATATATATATATATATATATATATATATATATTCACGCTATTGATCCATGGGAAATTACGTTGCTCATCAAAACTACTCAACAAAAAAATAATCTTTTTGTATAATGAGACACGAATTCATTGAAGCAAAAATTAACAAACACACACACAAATGCTACTTCGAGGGTGTGTCATTAAGTTCGTAGAATGGTGGTAAGATGTGCAAATAAAAATGCGAATTTCGTTTTCTTTTTCAATATATTCGTCGGCTACTCTAATACATTTTTCCGATCTTTCAATTAGTTTTTGTATACCTACCTCCTGAATAAATGTTTTGCCTTTGTCGGAAAAGTAAGCCGAAACTGTATCTTTGAGTTTTTCATCGTTTGAAAACTTCTTCTCACGGAGCTCCTTTTTCAATTCATTGAAAAGATAATAATCTCTGGGAGCCAGGTCAGGGCTGTAGGGTGGGTGGAAGCCCACTTGAAACGGGGGGTTAAGGGTTTGCACTTGTGCAACTTTTCTTATAGTTTAACATCTCGAAAATATAGTCCCAAAATTTGAATTAAATCAGAGCAAAACTCTCGAAGTTATTGACTATTAAGTCCCATCTCCTCTATCATTGTACCTCCAACGGGTTGGAGTATAGTAAGTCATATCTCAAAACCACTTTTTAAAAGTCCGTGTTCAACTGCCATTTAAAAACCACATTACCGATTCATTTCAAACTTGGCACACACTTTCTACATGTAAAATACGAGTGCTTCCTCAACGTTTATTCTGCATTCAAGATTTGGCAGAGATATTTTTAGTAGTGAAATTTTAGATTTTTTTACTTTAAAGGGGTTTTGCACTTACAAAAAGACCACATTTTTCGTGAAAAAGAGCAGTTTTCACTTCAAATGACCACCAAAAATTTAAAATTGAAAAAAATAATAATCAAAACGTTGGGGGAGGATTTGATTATACTTTGAGTAAATTTTAATGCTCTTTGATTTCAGATAAGTTTCAGCTGAGATACAATGAACACCGTAAATCGTCTTGTTCCAAAGACATTCTTGAAAAACATTTGTCCCAGGTTTGTTTGTCAATATTTTCGCATAAAAAATTACAGTATCTTATTGAAATGACACTTAATAATGTACATAAGGTTTAAATAAATTGGCTTCAGCCATATTTCTAAAACAAATTCGTAAAGAAAGTGGTTTTCTCATGCTGAAACCCTTACCCCTCCCGTAAAAAATGCAGCCAACGCAAAACGAATCTTGTGAAAAGGTGCGTCATCGTGCAAAAGTAGGACAGCTTTGGTTAATTTTCCTCTTCGTTTTTCTTTGATGTTTTTTGACCGCTTTGGAATTAAAGCTTAGAATTCTCCGGCTACGGAGACGCCTTTGTTTTTAAAATCGGTCAGCAGGATCCCTTTTTAGTCCCAAAAAAACGTTCGACATGACTTTTTCAGCTGGCTGTGACGTTTTTTTTTGTGCCACTCCATAGAATCCTGTTTGAAATTGGCTTGATTGAAATAAAACATGCTATTCAAACTTATGATGTCTCTAAACTCATTACGTTTCATTAAAATACCCTCATTAATAACCTACATACTCATTCCGCGAACTTAATGATCCACCCTCTTAGCTATTGGACATACAGATGTTATCTACTGGCAGATTGTGAAATTTATTTCCGGACTAACAAAATGGTGCATTGCCATTGAAAATTGACATTGTACTTAAAAAAAATTTATTTCGAGTCGGAAACTTGCACTAAAAATATATTCATATCCTTGTGCAATACAAATTTTAATATAAGTTTCATACACACTGATGAAAAAAAGCTTCCGAACAGGCTATAATTCCTTAAGAAATCTATTCAAAACTCTTACTGACTGAATGGAGCCAATTTTCTCGTTTAAAATATTGTTTATGAATCCATGATAAAGTATTTTAACAAAATAAAGTAAACAAATTCAACCGTCATTTTAAACAAGAAACAAAATTACGTAAAAATTCCAAAAGAAGATGTTAAAAAGTTTCTGACCATTTGTAAATATTTCCTGGAAAAGTTCATACGATTAATTTATTTATTTTCAAATTGAGTGAAAATAATTAGTCCCTTGCTTTTTATGAGGCATAGACTCTACTAGATTTTTTGAAGTCTTGGAAAATTTGGTTCCATCCATCTTTTAAAGAACTCTTAAGCTTAGGAATACTTATAATTCCACCCCTTTGCCTTATGTTTTTACCCAAGCAAGCCCAAAAGTGCTCAATACAATTAAGGTCTGAGCTTTGTGGTGGGGTTTCAAAGACGCGCTGGCAGCTGATGAACAATCCAAGCTTTGTGCTTGGGATCGTTATTTTGGTCAAAATAAAAACTACTTATGGTATTAAACATTTCGGCACATTGTTTCAATAGTGTCAAGTAAATATCTTTGTTCATTGTAGTGTCAATAAAAACAAAATTGCCAGCACCACTTTAATTTATTGCACCCCAAACCGTTGCACTTTTTCCACCATGCTTTACTGTACAATTTAAGTTTTTAACCCAGAACACTTTGTTGAATTGCCGCCACGCTCTTTCTTGAATTTTATCACTTCTGAACAAATTATACTAACTTTCGTCAGCAACAATCACTTTTTTCAAAATTCTACCCCTTTATTTCTGAATCTTTTAGCGAATTCAAGTGTCTTTTTTCTGTTGATTTCATTTAGTAAAGGTTTCTTCCTTCAAACCCTTAATTTAAGACCGTTCGCATTCAATACTTTCCGTTTTGTAGACGCGTGTACTTCCTTTTGGTTGAATTCTTTTAATTTCACAGTTAACTGGGTAGCATTTAGTTTTGGATCTCTTTTTATTTCTCTAAGAAGAAATTTTTTATCACTTTTCGCTAATTTCTTTAGACGACCAGAACGTTTTTTTTGTCTTCAATTAGTTCATCAATACAATATGTTTTGCAAATATCAAATACAGTTGTTGTGGTTGAATTCTCACAGAAACTTTAGCCTTTTACTCGATGAAAAATCACCAAAAAAAACGAATGTTTATAACAGTATTCTTTCCTGTTTTGAGTGGCATTGAGATTTTTTAATTTATCAACAACACTAACGCGAGACAATTTGCAGCAGCCGATTTCAAATTACCTACTGACGGTCAAGAAATGCGTTTGCCATACAGATCAATTTTTACCGTTATCACAACAGTGTTAGGAAGGTTATCTGTAAGCTGTTCGAAAACTTTTTCACATCTTTTCTTGGAATTTTTAGGAAATTTTGTTTGCTGTTTAAAATAACGATGGAATTTCTTTATTTTATTTTGTTAACATACTTTATCATGGATTCGTAAATAATGTTTTATGTGAGAAAATTGGATCTATTTAGTCAGAAAGTAGAGTTTTGAATAGATTTCTTAAGGAATTATAATCTGTTCGGAAACTTTTCTCTCACCAGTGTATCACTAGTTTGAAAAACAATCGCAAATATTTCATCTTTCTCAAAAGTAAACACACAAATTATATACAAAACCAAAACACGTGACCGCCAAAAATTTCAAATTCATTTTATATGTAAAAACAGGAAATATATATTTAGCTACATTCATGTTTAAGTGTAGCAGGCTAGTTGTCATGTGTGTAATAAACAATAAATTCGAACTATTATAATCGCTGTTGAAATTAAGCCCTATGTGCTTTCGGATTAGTTCTAAAAATAAAGTTTTGAGATAACAAGCACCGAACTTATGAAACTTCGCTTTTCTCGCTATCATAGTACATGTCCTTCGAGACTTCCAGGTATTTATCGAGATATTAGGTCTGTTCTCGTACTACGATTAATTGCGATTAATCGCGATTAATTGCAATGAAGCTGTTCCCGTACTCCGTTTTACTGAAAACTGAAAATTTCCCCTCTTTCAGTAAATTTCAGTAGGGTCTGAGCTACTGAAAAATACTGAAAAGTGTCAAACGGAGTAAATATGTTCAAATGTGCGCGGCAAGCAAAATATTTTTTGCGTAATGTTGCTATGAAGGTCGAATATTTTTGTGGCGATAATTTATTACCGCTTAGGATGACTTTATAATCACTATTGTTCTCCCAAAAACCGAAAACGGACACTTTCGGTTGTCAATTTTCAGGAAATACGATGAGAGCGTTCCCGTACTTTTCATGAAATTCCCCAACACATGATTCAGCAAAATTCAGTAAAATTCAGTTACTGAAAGTACGGGAACAGACCTATTTTTGATTATAGCCAAAGCATAAAACTACACACTTCGTCGAAACTTTATCAAAACTTTGCCTGATTGTTTACAAAATTCAATGTTTACGGAAAGACCTTGAAATATCGTCATTACAATCACTTGGCTGCCCCAAATTCCCAATTTCTCAGCTACATTCTTGCTTATCTTTTTGCACTCCACTCACCAGCGACGTCATTCATGATTATCGTCTTTCCCCAACATTGATCTGAACAAAATATTTCACACTCATTGCAAATAAATTCCCCTCTCTCGCGATATTATTTGAAAGTGCATATTTCGTGCCCCCTCGTAGTACTACTGTACGTGTAGCAAGCGCCATATGAGAACTTTGCGGCAATCCCGCTCGCGCGACCGCTGCTTTGCAATGAGGCTTTCGCGTTTTTCATCAATGAAATTTTTCGCGAAAGCCCGGTATGAATCATCTTCAGCCAGCTAAGTAATCGGCCGGCGCAGCTTACCGTGTGTGCTTTTGATCTGATCAGTCTCAATCATTCAGCTTGAGTGGCGGGCTGCGTGCGCGATTTGGTGGTTCGTACTACGGGCTAAGGACTCGAGTAACTGTAGCAGGATTCGAGTGCTTTGCAAAAACGGATATTATTCAAAAATTTAACAACAGCTTTTCGAACTAGTTAAAATAATACATGTCGACTACTCCCCATATTGTGTGTCTTGTGAAGTACATCGTGCACGTTTAAATTCAATGAGTGTTCGTTGAAGAGTGGTATTACTCATCACCTGTTAAAATCAAGTGATAAAATTCGAATAGTTTAAGCTCAGACAGAAACAATATTTTACCGATAAATTCATCCCAGCAAATCCTCATCTCCCAGCCGTATTTGAATTACTCATTGGACTACACCAAAACAGTGAATTTTTTTAATAAATATTTCCTGCAGCGATTCAACCTATTTTTAGTGAATGACTTTTTTACGAAAATCCAGTGTCTATGCGAATTCCAAGAAATTTTCTGTGATTGTGAATCATCTCGTTTTGTTGTTTGTTTCATCATTTTTAAAAACTTCATTGCTGGTCGTCGTGAAACGGTCGCTCCAAACTTATTTATGTTTCCGATTGACGACCGACCACGCTCAAGGACTTTCAATTACCCCCAGCGATTCAGTGGCTTTGAGAGTTTGTAGAATGTTGCTAACGCGTAATCTGGGGAATTCCAAGTAGTGCAATTCGCATGACTATATTATCCTTGAAACACCGGACTAACGTTATTTTGAAACAATCGACGTGCATGTCACCAACTTTGTGACTAATAGGCACGAGTAATGCAGACAGTCACCAAAGCCACCAAAATACGTTGATCGGCGACAGCGATCTCTTTACGTAATTTTAAAGCAGACCATACCCCCCCAGAATGCTTGATGGCCGCCCGCTCAACCATCTTCTGTGGTTTTTCTAAGAAAATCGTTTCTGGTTTTGACGATCGCGAATGTGATTCAAGCGAATGAAGTGATTATTTAGTGTTAAAGTGCATTGGTGAATTTAAGTAATGTGACATCAAGGCGAATATTTAAATTACTATGCAAAGTGCGAATTTTATGTTAAACGGTTTTAGTCAACAAGTGCGCATGGTAAAATTCGCGCACGCCGAGTAGATTTTTGAAAGCGAATGCTTTTCAAAATCAGCAGCCATTGGAATATGTACAAAAATGACCCGGAAATCGAGTCGACGTCGAAAGATGGTGATGCCAAGCTGGAAGAAAAGGACACGGAAAAAAGTTTAAAGAAAGGCAAGGATGAGACGGAGGAGCAGCGCTTTGATCGGGAGATTGAAGAGCTGTTGGGAAGCAGTACTTCTACCAGTGATAAGAGTAACAGTGATGCTGCAGACAGTGAGGCTGAAGAAGAAAATAATCTGGTGATGGTGCCGTCAGATCCGAGTGAATGGACTGCCGAGCATATTGCTAGTTGGTTGAAATGGATCACGAAAAAATTCCGAATCGATCCTGAACCGGATCTATCGCGATTTCCCACGACCGGGAAGGAGTTATGTTCAATGCCCAGAGCGGACTTTTGGGTTTGTGCAGGATCACGACAGGGTGGAATAATTTTAGCGAAACATTTTGCGCATTGGTTGTATAGTGGCACAGGACGTGCGACAAGCCCGTTTCTAAATGATGACGAGCCAAGTAAGTAATGGTTGACAATCAAACCGATTCGTCAAACTTCTGATAGAAGTAATTGAACTTTTTCGTGGTTTCCTTCGGATCGTTGTGAGAATGTGATTGGAATTTTTCAGTTTTGTACTGTCTTTAGTTTTTAATTAATTGAATAATTCGTTTGAAAGTGCATAGATCATTCAATAGTTTCGATACTCGTTTACGGTGAAAGAAAATTTGAACTATTCAAAAGCTAACTTCGCCGACGGCCGTCGGCATTTTCAAAACATTTTCACTCGGAATAATTGGGCTAAAAACGATATTTAAACCCACTGAACCTACGGTGATGACCCATTACGACCTATTCTCCTATATTTTATAGCAATTGTTCATATTTGTGTTTTTTTAAAGAAAATTTTGGTATATTGTTTTCGTCAATGTGTTGAGCGAAATTCCTCTCAATTCATATGAACTGTGTTCCGCGAATAATTTTTAATTTAAGAAACATCTAGGTACATTTGCAATAACAAAATTAAGGTTTCTACAAAATGTTCAAGGAATCTTCTTGTTGTTTTTGTTTAGATCAGTAGAGTGAGTGCACTATTAGTCGACCCTCAATCATTTTTTGTACTTTCACGCAATAGAACTATCCATAGAATCACGGGTTTTTCTTTCGCTAGCACAAAACCCGTGTTGTTTCTCGTGTAATTAGTATTAAATTTTCCTTGCAGCAAATCAACATTTGTTCTTAATAATTAACTCTATGAAAACTGCTTTCGCATCAGTAGCAGGCCCCTAAAATTCAGTTACTTGCCTCTTTGCATTAGTATCCGGCCAAGTTACAATTTTTTTTATTTTTCAAAAAAAAGTCAACGAAACTTAAATAAAAACATATAAACTTTGAGATATTTTGTACTTATTCTTCTGAAAAAATATCTAAAATGCAAAATTAATTAATTACTTAAATGATTCTAAACTTATGACTTAATAGTTTTTTGCAAGTTTTCTGTCCTTGTTGGGTTCGACATATCAAAAGTCAAGAACAATAGCGTCTACTTGTGCAAAAAAATATGAACAGTGTTCGTGGTAGTCAGTTTTATGCAGATATGTTGTTTTCTATATCGTTTTCCAATTTCCAATGAGACAAAAATTGCATAACTTCAAATTTCCTAAAATAGTTGTATTCATTTTTCACCAAGGATGAACCGTATACGGAATATAGAAGATTAAAGATGTTTCACATATTTTTTTAGATGCTTTCTCGTAGCTCAGAGGATGTAGGAAACAGCATTTTACATGATATCATGCATGACAGCTGTCGGAGCTAATATTGTTTAGGTCGTCCACTTATACATTCTTATGAATCACTTTCTTATGTTTTTCTGCGTCTGGTTTGATCTGTTTTCTATCATATGTCTTGTCCTTGAATTTAAATTGTTTTATTTTTGGTGCGAGATTTTATTCTTAATTTTTTGGCGTTTCCTATTTATTCTTTTTTTTAACTGTATACTTAAAAAAATGCTTGAGACAATAGTGCACCAAGTGCTCTATTGCTTTGTGGAATCTTTAATCCCTTCGTTAAAGTTTCGTGGGAAAATGCATACTTTGATAGGTTTGTTGAGGCTGACGAGCACGATCTACTTAGTAAAGGAGAACAGGATATGCTTGTGTTTGAAGAATTTATCTGGATGTATAATCAAATTGATTAGAAATACGTACAAAGAAGAAAAATAAAATTTCATTTAAATTTATAGTAATGATAGAAGTTACTTGGTCCTCAAAAATTAGTCCTCAAAAAGTGTTGGGAATCGCTAAAGTAGCAGACAATGGCTCTGCAACTAAATTTTTCTTCTTAGATTCTGCCTGCTCAATATCAATTCTGATTCCCTGTTTGGCAAAATCTTCTGACACTTCTTTGATTACACTTGAAGTAATAAAAAATATATCAATAGATATTCATAAAGGATATATATATTGGCAGTTGTCTCTTCATTTGCATCTTACAATCCACTGCGTAAAAATTAAAGGGGTAAATTTTGCATTTTCTGAAACCATTTTAGATAGTTTCTCTAATAATGGTCGCAACTACACTGAAAAAAATCCACATAGCACCCAGAGCCATGTAACATAGCGCATTATTTATGGCCCCATACGCCATGTACATAGTACTCTGAGCCATGCAATATGGCTCCCAGCGCCATAATGTCAGAATCTACATAGCGCGTGGTGCCATGTTACATGGCGCAGCATTTATGGTGCCACACGCCATGTACATAGTACCCTGAGCCATGCAGTATAGCTCTCAGCGCCATAATCACATGGCGCAGAAATTATGGCCCCACACGCCATATTACATGGTGCCATGAACCATGTAATATGGCTCATGGCACTACAATTGTAACTCGCAGCCATGCTGTGTGAGGAGATGTATAATGTCAGCAAGCTTCTTGAAGTTATTTATCTCTCGGGAATTTCCAGTTCGGAGCATCGAACTGAGAAGACTCGTGGCGTTTTGTTGGATGTGAACTGGATCATCTTCAGATGCACTGACAAAACACATAGCGCCAGAAGTCATAATTTATAGACTTCTGGCGCCATGTACATAATCGATTTCACATAGTTCCACACGCCATAGTGCATAGGAGCAGACGCTATGCTTATAGCCCTCCACGCCATGTACTATAGTCCTCCACGCCATGTACTATAGTCCTCCACGCCATACAGTATAGTCCTCCACGCCATACAGTATAGTCCTCCACGCCATACAGTATAGTCCTCCACGCCATACAGTATAGTCCTCCACGCCATGTAATATAGTCTGCCACGCCATGTACATGGCGTGGAGGCCTATGTACTTTTCGCCATGTATTATGGCGTGTGGCGCCATATTTTATCACAATCCCTAAATCGACTATGTACATGGCGCCAGAACTCTATAAATTATGGCGTCTGGCGCCATGTGTTTTCTCAGTGTACTTCATAGTAAATGCTTTATTTCATGTTTCATTCGCGAACTATCTTCTACTAATCCTGCTTAAATATACTGACACTTATAGGCTGCAAAATGTGTGCTGTGTTTGGTAGAAGCGAGAATACTACAAAATACCTGCTTCATCACAAAACTGGTTTAATTGCATATTTATGGACATCAAGTAGCAGCAAAACAGGCTTCGGTATTTGTTGTTTCACGAGCCAACTACTGGCACAGTTTGAAAAATATGCATTAAAAGTTTCGTTCCACATCCACCCAGAGTCCATATACCCTGGGACCCATCCATTGAGTACGATGTCCAAAATATCTTTAGGAAAGCGTCTGTATGGAAAAAATTACTAAAGGTGGTAGTAGTTTTCCACCAACCGCAAATGTTAGTAATATTGTGATTACATCCTCTTCTCTACCTACTTTTCCCTGGGAATCATTTTTACAGCACTTAAGAGCAATTACATTGTCGGTTTTAGGGCAACCACAGAAGCTAGTTTCGTCACCATTAAGGACTCGCTTGGGATTAAGTAGCAAAGAGTCTTAGTTGACTAATCGAAGAAATTCTTTGAACCAGTTCGTGATATACTGAGTTATATGCCTTTTATAGAAATTCTCTTAAACGTAAAAAATGACTTCATCTAAAAAATGACTTTAGCCAGGCTCTTTCAGAACGAATATTTTTAAAAGGATTCATCCTTGGTTCATCCTTGACGAGTATTCAATGAGTTATTATGCTTCAGAGATACCTTAATTCAGTAATGGCGGTTTCCTCCTGAATAGAAAATATGGAACTTGCATCTTTTTCTTTTTCGTCAGTAACGACAAAGTGACCGACTATTGACGCATGTCCGACTTTTGTTACGCTTACCCTATATCGACATAAATATCATATAGAGTTTTTTGCAATGAAGAAAAACTTTCGTAACCAAAAAGTGCGTTGAAGATGATATCACGCAACAAGAGAAAGAAGGAACGACTACAATGGACTAAGTCCAGCAAATTTCCTCGATAATCATAGTAAAATGAAATGCTCGTCAAAAGTCTCTACACGAACATATACAGGGTGTTTCATAAATAAGTGCACTGCTATATGTCATCGTGTAGGTTGTGAAGTTGCAAGAAAAAAATTGTCCGGACACTTTGCCAAGTGGAGCTTCGTTTGGGAGGAAGAGGGGGTTAAACAATTTTGTAATCTTTTAAGACCTGCCTGCCTTTTTTAGCCCGTTGTGTCTGTAATATGCATTCTAAGGCGGACGCTAAGGTGTCTCTTAGTAGAAAATCATTTTACCTTTCAAATTATTTGTAAATAAATTTCCTACCCCTCTCACATCAAAAGCTACACGGTTTCAAATTTAAAAAAAAAAATATATTTTTTTGAAATTTTTCATATTTCACAATTTTTCTCGCCAAAATTCCATAAAATGGTACATTTTTGTTAATAAAATTAAGATTGCCTAAAGTGTCACCTTTAGTTTGATACCTAAATGTCTATACCTATTTTCAAGCATTTCTAAATATTTATCAAAATCTAATTACTTCCATCCAATTTCACATTTGACTTTCGCATATCGTTTTTCTTACCAATTTTGAAAAAAGGAAGAAATAAATTCCAAAATTTGCTTTTTACATGAACATCGTATCTCTTCCGACAAGAAATAGGATTTATCTGCCCTACTCTACTTTCCAAACGCATTTCAAGGTCGAATTGCTGACAGGACGGTTTTTGCATTGCTTCTTAAACACTTGAATGCACATCAAAACGGATCTTAAGAGTACTTAATGAATAGCGGCGAAAATAATTAAGCCGGTGTTTTCCAAGCTCCTTTTTCAGGTCCATACTCTAAATACAAATCATTTGCCCGTCGATGTGTTGAGAAGTATCCTATAAATTTAGCCAACATAGTTTTGGGTAGTATTGTCATGTACAATTTTTGAATATTTGAGTGCTCGCATTCACCCACACTGGGCGCAATATGAAATCGAGTAATAAATGCAATTTTTTTCTTTGTTGTCGCTTTTTATTTTAGTTTGCTATTTTGTTTTGAATAATTACCACAATTTCCATGCATTATCGATCGAAAAGATTAAAAGTAAATATAAACGTTTTGAAACAAACTCTCAAAATTATTACCGATTATCTCGCAATCAAAAACCGGGAAAACTTCTCGGAATTTTGATGGTTTCCCACAAACGACATCCTTCTCAATCCTATTGTACACTTGATTCGATTCAAATCCTTTTGTTTACCGGATTCAGCTCAATCACTTCTTCGAATCCTTCTCTCTCACATCACTATGTATCCAAGTTCAAGTGTCAGATATTCCTTTATGTCACAACCGGGCCCGAATGAAAAGCAATAAAAGTCAACTGTTTGCGTATTTCAAAATATCCCGCTGCGGGATCAACAATATTTCGGCAAGTTAATTAAATGATATCGTCTTGTACTACTTAAACTTCATTATTATTCTGTTCTACGGCACAAGTTGGCAAGAAAATGTCGGCCGAAGTGGCTTAGTATGTTGTTTCGTTTCGTATCCCCGTAAACTTGATTCGTTCATCTCATAGTCATTCGGAATTCAAACGTTGTGTTGTAGGTTCTGGGGAATGTTTTGTTACATTGAAGCATAAAATTGCGATTGTAAATAACTGGGTTGTTGTAGATAGTATATTTTATTGCAATTAGATAGAACGTCCAGAACTAATATTTTAATTATTGTTTAGAGTTTTTATGGAATGTAAAAATATATAGAATGTTAAAAATTATAAAATTCTTAACTTATTAGTAACCTACCTTATTTTTTGTTAGTAACTTTTATTTTTAGCGTATTTAATTATGCATGCGATTTATTGTTGCTAAAAAAATTATTTATCAAAAGTTTTGATAATTTTGGTTGTTCTACACTGTTTTCAGTTTTCCAATCCGAGAGTTGAGCTATTTCTTTAAGTTCCCTGTGCAAGCAAAAATAGATAAACAAATCTGGCGATTATTAACAAATAAATTAGCACAGACTATACACAAACAAGACCAAAAATCGACTTGAAAAAAAAAATATTTCGATCCAGGACTCAAAAGGACATTTAGAACAACAAATTTAGGTACCTCACAACCAACGGCAACACTATATTTTATGTAAATTTAACAAAAATTCACGACAGATACATTGCATAATGTTACAGGGTGACATAAAATCGACCGGGTTAAGTGAATGATAATATAAAACCATTTACCCCCCAGGTTGAGTTCATCACAGCAGGATGTCGGCACACGTTTAACGAATGAAAATCCCACCGTCCGGAATGAGGATATTTATTTGTTCAAAGCCAATAAAGATCAGGAAGGAAGACATCGACTACCAAGCAGGAAGGAAGGAAGGAAGGAAAGAAGATAAAAGAGACGGAAGAGGAAAATCACAATCGACGGAAATGAGGAAGGAAAGAGAAATAGACACGTACCGGAGCTAAAGATTTAGCGAATTATCGTGCATTATATCTGAGACGAAATCTGTTTACAATCTCATTTCCAGGATACCTTATACGGTGTCCGTTTGATTGTTCGATTCGAAATGAAGATTTCATCGACTTTTTCTTTGCAATTGCAATTTATAGCTGTCGATGATTCGGATAGAGAAGGTATAGCTTATTCGAGACTTTCATTTTGCGGGCATTAGTTTTCGGACTTAATCCCATGATTGGCTAGACATTTCCTGGTAGCGAAAGAGAGAGAGAGAGAGACAGTCGATAATCGAAAAGGAAAAATTACAATTGTTATTCCTCGGAGAATTGAAACCCTTTCAACGAAGCGCTTGTATGATTCTTGACCGTTGTTGGCGGGAGAGAAGATAAAACTGCTCAATCTCGGGCATTAAATGAGTCAATTACCTGATTTATCGGAAATGAATAAATCTTCACCTTGGGAAAGATTCTTATCGAAGCATGGTGTGGAATGGAAAGAAGGAAGGGTGATTTCAGATTTATGTGGGGTTTTTCGCATTGCAAGTGTTGTGTTTTAGTTTTACTGCTCGTTGCCGATAAAACTAGTCATAAAGATTGTATAAAGATTGTATTGGTAGCTAGGATGAATTTTGAGAAAAGTTTTCTTAGGATGAAAGATCATCGAGAGTGAAGTGAAGACTGAAAAGTGTTGAAAGACAATATTTTTGTTGGATCAATTTCTGTATATGTTCCAACAATGAATATCTTGATTTTTTCGCACGAGAATCTCAATTTTTGAACGGCTTTGGCGGAATTTTATAGATCAAGGCTCACCTTTGGCATGTATTCACTTGATCAGACGGCTATTTCTGAGTCATTAGCATCGATTCCTCATCTGCCGTAGTAATGCTTTTAATGATCTATCAGTTAGAGTGTTTTTCGAGCGATTTGAGTGAATTTGCCAACAAGGTCTCTATTTGTCAGTTTCCTTGACGTGGTTGTGCCTCGTAGGCTTTGAAGGATATTCAATACCGTGATCCTTTTCAGCGCTTTCTCTGCCTTCTTTGAACAAATTGTGCCAGTGAAGAACCACTTGTTCTGGACGATTGAACTCCTTTTTCTTCTTTTCCTCTTTTTCAAACCCCCTTTTACATTTTCAACGTTACATTTTCAACGTTAGCTTCCATTTAAGAAAATAACACAAATAGAAAAAAAAAAATAAAATAAACAAGCGACTGTCAACTACGGCAGAAGATATTAACATGAAAGTCGAAGTACATATGTAGATGTCACCTAGGCACCGAACAACCTAAGAAAAAAATCAACTTGTTCCGACAAGCCACCATACTTAAGTTAAGCGAATTCATAGGTTTTCCAGCTCGATTTTCATAATTTTTTCGAGTCGAATTCATAAATTTCTGATTGCAATTCATGCGAGACCCATTCTTCGCTATTCAAAGCATTCACAAATTTTGCCACTTTTCTACGTTTTAAGTTGAGCTTAGAGTTAAATGGCCTTGAAAATTAATGAACTTTTCCAAGCAAAAACAATCAGAAATTGGTAATTTGACCGGAAAAATTATGAATTTGTTCCAATAGTCTTGGAATTGATTTCGAAAAAGGCATTAGGTTGAGGAATATATTCGTAGCGTTTTTATCAAAGAGTTTTATTTGAACAAAAAACAATAATTATTACAATTAACTAATCAATCATGTATTCGCTGTTGCTGTTTATCACCTACTCCCACCTCTCGACAAACTCGGGAATCCCCTTCCGCCAAAAAACGCCCGGACAGGTGTTGAAGAAGTTGTTAAGCCAGTTTTTGAGGTCCTTTTCGTCATTCAAATTAATGCTCTTTATTTAGTTCGACATTGAGCGGAACAGGTGGTAATCGCTTGGTACCAGATCTGGAGAGTACGGCGGGTGCTAAAGAACCCTCCCACTCGAGCTACGGAGTGCGTCTTTGATGGCTTGTGTGACGCCGGGCCTGGCATTGTTGTAAAGGAGAATGATTTGGCCTTGTCGATCGGGTCTCTTCAGTTGAATTGCCTCATTTAGGTGGCGCAGTTGGGCAATATAAAGTTAATTGTGGATCATACTGTTCCTCTCGAGCATCGCCCAATGCAACATACCTTTCCAGTTCCACCAAACGCAGACCATAGTCTAATTTGGGTGGAGATCTTGCTTGACTCTCGACTTTGGCGTATATCCTGGAGCCCTCTACTCTTTTCTTTGTTTCATATTGACGTATATGCAGCATTTCTCATCTCCCGTGACGATTTGGTACAAAAAAACATTGCTCGTGTCCTCATGTTGAGAAGCAATTTGACGGCGATTTTCTTGGTTACATCATGGGGCATCCATGCTCCTAATTTTTCGAAAAATCCTATTGAATGAAGATGATTGAGAATCGTCTTCTGATCGCAGTTCATTTGTTTGGCCAATTCACTGAAACAATGATGGCGACCGTCCTCCTTCAAAAGTGCTTTGAGACGCTCCTCGTCGAATACCAAAAGTCTTCCGTTGCGAGACGAGTCAAACACCAATTGCCAATCATCAAATAATCAAAATAAAATTGCGCTATGAAATCAACCTTCTGTTACTCTACTCTTCAGAGCCTATGATGCGACCATCCACTGGGTCCATTCTGCTTTATCAAATAGGATTTTTTCAGTTGTTTAAATACGAGAAAGAGCATACTATTCTTGAGTTTTTGATTCCTCCAAATTAGCTCTGTTGGAATAGATAGCTTCTTTCCGAAATTTTAACATGGATGCTCAAAAAATCAATACAATAAATTTCGTATATAGGACAACGGCAATACCATAAGCGTTTCGCATAAACTATCCTTCCATCTCTTGAACAAAAAAAATTAAGATAAACTATGAATTGAAGAGTCGAACAGAGCAATCTCCCTCTTGTTGACTAGAAATTAACAACAGTCCATTATATAGGTGTGCACAATTTATGATCGCATATCACAGCACACATATGATGATAAAATTTATCTTACAGTGGCCAAAAGGATGAATAAAAAAAAATTATTAAATTACACATAATATTAAATAAATAAACTACAAGTATATGATCCCCTATTTTCATTTAAAAATTTTTAAATTAGTTTAAGTGTTTTTACCGAAAAATGTAGAGCATGTGTAAGTTATTTCATAATTTTTACCCGAAAATGTTTTTTTTTTAATTAAAAATATTCCTAGAAAAAGATACTGTATGCTCATTTGCTTCAAGCATGTAGGTCCATGGTTCGAATCCAGGCACGGACGAGGGACTGTGGGCCGATTTTGATAGTCAACTAAGCTCTGATTATGTACGTAAGTCAGAACGGGGGTAAAATGATCATTTCACACTCGTAAAAGTTTCGATTATGAAAACTCTCCCAAAACGCCCAAACGGGACATTTTAGCGAGAGAACTTTGCTTTGCTCTACAATTCTCCACGGTGGCTTGCTGAAAATAGCCCCACCACAAGGCATACAATTTAATTGATCCTACTGTTCGTCAACTCGAGAAAGCCGTTGAAGAGTTTGTCTTGGAACAAGAAATGTTTTAGATGCCTTTTTCAAACCCATTATTTTGCTACTAACTGCCTAAAGCATGTCTGCGACCTTTTCCTATTAGGTTTTGTTTTTCGGTTTAGTGTTTTTCATAGCATCTGAGACACAAAAAGTAGTGCGTGTAATATGTGCTTAGAGTTTTTGTCTCATACTGAATTGAAAGGCTGCACCGTCAAGCTGGATTCCGCCCAATTATCTTCCAAGAAATCCGAGTTCTACGATATAATTGTGACGATTTAACGTCCCCACTGAAGACGATGATTGTCTTTAAACTGCCTAATTAGCGGATATCAATAAATTTCCCCTTAAAATGAACACAATATAGACGCTAAAAGAAATGCAAATAATACTCGGGTCGTGTACCAAGATTACTGATCAACTTTATCAGCATTTAATATCCTTCAAATATGATCCAAATAATCTTCTACCTCCACTGAAATTATGCCTTTCTGAAAAATCATGAATCAAATTCAAACATATTCATCCCTTCAGTTCTCAAAGTCTTATCTTCTCCCGTAATGAATTCCTACTTGAGAAAATCACTCCAAAAAAATATCATTCAACTCAACGTTCATCTGACTGCCACTCAACCACCATAGTCATATTATTTATCGCATCGCTCACTCATATCATAACCGCACAACGAACATCTAGTCCATAAGTCAAGTATTACGCCACCCAACAATCAAACCACCCCTATTTTAATAAAGTACCGTTTAATAGCGTAATAACAAACGATGAAAATATGATAATTAGGCTACAGTGTAATATCCGAATAGTAATCCTTGCACGTCTTGCATCCTGTGAAGTGTTAAATGACATACTGATAGACACAGTAGAACACAGCACCGGGTGGCAAATGTCCTTCGGCGTTTTCAGTAGTTTTCTGGTTTGGTGAAAGTGAGGAAGGTAAAGTCACGACATCACGGACTAAGGGCTTTATCCTGTGGCAGGTTGGCATATAATTGATTTGTTTTTTATTCATCAGATCATAGATTTGATTTGATCGCACAGCAGGACATATGTTTTAATGTTCCTTTTCACTCGAAATGGTCGAAGTTGTTTTGTTTTTCGGGGTGTCCTTGAGGTTTGGATAGTTTATGGGGTAGCTAGATGAAAATGTTGCAAAATTCAACTAAAAAAAAAATACAATACAGCGTTTGATTAGTAAATTCATTGGATTAGAAAATAGCTAATTATACTTGAATATATCTAACGGATGCTGGAATTGTGCGTAATTTTATTCGATAAAGTTTTTTTAAATATTGTTGAGTATTTGTTGCAGAAAAAAAGTCCAATCAAAATTTTGCCCACCCCCTTAAGGGGTCAGGTACACTTGGGACGTCCAGAAAAAGCTCTTTTTCAGGATTTTTTTTAAGACACACATTAAAGTAATAAATAACAAATGTTTTTTACTTAAAAGAAATATATTTGTAGAAGCTATTGTAATTTTTTTAAGGCACAAGGCTGAAAATTAGTCGAAATAGGGTAAATTTTCGAGGAGTCAAAAAAAAAAATGTTTTGCCGTGATCACTGTAGCTCGTCTCTGGATCATCCGAAATAAAAAAAAATCGGGGGTTATTAGTTAATGACATAGTGCTCCGGATGAACGAAGGACTTTGGCAGATTTTGATTTATCGAAAAATTGGGTTTTTGAAATTCAAAATTGTATTTTCGACCAAAATTTCACTCACATTTTCGGCTATTGAAAAAAAGTATATCGTCCAATCAAAATATCCTTCGTTCATCCGGAGGATAATTACATATAAAATAAGTGAGGAAAATTTCATGCTGATCGATAAAGCCGTTTTCAAGTTACAGTGATCACCGACTTCGAAAACATAGTTTCGAGAAAAATGCTTTTAAAGCATGCGAAAAACGCTTCATGCAGTAGAGACGACTTCATTCAAAGTTATTTATCTCCATCAAAAATTGTCCGATTCGTCTGAAATTTGCAGAAAATGCTCTTGAAATATGCTACTTTTAGAAAATGCAAAGAAAATAAAATCGATTTTCTCAAATTCCTAAGTGTACCTGCCCCCTTAAAATGTATCTTTATTCTTTCAAAGTGTACGCAATCTCCGATTTCTACATCCAATAGGAAAGCTCTTTTTCCGCGTCCTTAAGCTCCAGGGCAGGACAAATGGAGACACACACCAAATCAGTTACAGCTCAAAACCCATCGGAATCGGTTGTAATCAGTCCTGAACTTGACTAGTCTTTTCTATTTCCGGTCTTTTGTATTTATATTGCTAAAACCAATCAATCCTGTACAGTTCCGTGCCGTAGAACCTGCAAGTGAATCCAATTCGCTATTAAACAAACATATCTGAATACTAGAAAAGTGCTTGTAACGATGAGTGTTAGTGTCGATATGGGCGTAATGTGGCGCCTATCAGAAGATTTCAGTCGAAGATTCGGCGTTCGTGTACAACCGCATCATCATCACTATCATCATCACCATCATCATCACACGGCCGCCGCAAGATCTATGATTTATAATGGTACAAACATGTTCCTTCATTTAGTTTTTTATTCATCGCAAAACGACCGAATTTTCAAAGTAATTCCAGAGAAAACGTATGGCAACCAGTTTGTACTCGATGTGTATGAGATGTAGTTTTGGCAGTTGGTTTAAATTATTCGATTGATTTCCAAGAATTATCAAAATTATTTAGTCATCAGCATCATGATAGAGTCGCGCAAGCAAATGTAGTTTCGTGACGTGACGGTAGGTAGATTCATCATAGTTCGGAGATGAATTAAGAAAAATGTGATCTGTTGTGCCAAATGTTTTACTGGGCGTACATTTCCGGTAAATTTCGAGTGAGGGGGAATTCGAAAATTATAGGATTGCACTAATTAAAAATTGTATGGCAGGCGAAAATTAATTAATGAGAAAATAGAAAATGTCTCTTGGTAAATTCCGTTGACTTAAAAATCACCTTAAAAGGAATTAAATTATCGTGGGATCTTCAAATCTTCCACTTTGACGTCATAGTTACCATTCCAACTACTTGCTGTAAATCAAATCTTATGCATATAAGTCCACATAAGTCGAACATCACTACCCCATATTAGCTCCTTATCAAATCGACTTGCAAATAATCGCGATTCCCATGCAATTTTCAGATATCCAGCTCCAATCTAAATATATACTTGCACGTCGCTCTTAACACATCTGACACATATACGCGCCTTATCACCTGCTTTATTTTCATTAAACTCGTCGTCATCGTTTATCGCATATTGCCGCCGTCGCATTAGTTATCTACGATCAAATCTTGCGTTACGACAATCAGCTACAGTGCAAAAACTAACATTGTCGCGAAAAAAATATAATTTTCCGGAAATCAAACAGGCGCCGAACGTTTGAATAATTTTTCAAGTTGATTTGGCGCCACTTGGAGTAGATGTAGTTTGAGATTAAAAGAGATAAAATCGTTGGCAGTAGTAGTACATACAAATGATACAAAAATACATATAAATAACTTATGATTCATTCGTAGATCGAGTTTTGCGT
The DNA here is from genome assembly GCA_947369275.1 of Nemotelus nigrinus. Taxonomy (NCBI): domain Eukaryota; kingdom Metazoa; phylum Arthropoda; class Insecta; order Diptera; family Stratiomyidae; genus Nemotelus; species Nemotelus nigrinus. The sequence continues at coordinate 28,190,875 of OX376375.1, read as the reverse complement.
GAATCTTTGAGGCGACGATTGTTTTTCTTTTTCAAATTACAGCTAGAAAAAAATTATAAAACTTGCATCATTTACATACAAACGATCGTTGAGAAGTATTTAATTTTAAATTAACTCAGCGAAATAGAATATTTCGAAAATAGACGTTGATAAAAACTGATGAGGGGATTAAAAAGCCATTTAACGTTTATGTGTCATACACTATATCGGAGTGAAATTCGTGTTTCAATTGTTGGATAAGAAGAACTTTGGTTATCGAATTTTGCTGCAGACATCTCGATGTCTTGCATAATAGTTCATCAAACGATGACTAAATCATAAAGTAGAATCACATATGGATCTACCAAAATTTGGACATCAGTATGACAATGATATGAATGCCAATTTTTATTATATGCAAATTAATTGTTACACGTGACGTATGTGACAAATACAGCTCAGACATTTTAGAAAATCCCTGCCGAAAAAAATCCAGTCCAACGGAACGATTTTAATTGTGTGACGAGAAACACAGTGTGAAGATTCCATTAAAAAATCGTGCACCCAAAAAAGTTATTATAGGTACACTCGTTTTTCTTAAATATCCTGTTAACTATTGGCTTACGTGAATTTTTATTGCATCAAATTTATTGAGCACAAAAATCTGCATGAAAGCATCCAGACAAAGTTCACATGTTTCATTCAAATTTCCAAGGAACTCTGAAAGCCTCGTTCTTCACATATATTTATCCAGAGTTTAAAACAATTTTCTATTTTTTTTATATCTTTGATTATACGAATACCGTGGACCTTGGCATCAACTCCAATAAGATTGATCTTGTACTCTTCTCAAGAAAATACAAAACTCCTGAATTCGACCCAATTAGGTTGGGCGGCGCCAGGTTAAGTGTCAAGTCATAAAAAAAGTACTTGGGTCATATTCTGGACAGCAAGCTCAAATGGAAGGTGAATTTAGAGGAGAGAGTTAACCGATTTACGCCAGCAATGAGATTGCTGGGCAAAACGTGGGGTCTAAGCACTTCTTTAACGCACTGGATCTACACCGCGATAGTTAAACCGATCCTTCCTAATAGCTGCTTGGTCTGGTGGCCGGCAGTGAATAAAATTTACCTTTGGTGATATGGCGAACAGAGCTCAGCGGTTGGCGGTTTTCTGCAGTACAGGTGCCTCAATATCGACTCCTTCGTCTGCTCCCTACCTCCCCTTGACCTCTTTATTGGAGACACTGCCGGAAAAGCTGCTGTCAGGCTTAGGGAATCGGACACTACGAATCTAGATCCTTCGACCTCAGGCAGTATTGAGTGGGGTACGCAAGAAGCACTGACTAGTTGGTGCCCACTCTGTGCTTCGAGCGAGGATATCAAGTGACTGTGGGAGATGGGTAGGAATGGAATCAGTAAATGCGCGCAGCGACTCATACACCGAGCGAAAAAATACAGTAAAATCAAACAAATTATCGGTTGCTCTAACGATTTTCACTGTTAAAAGTCATCCAACAGCAAAAATTGTTCAATTAACAGCTATTTTTCAGTTGTTGATCTAGGAACGGATCGGTTGTTGAAACAACTGTAGCAACAGTTGATATGAACATAATTACTGTTAGATTTTACAGGGAAGGTAGTTGTGTGAACAGATAAAAATTTGTCATGAAAACAGAACTCTTGTTGATTTAACGGAAAAATAGTCTCATAACTAACAGTTGGTTTCTGTTGATTTGAAAGAATATTCAGTTGAAATAAGCAGGATGAGCTTATTTATACGCATTTTTCTTGAATGCAAAGCCATCCAAGCTGCAAAAAAAAACTTGATAATTCGATTAAACAATCATTTTATTTATGAAATGAAAATAATACCATATCTTTTTTTCTTGTAAATACTAGACAAATCATCTTGACATCCATAGTTTGGGAGCTTAATACATACAAATTTGTTTTTTTTTATATTGTAATGGCAAGAGATTTCACAAAAATTTTACAATTTTTTATTTCTTAGGTAACCTATGCCATCGCTCATGTTATAAACATGTAATTGTGAATTTCCGACTTAAATTGCTTTGAGCATATAAAAAACTAGTAAATTCGAAAGCACTTTTTTCGATATTCATACTTGAGCAGATATTTTCTGTGCGAACCGTTGACTTATCAAACTAGAATTTGAAACACTATTTACATTTAGTTCCAATGGCTGGGAAGAAGTTAAAGTCAAGTTGTCATCGCGAGCACTTTCTAAATGTCTATTTAGATGTTTTGCAAATGCCCATTTGCTAGAAAGGTGTTGGAAACAATTTTTTTCATAGCATTTGAACACACCGAAGTTTTTGAGTTTATGATCAGTTGTAAAGTGAGTCAGCAATTTTTTGACCGTTTCGAATTTCTTTTTGCATACAAAACAGCCAAACATTTTATATATTTTCCATTATAGTTTTTAAATGAGATATGAGCCCACTCACTTTTGGCTGATCTTCATCGTACTCGGTGTTGATATCAAAGAAAATTTTTTGAATAAATAACCAAACGCCACGGCAACATATAGGGTAGTGTAAATGAAAAACTTGGGAAATTTTGAAGCAAATATCTAGCGCTGCTAAAAACGATGACAACTTAAATTTAACTCCATCAATATAAACAAAATATTCTGTAATTTCCGTCAATTCACTTCCAATGACAATTACCATCGGTTGCAATGTTAGGTTTTCTTTGGAAAATCGTAGTCTCCTTTCTACAATCGATTCTTGAAATTTTGAAGGCAAGTCCATGTATAGAACGAAGCTGTCCATATCCTCTTGGATCGTTGGTTTTTTCCCTTTTTGCTCTAAACTATAACGTGCAGCAGGTGTTATAACCGCATTTAAAAGGCGGGCGATTATAAAATTCAAAGAATCTAAAAACAAAATGTATTAAGTTTCACCTTAGAAAATCTTTTTCAATGGCAAACTGGACTAATACTTCGATTATGCAGTAGCAAAATCAATTCCCTGGATGCTTTATCTTTAATGTAAATTTAAAAAAAATTAAATGGTCGAACTTTGTGAAATTCAAGTTTCAAAAATTTTAATATATTTTTCCCCCCAAAAAAATTTTTTTTTAAATACCCAAAAATGCATTTAATAAGCCCATTATATGACGCATCAACTCGAGTGCTTTATTTATTTTACTGCTACTTTTTTAAACTGGATAATTTGATTCGAAATAGCGTATACCTGCCGATTAGTCAGATTTTTAAAGCCCTCTAGCTCGCTAACCAGACTTATTACGGTAAACATATTTTGCATCTGGATCGAGAACATATATAGGAATAACATAATCAAATATTACTAAAATCGGAAATCTCAAAATTTTTTACCTGTCCGCTTCACGTGGAATGCCCCATATATGGGCTATCATACAACTACTCAATTTGAACTAAAACTGCATATATGCGATTGCTGCTTGTAAACGGTAAAGCCCTTAAGTTAATCTTTGAGTTTCGCAGTCATTGCTCAAATTACTTCAATTACAACCAACATATTCCGTAAAAAGTGGCCAGACTATAACTCACGCTGAACGTCCCATAACTCCCAAACTCCCATAACTCCCAACTGGATGACTGAAGGATAATGCTTAGGCAAATCTGATACCAGCTGGGTGAAGGTTGATATTGTTGATAATTCAAAAACAAAAAGATATGAAAAATGATTATGAGTAAACAATTTAAAGATCCATTCTTGTTTTTGTGAGTGAATACAAAACCCATTTAACACTGCAGTTGAGGCATTGCTCCGAAAGCTATATCATTTCATACGAATTTTCTATTGTACTATATAAAGCCTACTTTTTAGCCACTGATGTAGACAATTTTAAGAGAGAGATAAAAATACTCAACATACACAATGATTTTCCGAAATGCGAGTCATGAAATATATTTTGAAATCCTTTTAATTGAATTTTCTTTTACTGAAATTCCGTTTGTTCTTATTTCAATTTCGCGTTGAAACACTGACTACTGGATACGTCACCCATATGAAGTTTGAACGGATTTGTACTAACTGAGACCCAATCGTGCTTTCGGAACATATAACAATATGTATCCTAATTTCCTGATATTTGTTCTGTCACAGCATAAAACATACTGCAATATTTCCTCTCGTTCGCGAAACGAAAAAAAAATTAATCTTGCATCAGCTTCCTTTGCTGTTACTAAGATACTATTGTAATTACCTAGATGTCGTGTGGCTACTTTTTGCATGGTCATATTCATTTCCAGTGACGGCTCGTGACATAAATATTTGGGTCGGCCGAAAAGAAAGTTCTAATTTGTCAACTTAATTTTTTGGTGCTTGGTGAAATTTCTGTAAGAACAATAAGTATCTTATCTTAAAAAAAAATTAAATCGTCCAGCAAAAACCACGAGGAGGTCTACAGCACTCTCGCTAATGGACAAAAGGGTATTGGTATGATTGTTAAAAATGAAAACAATAAAGAGCAGTAAAAAAACCATGCTGAATATGAACTATGATCAAAGGGATGGTTGAATTGATAGAAGGAATTGCACAAAATAGGGCATTGTTACTCATAACTATTACTTAAGTATATCGATTAGAAATTTACCTTTTATAAAGAAATTAAAATAAATAATACATGCACAAATCATTATTCTTGAAGCACTTAATTCATCTTGCGTGCATAGCAATGTATAAACAATTCTTGATGAGCAATTGATTTAATTTTGAATTGCGATTCGCTTATTTCACCAGCCATAATCAGGGCTCCGTCTAAAGTCTGACCAATCAATTTTTTTCTTCAAAATTGAATTGCTCCAATTGTTCAATCCAAATATTAAAAATGTAATTTGCACGGCGATCATTACTGATAGTTAAGAAAAGGAATACCCGTTCTGTTATTTCGTCTTTACAGTCAAATCGGAAAATAACGGATAGTTGAGAAAAACAACTAATATCATTAGTTTCATCTACTTCCCAAAAAAAGCAATTTGCACTGTTAGTTTGACTGCTTATTTTATTACTTACTATTTTAATTATTGCGTTAATCAATTCATTGAAATCGTCTTTGATCATTTATAAATCTATTAAAATCAAAATCTTAGTTTGAAGCGAATTTAGCTAATTCTTTAACATTTCCCTAGTTGTTGGATTCTGCTATCTCATCATTGTCTCTAAATGCCATTTCCAGCATTGATAGAAAAATTATAATATTTATCCAATACCTCATCATTTTCCGATTTTCTCGCACGTTTTGATTTTTTTTACTAATACCGAATTTACCGAGTAATTTATGTTTCAAAGCCGAGTGGGCATGTTCTTTCTAAATTTGATTCTTATTTAGTGCGCGGCTAATATCCTAACATGTTAAGCTTTTTTGGGCCTAAATTTCCCATTTTCGGCCGTGGAGTGCTTAAACTTTTAAGAAAATGTTTATCTTGATATAACATGCGATTAAACTTATTTGTTAAAAGATGATTTATTAAATCACTATTTCTACTCACACATTCTCTGATACTTTCCATATCCATCTCCACTGCACACTTCTCAATTCTAAATGTATTCAAAGTTATTTTAATTCAAATTTTTATCTAACAATTCAAACTCACTATTTACCTAAAAAAACTACGAAAACTACACTCTTTTAAACAAAATACAGAATCAATTAAATCACTAATATAGCACATAAGACCACCACCGTTCTACTATCAAAAGAAATGCTTTCTACTATGAGTAAAAACGTACTTGACTTTCATCCCAGTACGATCCGATTTAAAAAAAATGTATTCCCTTTGCCATTTTTTCTTACATTTTGCTTATATTTTTATTTTCCACCTGAATGCGGCTGGCCGCCGAGTCTCTTGCATTGTCTCATCCATGCGCGGGGTGTAAAATTCTATACGAAACACCCAAATAAATAGCTGGTATGGAAACGAAGTCTCGAATGGAGGCTATCTGAAAAGTTTTGAGTGCCCTAGACTGTGCTTGGATACGGCCAATTTTCTTCGGCCGCGATTTCAGCCGTCGCTTCGCTCGGTTCTCGCGTGCACCTTGCTAGACATGTTCGCTGGGTACGATGCGGCCGCCGTTTCGCTGGGTGGATGATGTATTGTACTCGTATGTACATAATGCTTGAATGAAATGATTTAGATTAGGACTGTTGACCGGCCGTCGCATGAACGATACATTTTATTGATGATTTCCTCTCCATAGCCGCGTATATTAACTAGGATTTAAACGTGATTGAGATCAAAACAGTCCAACGCAAACAGGGTATTTATCCGTTTACATACTACCGCTTCGATTTTATTTCTGTTGTAGTCCAGTACTGTATACGCGGCTTATGGCAAACTAAAGATTGAATGAGGTAAATATAGTTAAGAGGAAGCTATATGTAGTAGCTAAGGGCTTAAAATCAATTATTCGTCCTTCCTATTTTTCATAATAATTTCCTACTTATGATAATTTTCTTGGTACGGCCGGGCCGACCTTGCCGCCCCTGACGAGCCGTCACTGTTCATTTCTCAAAACACTATCAAAATTTCTGCAATACTGTTTATTTTTGATAGTAACAGATAAGCCATCTAAGTAAAACTTATCCGTCAAAAAGCTCAAACTAAATTAAAAATAATTCAGTCAAAAGTATGTTAACAAAGCATTGTAAATTTTCAACTAACTACTGTTAGTACACACTATGAAAACAAATTTGACTTTATTTAACTCAGTAAATATTGCGGTAGCTGCAATAATAAAACTGTAAAAGTGTTTCTATCACTTCACGAGAAGACGTACGAGGGTCTGTGTGATTCTGGTTTTATCATGACATGATAAGGTGTGATGCTACTCGAAAGTACACTATACTATTGAACTAGTTGATTAGATTTACGAGTAGGTGCTATTGTTGGCTTAAGGTTCAAATGAATCAAGTCAAGTAGATTTAATTGCTTTTTCTTGAGGACTTGAGAAGTCTTAGTATATTTTATGATTGATTCAATAGCGAATTATTGCCCTTGATACCCATTTAATGAGAGCGCTATTGTCTATAACGTCAGTAGCTGATTTGATATTATTGAACGCTTTTTGCTAATGGACTTTGGAATCAAATAAATGTACAATAGACTATTAAAGTTAAAATGTAGCTAAAACATTTAAAAATCGGATGAATAAATAAATAAGGATAATTTATTTATCTTAAATCAGCGCCCAATGTGCATTTACTAAATGAAAACTTTACGTAAATATCACGTACCCGTGCAGAAATTGCTGACTTCTCAGTTACGTACTGCTCTGATAACTACAGATGGTAGGTTTAGTCAATAGATTCAGACATTTGTAGATAAGATCAGAGTGAATAACGGTATCTAGTGCTCTGTTGATGATAGTAACATTCTCGTTGAAATTAAACATAGCCATAACTATCTATTCGTGGCAATCGCTCCCCAATACCTGCCTCCTTTGTAATATCTGCTCATCATTAGTTAAATATTTTTGGGCGAATCGTGCCAACATAGCTCAATTGAAAATAAAATCTTAATATCTTTATGCACAATAGTACGTGATCTTTCCACTAACTTCAATATCCGTGACTCACAGCTCATTAAAATTTCGCCTTAATCAATAAGAAAACCTGCTCATGAAAATCTCTAGTTATTAATTTTCCACTAACTTCATTCTTTCTTATCCGAATATAATTACTATATTTCTTCACTGACTAATAGTTCAATTCATATGAACAACTGCAAACATTTGGGGAATTTGTTTATATTTTGTTTTTAAAAGACACTTTGCTTTTGTTTTTTTTTCTTTAAAATTCAAGGGATGGTCTTGCGAAATTCGTTGAATACATCTCTAAAGTTTAAGTAATGTCTCTTGATAGCGTTTACTATTTCTTATCGATGTTTGTCAATTTGCGTCGCTCCTTTCGTGGGACGTCTTTTCCCCATAGTCTGCTCTCAGCTTAGTGAAATTTGTGGCGACCCACGTCGAACGTCATATCTGCTCAACTTGATACCGCCTAGAAGCAAAAATGTTCTGTAAGGTTACAATTTTAAATTTTTCGTGCGCTGATCGATACATATTAACCATTATGTTCGTGTAAAATTTTTGACAAATATTTAATATTGTTAAAAATTTGACAAAAATTATAAAAAAAATTATATTGTTAAAAATTTGAACGCTTTTTGCTAATGGACTTTGGAATCAAATAAATGTACAATGGACTAGTAAAAGAAAAGTGTAGCTAAGACATTTAAAAATCGGATGAATAAATAAAAGACCTTAGAGTCTAGGTGCATCCTGTAGATTTAACCATCTTTTGTGCTACTTACTATAATTTCACAAAGAAATTATTATACGCAAGTGCCTTTGAATATATAAGCAAAAGAAAAACGGGTAAGAAAATACCATTCGTTTGTTTCCTTCAAACCCTAACGTTACTTTGTAGCTCATGATTGAAACATTTACAGAGGTAGGTAAGTAGATACATCGAACTACGAGCAATTTAATTATTTATAATCATGCCCAGTAAATAATTAAATTTCTCGTGATTCGATGTGCAACCTATATCTAAATATCTACCTATATCTAAGTGTTTACCTATACCTAAATATCGACCAATATCTAAAATAAAAGTCGAATCGATATACATATTTATGTCTATCTACATAATTATGTCTATCTGGCACTTAAATATTCTAATCAAATTCTCAGAACAATTTATCAATCCTTCGAAAAACCATATCTATGATTTTCTACTAAATAACACAACATTAAACTACAGCATCCAATCAAAATCAACATCTATACCTAAAAAAAACGATGGAATGGCACGATTAAAAATAAATACATTTTACGTCTGACATTTGGAAATCCCAAACATCTGTCCGCATTCCATCACATTAGTATCACAGACCGGCCATAAACCAATTCGTCCTTGAGACATTCTCCTCCCATTCACCGAAATTAATTCACTCTAATAAATTTATTGCCTTCAGTTTCAAAAATAATAAACAAAAAAATACACGACACTGACCAAGCTTCTGACGAGCACTTGGCTCACGTCACATTTCTTATCCAAGCAACTGAAACCAGACACAGACAGCCGAATAAATCGTGCCTGATGAAAAAAAAGAGCGAAATGTACAGATTGCAATAAAACGATGGGGAAGTTTACCAGCATCCAAAACTAAAACCACAAGTTATAGCACTCCCATGAAATAAACAAATAAAATCCCTTTCGCCATCAATCGTTTGGCTTTCCGCCATTTTAGAATTACAAATCCAGCAACAAAACACTAGTATAAAAGAATTCTCGCACCGAAGGACCACCCCACAAAATTCCCCAAACAAAATTCTATTAAACACAACGCGGTTCTCGTTGTTTTTCTCTTTTTTCCCCCATTTCAGATCCATATCAACTACTGAATGCCGCTTCGCATCGATTGGTCGCACAGGGCTCGGGTCAGATCCAACTGTGGCAATTTCTGTTGGAGCTGCTGGCGGATTCGTCGAATGCTGGCTGTATCACGTGGGAGGGAACGAATGGTGAATTCAAGCTAATCGATCCCGATGAAGTGGCGAAACGATGGGGCGAACGCAAAGCCAAACCCAACATGAACTATGATAAACTGAGCAGAGCTTTAAGGTGAGTGTGTCGTGTGTAGCGATTGAAGGAAAGAATGTAAGAGAGATATGTGAAATTTTATGAATGAAAGCTTCATGATAAGTGATTGTGAATTGATGTTGAGGTAGAAATGTTGCGATGAAAAAGTTTTTATAAATGTTGATTGAAAATGTGGCGAGGAAACAGAACAGATGTGGCGAGGAGAGTTCAGGATGAATGCGTTCGTTGAAAGGAAATTAAAATTGCACCTAAAATCAAATTAGAGTGGAAAAGAAAAAGATTGGAGTGTGTAAACATATTTTAGAATCAAATATTTTTATTTAAACATTAATTTTTAAAAAAATACAAAGAAGCTAAATAAAGGTATTTTCATTTTTTCTGTTGAGGCATCGGAATGTACACTGGTGAGAAAAAGTTTCCGAACAGGTAATAATTCCTTAAAAAATCTATTCAAAACTCTTACTGACTAAATGGAGCCAATTTTCTCTTTTAAAATATTGTTTATTAATCCATGATAAAGCATGTTAACAGAATAAAATAAACAAATCCAACTGTTATTTTATACAGAAACAAAATTACATAATACTTCCAAAAAAAAAGTTGTCAAAAAGTTTCCGAACAGCTGTAATAATAACATTCTTAACACTGTTGTGAAAGCGGTAAAAATTGATCTGTAGGCAAACGCATTTCTTAACCGTCAGTAGGTAATTTGACATCGGCTGCTGCAAATGTTTCGCGTTAGTGTTGTTGATAAATTTAAAAAATCTCAATGCCACGCAAAACAGGAAGGAATACTGATGTAAACATTCGTTCTTTGATGATTTTTCATAAAGTAAAAGACAAAAGTTTCCGTGAGATCGCAAGTATAATGAATTTAAATACAACAACTATATTTGATATTTGGAAAAGATATTATAGTGATAATCTAATTGAAGACAAAAAACGTTCTGGTCGTCCAAAGAAAATAAACGAAAGTGATAAAAAATTTCTTCTTAGAGAAATAAAAAGAGATTCAAAAGAAAATGCTACGCAGTTAACTGTGAAGTTGAAAGAATTCAACCAAAAAGAAGCTCACACGTCTACAACACGAAAAGTATTGAATGTGCACGATCTTAAATCAAAAATTTGTAGGAAGAAACCTTTACTAAGTGAAATTAATAGAAAAAAGAGGCTTGAATTCGCCAAAAATTTCAGAAATAAAGGGGTAGATTTTGGAAAAAAGTGATTTTTGTTGACGAAAGTAAGTTTAATTTTATTCAAAAGTGATAAAATTCAAGAAAGAATGTGGAACAAGTAATGTATGTAGAATGTAAGAACAAGTAATTTTTATTTTTACCAAGATAAAGATTCCAAGCACAAAGCTTGGATTGTTCGTCAGTGGTTGTTATACAACTGCCCCCACGTCTTGGAAACCCTAACACAAAGCCCATATCTTAATCCTATTGAGCACGTCTGGGCTCGCTTGGGTACCAACATGACGAAAAGGGGTGGAATTACAAGTATTCCTAAGCTTAAGAGTGCTTTAAGGTAGTATTCTGGTCTAGAGGCTCGATTTTGAGGTGATTTTACGGACGCAATAAAAAAAAACCATTAACATTTTTGGTATATATTTTTTTACCAGTCTTTTATTAACATTTTAAAAGTATAAAAATGAATCAAAAAAAAATCAAAATTGATGTTGATACAAGCCGGCGAAGTGAAGGTTCAAAAAAAACTTGTCTCATGGTTGACATGATTCCAACCTTCCTGGTGGTCTGAAACATAAATTTTTGGTGGATTCTGTAAAAAGAAGAATGTAAAATTCGTCTGACGTAAGCGATTTGAAAAACCTTTTTTTTTTTTCACAAAATGGCGTCCTTGTAAACCAAAAAGTCGTTTATTTAACTTTGGGGATTTTTAATAAATAGTGGAAAAAAATTAGAAAAATCCCTACGTCAGACGATAACTAATAGTGTTAAAGGGTTTGTGGAAAATTTCACGTAAATCGGTTCATTACAACTAGAGATATCGTGTCAACCGTATCGAGAGAAGTAGTTCCGAAAAAAAACGCGTTTAAAACTTGGAGTCTCGTTTCGGGCAGTTAGTTGGCGTGTCACAAAAATAGCTGTAACTCCAAAAATAATTCGAATTTCCGAAAATCCTTTTAAAAGATTATTCTTAAAAGTCTAAACTTTGAAAATATGCAAACAAAAAAAAATCGATTTGATCAAATTTCTAGACCAGAATACCCCCTTAACCCTCCGAGAACACACCTATTTTTTCGATCATCGAGAACAATTGGGGTCAAATTGACCCCAACCACTTTTGAACGTCTATAGAATCGCCACCACTGAAGATTTTCATTTGAAAAAAATTGTAGATGTAGATTGAGGCCTCTATTAGTAGTTCTCATGCATTAGAAGTGGCCTAAATGTCCTTCAAATGCCTAAAAAAATCGCGAGAAAAACAGTTTTATCGAAAATCAGCTTTTTTACAAAAAAATCGTAACTTTGTCAATTTTCAATATTTTTGGCTAAAAATTTAGGGGGATACACTCAAGGTATGACAAAATCATAGAAAAATTAGCCCTATAGTGACCCTTGAAAAAAAAGTATTTATTTTGCATATTTACCGTGGTGATTGTGAGGATTTTAAAATTTGCACATTTCAAAAAAAAAATCATAACTTTGTCAGTTTTTAATATTTTGAGCTAAGAATGCATATGGATACTCTCAAGACATAGTAGAATAATAAAAAAAATTAGCCCTATATAAAGGGTTGCCAAAAAAGGTATAATCTTCTGAATAATCAGATTCTGATTGCTCCGAGACATGGTCGTCTTCGGAGGAATCACTGTCGCCAAAATTGTTATCATTGTCTTCAGCTAACAAATTATTGCGTACACTAGAACGCAGATTATACGTCATATTGCTAAAAACAAAAAACAAAAGCACTTGCAAACGTATTTTTTTGGCTTTTTTAAATTAATCTATCGATTTATTAAGTAAAAAAAATTGAATTTTTACCTCAAAATTTACGTCGAGTACATATGGGGTCTATTTGACTCCTTTATCTGCTTCAAAGGCTTCTCAACGACGACTGACGACTTGGGACTGTATGCGAACGGTGTAAACTTATAGTCAAGACACAGAAATACACTTAGGAGCCTATAGTACCCCCCTTTTCCCGCAGGCCTAAGCGCTGCAATCGGCCAAAAAGGTCACTAGGGTCAATTTGACCCCCTGTGTTCTCGGAGGGTTAAAAGAGGAATGGTACCAAATTCCACAAGACTTCATAAAAAAATTTGCCTGATAGACTAGAACAGGTCATAAAAAGCAAGAGACTTCACGCTTAGAGATGGGCAAAATGTCATAGCTCATGACGCATTGCTCTTTCTTACAGTGCAGCGCCTGAAAAAAGCACAGCATAGTCTGTGAGCGAAAGCTTTCGTTTGAATAAACTTAATGAAATGCGAAGCGAACAGTGTACTGAGAGTACGGCGCAATACTGTAAAATACTCTAAAAAAGAGCAATCAGTGATATGTCATATGTCATTTTGCCCATCTCTATTCACGCTATATAGTAAGTAATTATTTTCACTCAATTTGAAGAGTAACAAAATAATCGTGGGAACTTTTTCCAGGAAATATTTCAAAATGTTCGGAAACTTTCTCACATCTTCTCTTGGAATTTTTACGTAATTTGGTTTACTGTTTAAAATAACGGTCCAATTTGTTTACTTTATTTTGTTAACATGTTTTATCATGGATTAATAAATAATATTAAAAAAGAGAAAATGGGCTCCATTTAGTCAGTAAGAGCTTTGAATAAATTTGTTAAGGAATTATAACGTGTTCGAAAACTTTTTCTCACCAGTGTATGTTTTTAAAGATCTAATTAGCATTTAAATAAAAATATTTGGGTTTTTTTATTTTGATCTTGATTGTTTTTGCCGAAATAAATGGTTCCTTGTCGATTATACGTTTTATGAACTACTGTTCAATTACACAGTGCAACAAATTAATTATTTTTTTTTTTGCCGTTGCTCGAAATTGTTTTTTTTGCATACCTTTGCATAACAGTAGTCAAAATATGTTAGTGAAAAAATTCTGAACCATCGACATTTTTTGTAATTACACTTGATAGAAAAAATATGTAGACACCCCGAAGAACAGCAAAATTTATAATAAAAAAAACCGTTATGGCAAAAAAATTTACGAACAAAGTTTGCTTAACATCTTAACAATTTTATTCATAAAAAAATTTTACCAACCATCCAAAAATAAAAAATTTCGTTGAACAAAAACAAAAGCAAACCCCCCAAAAATCACTAAAAATACCTCAAAAAACTTGCAATTTCTTCACAAAAAGTGGTCTTTTGAGTAGATCATTGGATTTTTTTTTTATTTTAAAATCTTCCTCAGCTAAAATTGCTTCAAATGAAGGTATTTTATAAGGAAATCGGGGCTATTTTGATAAATTTTTTCCCCATTCCCTCTAAATGATCCAATTGGCTCTTTTAGAGCATTTCCTTTGAATTTTAGCTTTTGCATTGTGCTGATGAGATTCGCGCCCCATCAAATTTCAAAAACGTTTTCTAGGATTAATTTAGAACAACTTGAGTGCCTTTGCGTTTGCTTATTATTGTTTTTTTACTTGGCAAAGCTTCACATTCGCCGCCGTGCAGGGGCCCAAAAATCATCTCCAAGAATAAATTGTCGAATGTGTTTGTCCATTGAGAACGTTGAAATGGTTCAATTATCCTAGTTATTCATCATTGAGTAAAAAAAAAAACAAATTAAGCAGCTCCTTTCACCGCAATACACCCCTACACTATCACACCATCGCAGCCATACTTAGCATCTGAAGTAAAATTGTTGGCAGCATCGGTTTTTCGCAGCAGTTCTTTCCTTAGTGCAAAACTAACTTTCTTCTCGCAATCAAAATTGCTTTCGACATTTCAGAGGCTTTTTTAAATGGAATTTACGACATATTTATTTACGTATGTGAAAAAAACAACCATCCATTTTATTATGAAAATAGCGCCCAGGCAATACGGAGTACTTAACAAATAGCAAGACTGGAATTTTGACCATTTTTTGATAGATATGGTAAATTTATGCTTGGAGATGATTTTTGTGCTTGGAGATGATTTTTGGGCCCCTGCACGGCGGCGAATGTGAAGAATGTGAAGAAATTAATCCTAGAAAACGTTTTTGAAATTTGATGGGGCGCGAATCTCATCAGCACAATGCAAAAGCAAAAATTCAAAGGAAATGCTCTAAAAGAGCCAATTGGATCATTTAGAGGGAATGGGGAAAAATTTATCAAAATAGCCCCAATTTCCTTCTAAAATACCTTCATTTGAAGCAATTTTAGCTGAGGAAGATTTTAAAATAAAAAAAATCTAATGATCTACTCAAAAGACCACTTTTTGTGAAGAAATTGCAAGTTTTTTGAGGTATTTTTAGTGATTTTTGGGGGGTTTGCTTTTGTTTTTGTTCTACGAAATTTTTTATTTTTGGATGGTTGGTAAAATTTTTTTATGAATAAAATTGTTAAGATGTTAAGCAAACTTTGTTCGTAAATTTTTTTGCCATAACGGTTTTTTTTATTATAAATTTTGCTGTTCTTCGGGGTGTCCACATATTTTTTCTATCAAGTGTAATTACACAAAAACTCGATGGTTCCGAAAGTTTTTATTATTTTTCTGATGATACATACACATGATAGATACCGAAAAAATACATTTCGTTCTTCGGCAAAAAGTCATGTTGCACAGTGTTATGTTCAATTTCTTTCCTTGACTCTTCCTGGTCTTACTGCTGGATACGATTTTCTGTTTGAATGTTTTTACTGAAATTGCGTATAGCTCAGGTTTTTCGGTGCACCGCATCAGAAATTGCCTTTACAGTTTTAAAGAGATAAAGTTAGGTTTAGACGTGTGTTTTCGTGAGCTTCTAAAAAAAATTCCAAAAGATTGATAATTTTTATGCACTTGTACCTACCTACCGAACTCTTTTTACTATGAGAGTTTCGTAATACCATATTTTTTTTACCTAAAAAATAATCCATCCAGTTAGTCGTGAGGAGTTCAAATATGACTTTGAAATTTTCATTTGTGTTTAATTGAAATAACGGTTTAAGTGTTTTTCATTTTTATAGCAAGACATAAAACTACACAAAATGGTCTTTCGATTGGCGTGTAATACATTAATTCTCATTTATTTATCGAATTGAACAATTGAAATGTACTGAGCCCATCATCTGACTACAGGTGTGAGTCATCTAGCTAAAATATATCTAGCTTCAAAAATATAATTTGTATTTTAATGAAATCTTTTGCTTTGAAAGCTAGAGAAATCGAATCGAGTTATTTCAATTAATTATCTGAATTAAATATTGACTCAGCGAAAGATTACGCCAGATTCCCATTTCATCTCTCTGAAAGTTTATTCTAATCTTTCAAAGCACAATACGTGCATAATATGGTGAGATGTAAATCAAATTTCCGTCGTAAGCGGCACTTTTGTCACTTTGATATCCGATATTTTGTGAAATCTTTTTCAAGGAATGGTTGTTTCAATAGTCTATCTAAACTTTGGACCACCCAATTGATTAAGTTAAAATAAAATCACTATCATAACATCTCCTTAAAAACACACCAAGGTATGAACATTAAACAAGATAAATTTCAAATTATGTATTTTATAATATGCTGCTTACTATTTACAAAGGAACTTTGCCGACCAAACAAGAAAGCTTTTATAACTTATGTAAATCATATCGTCCCGCATCAAACATCAAACCGTCCGATCCGAAGTGCGAGAGAATTAAGATCTCACCATCAAATTCCTGGAACGATGAATTTACACATTATTAACTTAGCCCACACAGAAGATCACAATTAGCATTACAAAAAAAAAGTAACGGCCGAAAGTACAAGTAAGCTCTGTATTCGATCAGTTTTTATCGAATCTTCATCGCATCTCTTTGGGTGATAGATACCGCAATTCCGACAACACTTCATCTGCGGAATCGACTGACCATACGTGCCTGACCGAATCAGTACGATTCGAATGGCTTGACCATCACTAACAAGCCATGAAGATCGCAAGCTTCACATTCTTCATCGAAGATGATTCAGTTCAGAAAAATGCGCACGATCTACTTCCATCCCATCACAATTCACAACCCGTTTAATTCCTTTGCTTTCTCGTTCAGTTCGCATGCATACCTCTAGGAAGTGGTGACCTTATGATTTACCTGTGCCTATAGTCGCCAGGCTAGAGAGATAAGTTTGGCGGAGCAAGTTCGCAAGAAAGTTGCAAGATGTGAATGGATTGTATACGACTTGAGCTACACCTACCTTGGCATCGTCTGGTGAATGATTAAGTTCACATGTAATGACTGTAAAAGGAGCTTTCGCAATGTCTTCTTCAAAGACTAGCAATAAATAATTTTATAGCTTTTGAATTAATCATCGGAAGAATTTGAAATTCATTTGAAAATTCGATGCTAACATTTGCTAATGAATGAAATTTTAGGCTGAGTTAGTAAAGTCGTCAGACACATTTCTCCATGTGCTGAATCAATCTGCCCTCAAAACAGACACAAGCATCAATGACCAGAGCTTAATTAGAAGATCGCTCTCAGTATAAAGCGGAACCTATCGCCATTAGCTGGTTATATTTATTTAATCCTTAAAGATAAATTATGGCCTTGGTGAAAGTGATGATTTAGTAAGCATTGTGATTTATAAAACGAAAATGCTTGCAATTTGAACAGTGAGGTAGTAGAAATGGAGTGGACATGCCCATAAGATTTACATTGAAGGGGATGGTAGTAATTTTTTAGCTACTCATTGTCAAATCGGGTCAATTCCAAGTAGTTCCCCTCCAATTTGACAATGAGTGCTAGGCATTTTTAACATGCATTGTGCGCGAGAGGATTGAAGGGGCTAATGGTGGAAAGTTATACCGTCCGTGTCCAGTTTCTGAATTTGAAGTTTAATGGGAAGAAAGAAAACTTTTTGGGTGAACTCGACTACGTGTTTCCCTTAGCCGTTAGGCGATTTTTTCGATAGATGTCTGGCTGGTATGTTTGTGCTTTTGCGATTGTTTGTTTATTTTTAGGGGGTGTTTTTTTGTTTGTTTTTCTTCAGTGTGTTGCCTTTTCGTGTATTTTTTGTATGTTTCTTGTGTGTTTTTCTTCAATTTTTCGTCCATGCTATCATCTTTTCGCCCTCTGGTGGTAGAATTGAACGGCTGGGGACAAAATGTTTAATATATTCTCTTTAATTGAAGACAAATCATACTATATAGACATTTACCTCATTCCAGATATTATTACGACAAAAATATAATGACCAAAGTGCATGGAAAACGTTACGCTTACAAATTTGATTTCCACGGTCTAATGGCCGCTTGCCAAGCCCAGGCACAAGGTTGTGATACATCGAGCAGTATGCTAACGGCTGCCTCGTACAAACACCATCCAGCATTACAGGCTGGTGATTTCGCCGCACAAACGCTAGGATACGCTACATCGCCAGTAACAACGGCAAGTATTGTTCGACCCGGAACTGTGTCGCAAGCAACAACCTCGAGTGCAAGTACATTCATTCCAACCACTTCGTATTGGCCGTATCCACCGCCCACATTCGAACCTCGTCCGCCAACTACCAATTTCAACTGAACATACGCTGATGACTGGTCCTTTCTATGCAAGTCCATAAAGCCTTCAGTTTTATTACTTAAATTGGAGTGAACACTTAATAGAAGAAAAACAATTTCGCCTCTGATTCGAACATGCATATCATCTCATCATCTTTGACATTTTGTGCATTCACGTGATTCTCAGTCACTAAATTTCGCACCTGAAACCCAGTTGCCACTGCCATCATTTGATAGCATGGCACGAACGGTCACTAAGAAGCGATCCCACCCTACTTAAAATAACGTTCCTACAAATCCTCACTAAGTACTTACTGCAATTATATCGTGTTTTACAAACTTCCTAGTCCTACAACGGCCGTTAAGTAGCTACATCCTGCGGACAATGAATAGTGTCGTCCACTCGGGCGAGTTTGTCCAGTGCAGAAGACAAATATCCTGTATTGTAACACCTTATAGCTTTGTGACCATTTAAGCATCTCATGCTGGGATATTTACGGCCATCCGGAATCCAGTTTTAATGAAGCTAATTACGAACGGTCAATACATACCTATTTCGGACATGAATGTCATAATGGCTGTAGAAGCTTTAGCAAATTAGGAATTTATCTCTGACAGTTTGTTGGCCGGCCGAATAACTGAAGTGGTCCTTAAGATCGAAAGTATTATCGTAGTCAGTCGTGTAAGGTTGAATGAAAATGGATTTTGAATTCATTGTAATTATGATGAAATAGTTCGTAAGGATTTAAATTGTAAGTATTCGATGTACAAGAAATGAAAGTATAATTGTCATACAATTATTCTTTTTATTTTAGTTTTAACTTATATAGAATAGAAGTGAATCAATGTATGAAGAGAATGTTAATCTATATAAGATAGGCAGATTGTGAAAATATTTGTTTAAATACTTTGTTTGTTTGTAAATAAAAAATAATGTGAATTTTAATATATTGAATAACCAAAAAAATATTAGTTTTATTGAATTGATTAATGGAATTTGGAATTTTTGGCACAGGATTTATAAAAAAATCTAAGGCATGAAAATTAATTCGAGCAATAGAAGGTATTTTCGTTGCACTTTTCTAAATCCTGTTTGGGCTATTGTGATAGCGCCCATTTCCCTAAGCGAAAAATGACGTCATTATTGGGTTAGGAGAAAGTTATCCTCTTGAAAGAATTCATCCGATTTTTCGCAGCTAGCGATTTCTTGAAACGTGGTCCCGTTTGTCAAGTAGTCCCAATTTAACGTTGTTAGTGTGGTAATTCATTATCGTATTGTCTCTTGTGGAGAAAGGTTGTTAGTCGGAGAACAGCGAAGTGATTTGTTTTTCTCCGAAGGACGATCTTTATCCGAAATTGACGATGTGTGAATCATGGCGTCGTATAGCTGCGCGTTCGTGTCGTCGTGTTGTTGGGACATTTTCGTGTTGTCCTTAAGTGTTAAAGTTTATGCATGGTCAAACCCACCATACGGATGCTATCGAATCCGATGGCCAATACCACTGGTTTAAGGTCAACCTCGTTCCTAACAACAACAAAAATGTGTGGGAATTAATGAAATAATTAATAATAATTAATAATTAATGAAATATATAGCCGTCACTTTTGGCTTTTGTTCTTTTTTTATAAATTTCTACCGGAAATCCATAACTCGAAATCCTTTTCGAAAAAAAATCCCGATACCGTTTTCGGAAAAAACCCGAATACTAAAGCAACGCTAGGAAGTGAATGATTTCCTATATATTTTAAGTATTAAAATTCGTTTATTTTGTTTGTATCAAAATAAACGATTTTTTTTGCACTTAATAATAACAAGCCAAGACTACTTTATTAATAATCATTTATACCTAAATTAGTAATTTAAAATAATTTTCCACAGCCCTTGCGTAAATGATGAATACTGTTACTGACTGTCTGTCACAAAGCAATTAGTTTTTTTTTGAAAAATGAAGAAATTGAAAGTGTTCTAAGTGTATGTTTCCCTTTTTATGTTGTGATAAACAAATTGGAATACAAATCACGCACGAACTACAAAATATTTTGAATATATATTTGACATCTTAAAAAAGCTGTCCTCTTCTTTTTTTTCAATGTAAAAAGCGATTTTGTACAAGGTCATTACATTCGCAGCTCGGAAGCCTTGGTGCAAGGGTGTTTCTTGTCTTAGTATTGAGCTCCTTTCATCATTTTGTTGCTTACAAATTTGCATTCATGGGCAGAAACTTCCTGAAGTCATCCTAAGCTATGATAAAGTATCGCCACAAAAATATTCGACTTTCATAACAACATTACGCAAGAAAGAATTTGCTTGCCGGCGCCGCGCATATTAAAATATTTATTCGCGCCACACCGTTTGACACTTTTCAGTTTTTCTCAGTAGCTCAGATCCCACTAAAATTTCATGGTATTTCATGAAAAAGAGGAAATTTCAGGACTTAAAGTTTCTCACTGTAAATGTTATTATTAATATTTAATTTATGGGAAATTGATTGAGAATTCAATTCTGTAACATAGTTATCCACAGGGTACTAGAAGCTTGGAGAAGCAAAACTATGTATGGCTACGATTTCTGATCGAACTGCATTATCATCAGTCATATAAAAAAAACTATTAACATTTCATGCTACTTTTTCCCATTAAAAAGTATTATGAGAGTAAAAAACATAATGAAGTATTTTTGTAACAAATATAATACAAACATTATTATCTAACATTAAACAAAATTACAATTCTCATTCTTCAAACTGAATAAACTGCTGCCAGTATAATAAACACTAAGCAGTAAACCAAAAAGAAAATTCGATCGATAGCGGTTGCTAAAATCAACCAATCATGTTGAATGTTGGCTTTCGGTGCATTATTGATCATTTGTCGATCGTCTGCTGTAGCATTGTCCTCAAACGGTTGATCACGCAGCTCAGCGTCACGTTGCTTCTGTGTTCCTTTAGTGTAATTCAAATGACCCAAACACAAAATCGTACCAAGCCAAGCGTCCAGGATATTTTTAATTAGCCACGGTACTTTTATCGTGTGCTTAGAATTCGCACAATAATTAACGAGAACCGATACTACCATCGAAATACTAACTAAATAGAGACTGCTACTGTAGAAGAGAACTGAAATGTAAATAAAAAGGAAAAATATTATTCGTTTTATGCTGCTAAGACGGATGTAATAAAATTTCATTGCAAACTTGCATGTGCAATGGAAATAAATTTGCCAAAAATTCGCAATTAAGTTGATCTTTTCAATTTACAACTAAAAAATGTAGCTTTGTATTAGGAATTGGTCAAATCGGTATATTGGCAAGGGTGGTCACACATTCTACAAACTGGATTGAGAAGGTATTGCATTCACTGATTGCCAATATTTTTCAAAAATGAATGGAGCGAATTTAGTACTGCGACAATAATGTTACCTAAATGACATTTTTTTGGAAAAAAATGAATTCAACGTGCATTTTGTTACTATAATCTCACCTACTAATGGTGTATGGATTGCCATAACTGGTAATTTCTGTCCGAAATACATCACAAAAAGTACGATGACGATTATATTAATTCCATTCAAAATTATTTTCTCGCCCGATTGCGGAGGAAGCCAAAACGCTGCCAGTGTCATTAATATAATGCATGTGGCGGGTGTAATCACCACTGTTTTGTATACCGGTGATCTTCTCTCGACCGTTATCGTGTACGTATTGCTTACATACGGTTCCGTACAACAATCGTAATATGTTGATTTTCGTGATGCTTTTATCGATAGGATTTTCCATTCGTGATTCGCTATGAACATATCGATTTCCGTTCCATATTCAGATATTTCGAGATTGATTTGTAGACCGTTATAAACCCATGAGCCAAGAACTACTTGACAAGTTTGTGTATCGAAAGGCCATAGACGCAAATCGAATTCGCAGAACACTTGAAATTGGAACGGGGGAACCCAGATGACAGCTCCTGTATTGCTAACAATCGCCATTGTGTTTCCGTAGTGATCGATTGTATTCCCCAGGGCGCCATTGTACAGGGTTAGATCTGGTTGCCAGATTTCGTGGTCTGCCAGATGGAGACTAGTCAAATTTCCATAGTCCGATGCATTCCAAACTAGTTTGTCATCTTGCCATCCCTATGAAACAAGGTCCAAAATCAGATTATTTTCATTTAAGAAAAGCTCTGATAGAAAACTATGTGTAATCTTACCAGTTTTATCCACCCAAATACTGTCATGATTGCCTTAAGTTCATCCACGTCAATATGTTTGACGGTGAGAGCAATACGCACTTCAGTTGTCGATTCATGGTCCATTGGTCGAACGAATTTATCGTAGTTGACAAGTATATCTCTTTTCAACGTATCTGTCCATGTTGAGTTTTTCTTGGGCGCCGGATCGTCACCTGGAAGAATGATTATAGGTTAATTGTATGGATATTTATTGAATTTGTATTTTGATTTTTACAAATATCAATATTTATTAAAACATTGATGAAAAATAAAAATTTTTGTTAGAAATCAAAGAATCATTCTTTTATTTTTGCTGAGTAATAATCAATATCATGTACTTCCATTAAACCGAAATTACAGAAATCCCTTTTTTAAGTAAAGTATGTCAGCATTTCTTTAAAAATAAGCGGCAATGAATCTCGATAAGTTTTAATCTATACGAAAAACTGGTGGACTATGTATTATACCTTGTACAGCGGGGATATATTCTTTTAATGAGTTCATCCGACTTCAAATATTTACATATGTATCTATATGATTTAATTAGTCACACCATTTTTCAGCTCAACAAAATGTCAATTACTGAACTGAAAAATATCATCATTTCACCATACCCATGCATGTATGTTAAAAGAGAGCTGAGTTGTTCTTTTCTTGCAACAAATTGAAAAGGGGACAAAAACATGCACTAGACTCTCAACTTAACAATTGAACAAATGCACGCATAGATAACGATTAATTAATTCAATAGCTTAAGAATAGAACACGGAATCGAAAAAATATTAATAATTTCCAAGTAGTACAGAATAATTGGAATCGAATTTTAAAGCATAGCTTCAAAGATATTTGTAACAAGACGGCAAATAAATCAAATGTCATTACCGCCATATTTCCTTTGCAAAATGTGTGTGCCGAAGCTACAAGCAACATTTTTTTCAGCACTGCCTGACAACTTACAAAAAGATGCGCAACATTTCAATTTTAATAAACATTTTAGCGGGATTCGAGTAGTTTTCATTTCATTGAGTTTTTTGTTCTCATTTTCAGGGAGAAATTGCAAAATTCACTGCAAAATTAAGAAAAATTATAAATTTTATTAAAATAATGCGATCACCCCTTCGATTTTTTGGTTGCAGATAGAATTTTTGAAGAATTGCCATCACCCCTTCGATTTGTTAGCAACGAGCTTAATTCAATTAAATAAAAACTTACTAAAAAAAAAAATTTGCTAGCAAGTATGGGGATGCTAGCCAATTATGAATGCAATTAGTTATTTGAACCAATGGGATTACATTAACAAATGCACGTATATACAATGTCTCTCAGTGAGTGACCATAGGACCAGGTATAAGAGAAGGCAATTGCCATGGTGTTAAGAGGAGATAATTGCCCAAAAACAAAAAAAAAAACAAACAACAACGAAAATTTTGTCAGATTATGTTATCAAAAATAACGTCCAGAATGAAATTAAAAATATTGAGAAGAAAAAGCTAGAATAAAATGAAAAAATAAGAGGAGAAAAGAAAAAGAGGAAAATAAAATTTTATTTTAAAAATCTATCATCACATAGGAACGGCTTAAGCTTCCCTTTTAAAGCAAAAAATTCGAGACACTTTTTATACCTTCTGCCAGATCGTTGTATAACGAGATTGCAAACATAATAGGGTCATTCGTTTTTATTGAAGGAAAGAAGCCTGAAATTGTAGGCAAATCTTGCGACACATCTTTTGCTTATGAAATTGAAAATTTATTTTTTTGCCTACTAATTTTCACATAGCCTTTATGTTCTCTATGATGGTAATTTGCGATAAAAAGGTATTTATAGTGATGACATAAAATTGATTATTTGGGGCTCTAATACCGAAATGGTGGTCTGCTTTGATCGCTTTGTTGAGCGTTCTCCTCAGCATATTTATATTTGATGAGGATGTATGACTCCAATTTTGTATCCTATAGGTTACGGCGCGGCGAATGAAAGCTAAACTGGGATGTTCACTGCGCTAATAATTGGGCAAATTTTAGATTTGATACTTAAAATATGTCATTACTAAGAAAGCTTATCATCTATTAGCAGGCCTAGATATTTAGTCTTTTCAGCTCTATGAATAGATTGGCTATTAATAGAAATAAATAACGATGCCTCCTTTCTGTTAATTTATTTACATCAAACAATATATAATAAAATATAAATAATATATTTTGAGCTCAACTGAAAATTGTTTACAGGTTCTACATACAATAAGTATAGGATTGGTCTTAAGATTGAGCCCTGAGTTATGCCCGTGTTTATATATTTTATCGTAAAAATTTACTTTAAACTGAGTGCAGATTGAGCAATTGTATGGATAATTTTTTTATTAAGTTATTTGCCGTACCTCTGATACCTAGTTCCTCCAATATCTCAGAAAAGATGTTGTAATCGACTGTGACGTAGTCCTCTTTCAGGCCAATAAATATTGCTGCAACAGAAGGACCTTTATCAAGTTGAGAGTTAATGTAATGCTGAGCATTAATTAAAACTGCACTGGTATTACTTTCAGCTAAGAATTCATATTGACTTTAACCGAAACTCATAGTGGTATTTATAAATTCTACTACCCTATCATTTATGATTCGCTCGAAGATCTTACTAAATACACCTATTAGTGGAATTGGTTTGTAGTTGTCGCGGTCCTCAATTTCTCATCTAAATGATTGTTTTTATTAAAGAAGAAAACGACAAGTCGAGACGATTTCAGTCAAGACTACATAGCTTGGGTCCTCGTAAAATTTTCTATTCATCGCAGACATAATTAGTTTCGAAGTCAAAATATTTTTAAGTGAATTAATATTTTTTGTCGACATCGCAACAAATAAGAGGGGAAAAGAAAAAAAAATTATAAAATTTTGTCATTACATACTACTTGAGCTTCCCCTTTAAGGCAACAAAGTTTAATCCAATTTTGGTACCTTCTGAATGTAGATAGAATCCCTGTTTTATATACGTCAGTTTGCCAGTGACTGCAATGATACAAAAAGCTCTCCACCAAGGGCATATAGGACTACTTCGAACCCCAGGTGGAGATACGATAACTACTTTTGGAGACAAATTGGAAGTGATACTCAAATCACACTTCCTGAGTGCACAATTAGTAATCATAGTGAGAATGAAGAAGAAGACAAGCACGCTAAGCAGACCCCTCACTCTCCACTGATTTAAAAAAACATTTTCTATGAAAAGGTTGAATGGGCAGTTAGAACCTTCAAACCCTTAAATCACCAGGATCAGATTGGACCATCCAAGCTCTGCTACAAAGAACTACAGTGAAACTGAAAACCTTCCTGATATACATTTTTAGAGTGAATTTGGCAGCAAACCGGCTGATCTTTCAAAATCATAGGTCAGTCAGTCTCACATCCTTCATATTGAAGGCCATGGAGAAGTCGATCGTGTGAGTGAAGATGCCACTACATAAATTTCAGTTTGTCTACCAAAAGGGCACGTCAACTCTATCAGTCAAACATAAGCTGATACAAATAATAGAAAAAGAATTGGATAGTAAGGAAATCACACTATGCGCTTTGGTGGACTTAGAAGAGCCAATGCAAGACACGACTCGCTGCACGATGCACTACAGTGGAGAGAAGCCTCCCAAACGGCAGTGAAGTAGGCGAGGAAATCTCTGAGGTACCGAGATGCATTCGTTATGCTGGGAGCAGTAAAGATGACGGTGAACACTAGGAGGGAATGTCCACAGGGGGGTATTATCTTCCTCCTATGATCCCTACTGATTGATGACCTTTTTGGTGTACTCAACAGTAAGGGATTTACCAGCTCTTGTATAGGCGGATGACATTACGGTAATAATAAGAGGCTCACATTCGTATACTTTGAGATCCAAAAAGCAAAAGGCCTTAACTGATACTGCATAATAGCACATAAATCCTCAAAAGACCAACATAGCCCCATTAACCACGAAAAGAAAAATCGAGGTGGGAGCCCTAAAAATTCGGCGCACAGAAATAAGTCTACAGGAGGAGTTAAAATATTTAGAGATCCACCTGGATAAAAAAAAAACTCACCTGCGACAATCACCTAAACAAGACGACACTGAAGAGAACTAGAACACTTTGGGCGATAAAACAAATGCTTGGGGACTATCCCTAAGACAGATACTCTGGGCATACAAACAAATGGTGAGACCTACCATTCTACATGAATCAGTAGTATGGTGGAAGAAAACCACACAAAAAAATGCTGTTGACAGACTCAAGAAGCTTCGAAGGACGAGCTGCTTGCTGATTACAGGAGCCAGAAGCTCCACCCCAAGCGGTAGGGATGGAGGTCCATCTAAATCTTTGGGTTTGATTTAGACAACAAATTATAATAATAAATAATAATAATAACCCCTACACCTCAAAATCCAAGCGGAAGCGGCAAAACAGGCAATAAATCTAGGAGTCTGCAAGTACAAATCAGGAGACCTAAAAGGTTATCCTGAAGTACATCAGACCCATAATGGAAATGCTGAATAGTGAAAATACTGAATATCAGCGATCAAATAAAGACTAGGATAACCTTCGAGAAAAGGTTCAAGGTCATCAAGAAGCATATGGGCTATCCACCCCTCTCGCAAAAAGCGGCGCAAAAGCGGCAATGTGGTATACAGACGGCTCAAAGATAGATAGTGGAGTGGGAGCAGGGATCGTAGGACTCAGGTGTGATTCTTTCTCCCTAAGGAAGCCACTATTTATCAAGCAGAATTATTTGCTATAGTTAAGGCCATGTATGTAATAAAGATAAGAAACTCTAAAATGGTGAACACTAAGATCCTATCGGATAGCATAGCGGTTCCCATGGCTCTAATTTTTGCGAGTTTTGCAAATAAACTTAGCTACACTCTTAGAGGTGAGAGAGGTCCTAAATGAAATAGATGCACAGAACAGCCTGGATCTTATATGAGTCCCTATCCAAGAGGAACATCCAGACCAAAGAGGGCTAAATTACCCTGCCTATACAGAGAGGGGAATCAAAACATAGACTAAAAGAAACAGCATAAGCTGCTGGCTTAATCTAGCCTCAGCTTCGATACAAACAGAGAAAAAGATGCAGTGACTTTCAATAGAAGTGGTATAAGGACTCCATGTGGAGATTTAACAGGCCCTCATCATTACAAAAAGAACCACCTCAGGATATGCAAGGAGCGAGACGACTGATGTAGATATACCTTGTATACTAGCAGCACTAGCAAGACGGCACTTCTCTCCATCTGGGACATTAGCAAATTCCCGTCTGGCGATATATCCAAGCTCATAAGCACTCTGGATAACCTTTAGGGCACAACGTTTACGCTGATTAGGTATAATAGATCAAGGGAGCCATCCTGGGGGCATTGCTGGGAGCCATCCGGACCCGCTCCATGCATTCGTTGATTGTACACTCGGACACCCATTCATCAGTATCAATATCAGGGTTTTCATACCAGAACAAAGTTTTTGCATCATTCCTTACTTTTGAACTTGTAGAACTTGATTGTTTGCGATTGGACGTCTTTGGCTCAAGTTGTCTAAACTCAATCCTAATTTAGTTAACTTTTGCTTTGCGCTAATATTCCTACATGAAATTATCACACAACAATTCATATTATTGTAAATTAAAACAGCTGAATATCGATAAAGCACCCACGATCATGTTACATTATCAGATTGCGGATTGTGCAACAACATTTGCATCCTGAACTCGAATTGTTCGAATAATGCCAATCTAAATTATCCAAATCTCTGTCCACATTTAATTTACTCTTTTATCGATTTAAATAGCCAGTAAGTTCACAATTTGCATTACATACTACAAACAGATTAAATATGTTAACGCAATTACCGGAAACTGTAATCAGCCGCGCTACTCGTTGTTGTTACTTAGCGAATGTGCGCATACACAAGCCTATGTAGCACTTTTTTTTAAAAGATTTCCATTGTGCATCTTATCTCACACCACACCAGAATAAGTTTGAATAACGGACCAGCCACTCAGCACGGACAATAATAGGCTTGTGTCATACGTGACTATAGTTGGGGTCTCAAGATTTGCCGTGGCTATAGTTGGGGTCTCAAGGAGTGAATTAAAATGGTATGATTGTAAATAGAAAGTTGAATTGACACACAAAAGTTTTAGCACTTGCACGAATTTCGGATGATAAAAAAATTTTAAATACGTCCTACTGAATTCGTAATAGGGGAATTTAGCGCTAATCATTCCATTAGCAAATTGAACGATAGGATTTTGGAACGAATATAATTTTTTTCCTGGCTGATTGTCTTCGGAGTCACTCCCGTCTATAAGAATTGAGGCTGATAATATTTGAAACAAAAAAAAAACGATTTGTTTGATTGATATCTTGTCGAAATTGATTGAGATTAAGAGCGATAGTAGAATTCTAGCTTCCAACCAGATAGTAGGAGGACAATTTTGATCTAAGTATTTACTGAAAGAAATCAATGGGTCCTCCGTATCAGTTGCTTAGAACTGGGTTTTACTGGAACTAGTGCTTTCAGCACTCCGACTTCCCTCTTTTAGGTTCCGTATCTGTTCAGTTTGTTGTTTGTCTTTCTATTCCTTAAATTGTTTTGACTTTTTCATTTCCAAACACTTTGCAACTAAAACGATTAAGTGGTTACTGCTATTACATGTTCGTCGAACTCATAGCTACTGATAAATGCATGAAAAAAGAAAGCGATATAAGATACATTTTCATCACACTGAACCTTACACGTTCACTATTATTACACAAAATACATTTTCAGCATATTTTGAAATATTTTCATTAATCAATAACTTTTTGAAATAACAAATAAACACTCAATACACAATTAAATCACTTACTAGACACGATCGGTAGAAACGAATTTAAAACCGTTGATATTATCACAAAAATAACAAAGTTTCGCATCTTTTCAATGCGTATTATCAGCCCTTATTCAAAGCCTCCTGAAATCTCCACGTCCGCAATCCGATCGTAACTGATACTTGGTCTAAATTATACGGTATACTGAATTGTAAGTATCGTTGAATCTATTCATCAGTTTCAGTATATCAAAGAAGTACTTGAATGTTAGTTGTATCCGTCTTAATTTAGATGTCGTTGTGTGGGCTTTGATATTTCAAAACATGTTGTACTTACATATCTATATCCAGTATATCGCTCGATGTGGTGCGAAATTATTGCATACTGAATATATGCTCATTGTTAGTTAGCTTGTGTGGATTCGGTAGGAAATTTTTTATTTAATTTTATTGCCTTTTTATTATGATATTCATTATGGTCTCATTGCCTTGTGCGTTTGATAAGAATATGTTCTATAGAAGCAGTTAAACGTTTCGTGTGACGAGTTAAGATATCTCTTAAATGCGTGTGCAGTACAAAAGAACTAGTGCTACCCTTCATATATCACAAGCTTGTGCAATTGATAAAGTGGTTTTCATATTTATTTCGGTTTGGATGCGACTAAATATAGATATGTATGACTTTTCCGCACTGATAAACTAAGCGCCAATTGTTTTATATTTTTGGAATTTTATCCTAAGATTAGGATTAATAAAAATATAATTCGCGTGACTGAAAGAAAAGAATGTATAGTTTAGGTGCTGATTTAGTTTTTAGTAGCAGCGTTAGAGGAAACTACAATACGCGGCGATGTGTTGAAAAACTATCAGAACCCCAAAAACAATAAAATGTTTTTTCTACAAAAAAAAATACGAAAGCGGTGCTTCAAAAAATGGTCGAAGTATTGTGGAAAATTTGTATTCAGTGGATTTCATTCAAGCGATACAAAAATATAACATAATGGTTTCACAAAACAAAAGATTAGCTGCTGTACAAGAACTAAGAAAAATTCTAAATTTTTAGTACGTTTTTGAAAAATAAATCATGAGAGCTTAGAACAAATCATCATCATCATCGATGGTGCGACAGCCCAAGTCGGGCCTTGGCCTCCAGTAACATCCTGCGACCTGGTTCTCCAATTATTGAGCCCCAGTATTGATCTGCTGTCCATTGTAATTTTCGTAATTTAATGCATGTGGATACAGGTGGGTCGTCATATATATGGTACAACTCATTGTTGTATCGCATTCTTCGTAGTCAAAGTCCAGGCTTGGCTTCCATAGAGAAGCACAGGTTTAATGAGTGTTTTGTATATGCGAAGCTTATTATTCCTGTGCACGTTCGTAGACTTGATTATGGGGAGTGTGGAATAGTACGCCTTGTTTGCTGCATTTATTTGTCGTAAAATTTCGTCCTTTTCACTGCCTGAGTTGTCAAGGTGGACTCCTAAATAGATGAAGCTATCTACATTTTCGATGTTGTAGCCTCCTAAGGTCAAGTTTTGTCTGATTGGCGCCATTTTTCTTGTTTGGTCCATTAGTTTGGTTTTATCTTCGTTGACCCGTAGATTTATTTTCTTAGCCTCTGACTCCAAATTTAGGAAAACATCCTTTGCTTCTGGTATGGTCCGTGCCATAATGTTGACGTCATCGGCGAATGCCACTATTTGCGTTGACTGAACAGTTGTGTGCCTGTTGTATCAGCTGGTACTTTCCTGATGACGTGTTCCAGAGCAAGGTTGAATAGCATCGGGGCAAGTCCGTCTCCTTGCTTTAAGCCTGAGTTAGTGTGGAAGCTGTTGGTTAGGTCACTGTTGACTTTGACCTGAGATTCGGCGTTCATCATTGCCACCTTGGTCATGCGGACGAGTTTTGTTGGAATTCCCAAGTCGAGCATGATTCGGTAAAGTGTATTTCTATCTACACTATCATATGCTTGCTTGATATCTACGAAGACCTGGTGCACGTCGATATTATACTCCCAGCATTTTTAAAGCACCTGTTTAACTGAGAATATTTGATCTATCGTAGATCGTCCGGACCTGAAGCCACCTTGATACTCTCCTATGATGTTATCATAGAAGGGCTTCATTTTGCATTCAATAATTTTGGACAACACTTTATAGGACGAGGATAATAAAGCGATGCCTCTGTAGTTTTCGCAACGTAATTTGTCTCCTTTTTTGTAAATGGGGCATATAATACTTTTTCGCCAATCGTTTGGCAACTGTTCTGTTGCCCAAATTTTCAGTATTAATTGGTGGAAAATGTTGCAAAGAAGAGTTCCACCATTTCTAAGTAATTCGGGAGGTATTCCATCTATTCCAGGAGCTTTATTCGAAGGTTACGTATGGCCGCTTGAACTTCTTCGAATGTTGGTGGAGAGATGTGAATGTCCTGCTCTGCTTCTGGGATATTTGGATCTGCTGAGTTTGTCGTCGGCGCGGTATTAAGTAGCTGTTTAAAATACCGTTCCCATCTTTCTTTAATCTCGACCGGGTTACTGATGATAAATCCACTTTCATCCTTACAAACAGTGCTGCCATTTGTTTTTTTTTAAATAATGCTAGATTCAATTTTACTTAATGCTAAATAATGCCAGATTCTGTAAAATTATGATGCTAAATAATGCTTAATTATTTTATAAAAATAAACATGATTTGATATGAAATCAATATATATTTGTGTAATAAAACTAAATTAGAAGCTTAAAATTTACATCTCAAGATGATTCTATATCTATTAAAGATATACCAGTTCTTCTCTTGTGTAAAGCTCATTTCTACCAATATTTTTCGAAACATCATTTGGAGTCTGACAATCGAAACAACAACAAATATTTATTTTTAAGTGAATAAAAAGTATTAGTGTCGGATGACGAAGATTTTTCATCATCATTATCCTAACAATTGATTCAACGTTGGTTATTCATTATTCATGTCCGAGGCTTCTGGAAGTCTGAAGTTGATGGGACCACATCACTAATTTTTAGCATCATCACGATTTAGTGGAACGAGAAACCTAAATTTAACATATTGAATGCAATCCAAAATTGCCTTAATATCTACCTTTTTATTTTATTTCACTCAATATTTCGCTTTTTCTGCAATGTCAATAGCATGCGGATTTCCCGGGAGTTGTAAACAAAGAATAAAAGATCAACTACATATTAGGGATGGGGAATTTCGTTACTTTTGAGTAATGATAACGAATCATTACTTTCAAAGGTAGTAATCATTACTTTTATATCGTTACTCATTACTATAACTAATATTTGCAAGGACAACTCGGAAAAATGTGTACCCTTTTGACAACAACGGAAAATGTGTGCTCTTACGTGCATGATATTCTTGGAAGATTTTTCAAAAAACATTCATTAGCAAAAAAAAACAATTTTATTCTCAAGAATATTAATAAATTACTCTTGACAAATAACAGTAGAAAAAGCACTTCATACCAAGCTAAAGGAAAATTTAAACATTTTTCATCCACAATAGAATGCGTTCAATAATTGGCCCAACGGCCGCATTTACACTATAAAATTACTGCAGTAGCATTAACAAGCGAATGAAAAGAAGGGATTAACCTCTGCATGATATGCGATAAAGCAGTGGTTTGAGAATCGACCCAAATGACTCAAACTAGCGAAAGTTTTTAATCGGTGACTTACAAAGTTCGCATCATTAAATCACACGTCGGAGATAAAATACCCATCGGAGGATACTCCTCTTGAGCATCAATAATAGTTGCTAACTAATATTCCCATTGGTCCCAATTGTACTCCTCGGAGAGATTTGAGATTTGAGCAAAACAGCTTTGCTTGAATTTCTTCGTCGTAATTATAGCCGGCTGTATTTTTCGATTCGAGATAGAGATTATTTTGGCGTTAAGATTTCGAATCGAACGGGGCTACGGGGCTATGTCCAGGTGAATTTCCGGTTCCGCTGTCGTTAAAAAAATCTGGTACGCTTTTTACTGTACAGTCAGATGCTATGATTGTACGGTAGAAACACTAAAAGGTCGGCAGCTATAGTTGTTGGCAAAATAGAAAACTCAAATCGTCCCTAAGATTAATAAAAGTTTTATTAGAATAGAAAATCGATTTCAGTTCAATCAAAATTACGTATAAGCTCTACTACTATGGGATATTAAAAACTTCAGCGACAATTATCACCATTTGATAAGCGGGCGCAGGCGTACAAACCTAGCAATAGATTGAGTGACGCGCGGTTTTATTGCGATATTTACGTGCTAAAATACTTGAAATATTTTCTGTTGAATAAAATCATATAGTTGTATGGAATGCATTGAACATTTTTTTTATTTACTCAAGATAGTAATTGGTTAGATCAGTTAATACATTTATTTGATTTTATATAGGTTTGGTAACAAAAATTTGAAAGAAGTGACCTTTTTCTTGTTTAATGTATTATGATCGCCAGACGAAAAAAGAATGCTATAGGTCTTGGGATTGGTTTGGTGCGTAGGCAATGCATACTAATTCTCAAACTAATTTTCCATCCAAGAAACTGCCCAGAAGTGTCTCTGGTCCGTTGGATTTTCAATGAAGATTTTAAACGATTAACACGGATTGGCAAACGCTGCACAACTTGCTGTTTGACAAAGTCGACAATTATTGTCCCGAGACCTCTTTTATATGCTGAATCGATACTTTGTTCATCACTTCCATGTTCGGTTGAATTGAGTTCGTCCAAAGATAAAGTGCTTGTCGCCGCCATGCTTTGAGAGGTCGATGGGAATAGAAAACAGCCAAAAAAATCCTAGCAAATACTTCGAAATATGGCACTATTTAGATGAGTGTCGCAACGACGGTAGCAAGTAACTGTTTCATTACTTCCTTGCTTAAATATTTATACTAAAACAATGTTTTAAACGTGATATGCACATATCATGTGGGATATGTCCATATGGGATGTGTCCATATGGGATATGTCCATATGGAATATGTCCATATGGAATATGTCCATATGGAATATGTCCATATGGAATATGTCCATACGGGATATTGCACAATACACAATGTGAAAATTATGGGTTGGGACCGGCGGGATTTCACATTAAATGTTACAATCACACGGCGGCTTCAGAGGATGCGGCCACTTGTCACATATCGGACAGCCGTGCCACATCGTCTGGATACAATTCCGGACGCAAGTGACAAACTTGTCCACACGACTGCCGGCAAGCGTGTCACTTCTTTCAAAATATCGAAATGAATCCTTTTATATAAAATCAAATAAATGCATTAACTAATTTAACCAATTTTTTGAGTAAATAAAGAAAATTTTCAATGCTTTCCATACAATCTTATGTTTATATTCCACAGAAAATATTTCAAAACCGCGCGCCACTCAATCTATTGCTAGGATTGTACACTTGCGCCCGCTTATCAAATGGTGATAATTGCCGTTGAAGTTTTTTTTTTGTTGAAGTTTGTGATTTCCTCTCCTTATTATAGGGCTTATATGTAATCGTGTTTAAATGGAAAACGATTTTCTATTCTGATATATACTTATTAAGTTTTCACTTATGAAAACTTATTATATTATTATACGTCCTACTAAGGATGATTTGAGTTTTGTATGTTGTCAACAACTAGTAGCTGCCGACTTTTTGATTTTTAACCGTACAACCATAGGCATCTGGCTGTAAAGTAAGTGTACCAGTTTTTTTTTAAAAAAAAAGCTTAAACCGGTTGCAATTTTCTTTGATAATCATAATCACTACCGGTGGAGAAACCGAAAATTCTCCTGGTGTATCCAAAATATAACTTGCACCGAGCAGGAAGATCCCAAAAAATGGCTCAAGACATATCCCAGGCCAACGACTCAGCTGTACTATATCGACACCGCGGCGAGCTCTAACCCAGCGATATAGCACCGTATAGGAACGCATCTAAAAAATCGAACACACGGCATGACGTCAGAAGATTCAGCAAAAAATCTTCAAACATCCTAGGTGATAATCGAACAAAAGATAGTATTTCTTATCTTCTTATCAGTGTATTGAACTTTTAACTGTTTAACTACACCATATGTTAAATCACCAAACCAATCAGCTGCAAAATTAATTTTTATTGCATCTATTTTGCAGCTGACAGATTACAATGCCATTCAAAATCTAGATAAGTACGTTCTTCCGGTAATCACAACACTCATCTATTCAAATTCTTATTTAATCGAGCTTATCATTTAGCTGTATAATTGTTTTTATCTACCTTGAAAAAAATACCCTCAAAATAAAACATTTCCCAAAATGAATCATCTACTCAAAATCGTTCAAATCTTATCACAGTTCACTTGCTACCTATGTATGTAAACAATAATTTTAGTCATTCACCTGTTCGTATTTATTAAAGGAAAGCAACAATTTGAGTCTCAAGTCCAATGTGAAATTTGTTTAAACTCACGTGAAAGAAGAAAGCTTCATTAAAATGAGTCATTTCATTCATAGATTAATTCAATTGCAATCAATCATTTATATTTGAAAATTGCGATTCTGCCTTAAGGCTGTGTGCATTAAGTTCAATACAGAATTTGTTGCTTACTTGATAGGATTATGTTCTTACTAGCTATACGAAAAAACGTCTTGTTGGTTTCAGCGCATAAGAACAGAAGCTCCTAGTTTCAAATACATATATTCAAAATCAACAGCTAGCTTTCATGACTAATAAGATATTCTCAAATAAAAAAACAACAATGATTCGAAATATAGCAGGTGAATCCTCAATATGTAGGTTACCGTCTCTATTCCTAAGAACTTGGGAAATCAATCACAATTAAAGTAATTCCGTTGCTAAGATAACAAACACTAAGACAAAAAAAATTTTGTTTCAAATAACTATTTTATGAATCGTTTGCCAAATTACGCCACTTGCTTCAAAATCTATCATCTAGTCTTGTCTTCTAATAGCACCGTCAAGCATTCACCAAACGATACTGTTACCAATTACTAAGTTGCAAACTTACAAAACTACAGTGTGTCATTCATGTCGTGACTATCTATTAGCTTAACATCTTTTTATACCAACTATTGTACATTCGCCGAATATCACAAGCAATTCTCGGAAAATTTTACAATTTATCATTCATTCGATTCGAATTTCATTCATGCCGCTCATCAACGAGCGCTTTGACTGTACGATTTTTACGCTAGCGTACATACATCCGGCAATTAACAAGCGGAGTAATATAGATTGTTAGATATTAATCACCTCCAGTGCATTGAGATGGAAGCAGACAAATATGTGAAAGGCATCTGAGTAAAATAGCTCGCGGGAGGTATACTCATAATTTTTGGAGATTTCAATGGATGAGTCTGTATCTCGAGACGTGAGTCATTTTATTCCGGGAAAATGTCAATATTAGATAAATCATAGAAAACAAGACGACTTCAACCATGTACATAATGTACATGAGATTTGAGCAAATTCGTTTCGTTAACTATAGACTATAGGTATGTTTCCGTACTTGAATCTATTATAATATATTAAAATAGATTCGCAGCAAATCGTTTCCGTACTTTTGCTGCAAGCCAAATGCAAGCCAAATTTTGCAGCAAAAAGAAGCCAGCTGCTGAATTCTGTTACTGCTGCAGTTTGCTGAAGTACGGAAACATACCTTATATCAACTAGTATTGGGTCGTCAGTCATATTGCTATGTATTTGTATGAGTTACTCATTTTCAAATTTGAGGTGGTACAATGTCATACTTCAAATGAAGTGTCATGTTGCATTCCTTCAATTATCTATAAGTTTCCAGCGCCGCTGGCAGTCATACAGCCCCATACCATAACGCCGCTGCTACGGTAGGATAGAACATTTATGCTAAGTATTGGTTACGTTTTTTTTATAGAAGGGGTTTTTTTCATTATTGATTTTAGCATACTTCCACAAAAGATAAGATTTTCATATTTTGGAGAATGATTTGATAGAGTATGTAGTTTTTGAATTACCGTTAGCGTTAACTCGAAAATGAAAAAAAATGTAGGTAAAACGTTTATACTAAGGAGAGCAGTACTGTTACTAATCTACTAAACAATTTCCCAATAATGGAAGCTAATTACCACCAAATTTTTTGTTTAAGTATCGTGCAAATCAAACTCAAAACTAAACTCGCATGCATACATTTTTGCCTTGTACAACAATCCCTATGCCTCAAGTATCACAAGTCAATCGCTTCAAAGTTGAGCAAAGCACATCAATATGACAAAAACTGAGGTGGTACAAATCAAACTCAAACTAGTCTAGCGTACATACATTTTCCATTGAGTATTACAATCGCTGCGCCTCAAAAGTCTCAAGTCAATCGCTTCGAAATTAACCAAAGCACTTCAATGTGAAAAAAATGAGGTGGTACAAATTTGAAGCTTGAGGTGATGTGACATTTTGTAGCTGTGTATGGGACATTTGTCATGCTTCTTGTATGAGTAACACAACACTAATATCAACCCTATATGTGAGACCGCGAAAAATATTCTCTTCAATTCAATAATACCACAGCCGCATTTATCAATAAGCTTACTGTTTTTTCCACATTAGGTCTGTTCCCGTACTTCAGCAAACTGCAGCAGTAACAGAATTTGGTAGCTGGCTTGTTTTTGCTGCAAAATTTGGCTTGCAGCAAAAGTACGAAAACGACTTGCTGCGAATCTATTTTAATATATTATAATAGATTCAAGTACGGGAACAGACCTATTTGGTCTGTTCGCGTACTTAAGCAAACTGCAGCAGTAACAGAATCTGGCAGCTGGCTTCTTGTTACTGCAAAATTTGACTTGCAGCAAGAGTACAAAAACGACTTTCTGCGAATCTATTTTAATATATTAGGTCTGTTCCCGTACTTTCAGTAACTTAATTTTACTGAATTTTCCTGAATCATGTGGTGGGGAATTTCATGAAAAGTACGGGAACGCTCTCATTGTATTTCCTGAAAATTGACAACCGAAAGTGTCAGTTTTCGGTTTTTGGGAGAACAATAGTGATTATAAAGTCATCCTAAGCGGTAATAAATTATCGCCACAAAAATATTCGACCTTCATAGCAACATTACGCTAAAAATATGTTGCTTGCCGCGCACATTTGAAAATATTTACTCCGTTTGACACTTTTAGTATTTTTCAGTAGCTCCGACCCTACTGAAATTTACTGAAAGAGGAAAAATTTTCAGTTTTCAGTAAAACGGAGTACGGGAACAGCTTCATTGCAATTAATCGCGATTAATCGCAATTAATCGTGGCACGGGAACAGACCTATTATAATAGATTCAGGTACGCGAACAGACCTCATGCATTCCAATTCGACCTGATTTGGAATATAAGACAATCCATTTAAAAAAAAAAAAATCGCACAAATCGAACACACCCTAAGCACTCAATTCACCACCCATCATTGACAGCCTACCATTGACAACCTACTACCAATGCCAAGAAGAAGATACTCACTGTGAATGTCATTAATGTCATTTTATTCCGACGTTACCAAGTTACCAATTGGATCCAAGCCGGCATATTTCACCATAAACATGTTTCAAACAGAAGAAGGACCCGACAAAATACGAAACATAGGGGGACCACATAATCTCGGTAATCTCTAGGCATTTCAATCGTTCTTTTCACAATCAATCATCCATGTTTCTTCAGGTGATCCCGATGATCGCACTTTACGCAAAGTCGAGAAGGAAGTACTAATTCCTAAAATCATGAGGGATCGCGCAAAAACTGAAAAATGTGTAGAAGTTGTGAAAGCATTCGAAGAATGTTGTAAATCAAGTAGCATGCTAATGGTAGTTAAATGCCGTAAAGAAAACGATGAGCTGAAGTCGTGCATGGAACGTTGGTACCGGGATGAACAATTTCAAAACGAATGCAAGGAAATCTATTTGAAAGACAGATCAGAGTACAGACGAACGGGGTTGACGAAGAAGAAACGACAGGCATTGGCAGCTGGGAACAAATAGTGGAAGGCTTTAGGATTAGCGAAAAAATAGTTGTGATTTGTTACTTAGTGATTTGTTTATTTTGAACATGTTTCTTAAAATCAAAGCGTCTTGGAATTGTTTCAGTCACTGAAAACTTGTCAAGGTTATTTCGATATTCCGGCGATGGTACATTATCAGGTGCGTGGACAGCCAAAAATAGAATATCTTTGTCTGATGTTTCAGCAACACGCTGCATTCCTTGAACATATTTAGAGTCGGGGCTTCTTTCACCAATCGAAACGACGACTATAAAGCTGGCATGATAGAATCGCATCCCTTGTTTATAGACAACTGTAACGAATCTTATTTAATTGATATTATTGTACAAGTCGAAAAACTACTCACGGAAATCTCCACCGAATTTCAATCCTGATATCACGACCCACGCTTTCGACCTAAGGTAAATGTAGGCAGCTAAAGTAAAAGCAAACTTAGATTTGATACGGACAAATGTATCGTACAT
The DNA here is from genome assembly GCA_947369275.1 of Nemotelus nigrinus. NCBI lineage: Eukaryota > Metazoa > Arthropoda > Insecta > Diptera > Stratiomyidae > Nemotelus > Nemotelus nigrinus. The sequence continues at coordinate 28,151,076 of OX376375.1, read as the reverse complement.
TTCTGTAGAGCTTAGTTGTCTGCCCTCCGCATCAAATATATCTAGTATTTCTAAAATGAAAGCTAGAAAATATGATTCTTCTAGATCTAATCCTAATGTTTCTCCAAAAGCAGAATGTTCTGCACTTGTAGAAGCTTTCGTCATTGAAAGCGGGAAGCTGCGTGAATGCGACCCCTTCCCAAAATAACCATTTTCATAAAAGATTCGAATATTTTCATCGCTTTCAACGAGTTGTACTGAAAATCCTGTGAAAACCGCCTTCCACTTATTTTCCTTTGGTAGTGGGAATGGTTGTGCCTTGTTGTTTTTGGGAAAACGCCTCTTCGGCTTTATATTCGGCTCGAACTCCATTTCGCGACGCGGTCCCCAAGCCGAATGAATGCATGTATAGAACAGCTGATTGCCGTCATTGCAAATCTCAGCTGACTGAACATATGTGCTAAATGTCACGTGAAATCCTTTGGGCTGCGTTCAGTTCGTTCAGTTCTTCGTGGTGATTATCAGAATGAAAATATTTATTTTTGATTGAAAGAACTTCTTTCCAACAACTGAGCTTCTTTTGCATGGGCCATTTGTCGGCCAAGTTAATTTTTATCGCAAATTTACAGTTTTTTGCGACAAAGTGAATAAATTCAAAATTTCCCTATCGCCAATCAATCGACAGTACATTTTTAGTATTGGTTGGTGCACACTGTTAAGTCATCACCTATCATCTGAAAAGTCACAAGACAAGTTTTCTGTCCGTGATCTGTGGGAAAAATTCGTCGTAGGAAAAGATCGAAGTTTTTCTTCCAGATTTTGCCAAGTCTTCTAAGTCTTTTTCCGAAATCTGGTCGAGTCGTACACCATTACTCGCGAACAAAATATTATATAGTACAAGATGGCGAATAACGTGCAGGATTTGATGTCCTCGCTGCCCGAGGAAAATATTGGTAAGATGAATAATCATTGAACTTTCTGATTAATGTTCGTGATTTTGCAACCATAATTATCATTTGTATGTACGAAATAGATATGATCGCGGCAACTAGTGCCCTGCAACAACAGGCCGGCGATATTCGTATGAACAAACCTAATTGGCAGTCCTATAAGCAATCGCAAATGATATCTGAGGAGGACTATCAATGTATTTCGGCACTAGACAGTGAGAAGAAGGCTCAATATCTTCAGCAAAATCCATCGCAATGTGCGAAAACTTTCCTCAGTCTCTTGTCACATGTCTCAAAGGACCAGACAATCCAGTATGTACTAGTTATGATCGATGACATTCTTCAAGAAGATCGATCTCGTGTCGACATTTTCCACGACTACACGTTGAAACGCAAGGAAAGCGTTTGGGGACCGTTCCTAAACCTTCTGAATCGCCAGGACGGCTTTGTCGTGAACATGTCAGCTAGGATTTTAGCAAAACTGGCATGCTGGGGCCGCGAGCTAATGCCGAAATCCGATTTGAACTTCTATTTACAGCTTTTGAAAGATCAGCTGACGATGAATGTAAGTTGTCTTGGAGTGCATCGTTTTTGGTAATTGTTGCATTCTTGTGTCAAATCTTAAGTTTTCTTTAAATACGTAGATTTTAGGTGATAACAGTCTAGTTTTCAACTGTTGTATTATAGTCATGTATTCATCCATATAATTTAAAGCATGTTGCGGAAAATGTAGTTTGCTCTGGATGAAATTAGTCTGTGTATTGTTTGCCTACCTACGAGTATATCGCTTTAAATAACATTCCTACTATCGCTAGATTCAATGTTTCAAATTTTAGTTGAAAAATCAATTGTGACAGATTTTATTTTGATTCGTAACCACTGCCTTATCGAAAGAAATTAGTTGGAAATAGTATCGTGTGTAGTGAATGTAAAATTACACTGTATTAATTTTGATTTTAGTTTGAAAAATTTCAAATTTGACTTGATTTTAAAGCATGTACTTAGATGTCGTTAGTTTCGATTAAAACTGTTTGGTTTGTCTCATTTGCATCTCGCACTAATTTGTGCATATTCGTCCGCCAATATTTGTATCGTTATTGTAGAAAAGAATCACATTCGCTGTTGTCATCACTAGAACTATTCAAGCGAAACATGTTGAAATCAAATTGCACATAAATTTGTTCGAAAAAACAAGGGAATATCCTGGCTCGCAAATCTTACATTAATTAATCGATGCGATTGGCTATAAAAAAAAAAACTCAGCAAGCTGTGAAGCGACAGTAGTCTGCTCTGCGAAATTTACAAGCTTACATAACGCAGATGAGGGTTTGTAGTGTCCAAAACACTTTAATTTCATAAAAGCTAACCGTGCTCCGTAAAACATTCATTGGATTGTAAACTGTTTCGGATTGCGTGATGTGTTTTCTAATAGCATGGCTACATAAAAGAAAACGATAAACTACACCAAATAATATGCTTTGCAAACGTCGCTCATTTTGATTGCCAGCTGCATTATTAATTCGTGCATCGTGTTCTTGGATTGTTATGCTTAGAGATCGAATTTTAGAAGAAATCATTTTCGATGACGAGATTTATTAAATATTCTTTTTCTTCTTATTTTTCACTCTCACAACCGAATTCGTACAAAAATCAAAATTGGATGATGTTTTGTTTTTTGAAATCCGTTCTCCCGTGACCCGCAATTATCCAAACAAAAACCACACCCGACACGTAAACACATAAAACAAAAAATACGAAACTCCTGTACACAATAATGACACAAATCGTGAATCTGTATTTGGCCCGAAATTGAAATCGAATTCGAAATCACTCAAATGACACATACGTGCGCAAAAGGCTAAAAGCTACATCAGAGAAATGGCTGAGATCTCGAAAAGGATGACGGTTGTGGTGCACCACATCCACGGTCACCAACATCATCACCATCCTCACCAGGCCAGTAACCAGCAATTGCTTCAACAGCAACACCATATGGCTGTATCGCAAAAAGTAAATGCTACCAGTGGTACTGAAAACACTGGAGATACTCCTAATCATAAGCAATCTTTAATTCCGGTAGAGTTTTTATAAGCAATAAGTATGAATTTTGAAGAGAGGAAGTTTGTCCCTCAAAGCGTAGACCCGTTTTTGTCCGTTAATTGTGTACCGAAACCTCCAACAAATCAGAAAATATTTGATCAAGTTCTAAGTGCAAAATTCAAAATTGAATTAGTTGTGTCGTTAACCTTAAATGTCAATTGATAATCAAGTAATTGAATTGATATATTAATAGCGTAAAACACTAACAGCACTAACAACCAATTATTTCCTTACAAAAACTATAAACTCCTTCACACAAATTATTTATTGACTTGGTATATATAGAATTGTATTTGTTTTAATTGTAGATGTAAAAAATTCGGTGTCGTGTACTAGATATTCTAGATAATATTACAATTGAATCAACTTTATTAAAATCGATTATAGAATGAAGACCCCTTAGGAATTTGTTCGAACTAAGATAGTTTCTTGTGTTTCTAACAAGCTTTACTAAACAACTGAAATGAAAAATCACTGATCGCCTGGTTAATATGCTTTGCATTTTGATTTCTACCTCTAGAGCAATGAGTACATTCAATCTGTTGCTCGATGCTTACAAATGATGCTGCGAGTGGATGAATATCGTCTTGCTTTCGTTTCTGTTGACGGTATTAGTACGATTATCGATATTTTGTCGTCGAGAGTTAATTTTCAGGTATGTTTGCAAGTGTACAGTTGTTTGAGAACAGATAATAATCAAACATTACGTATTGTTTCTGATTTAGGTACAATATCAACTAATTTTCTGCCTTTGGGTCTTAACCTTCCATCGTCTTCTGGCCGAGCGTATGAACAAGTTTAATGTTATTCCAATTTTAGCCGATATTCTAAGTGATAGCGCAAAGGAAAAGGTGAGTTACGAATTGTAACTTTAATTCGTTGATTGAAATGCATAAGGCTTTGTGCTTCTATAAGCAGTCGGCCCTCGTTTATCGCGGTTAATCTGTTCCAGATTCTACCGAGACAGATGAATATTCCGCGAAGTAAGATTATTTATTTATAAATAGAATGTTTTCATTACTTAAGATTAATAGAGCCTCTAGACATGAAATAACATCCTGCAGTCACCATGAAATTCCTATTACTCCATATTCTAGACTCACATAACCACTAACGTATGAAAATAGTGCAACTTGTTCGATGATGAAGCGATTAAAGTGAAGAGATGTAGTGCACGGCAAAGAAGAGCAAGGTACCTGCTCCTCTGAAGGCACAACTTCAGTAAGAGAGTCTTCAAGTAGTGCTGTAGCCTCAGTATCATTTCTGGGTTCCATTCTCCAATCATGTCCTGTACTTCCTTAATAGAAAGTACAGGACATGATTGTACTCGCAGACATAGCATGATTGTACTGGCAGACATCTCCACTAAATCCTCGTCAGTTAAGCAATTCGAATGCGGCTCCAGCAGCTCATCCACGTCATTGCGGGTCATATCCGCGAAACTTTCTCCTCCGAGCGTCCGAGCTATCATCGCTGCCTTGTTAACTGCCGAGTAGCTTATATCCTCTGAGGTAAATCCTCTGTAATTGTGGAGAACTTCAGGCCACAATTTCTTCTAGCTGGCCTTCATGGTCTTCGTCTTCAAATCATTCAGCACGACCTGAATGTTTTTCAAAGAAGTCGCGATGGTATACTACCGTCAGTCCTCCTTCAGGAAGAAATTCTCCGTAAGGTCCGCGCCATCAACGAGGTTGTGCAGGGTGTTTCGCGTGTAGAGAGCCTTAAAAGAGCAAATAAAGTCTTGTTCCGTGGGCTGGATCAGCGAAGAAGTGTTCGGAGGACAGAACTCGTTGTAAGATAGGTCTTGCGCATGAGCTTCAGCGTTGTCGATAAGGAGGACATTAAAGTCGAGTCCTTTCTCCCGGAGATACTGCGTGAACCACTCGTTAAACCAATCCGCTGACAGCTGCCCCGTGATCCAGCCCTTGCTGTTCTGCATCCAACGCACTGGCCACAGATTCTTGTCTTTATTCTTCATCTGTGAAGATGAATTCTCCGTGGAAAACGACACTCTTCAGATGATACCTCTTCTGGAACTTCTCGAACTACCCTTTGGTCACCGTGAAATCCATTAACGTTTCGGAAGAGCGTCCTGGTTGAGGTCTGTCTGCCATAAAGCGCTAATAGAGCCTCTTCGCTTTCTCCCAGATGACCAGCGAATCCAACGAAATGTTGTCTTGCGACTGTCGCTGATCCAAATGGCTAGGGCAGGCTTCGTTTTCATCATGAACTTATTACGAATTGTCACGGCGATCTTTGCTTCCTTCTTGACAGTAGCCATTGCACGGATGTTCCTTTTTAGTCCAGTAACTTTATAAATCAGACCTTGCGTTAAATCCGGTAGTTCTGATTATTTGTGTACTTGTTTATGATGTTGCCGCAATGAATAAATGATTTTTTAACTTTACTAATTTTGCTACAATTTGCGACCAGAATCGTTTCTGTAGACCCGATAGCTTGCAAGATACAGCCTTTCAAAATTTATTGATTTTTTTTAAATTTTGAAATTTTCAGCAACAAAATATTGCTAAAAATTTCAAAATTTAAATAAAATCGATAACTTTGAAAGGCTGTGTCTCGGGTCTGCAGAGACGAGTTTGATCTCAAGTTGTAGCAAATTTAGTGTAGTTTAAACCCTTAGCGAATAAATTTTATCATAAAACAAGCCTTCTATGATATAAATTGGCAAAAACTAAGAAATTCGAAAATTTATAGATTTTATTCGATTTTAACAAGGTTGCGTCTTCGCTCGAGGCTGCAAACTTGGGTTATTCATTGCGGCAACATCATAAACAAGTACGCAAAAAATCAGAACTACCGGATTAGACGCAACGCACCTATCCTTTTAAACGACAAAGTTACTGGACTATTTATCTTTACGGATGAAGCGAACGGCAGTTTTTTATGTCGTAATGGTGAGCAACTTCCACCATTTTATTGCCATGTTTGATCATATCCAAGAGTTCTATCTTCTCCTGGATAGCAAGCATCTTCCTCCAGCCTTTAGTTTCATCATCAAAAGATTTGGAAGCCATAGTAGGGCTTAGATAAAAGTTCTCAGAAATCGCAAACGCAAGCGCAAATATGCTTCCGATTTCGTAGCGAAGTAGAAGCGTGTAAGAGAGAAACGAAATCGCTTGAGGCTGAGTCAATCAGTAGCAGGATAGAAAGAGGATAGGATAGCCTACACGCAGCATGCTCTGATTGGCTTGATTTTTTCTCCCGAAAACCGCGATAGAACGATGCCGTGAAAGTCGAAGCGCATTGTGGCGAGGGACGACTGTATCTAATTTGAACTTAACACTTAAAATTGTTCTGTATACTTCAACGTCCCAGGTTACACGAATCATCTTAGCTGTATTCCGTAACTTAATCGAGAAACCAGAAGAACCACAAATCGCTAAGGAGCATTGTATTGCCATGGTTCAATGTAAAGTACTCAAACAACTTTCAATTTTGGAACAACGTCGTTTCGACGACGAAGACATCACCGCGGACGTAGAATATCTTGCTGAAAAACTCCAAAACTCCGTTCAAGATCTTAGCTCCTTTGACGAATACGCGACCGAAATCAAAAGTGGACGCTTGGAATGGTCGCCAGTTCATAAATCAGCAAAGTTTTGGCGTGAGAATGCCCAACGTTTGAATGAAAAGAACTATGAACTGTTGCGAATTCTTGTTCATTATCTGGAAACGTCAAAAGATCCTTTGGTCTTGTCGGTTGCAAGCTTCGATATCGGTGAATACGTACGACATTATCCAAGAGGCAAACAGTAAGTTTATTCGGGAGTAATGGGAATAATTAATAGTAATAATGTTGACTTATAGCGTCATTGAGCAGTTAGGCGGCAAACAGTTGGTTATGCAACTGCTCAGTCACGAAGATCCTAATGTTCGATATGAGGCTCTTTTGGCTGTACAAAAACTAATGGTACACAACTGGTAAGTAGCATAAAGATTTGTTGAGAGTGAAAGAGAGTGTTCGTCTTATGATGTCAAAAAACAATTAATGTTACATGTGAAATAAATACCTGCTTATGTTTCATTCGCTTTAAATATTCATCTGTTCATACTCAGAAATTATTTAATTTCCTTAAAAATATGTATGAATATATATTTTCGTGTGAAAAATAGTAATAGAGTGGGAAAAGAAGTCAACTGTGAAAAACTGAACACTCATCTTTCGAAAGACTTACTCATAATAATGAGCTTAAAATATCTTAAAATTTTAGTAGAGAAATGATTCCTGAAGACCTTACCGCTAACCTACCCGAACTGAATCCTAAAAAATCCTCAAACTCCTCACATGCCGAAAAGAAATCGAATGATCAATCAAAAACAGCAACTAATGTTACTCAATCGAAATTTCCTAAAACCGTTGATGCCTAAATAAAAATGTACTCTCCTATTACTGTTTTCATGTTTCTTACATTACATCATTTCTCGCGTCCACATTAAAACACTTATTTAAATGCTCATAAATAATTTTCTAATTATATATACTTAACTTCTACTAAAAAATAATAGGGAATACTTGGGCAAACAACTGGAAAAGGAAACTGAAAAGAATGCTGCCCCAGGTACGGCTCCGATTAGTGGAAAAGCCTAAATTTTGAAGCTTGTCGAGAGAAAGTGTAAAAACAGTTTTTTTGGAAAAACACGTTATTAAGTAAATATTGTAATGAAAGGAAAATGAGCCAAGCTGTTAAAAGTGTATTACAACTCATATTATTGATGAAATTGAAATTGGTTGAATAAAAACAAACTAGTTTACAGATTTCTGGGCAAGTTTTTTGTTCTCTTCATATCTTCATGTAATATCTTGTCGTTGCTTGTATTTTACGCAAAGAAATTTTGAAATTAGCTAGTGAACAACAATCATGTAAATAAGATCATTCCATATACGATGTCACAAATATTAAAGAAAAATGTCCGTTAAAATTTTTGCATATGCTATGCAAGTATTGAAAATAAACAAGTTATTGAAATACAATATCAATATAATTTTCGTAATTGTCAGAGAAAAGAAAATTGAAAAACGGGCTCAATATCTAAAAATTACACTCATCTTTCTTCATACCAGGAGTATTATTTGATATTCTATATTATAAAAATTGTTATTCTAATTTTGTTTTTGATCAGTTTTATCTGTCGACAATAATACTGTTCCGACTTGTTTATTTTAATGTTTGACTAGGTAAAATGTTAATAAAGTGTTTTAGGAGCTTAAAAATGTCTGTTTGAGTTTGAAATAAAAGTAGTCGGGCCAATGTTTCATAGAGATGGTTTGCAAATATTTATTAGCGCATTACGAACTGATAGAAAATGGAACTATAGTGGAGCTAGACTACATCGATTTTTCGGGGGACTATCTGCCTTCGTCCACCCTTAAAGGCGGATGTCCTGAGGGGTGCTATAGATTCGCTGGTTTCAGCGCACGACTTAAAAAGATCACACAGTCTGCCAAGAAAGTGTCCTTTTGCTCACTGAAGGAGAACTGCGCTGTGTGGTTGCCAGAATAGGGAATCGAAGCGACTCGGATTCGGACAACATACCAGTAGTCCAGGGAAATTTGAAATAGTGCTTCGGAAAAATTAAGGGAAAGCTGGATTTCGGTGTGAACCTTGGTACTGGCGTGTTGAATAAAATCTCAAAAGTCCCCATCGATCTAAGTGCAGCGTTACATTTTATACGGGGTCAAAGGTCACGAAAGTGATTTTTCGTAAATATCTCAGTAACGACCACCTCTACAGAAAAACAATCTAAGACGAATTTGTAGCTTAGAAAATTTCCTAATTAAAAAATTGTATAATTTTTTTCTTGTAGCGATAACCGTGTTTGAGATACATTGATCTAAGCAGTTGTAACGGCATGTTTATATTATCCGACTTTGATTGCGACTTGAAATATGTGTGCGTTTGCTTTTCTATGTTTCCGAGGCACATAAAAACAAAAATATAGACGAACATATCTACCACACTCCAGGATAGATGGGGAAAAAGGTTATAATCCTTTTTTAGAAATTCTGAAGATAATGTCAATATCAAGTGGAGTCGTCGGCGATGATAAAATAAACTGTCACAATGCTTATGAAGGTGGTCTCATGACCATAAAAAAACATGATTGGTCAAAAATTCGATACATTAAACTTAAACGTGCTGATAGAGTCCTTCCTCTTTTAACAGTGCCCAGTTCTATAATAATTCATAATGTGTCTACCTATTGATCCTTTGTTACTATTTTAACGCATGAGCATTACAAAAAGTATGACACCCAATTTCAAGAAATTTTGGAGTATGAACTAGCTCCATACCCGTTGTCACTCCTCGATGAGAATGGCATGCGTAAAAACCAAAAGTCGACTGTTTACAAACGCTTGCGAGAAATTCTTCATCATTCGATATGCGAGAAATTCTTCATCTGCTAATATTCTCTTTGACGGTCCCATGATCGTTCCAACAAGACAAGAACAATTCCTTGCGAATGCCAACAACAAGTTTCGATTCATTTCGGTGATGTATCAAAAATTCGAAGCTGCTAATATCACAGTAAAACAAGCTCAAAATGATGCTCATGTTCTCATCATTGAAACAGCAATCGAAGAATCCGCTACAAGAACTTGTATTGTTGTGGGTTAAGACATAGACTTGATAGTAATATTAGGCGCGTTTTTTTGCTCCTCTATCCAGCGGAGAGTAGAATGAGAGTAGAGTAGACGCATTGAAAACAACAACAACACTCCTACACCAGTGAATTCACTGGTGTAGGAGTGTTGTTGTTTTCAATGCGTCTACTCTACTCTCATTCTACTCTCCGCTGGATAGAGGAGCAAAAAAACGCGCCTATTGATTGTAATCAACTATTGCTTCAAACCTGAATGATCAAAAATAGAAACGAAAGCTTGAACCCATATCCAAAGTGATCATATTTTATTTTTACATTCAATGACAGGTTGCGACACTATTTCAGCGATTTTTAAGCGTGCGTTCACAATGCGCGAAACTGGTTCTCGAAATAGCGTTCAGACGATGTTTCTTTTAAAATCTTTTTTGTAAGAAATTTTTTAAGCTACAAATTCGTCATACATTGTTTTTCTATAGTCGCTTCTGAGATATTTACGAAAAATCACTTTTGTGACATTTGACCCCGTATAAAATGTAACGCAGCACTCTGATCGATGGGGACTTTCGGCATTTTTTTCAGCACGCCTGTGTCAAGGCCCACACCAAAAATCCAGCTTTCCCCTGATTTTTTCGAAGTTTCGCCTTTTTTATGTCAAATTTCACTGGACTACAGCAAAAGTTCTGAAAGTAGTTGTATATACGAGACGAATCAGGGAACTGTACGTAAAACCATTACAGTAGGACCAACTCAGGGGTCCATTCTTGGGTCAGACCTATGAAATATGGCTTATGATGGCCTATTTTGCCCCAAAATGCTGGAAGATGTGTTCTTGGTGGGCTATGCCGATGATATATCACATCTGGAAATCCTCATATCGTTCAGTACAAACTTAATCAATAAGAAGTGTTGAGGACTAGATGGAAAGCCATGGTCTCCAGTTAGCGATAAAAAAAAACTGAGATTGTGATGCTAAATAGGAGAATACCAATCGTTGTACCTACCCATGACGGTTGGCTCCGAAATACTTGAGACCAGGAAATCCGCTAAGTATCTTGGAGTGAAGTTGGACTCCAAGCTGGCTTCTGGGAAGCACACTAAAAAAGCATGCGATATGGTGCTAGTGGTTTGCTTGAAAGAATCATGGCAAGCATCTGCAGTCCCAGTGAACGTAAACTCCTTATGGCGATGACTCACTCAATGCTACTGTTGCAGCCATATAGGCTACTACATTAAGGTTTGAAAAGTATAAAACTAGGATGGTGAGCGTTTACTGTAAGGGCCACAGCCACAAGCAGCCACAGAACAGTTTCAGAAAACGCCGTGCTAGTCATAGCGGGAGTAATGCCAATTGAGTTATTGGCGAACGAATCCAGGGAGGTGTTCTTCAAAAGAGCAGGAGCAAGAAGAGAAGCAGTAGCAGTGTCAGCATATGTGGAACTGGTATTGGGCGTGAAAAAAAGTGGGAAGGATACCTCAGTGACTTATAAAAGTGTGACAGAACGGAAATACCAGAGGAATTGCGGCAGGAGCTTAGCTCACAATCCGATAAGCGCTCAATTTTAAATTGTTCCACAAAAACAAGGAAAAACAAAGACATAATTGCAACATTAAAACCCAATTTTCATTGCAAAAAAGTTTATATTTTCATTGATAACATATCTGTTACATAAAAAATATGTTTTTAATCAATTCCATACGTTTCTGTTTATTTAAATTAAATTAAAGTTTCTTTCATAGATTCTTTGTATTCAAAAAAGCTGCCAAAAATGTGTAACTATTCAAGGATGACACTAATCTCGACTTTGTTTTTCTATATAAAAAAATTTGACAATAAAAATAAATGGTATATATCATTATTGAAATAACATGTTTTTGTTCGTACAGATTGTTTCACTATACTGTATTTTTTTTAAATTTATTCTGATTGTTTTGGATTCACTGCTTCCAGCTTTACATACTTGCATGTTTCTAAATCTAAAAATATTAGAAATAAACTCGAAAGTATTTCAATAGGACTTTGACTTTAGTTTCAAATAAAGACGTCCTGATCAGTTGATGGATAAACACAGTTTTATTTTATTTTTGAAACAGTCCTTTACGTTTCAGGAGCAAAAAGTTGAATTCGTTTGACATTATGAGTGTACAAGACATTGCTTGTTAAATAATATTTCAATTCAAGGAATAATTTTCAGCCAATCAGACATTAAATCATTCCAAATACTTTTATTATAAATATATACACATTCCTGTGTAAGTAGTATGTATGCATAAGTATTTAAGTTTTTTTTTTTACATGATGAAATAATTTATTTTCATGTTAATAAATAAATTTAAGAAAACTAAAAAAAAAAAATATTCTTTAATGTCTTCGTAAAAAAACTATCTTCAATATTACCTTCATTGCTTTATGAAATCTGCGTCATACATTTTCCATTTTCGATCTTTTAGGTTAAAGTGCAAAGCGAATCGTTAAAATGAAAATAGAGATTAAAACCGAAATAAGAATGAAGAATAAATAAAATATTTCAAAAAAATGAGTTTTTCCAGGTTTTATAGGACTAGAAGTCAACTATTGTGACATGATATAATAGTGGAGCAAGTAGGCTTTTAAAAATTTATATATTTTTTTTGTAGTTTTTGCTACTGTATATTTAAATACCACGTACTATTTCGTTACATATTTGTTAAATGAATTCAAAAGAAAATTGTAATAGAGTTAAATGTCAAGAATCAAATTTCCGATCAAGCTTATGGAAATACTATTTTTATATGATTCTACCTGCACCGTGTTTATTACTCTAGTCTAGTAATCAATTATTATTCTCTACTTGCGATCATCCTCAATAGTTGTTGTCACCAATAATGGAGTCGATCGATGCCTAACCAATCAATATTTGTTTCCAAAATTTTCAGTTAGAATTACGATAAATAAATACGATAAAAATCCGTTGTTTTAGAACTTGGGACTTAGCTAAATTCTCCGAAGCCCAAGAAACCATTACGATTCGTTAATAAATTATCAACAATTCACTAACTAAACGATAAATACGATTTGATTTCTACTTTGATTGCGGTGTTTTAAAAGTAACAACCGTCTTAAACTAACGAATGCTTCAAGCGTTACTGTAAAACGTTTACGGTCAATTGAACTCCATGAGTATAGATTGGTTTATAATTTGTATACATATTTGACTGTTTACTACCTGCAGTATTAATTGGCTTTGGTTAATGTAAATGAATAAAAATTTGCAATCAGATGAAATGAGAACTTTAAAAACAATTGAAGTTTTATGAAACTATATGAATTTTGAGCTTATCGACTAAGGTGGTGCACATACTTTTAAGAGCGTTTTAGTTTTTTTGATTAATCTCTTGGCACTGGACGTAGTTTTCGTTTTGAATTCTCATTCGAATTACACCTATTGTTTTTAGTTGCTGTTACTAACGCTTTTCACTGCTTAGTAACCATTTATCATGTTACAAAAATATATACCTACTAAATTAGATATAGTTTCTACTGCACTACTATTTTTTTTAAATTCCGTTTTTCAAATGACCATTCATCATTTTCATGTCAATGGAAAGAAGTATGTAGAGTTTGTAGTAAATTTCTTTTCATGGAAAACTTGAATGGATCGTTTTTCCGTATTTCTCTAAGCTACATCTACGATTTCTAACACAATGTACTTGCTTGCTAAAACAATTTTTTTCTTCATTTGTGATCGTTTGTTTTTATTCGAGATCTGGCGATTCCGTATCAGCGGTCGCAGCTAGTATTCTTTTACCAGATTTAACAAGCGCCATATATTTATCGGCATCGAAACGGTGTTGCTCATCATTGAGTTCCTGTGTGATTGAAATTATAAGATTAGTGAATGGTTTGATTACGGACGGATATTTATTTAAATACATCAAAGGTCTATAATCATGAAAACAATTTCGATCTTTTTATTCTGCGAGGCACGTATTCGGAGCAAATGGTTTGTTAGTAGGAAGTCAAGATGAAATATTGCAAACGTGGAGTGGTTTTGGTTTTAAAAATCATAAGTATTATTTCAAATATTCTCTCAATTTTTACGAAATTTTCCCTTATTTCTATACTTTATAAGAAAAGAAATGTTTCTAAATGCAAAGCGTTATGTTGTTGGTGGGACCAGAAGGGTATACAGAGGTGTTTAAGAAAATGAAACGGTTAATGTTGAGCGTTATCAATAACTTGATGTTTTAGCATCTTTATCGGACATAAGAGATATAGTGTTGCATCACGAAAATGCTAGACTGCATGTGGCAAAGAAAACAACAAAAACTCATCGATTTTGATTGGGAAATCTTAGCCCATCTCCCATATTCCCCTGATACTGCACAATCGAACTACAGCCTATTCAGATCGCTGCAAATATTTGTTAATGGAACTTTAAAAATGTTGAAAAGTGTCAAAATAGTAGTAGGATAATATCTCACTTGTAAACGCGAAAAATTCTTCAGAGATTTTAATAAGCTGCTGGAATGCAGGTAAATAGTTTTAACTAACGGTGGAAATTATATTTTGAATGAAATTTTAAATACAAAGTGGAAAAACTAACTTTGTTATGTACAGAATAGAACGATAGAAACTTTCTCCACTACGTCTGATAAGACACTTAATATTTGAAATGCATAAAAAGATACCCACATTCAACACAACTCTTACTTTACTTCATTGCATTTTTAGAAGAATTCAAAACTGACTGAGTTTAATATTCAAACTCTTTTGTCTGCTTTCATGATTATAATTTTCTTGTGCTTAAATCATATATCTTATCTACTACAGCATATTTCGATACATATGGCTTATCTTAAAACTAAAATGAAACAACTAGTTAATTTAATAACTTGCATAGGAAGTAGTTAGAAAAAGAAAACAACAACATACCTTTCACAAGCAACATGTTACGGATCTCTTCACACAAATGGGTTTGTCAAGCATGATCGTGTCGTGCCGTTACTGATCGTTATCATGTTATTATGTCAAATAAAACGTTAGTCACACAACATCTCACAAAGTGTCAGCAATTCCTTAGCAGGATTTAGCTTAGAAAATAATATAAGAGGCAGTAGAGAGAGAGTATGCGACACGATGTACATATATAATTTAATGATCCTTCTATCGATTTCTGTATTCGTATCTCAGAAACTTAGGATGTTTTAGTACATTTACTCTGTTCGCTTATACCTACTCTTCTTTATTTTTGTCTTTTTATTTTAAAAATATTTATTCGTTCGATATAAGTTCGTTCGTATTCGTTCGTAGGCATTATACTTTTTTTAGTGATACGATCTCCATCGTATTATAAATAGCTTTTATAAACTATAATGTGTATAAGTGCACTTTCCTTTTAATTATACATAGATATTTTTGTTTGTGGAAAAGTTTTTTCTCTGTAGCAACAACTCCGATGGTCATTCGAATTGTTACTATGTTTCGCGTATTATCAACTGGAATAATATTATTGAAAAAAGCCAATTTCTATTTCTATGAGCATTTTATGGCTTGGGGTGCTGTTGTATCTTCCGCTTTCGCTTCATCTGGGCTCTATAATTAAATTGACAGTAGAATACAGGTTTATGGGAATTCCAGTGAATTTAAGTGATTGATTTTTGAAAATATTGAGTAAAACTTCTGATTGTTAATGATTCATCAATGTAGCACGTATTAGAGTAGTTCTGTACAAAAAGATTTACATTATTTACAGGACCAATATAGTAAAATATTGTTTTACGCACGCATTTGAATGATATTCCCGTCTACTATGTATACTTTTTTTAATTGCGCACTTTAAAGTGCACTTTAGTAAAACGGTCAGCTCAATGATGAATTGGAGACTCAGCCAATGCAGGAAGAAGACCTGATGCTGGCACCTGGCAGAGAAGATGTACAGACAGCTATAAGTCGGCTAAAATTTCACAGAGCCCTTGGAACCGACGGCTTATCAGTTGAGGTGATTAACTGTGGAGGGCCCAACGTTACACCAAGCAATTCATAAAATTATATTGTACGTAGAAAAGCTTGTAGAAATACCAGAATACTGGCGGAAATGCAGAATATGCCCCATATATAAGAAAGGAGATATAACAATGTGCAGCAACTTTAGGAGTGTAACATTGGTGAGTAGGCCATCTCGACAAGGCGATGGTCTGGCCTGCCTCCTCTTCGACGCATCATTTGAGAAAACAATCCGAAACTCTGACACGTCAACGAGAGGGACTATCGTCACCAAGTAAGGCCAGATACTGACTTATGCAGATGATACTGACATCATTGGGAGATCTGAACTAGCTGTACAGCAATCCTTCATCCAGATCGAGCGGGCGGCACAAACGCTGGGGCTCCACATAAATAAACTCCATGAATTCCTTTTGCCTTTAAAAACACAATCATATGAAACACGCACCGAAAAGTCAATAAAATTGAAAATAAATTAGAAAGGAAACATGCGAAATATATGGTGGCAGCATCTGCACTAAAAAGACCTAGAGTTAGTCAAACTATCAAGGTAGTGGAGCATGAATTTGGGGTAGCGCAATCCTTCAACTGCCTTGGGTCAATTGTAGCAGCTGATAACAATATGAAAGAAGAGTAAACAAAACCTGATACAGTCTGTTATCGTTCTTCAAATTCAGAAATCTCACCCGAACACCAAAGCTTCTATTGTACAAGACCATGTCCTGCCAGTACTCACGTAAGGGTCCGAGTCTTGGGTGCTCAGCAAAAGGAACTCAGACCTATAAGTCGCGTTCAAGAAGAAAGCATTGCGTCGAATCGTTGGCCCCATATGTGAAGAACAATTCCGGAGACGCTACGCTATCTACCTAGAGGCATAATTACAAAGATAAAGCGCACTAGACTCCGGTGGACAGGGCACCTAGCTAGTATGGGTGAAGAAAATCCTGCTCGGAAAGCCATTTGCAGCAGATATTACGGCGGTGAGACCTTATTTGCGCTTGAAGATCGCTCGGAGCTTAGGGGTAGCTTATTGGATGACATCAGCTCCTGATCGAAACCGATGGACCCATTTGTTGAAGGAGGCTAGAGCGGGGGTTCGAGGGAAAATATCAGCTCCAAAAAAAATACAAAATAACTAGAAATGAACTGGATGAAAACTGAAAAAATTTTACGTTTAAAAATAAACATTCCTACCACCATAATATCAAATTACTCAATGAATTATCCCCATTTCCAAACCAGTCTCACTATTTCCTTAAAATATAAAATGTGCGCGTATTAGGCTAGATAGGCTCTTAAGAATAATTGTTTATAGTGCATAAATCCACACCAAGAACTACAAATAATCTCTTAGAAATAACAGTAACAAATAAAAGCACATGCAAGTTAGCAAAGTATTTTCTTTTTTGTTGTATTTTGTTTTATTTCAGAAATGTGTGTATCTTGTGTCAAATATAATTCTATAATACATATACATTTGAGTGTATTTCATCGATATTATTATAATAAAGTAATGGTAATTAACAGAAAATAAATCAACTTAAATTCTTAGTATTTAATCAAAAACTAGTTCTTATTCAAGCTTTTAGAAAACCAAACCAAACAATTTTTTTTTATAAATATATATATATGTTAATCTTTTTTCTCTTAAAATTCCTGAATAATATTAGCAATAACATTTTTGTAAGTCATATGAGTTTCTTTGATTGGTATATTATTTATCATATATGTGTACACTTATGCATGTATGTTAATGCAATTTATGATTTAGTAATGGTCGAATAAGTAGTTAGTAAATTAATGTTTCACTGTGAGTTGTGTCAAAGGTGAATGAAACAAAACAAAAATGAGTTGATTAATACAAAAAAATGGATATGCACATAAATATTTGAAATTCAATTTCAAAACACAAAATCGAGAAAAGTTTGAATTTTTATACGTTCTTTCACATCCTATCTTAACTACAAGTTAATTAGTAATCTTGATTTCTTTAACAATAACATTCGCTCAGTGACATATTTGCAGTTTTTTTTTTGAGAAAATGGCACTATGTGCGCGATCAAAATATTGTTTCAAATCGAGAGTACATCGCGGCAGATTGAATCGTTCAACAAGTTTTAAAGAATTCGTTAAACTCTATTTGGCAAAGGCTTTGCAGACACAAATAAAATTCATCGAATGCATCTCTCACAGCCTAAAATATTTCGTTTTATAGTTCGCAAAATAACTTCGTTTCACTTTCGAGTTCGTCATATAAATATCTAGTTTGTTTTAGGTTCGTATTTGAGTGTGGTGCTCAAAATGAGCAGTAAGAGGTAATGCTTATAGTTAGGATCGATTTATAACTGACGTTTTGAATATTCTTTTGGATTCGACTGTGTCGAATTCATATTTCAATAAATTATATTTATTATATGAAACAAAAAGCATATGTGGAAATAAGGAGTTCAATATTATAAAATGATAATGCTTAAATGAATTTGAATATTTAGAAGTAACGAATAAACTCATTATTTTATAGAGTAAAAAACTTAACTGTTTCCGTTTTAAAGCACTAACTTAGTCAAATGTTTAGATTCAATTATTTCGTCAACTAGGCACTTCGGCGACATCTCAATCAACAATATTATTATTGTTTAATTACTACTGTTTAATATGGCTTATCTTTTTTTTAAAGTGATTTCTAATAGTAGCGCCTTATGTTTCTCATGCCAAAATATAGAAAAAAAATATAGGCAGCGCAATCAAAGCAGTATTTAAAAATCTATATTATGAGTTCTTTGCAAGTGAGACTTGTGAGAAACAAATCAAATGCTAAATCTCCATTTCTATCAATTGCGTTCGTGAAAAACGCGTTGAGTAAATTATGAAAAATCACTTAAACTCAATTATTCCAGCGAAAGCTTGAACAAAACAATGGTTGTGTTTCGATTAGTAATAGACGACAAGGTTATGAAAATCGTTAACCAAACTGGTTTCGCTATCGTTATTTTCGTTAAGTTCGCTAGTACTAGTAGTCGATGCCTGAGGATATATGGATGAAATAAAATGATGTTTTAAATATAATATTTGGTTTAATATAATACAACAGAGCGGATAATTTCAAACCACTACAAATCATAAATCTAAAAAAAATACTATTGGTACGATGAAGATTCAAACGCAAGACTTAGAATAGTTGGAATTTAAGTTCTTTCAACTAGAATATGGATTTTTTTAAGGGTTTGTCTTGTTCTGAAATCTTGATTGATAGATTTCTATCTTCAAATAAATGAAATTCAATAAAGAACACCAATAACAGTTCGCCAATGAACCAAACATAAAATTTAGGAGTATCTAACGAATTTATAAATTCTAAACGTTTCATTAAATTCTTTCCTTCAGAACTTATAAGAAAATAAAGACTTAGACCAAACACTTTAAATTGCTTCTCGTTAAATTCCATATTGTTTCTCTTATCGGTTGAAAATTAGGGCACGAAGGCTTATCACCATTCGAAACGAAGATGAGAACTTATGGTGCAATTTCACATTTATGGCGAGGATGTAATGAATTTTCATTCGAATCAAAAAGATATTTGGAACATTATTATTTTTTGGGTTTATCAAAACATATATTGGCGACACATAAGTGAGAAAATTTCTAGAATGTTTTCTACTGAAAATTAGAGATAATTTCGCAATGGAGGAGGTTTAGGTGCAAAGATGAACCGGAGCATGGTAGCACATACGTATTGTGAAATCAAACACATATCTAGCTGATTAAATATTGAACTTCACTCCGTGTTGAAAAAAAATCGAACAGCGAGAGCTGGCGATTGTTACTTTTTGCTCCACCAAGCATAAACGAATACCTAACATTAGCTATTCATTATTTTATAAAAAGAAAATCATACAGCGATTACGTCCACCCAAATTACTGGCCATATTATGCTACGTTGCAACCAGTGCAACTAGCAAATGCTCAACAATTTCGCCAAAAAAAAAAAACGGGTGCTTGCAATAAATACCCAAAGAAAGATCAGTAATTCAGATCAAAAATACTTTAACCACATCTATGTTCTGCCTCAAGCGATGAGAATGTTGATAATGCTTGCAAAGCATTATATCGTAATACTTGATGAAAATGTGAAAACAAAAAATACAGTTATGAAAAAGTGTAGCACATATTAACTTGTGTCCCGTTTTAATCAGTAGTTGAAAATGATCTTAAATCTCGTGTTAGTTTCGGTCTTGCATTAGTATTTAACCTCATTCCATCGTTATTCTTATCATCATTATCTACATCTTTACCGCTATTAGTATCATCAAGCATTCCACCACCACATTCACTTTCGCTTTGACTTTCATCAATACTGTTAATTTCACGACTAAAGAAACCCTTACGCACAAACTTCATCGTATCATTTATATGTGTCATATTATGCAACGGTGCAGATGATATAGTATTAATAAAATCATTTTCAGTATTGGTGACGATATTTGATGTTGTTGCATTATTCTCGATGTAATTGGCACTGTTATTGTTAGCAGCGGTTGTAGTTATAGCATAAGTGTGGTCATTATAATTATCATTATTGGCGCTTATGCTTAAATCATCAGCCGATAAATCTAGAAAATCACTTAGATTCGATGATGTTGTTGATGTTTTTACCTTATTTCGTACGAGCGACGGATGCTTTTCGACAATCTTATTCCAATCACGTGGTAGCGCCCATGAATGTGGACTTTTCGAGTAGAAAATTAGTCGTTCATATTCGTGAACGATACGATCTAGATGAGTGAAATATTTGAATTTACGTAAAAAAAAAATTAGAGAAAATCTGTTCCAATAGATATCAGGCGAAAGAATTAGATAGGAAGTTGTAATGAATGACATTTAACAATTCCAAATCCAACAAGAAAGCATTCGATTAATTTATGTTTTGCTTTTCGATCAACCCTGAACCCCGAACATTTGCTTAGTAACTAGCACTTGCAACAAATTTTTCAATCTAAACATTCTATCAAATAGTCTGACAAAGTAACCAAATCGACTTCATATGAGTAAGTATTGGCATTGGAATTGATCAATTTCACATTATTTAAAACACATATGGATGCGAACAAATATCACACTAAAAAAAAATTACTTACCTTCGCCTTTACTTGCTGACGACGCTACAACCTCTGTTCCCTTCTTACTAGCTACACCATCAGGTGCACTATCTTTGCGTGAGAAATGACTACGTCTAGACCTGGCTAGTCCGTTCAAATGGGTTGCCGGTTTCGCTGGGAAAAGTTGGGAAGAACAATTTACCTCTAAAACTATTTTCTCATAAATTTTCAGCAAAAATCTTGAGATAGACATCAAGGTTACGAGCATTATATACAATTTTCGAACATAATTGGTAGATTTTCGATATAAATTTATAGTTTTTACAAGGAAAATTCAAAATTTGTTCGAGTCAAAATTCAGACATTTGATTTGAGTTCATCCATTTTTCAAGTTTGTATAAAAAATCTATGAATTGAGTTGGAAAATAGTATGCATTATTATAGTCACCGCATTTTATTTTAAATTAAACCTTTCGGTAAATATCTAAATGATGGTATCATCGACCGGAGGGCGAAAAGCGATGGAGGTGGATTGCTCCTGTGGCTTGGCTACATAAACGAATTTTGTTTGTTTGTGTTTTGAAGAAGGTCAGATGACTCCATTCTGGTGATATAACAGTGAAGATGGGAAAGTTGAGGCGTCGTGGGAATGTGTACGGATACGCCCATTCTGATGGACATTTTGATGGTTAGAAAGTGGATAGAATGATCCAATTTCCCTCCAACCCCAAGAAATAGGTCGAATGTGCGCACAACGGCTGGAAGAGGTGAAGGGTGCCCGGATGACTACATTTTGATGGCTAAAAAGAAGGCAAGGAGATGGAGTTTGCATTTTTAAGTTAGAAAAATAAAAAGATCTTAATTATTTTCCCCTAATATCTGTGCCTCAACTTCTCCGCTCCCACCCAAAAAAAACATTTTTAGTGTTAGCCAAGGACAGCCCACTATCTCAACTTTTTTCCAACCCCTTCGAACGACGGTCCCATCATCTAGACATTCACTAACCTTTCGAAAAAATACTCTTAAACTAAATTCGTAAAC
This sequence comes from Nemotelus nigrinus, assembly GCA_947369275.1. Lineage (NCBI taxonomy): Eukaryota > Metazoa > Arthropoda > Insecta > Diptera > Stratiomyidae > Nemotelus > Nemotelus nigrinus. Next base: position 28,129,303 of record OX376375.1, on the reverse strand, counting down.
AAAATCAGTTAACTAAACGTTACTTACTTAATTTACCACTTGGTTCAACGATAAACACATCATCATCTCCTTCAGGAATATTACTGTTTGCGATTCCATGACTTGCCATATAATTCAAACCAATACCACTATCGGCATATGGAGACGATACTAGCGGATGTGCGGACGGAAATACTGGAGCTGAATGTGGTGTCGTTGGTGTTGTTGCTGAGCTTAATAACGAGGTTGGACCATCGTATGCAACTCCAGCTTCAACAGAAGCCAAAAATTCATTACTACTGAAATAATCGTCCAATACTAACTTGGCTATCTGTATTCAAGAAAAGAGAGTAAAATTTCAAGTTAGTAAGTCTATTGTTACGCTTAGAATTAGAAGTAAAATATATGGCTTATTAGCAACTCATAGCTTTAGCGTAGGAAAATATACAAAATTCTCACCCTAACTAATTCGCAATTGTCTCCAGTAATTTTCACTAAATGCTGTCCAATATTCACGGTATATTTATATTCGCCAACTGATGCATCGTTCGTTGAGTATGAATGCGATAGCAATAGAGGATGATGATGATGACTGGCCGAACGGATCAATTTACCACCAGGACCTGCTGCCATCATTAAGCCACCATAATTACTACCAACTAAATAGCTGGGCTGATTCGTCATACCGACTAGGCCACCCATCATAGCACCAATACTATTTCGATTATTCGCTCTCGGTACAGCTTCATCCGATGCAGATGAGGCTAGAGAACTGCATGAACCACCACCGCCGCCTGCGGCACCACCTTGTGTCGTACCACCACCAATTGCTGATGATTCAAGACGTACCGGTGAAGCATTGCGACGTATTGTGTCTTCAATTAAATGTTTCGCGTAACTAAAGATATGAGATAAATAGGAGGAAGATTGAATAAATTAATCTGCCTCAGTTTTTTGTAGCAAAATCAATGGTTTTGTATGAAAGATCATTTTTTTCGTTCAGATGCTCGAAATAGCTCAAATTTTATGGCACATATCGATATTCCAAGGGCAATCTGACCTCTGCTCTATGACCTCTAAGCACTGAAGAGGTCAGATTACCCTCACAATAATGATATCTATCAAGAAACTGGAAATATTTCTAGCATCTAAAATAAAAATGGGTCTCTAACAAATATAAGGATTAAGTATTTTTTGGATATTACGATTCTGTACTTTTAAAAATACCTGATTTTATTTTTTTTTTGCTATGACTAATCTACCTAAACATATAAATTACATTTAATTTCGATCAAAGGATTTTACTTACGTAATTTTATCTTCGTTGGGTCCAGTTATTTGAACAAGTCGTTCCTTTGCGCCTGGATTTACTGCGGACATATAATACAAAGATCATTAGACATTCATTTCATATGCAGTTTACACGAAATGTTATTAAGCAACGAATGGCGTGAGAATAACTATGATTTCGAAAAAATGTTATTTCTGGCATGTTCTTTTCGAAAATTATCTCTGGCATGTTCTTTTCGAAAATCGACAATGAACAAAAGAAATTCGAATAGGAAACGGACGAAAAATTATAAATGAACAGTTTAAACTAATTTTGAGAAAAAGTAGAAGTATGTAGCACACACTCTGATTTGGAAAAAAGTTTATATAATTTTACTATATATAATTCTACATAATTTTTTTATGTAACTATATTATTACTCTAATGCACGAGTTATCGATAGTATATATAATGCCCCCAGAGCAGAGAATACTACTGAAGGGTATATAATTTTTTTCGAAACATACTTAATGCCACTTATTAAACTAAGCATAACATTAAACGATTGATAGAAAACAATTTTAGGGTAGATTATGTGTCTAGCAAAACAGTTTTACACGATGCAAGAAGTATCGATGATTGGTTATATTAGTTTTTTGAGTGCTTGTGAATTACATATTATGAAAATTTAGCAAAATGAAGGCTGATTGTGTGTTTGTCTATTTGTGGCTGAGTTTAAGATAACTATTGTCCTGTTAAGTTTCAATTATCCTCGCGAAAACTGATCTACATAATAGATGAGGTCGATGGAAACATCTGTTTTTTTTTCTTGCTTTTAGGATATACTTTGTGCATTGCTTGAGGAGTGAAATCGAAATTAAACACTCGAAGATTTTGATGACTTAGCTATCGCCAGTTATGGCCTAAATTCGGCAGTTTCAAGTAAACCTTTCATCATATTAATTTGTATAAATATGTGTTTTTATTCCTCGCTAACAGGTTTTACTAATTTATCTAATTTTAATAAAATGTTCAAGATAAATACTTTAGTTTTGATTAGTAGGTCAAGGCGGTTAAATACGAATTTATCTTACGATAAAATTCTTCATGAGCATGCATTGTTTATACTTCCTATAAACATCAAATAAGTCAACTCAACAATGCTTTGGCAAACTTTATGTTACGTTTGTTCTTTACATGATATGCTTGTCTCGTTTTTTCTAAGCAGTACAGTCTTTGTCTAGCCGGAATTTTTTTTTTTTTCAATGATAAATATATTTTTTTATTCATCCGCCGATCAAGGTCACATATAATACATATGTAATCTTGATTGGTGAACGTAAATGAGTATATTGTGACAAGTAAGTAGCAATTGCAATCAATTTACAATAAACAGAAACCATAGAATTAGGATGCAGTAATTAGGACAAAACATTCGGAACACAATGTGGTAAATAATGCACGTTATATGTATGTGTTTATGTATGTATATGATTAACACTCATAATTTTTTGACAATTTCTTGTTTTTGCAAGTAAACTTTCATTTTCTATTTTACCTCTCTGAAATGAAATTATTGTTTCACTCAACTCCTCAATCATGTGGACACGTCTTCCCTTAATTCCCATTACTTCAAAAATGTTGCAATAATAATACAATTAAAAAAAACTGTTTATACCAATGCATGGATATGTAACAAATTGCAATAATATATAACTATTTATGAGAAAAACCAATTGATTCGACAATGACAATGTTTGTCAATTCGAAGATTGTTTTGTTTGTAGCTTACCTTTTCCGGAGTCGGCATTTCGAATAACAACTTCATCTTTCGAGTAATTTTTACCAGGTATTTTCGTTGGTTTCGTGAATTTACCAGATGCTCGTAAAACCTCTCCTGGACCGAGTATATTATGTGTGGCCGCCGATGCATGTCCCAGTGACAACCCAGCCATCGATGTGGGGGAGGTGCTTATCAACGTTGATTGATCAAGATAGCCTGTCGCCGATCCGTTATCAGGCTGTAGAAAATTATAAGACCGCATCTATTTTCAGTATGAATTAGAATTCTTCATAGTTCAATTGTTACTTAAATTTAATACTAAGAGCCCTCGCACATTGACCACCAAAGCTCTGATGTTGCATATGAAACATAAGGCTTTTATGGCCGAGCAGCCATTGCGTGAAGGCTCTCAGCTGACAATTTTAATAGTTCTTACCTCAACGCTGTGTGCCTTTTGCCTATAATACAGATTAATACCATCGTCCTTCCACGATTTTGCTCGTAGCTCAATCAATTCAAGCAAATTTAAACGTGTCATAATGTTAAGGCGTTCATCTTGTGATGCATTACGAAACGTAATGAAAGCTCGATCCAGGTTATCTTTTGCTACCGTCTCCAACTGTGGACCGTTTATACGTAGATTCGACATGAGTATCGCCATTGAGTCGGGATTGCTGATGCCCGATGCCAATGCCATTGCAACATTTTCCACCAACTGAATCAATTCTTCCAGGATCATAAAGTTTCGTATTTGATGGCTAGACCGAGATTTTAACGGTCGCGGTGCCTCGAGATTCTTAATTGTTTTCCCGATCTGAGACATTTTCATCGAATATTGTTCAACAATTAGCTGCAGCACCCAAAATTCGAATTTATTTTTCGTTAAGGTTTTCGCGTCACTTTTCCTTTTGTTTTTGATATTAGTCGTTTAAAGATAACGTAAAACAATTTTTTTTAAATGGATCACACGTGGAAAAAGAAGATTTCAGTGTGTACAAAAACGTAAAAAAAGAATATTGCTTAAGACGTGAGTATCGTGAATCGTCTTCGCACCTCCCCCTGAAAGAAACGAGATCAGATTGTGAAAATTAAATTATTAATGCAATGATATTAAAAATTTTAACACTTGAGTTAAATAATTATTAGAGAAACGTACCCGACAACTAGACTCAGTTTTTATGCTAATATTTCTTTTTTATGTAATATTTTTAAAATAATATGCGGCCCAATCATATACTAAACTCGCGAATTCACTATAAACCAACAAAAAAAACTTGAAAAAATTTAAACTAGATACTGATCACCGTAAAACACGTCTTACTGCTCTTGTATTTCAGAGTCGACTGACAATCGCAAGGACAGCAAACCGTACCTGGCAGCAATCCTTTACCTTAAACGTTTCATAATTACTTCTCCTATACAGCCATAAAAAAGAAGTGCACTCATACTAAAAAATTTATGCGGCACATTAGCTAAGTATATAATGATGTATATAAAGATTCAATCCGGGATTAGTCTCGTCTACAACGTGGTATACACGCAGAGGATTGATTTGGGATAATTCGATCCAATCACGAAATTTTACTGGATCGAGGATTGAAAAATTCGAAGCCCACTTGAGTTCTAATCATATATGTGACGTTCCGATGCGATATACTTCACTTTAGTAGAACTAGCTGAATTTTATTCGGTTAATCCAATCGCACCAAAAACCTAGTTTGAACTTTCATTTCAAACCGTTTCAAGCCAAGTCGGTCCGGTTCGTAGACGAGGCTATTGAAATAATGGAATCGAAACCCTTAAAGAACCCGTTTACTTTCCGGTGATTCAACTCAACCCTAAATCAATCCATATTTTGTTGCAGCTAGCGGCTAATATAGACTAGCATACTACACAAACCGGATCGACTTGGATTGAAACGGATGAAATGAGAATTCCTAGTAGGTTTTCGATGCGACTGGATTGACCGAATTCAATTCAGACAGTTGTACAATGGTGAAGTATGTCGCATCGAAAGTTCACATATATGAACAAAGCTCAAGTGGGCTTCGAATTTTTTTTTCAATTTCTTCATCGGATCGAATTATACAAAATCAATCCGGTACGGCTATACAACATGGATTGACTAATCCTAATTCACAATAAAAGCACATTAGCTACGTATGCAACGTGGATTAATTTAGGGATTGAGATTGAAACAATAGAAAAGAAGCGGCTTCTTTAAAGGTTTCGAGTCCATTGTTTCAATATCAATTGAATCCGGTATTGTATACGTAGCTTATGTTTGGATTTACACGAGTCAACTCAACATAAGTTTCAACAAGGCGGGAGTTTTATTGGTGAATGAACATGGTGTGCACATGTGTGCATTTTCACAACCTGTGGTCTTTTCGTAATTTGCCTACATGGTTAGCACATGAACCATTTTTGAATCTGTATTGTTTGCTAATAATATTTCATTTATTTAGTATATAATTGTAATAAAGTTAGAGTGGCTCACAGGTTAAATGATACAGGTAAGATTTAAGGACGAAAGATGCCAAAATTCCCAATGCTGGATAATTTGTTTAGAAAAATGCATATTATATAGCTTTTTCAAACTGATCACAAAGAACTTGCACACCATTCTAGTAAAATACAGGGTTTCTATATACGTGTCCGCTCTAAATCTCGGGGTTTCCAAGATTTTATTGTCCTATCGTATTTCTAGAGGTGACATGGGCTAAACCTTTACCTCCCTGAAATGCAATTAAATCAGGTAAAAAACTAGCATAAAGGGAATGAGTTGTATCGAAGGATTCATTGACAAATTAGGTTTTTCTTAGTAAGTTTCGAATTATATGTCCGCAGCTGTATGTGTTACCATCGGGTCCTAGTATATTAATTTGCTTATGTTTGCAAAAAGGACCGTTTCCCGGAACAAATTATTTGCAGATTAGGTACATTCTGTGTTTCCTGTTATGTATTCAAATTTATGAATGTTTTCTTACAGGCACGATGTGTCAATGAAAATTAGATCCTCTCAGCATTCTTTGAATGGCGTCAGGATCACACGTTGTGCCTGAATATTGACAATAATTCTACTGAAAGTAACAATTGCAAAATGTTTAATTTTTCATCATAAATACGAATAACATATATTAATTTAGGTTTCGATGGTCTTTTAAATATTTAACAAACTCGAATGTGAAATTCGCTCTAAACCCTATGAGATAGAAGTAACCTTTAAACAAAAACATTCACCAATCCAAATAGCGGCATCATGCGTTTTATATTCTGCTTCGATATAACGTGAATTATTGTCTGTGGATGATCATTCGAGACTTTTTTTTTCCATCGAATTGTTCTTTTACATTGGAACAATCAATCCCCAAATGAGCATATTATGTTTCTAAAAACACACAGCTAATGAAGCCCTACTAACAATTTACTTATTATTTACACCAGAAATGTGTTCACGAGTCGGTGAGAAAGCAAAATCAGGTTAGACATAATCGATAGAAAAACCAGAAACGAAAAAATCGAGAAGCATAATTGAGACCTAGTCACTGCACATGGACGAAGTACAGTCATGTATTTATGGAAATTAATAGAGGTTGTGAATATAGTTAACTTTCGCATTCAGAAGGTTACAGGATTTAGCTTGCTAAGTTATATATTTCAGATGAAACTACTTGAAGAGTAAAGGAAGCCTTCATTCAAATGGGTCACACAGCTTTCAGTTGATATCGACTCTTCACTGAGCTTTGTAATTTAAAACTCACTAAATAAGAATTGCACACCTGTGAATTGTGCAATGAAATTTGAACTTTTCTTCGATCTCATCTCTGATTTAAACATTCAAATGTGTAGAAAGCAACTTGCAATGAATAGCCTATAATGCAAAACCGAATATGCATAAACTTTAACCTTTTTACAAGCAGGTCCCTTGGTGAGGAAACGCATCCATGTGCGCATACTTTTTCATCAGCTTTGACTTCTAGACAACTGTACACTGCGCCTGAGTCAATATTAATAGAATTGTTTCGGCCAAATTTTTTAACTGGATTTAGGATAATTTATTACCTGAAGGCCAATTTTTTAGCTGAAACGATCTTTCGCTCTATTTTATAGATTTTATTGTTTCCATTTGATAAACTGTAAAGTAATCCTATAATAACCCTTGTCAGGTTCAGGGGTTAAAGATGGTAGAGTGCTCTTCATTCACAAATTTACAATCAACCTGAATATGAGTCTGGAGTGATTAGTTCCAGGTAACTCTATAGTATCTGCAGTAAATTTTCAGTGGAAATGACTAATACAAGCGTGGGATTTTGTCCGATCTACAATCCAAGTAGATTTTGTTAGAGCAACTTGCATTAAAAACTTTGCCATATTCACTATCAAAAGACATAAATGATACAGCGAAGATTAAAATTTAAGAAGAATTTGTGCGAATTTGCACAAGATTCCAAAACAGCCTCACATGCTAAGAACATAATTTATCATACTGAAATAAAGCAGGCAAACACAATCTACTACCTTTGTAGAAGAAAAAGCTGTTGATGAGCTTCAAACAAAATTACTTGGCATGCACATACAGTGGCGGACAAAAGTCTACGGCAGCACCTTATATTGAGGTTCTGTTTAATTGGAAGCTTTAATCAAAAATCCATTGATGTGCATTTTTTCAGTAACATAAATATATTTATAGAAAAACTTTTCATAACAAACTTAAATATAAACTCATAAAAACACAAAAAATTGATTGGACAAAAGTCTACGACAGTCAGTACTGGCTGACTTATGTACAAAAAATTTCCAACTAAACGTATCGGAATTTTTAAAATTATTTGCTGGCTTAATACTTAGTTGGACGCCCTTTAGCATCAATTACTGGTTCCAGTTTTCGGGGCATAGAGGTAACTATATTACCAGTTTCAGTGGATATAATTTTCTCCTATTCTGTAATGAGCGCTTCCTTCAAAAAATTTTTATTTTTTATGCAACATTTCCGAATTTTCCGCTGCAAAAGCTTCCATACACGTTCTATTGGGTTTGGTAACTGCCTGGGAGCGTGGTATAACAACCAGTTCTTCGTCCAGCTCCCTCCAAGGCACAAATGTTGTTCCAACAGGTTCTTGTAAAAATAGCGGTCCATAGTAGTTTCAACAATTGCCAATCTGCCGACCCCAGAAGCAGCTAGGGCTTCCCAAACCATAACATTACCTCCACCGTCCTTGACAATAGGAATCAAATTTTTGGTCTCTAAAACTGTATTTTTCGCCTCCATATTTTAACGCGACCACCACTCCCGAAAATGTTAAATTTCGACTCACCGGTAAGAGAACTCAATTCCAAAAATCAATGTCCTTGTTAATATGGGCCTTGGCGGATATTAATGGTTTTTTACGTGGAGCTCTGCTTTAAAACGCATTAGAATTTAATGCTCTCGTTATTGTTCTTACATGGACATCCTTTTTTCTTACCGTAGCCACTTGTTTCGCCAAATCTGGAGCACTTTTTTCGGATTTTCGTTCACTTCTTTTAAAATGTAAATAATGTCTCTGCGCGAAAGCTTTTTCGGTCGGCCAGTACGCAGCTTATTTTCAATGGAACCAGTGTTTTCAAAATTTTTGATAATACATAGTATTCAATGAACTTCGATATAGTTCAGTAATTTCGCAATTTCCGAGCTTTTTTTTATACTGGACAATCAAATTTTGGACATCACTAGAAATTTTTTTTCGCGAGGAAATTTTGTGGTCCTTACGGTTCGAAACTAGCGATAAAACTATAATAGAGTTGCAGCTGCACATTTACGGAATGACAGTAAGAGGAAATAAACACATATTGAAGAAATGCCGTTAGATATAGCTAAAAAAAATTTCAGCCAGCACTGACTGCCGTAGACTTTTATCCATTCAATTTTAAATATTTTTATGAATTTATCTTTAAGTTTGTTATGAAAAGTTTTAATTTTTTTTTATAAATATATTTACGTTACTGAAAAAATGATTGATTAAAGCTTCCAATTACCTAGAACCTCAATATAAGATGCTGCCATAGACTTTTGTCCGCCACTGTATATATTTAAATACAGCGAAATACAGTAAAATTTATATCCGAAGAGCAAATAATTTCCCATCGCATTTTGTGCAATTGCAAATCCGATTATAATCTTTATATTTGTTCATTGTGCGAAGGCAATGCGAATTGACACATTTGTATTTCTACGTTTCATTAGGGGGAGAGATTAAAATCCACTGTAGAAAAAAATAAGGTCATATACTAGATCTAACAAGATCTTCAATATCCGCATTTGAAATTAAAATATCCATTTGTACGCAAGTAACGTACATTTGGTTGATTTTCGAAATTCAGCTCCGATTCAATGACAGCGACAGTAATTATGACTTCAACTCCACACTCCATACACATCCTGCTTCACTTCAGCACTTGCACCGCTAATTCATTTCTAATTTGAACTATGCCTAAGCTCACTAATTTCATTCACACTCAACGACAGAAATATTGATTTAATGCAATATAACACCCAGCTTTTCTAGCCTCTAAAAGCAATAGCAACAAAATTCACAAACTACACTCTTTCCAAACAATTCATCACTCCAATAATTTTGATGAAAACTTTATTATAAATTAAAACCGTATTTTATTATGCATAGACTATCTAGCCGGAATAAATCAAATTAATGATTTTCTCACTTCATGCTACCGCGCTTAAGAAATGATAATATCGCTGGAAGACAACTGACTAGCGCCGAAGGCGAAAATACGAAAAGCCAAAAACAGGTGAACGCAAGTATTTTGCATTCTTCCAACGACACTTCAAAGATATTATTGAATGAATCATTTTTTCCTAATATGCCTACATGTGTGACTGTTAAGTCTGCTAAGACTGCTTCAAATTGGTTGCTTGTTGCTTCTTGCTCATATCCATACTCCCCCGATGTACGGGAGAGCTGTCGCAAATTTCGAAAATTGTCCACACCCATACAGTCAAAGCAGAAAATGTTTAATTATTTAATTAGAAGTTGAGAAATCATTTTCTGCAAGGCTACGAATCGAATGGTTGATGTGATTTGTGTGCTGCAAACAAATATCGCAAATCAAATAAATGCAATTTGCACACTTCTGATCATCTCGCACAGCTTATTAGTCTCCGAAAGATTATTTAGTTTATACTATATGAACTTTAATCAGCACTCACACCAGAGACCAGTTACTGCATTGCATCTTACAAGTCAGGCTTTTTTTTGCAACTGCCGCATATAGAGCGTAGGCGTAAATTGCTTTTAAACTGAGTCACAGCCGCACGAGCGCAAATTGCAAACAACTCTAGCCTACTATCTAACTTACTCCCCTACTGAACATTAATTGGATTTCATACAAGTATTTCACTAGCTTTTCTCTGCATTACATTCCGCATGTACACATTGCAAAGTATTGTGTATTATTTGAATTCTTAGTTAAAGTAGTACACACATTCAAAATCTTTTTATGATTTCCTTCTTCACAATTATTATCATCCTTCAACCAAAAAAAAAATCATCAGACATTTTCAAGTCTACGAACAATATGAAAGTGTGAAATTTTTCATATTTTTTTTGATGATAAGGTCACACCGAGTAAGATAGGGGCGCTAAAATATTTGCGAGAACCCGGAACAAAGATAGATAGGTGGGGGAATCAAGCGTAATTATATGTGGTAATCGATTTTGTATAAAAAAAAACGTGATTCAAGAATAAACTTTAGAGATTATCGGTGAAGATTTTATCAAATTGATTTTCGAGCATTGATTCATTGGAGCACTTTCCAATTCTCCGTGACATTCAAACATTTTTTGTTCATGACTTTTATCAAAATGTTTCGGGTACTAAATTACAATTGTCATAAATCTAAGTACACCTTGACAAAAAAGATAAAATCTTCAAATATTTGCTCTAACCAATACACGAAGAATTATTTTTCGTTATTGCATTATCTTCGAATCGCTTACTGATAAAAAAATCTTTATCTTTACAAACATCACTCCATGCAGACTGACTAGACGAATATGTATATGCAAATGAAAGAAGTATGTAAGCATCTCATACACATTATAACTAACAAGCAATGAGTATAGAATCATATGTTTATGATATATCATAAATACTATAAGTGTTTAGTCCGAAAGATAAGAAATCTAGTATATTCTCAAAACATGTGTACTCAATATAACAGTAAGAATGCGAAAGATATAGATGAACGGTACTTGAGAAGTCAGTCTTTTTAAGACCAAACTCTACTTATTCTCAAATTATCATCAACTAGGCACAAGTCAACTTTAAAGAATCTTCGGTGCGGATCATTATCCTAACTTTGCGGTGTTGATCGATATCTTGACTCTGTGATTCAAGACTTCTACAGGTTGATGCAAGGATATTAGCTATTAATAGAATTACCTCATCAGATGAAACGAACTCATAATTGTCGACAATTAGAACTGAAGAAATGTTATCAAGAGAAGATAGCAGCGATAAACGCGTTGAAATTCAAACGAAGAGAAGAAAACATCTTCCAGTTCCGAACAGGAATCACTATCTGGCAAAATATGACAAAAAGCGATTCTGCTTATCTAATTTCCCGTTTCGGAATGTTTTTATCTTGCGTTTTCATAGTCTGAGAATTCACATAACTTATTATACTTTTGGGGAAAAAAATATTTACATACGACAATTTTTGTGGTCAAACTAATGGTCAACATTTAAGATACGCCACTAATTAAGGCATTGAGTTTTTTATTCTATTTCCATCTCGACTGCCGTCTGGAACGGATGCTACGTAGTCAGCGAATTATTTTCTTGATCTAGAGACTCACAATCGCAAATACCCAGGCAGTTCTTTATACCACAGTTTCCCGTTCTATCCATCATTTACGAGTGCCCCATTATTTACCAAGTTTTTTCATGTATTTTTTTGTCTCATCGCTAGATATAAAGCAATGTAAATTAAATAGTAGTTTTTGAATGAAGCAAGCTATAAGTTTGTCGTGTCTATTGATTTTGTTCGGCAAGTAAGCAAATTTTGTTCTAAGCTTTTTGAGGTTAGAAGGCTAGCTCCTAAGACTAAGGGTATTGATTGATTGATTGATAGCATATTGTGCCTCTTTTGCCTTATGTCCTATAGGATGTCCAGGCTTCTAATGAATTTAGATATGTTCCTTGACGGGACATTTGTAATGTCTCTGATGGAAAGAAGAGCAGAGCCAAGGAGCTCGAATCTTCTTCTCCCTAGTGCTGGACAGAGTGTCAGCAGATGTTCTACACACTCTGTCGTCTCCATAGGCGCGCCGTAGGGGGGGCCAGGGGGGGGCCGGGACCCCCCCAGACCCTAGGTTGGCCCCTCCCAGAAAAATAAATACTTCCAACAGCAGACACTTAAGTTTTCGCCTCTTAGGTTTTTGTGGTTACAGCAAGAGTTGAGAAGTGCAGTAGTGTAAGCCTATACCAAAGCATACACACTACTTATAAGATAGAGACTGTGTTATTTGCGGTATTAATTACGATGTTATGAGACTCATTTTGAGAAATGGACGGCAATTTTTAATTTAAAAAAGCGCCTCGCCAATCATCCTTTTTTTATTAAGATTATCTGTTCATTCTTACTAGGCAATATACAGGTATTTAGATAAGAACACTTTTATAAACTGGCGTTTTATGCAATTATGTTTTTCACAAAACATACTCTAAGTATTAAAATGGTAGGCAATAAGGTAATTAACGTAGGATACAATTTTCGAAGTCATTTGGAGAATAGAAATGGCATCCCTGCCACTTTTATGCTATCTATGACCTACTTAGTTTACACTCAGGTTAAATGTGTGTGAATTTTATTATAATTTGATAACTTCATCGGAAGTAAGAAGACATAGCACTTCAATTTCACCGAGCGTTTTTTCATAGTGACACAGCTGCCACATGGTTCTTATCATATTCATTGAACTTTTGTCAGACCTTTATCTTTTTATCCGGTCGCGAGATACCGTAAACGCCAGTTCCAGGTGCTAAAAATATAAATAATTCGGGGCGATTTTTGTGCGATTGGGAATTTTACAAGTTTACATTTGAGTGTATAAATATAGTATCAAACTCATCAATCATTTGCATTTTATTCTAACAGCCGTGTGAAAGATTTGTGTTCACGCACTTATGGTAGCTACAAGGTAGCCCAGACATTATTTAAAAACGGCAGAAACTTATTTTTTATGCCCATTGATGAGTCTTACAAATTTTGTGATTATCTGATAACTGGGTGTGAAGTTATCATAATGCAAAATTTTCCATAGAATTTGGACTGTCGCCGAAAATACACCAAAATTTCAGCTCGATCAAACTTTGCGATCCGGATATGAAAATTCTACTAGTGCTTGGAAGACAGTAAATGATATGGTGCTTGAACAGTCTTGGAATATTGTCAAGATGAACCGAAATTATTTGGAAAAGGCTATCGACCTTACGTCGTGTCTCAGTCGCCAAAGACGTGCTTTCAGAGGACATGATGAAAGTGGTACCAGTGATAACCGTGATTTTTTTTTAGAATGTTGTGAATTATTCGCGATGCATGATTCAACTTTTGAAAAACATTTTAAAAACAAGGTTGCAAACTACTGTAGTGGCAAAACACAAAATGAATTAATGAAAATAATTGCTGAAATCGTTCGTGAGGACAATACAGCTGAAATAAAAGAGTGCGGACTGATATCCATTATGGCACTTGAAGCAAGGGTCCACAAAAGGAACAACTCTCCGTGGTTGTCAGATTTGCTAAAGAGCTAGCTGTCGAAGAAAGTTTCTCAAGCTTTGTAGACTGTTTAGGAGTTAGAAATGCCTCGTAGTTAGCAGATATAATTTAGATCCTGTGAGACAGCTACGGACTTAGCGAATTGCCTGTTGTTTGACAGTCTTATGATGGTGTTAGTGTCATATCAGGACAAAAAAAGTGGTGTACAAATCTTAATTTAGATGAAAAACCCTGTAGCCACATTTGTACACTGTCTAACTCATAAAATTATCCTTGCGGCGATGAACACATTTTTCACAATCGAAACGTGTACATCCTTTTTCAATGCCATCGAATCCCTACACTTTTCGAAGCCATCACAACAAAAATTGTTGAAGCAGCTTGAAGAGGCAGTTGGTCTAAATACAAGGCGTGGAATGAGAAGTTTAAGCTCGACTCGTTAGTCAATGAGATTTCGCAATCGCAAATATGTGGTCTATAGCTGTGGGACTATGAAAGAGGCTTTAGAAAAAGAAATGAATGAGGGAAAATACAACGACTCAGTTTATTCATTGGGGATCTTTTATTCAATCAGTAATCCTAAATTTTTTGTAATTCTTTTCATCTTTCACTATGTTTTTTTTATAACGAACATTTTAAGCACATATTTTCAAACTAAAAATACAACTCTTAGAGATGGGATAGATCTTGTGAATGGAACAGTTAAAACACTACTAAGTGAGCGATTAGACTTGTACTTAGTTTAGGAAAAAATTAAATCTTTTGCAGAGAAGAACTGTTTGGATCTCACATTTCCCAAAAGTTAGCGAAAACGGAAAACAGCAAAAAGCACTATTAGTTAGGGTGCAGTTAGGGCTACAAACCAAATGGCTCGAAAAGAGTAAGTTACAGCACTTTTCATCTTGCCAAATTATTTTTGCTTTTTCTAGGTTTTCTAGCTTATTTTTTTGAAGTAAGAGATCAATTCCTTCCTTCTAAGCTTAATATATTCCAATTTCTTCAAAGATATTTTGAAGCTAAGCTATCTTGTACTTCAAGTATAAGTTGAAATATATTTAGCTTCTAAACGAACAAATATTCTTATATTTCTAATTATTTCCATTCTATTCCCATATAATTCACACAAGCTTTCTTTCTTAGCGGTCATAGATAATTAATGTGTAGTTCATACCTACCATTCACATTATATGCATGTGGTAGTAGCTCATACGTATTCACAGACAAGAAGTTTATTAGCAAATAACAAAAAATATTTTATTAATTATTAGCAAATAACAAAAAATAAATCAACAAATATATAATGTATTAGTAAATTATATAAGTTGTATGAACAGTACGTGTACCTTACGGAAGACAAAATCATCGCATGTTTTGAACCTTTCGGTTCCTGGCCCCTGCCAGATTTTAGGCCACGGCCCGCCTATGGTCGTCTCCCCACAGTATCTGCAGCGGTCGTCCTGCTCCTCACCTATCCTGTGGAGATACTTTTTGCAGGGAAGGTGGCCTGTCAAAGCTCCGCCTAGGACTCTTATGCCACTTTTGCAGAGAGACACTGCTTCTTTTGCTCGTTTGTTATCGAAGCCAAGGTATTTTTTTGAGTGTTTTAATCCCTCAATACTAAGCCAGTTGTCTTCGATCTTTTTCTTGCTCCATGTTTTAATTTCCTTGTCCGTATCTGCCTTTGTAAAGTCCCAGTACGGAGAAGGGCCTATGAAGGGCATTTTTGCTCCTTTTTTGGCTTCGGTATCAGCTTCCTCGTTTCCTTGGTTCCCCTCATGGCCGGGGATCCATATCAACTCGAGGCTGTCCTGAGACCCTATTTCATTTAGGGCCGCTCTCATCTCTAAGAGTATAGCTGAATTTATTTGATCGCGATTGATAGCCTTAACAGCCGCTTGACGATCCGATAGGATCTTAATTCTAACCCTTTCCGTGTTCCTTATCTTTATTATTTGTGAGGCTCTTACTATGGCAGATAGTTCTGCTTAGATCGTGGCCTCCTTTGGGAGAGGGAAATGAATTTTGCACGTGGGACCTACGAGGGGTATACATAGGGTGTACATGTCCTATAGCCCATCATCTTTCATCTGCTTGAAATGCTTGGTAGTAATGGTGGCTGACGCAAAGACCCCTGACAGGGAATCTAAAAAGGTGCCCAATAATCTTGAAAATATAAATCGACCGATCAGACCCATAAAGCAGATTCAATTTAATCAATCTCCCTTAAAAAGAGAACCCATTGAATCGTTGATTCCTCTGTCATCAATAAAAATGGAACATTCATCGGGGGATAGCTAACTTTTCTGTATCGGGACATATATTCCCACTGATCAAGCAATTTGCAAGCAGATATACAGACCATTTAAGGAATGTCTTCATGCTTTCAGGAATGTCTTCCTAAAAATTCCTCGAGCGATTGCTGAAGCCGTGGCTATTGTCGGCAATTAGATCAGCTGGTGTTGTCTGACAGACAGCGCATCTTTCGCTTTAAAGTTTAATTGTTGATGCTATCCCAAGACTGATTGGGGCGGTAGCAAGAGCGGAGGGGGCACATCACAACGCCAGAATAGTTATTTTGCTGGTAACGCTAAATGCCCAAAATGTATCCAATTCGGCAAGGTGAACAGATGTTCTTGGGGCCCTAGAACATAGTTTCCGCATTCCTGACTACTTGTTGGTCATGATGGTCTATCTTAGGGACCGATGGTCAGTGTTTGACACCCACGAAAGTGTTCAGAGGAGGCTTTATTACCTGAGGAACAGCATAGCAACTAACCTCTGGAACAACGTTTAAGATGGACTGCTGCGCCTGAAAATACCAGTAGATGTGTGTCTCGTAGGTCACGCTCACGTGACAGCAGTAATCTGCTCTACTAAGCATAAATTGTCTATCTCCATTTTTCTCATTTTTAATTTAACATCGGATTCGAAAATAGCATACGATAAATGTACTAGTACCCGGACAATTAGTGCATATTTCAACTTTAGTTCGTTATTATTAATTAGAAGCTTAATATTTCGTTCACATGCAAGCTTTTTTATACGTTGGGATTGGTTGTGGGTCTTTTGTACCAATTTTGAATTCAATAAAAGAAATAAGTATGCTGATATTGCAATCAGTACCCGGACAGCTTTGAGCTACTATCCGGACAGTTCATATATCATCTTCAGTTTAGTTTTTTGATTTGGAAACCTAAGCTTAGGTTTAAACATAAGCTTTTCCATAAATTTGATGTGGTTTTGATTCGTTTTTTGGGTTTTTATTTCAATAAGATGAGTTCAAGCAAATGAATATAAGTCACATATTTCGGTTATTAGTGCCATATATCGGACACCACAAGTTCGGACAGGTGGTATATTTTATTTTAAATGGTGTAAATAGCTATCATACCAGCATACCCGACCCACACACACACACCAGCATAATCTTCTTTTCGAGTTTATGAGAACTAAGGTTAATCTTATCAAGTACCCAATATGTGCAACAGCATATTTGACTGGTTTTTTAAGTATTCGGATGCTTTTGCCCGGATACTGAAAAACTGTTCAATAACGGTTCTAGTCTTCGGACATTACTAATTTCCAATAATATTTCCATAAAATATACTTTCGAAGGTAGAAAACTTTACACACAATGGTCTTTATGCATACATAACAAACAATTCCAGAAATTTGACTACGGAAGGGGAATAACTTACGTTTAGAAATTGCGACTACCAGTAGCGAAAAATTGCGTGAGACACGACTTTGACAAAAAAAAAAAAACATGCAGACTTCAAATAGTTAGCGCGTTGTAGACTGGCTGCTCATTGTTTATTTGTTCAATCTTATGGTGCTCTCAAATCGAAAGGCACATAAGAATTAGTCAAAAAAGATTAAATGTCAGAATGTGGACCATATTTCCTAGAAAGTAAGCATTTGAGTCGGAGTGTCCGCATACTAGCACTGTCCGGAGAACTAGTGCTTTATTACATCATTCTACAAAATTTGAAAACCCTATCTTTTGTGGAAGTATGTTAAAATCAATATTGAAAAATGCACTCACCATATATTTCCACTACAAATCAAAACACAAATCATTGAATATCTCGAAAGTATGTACTAAAATGTAGATAGAACGTTTATGCTTAGTAGGGCAGTAATCACCTCTACAGCTGCCGAATTCGCCCGATTGAGACTTAAGCAAGTTATGAGGAGGGTGGAACTGAACATATCCTCACGAATTTTATGTCCACTCCCGAAAACTCAAGAGTCCGCTACGGTAATCTACAAGTTTCAGTGACAGCAGTGAGCCGAATTTTTCTATTTTCGAAAGCAAATATTATTTCAAAGCTTTCAAGTTTGAAAGAATCTTGAAGACGGTTTACAAAAAAACAATAGTAATAGTAAATATCTACTCTCACTTTCCGGTAAAATGCCTGAAATTTTTATCTCAAGCAATAAAGCTAATCTAATACACTCGAATAATAACGAGGTTTCTACAACTAGACATATAATATCTGATTTATCACGGTCTCACTTGAGGTTTTCCTCAAGGTTATATTTCATTGATTTCGCCCTCGTCGTGAAAACACATCCAAAATAGTGAAAAATCACAATTTTTTCGGATAACATGGGTCTGGGTAATATTTTATAATACTGATAATTACATCTAATATCTTGTAACATGAAATAAATAATATATTGCAACATGAAACTGAAAAATATTAAATCCGAGAGATTAGAAAGTTGTTTATCTGTGAAATATTCTAAATGAAGAGATAAAAGTAGACTCAATGGAGGCAAAGAAAGACAAAAATGAGTATGTGAGAAGCAACATTTTAGACCTTCGTACTTCTTTCATCAACGCTATAGCAACAAAATAGTCAGGATACATGGTTATGGTATATTGAGTATCGTATCTGAAGCATAATATCTGACTAAATTCGGTGAAAATTCCACTATAAATCATATTTTGGCAATCCAAATTTTAAGAAGAATATTTTTCTTTGTAGTAGATAATATGAATGTATCAATTCAACATCGCTACGAATTAGAAATTTGTACAAAACGCACTTAATATCGATAGTAGTTATAACACCCGAAATCTAACAAAATCTTATGAGGAATGTGAATAAAATTCATTGCGATTTGCTGGCCTGGTTGAATAGTAGACTTAGCAAATCAATCCAATTATTTGATTATGAACGCTCTCACTGCCTCTTCGCCAATACTTGGGATTGTGTGCCTCGCTTTCAATTGCTTTCAAGATATTACTACTTAAATGAATGTGTGCAAATCTAAAGTTTGATTTAATCTCACCAGAAGGTTAAACAAATCACGATTGCTTGAATGCAAATATTACCTACATTTATTTCTCAAAAAATTTATCAAAAAATAAACTCACACTGAAACTCAGGACTGCTTCCTGTCAACAGGAAACACTATTCCGACCCACAACGTGCTGTTTAAATCTAATTAGCTCACTATCCAATCATAGGGCACAAAATAACTCTATTCGTACTGAGCTCAGTACCATTGCAACCTCGTTCAAGCTACATTCACCGTTCATTAATCAATCGGCCAATGACCGTTATTCACATTCAGTGTATGAAGACGAAAATCTATCAGCAAAAAATACTAAAAATTTCACCTCAATTACGCTGCAAGATTCTAGTCGAAGAGCTAGCTAGTCGTTCATGCACCTTTCGCCCAAAAATATCCATTCCATAACGGGGACAGCTGATTGTCAAAGATTGTATTCCAAATCGAATGTTGCGAGCCAACAAAAAACTAAATCATTACACCGCCAAACCCAACCGGAAATTGCTGATATTTTATTAAAAACTATTTTATGTCATCGGGTGCTTCTCCACGTAGGGATAGATTGGCCACAGTCAGATCCACAATCGCGGCGCGTACTCATATAGAAAATTATGTTATAAATAATAACTTACTAATAGCTCGCTAGCCGGAGTGCGATTCCTAGCTACATATGCTGTCACTCTGCACTCGAACTATTCCCACTTTATACGCATTTTCTTAAACTTCACACATCTCGCAAATTCATACGATTTACGTCTACTTTATATGGGGAATCTATTCAAATATCAATTCAAGTTCACGCTCGCAAAAATACTTGTCCAATTAATCAAGAATAACCCAATTCAAACACTCTTCCAGTGCAAAATGACATTTCATCCAACATCACAATCCACCTCCGCCGCTCTCTATCCTCACCACTCTTACTCAGGTTGTTTACTACCTGCGAGAACGAGAGGCCTAGCTACACCGTCCGATCGACTCATATGCGAAAAATTTTCTTGTGGGTTAGGTACATTGCAGATGAAATCAAACAAGAAAATTCCTGCTTTTAAGCAACTTTCCCGTCTATAATTCCAATTGCCCGTAGTACACACTCATCACAGGCATTATCACGATACTATTTCAATATTTAATCACTAAAGACATTTCAAATCAATGGATAATTACCTCTTTTTCAATATTTTCACAACTAGACAAACGCGAGCGGAACTTTTCGACTGTGGATAAAGCATCCAACGAACACTTGTATGATGCGGTCGACGGTCGTATATGGATACGCCCAACGCGAATATTTTACATAGTGTGCGTGTAACGTGGATGTAGAGAGATGCAGGGTGGTAAAAAAATTATTATCAATTCAAAATTAAGTTAAAATTAATTTACAACTGTTGTAACGGAACACAATTTTGCTATATCTAGATTTACACGCCTCAAAGTGAAGAAAAACTGTTCACCAGCTCGTGTTTTGTCGGTAAAAGTTTTCACCAACAGATAACTCGTGCTGAGTTGGGGCGTGCAAATGTGGACTAATTATTTCTACACAAATACATTTTGTGTAGACAAGTGTAGGAAGATTTGAATATTTTCAAAATTCTCAACATTTTGATCTTGAAACTTTCATTTTGCAAGTTTCTAATTCAAATATGAGAACCGCTACCTAAATTCCCATTTACCGTGCGGAAATAAACAGCAGATCACTTATCTCGTCACTAGACACGGAAAATTGTCTCCACTTGTAAAGAGCCATCTATGAGTATGTTACATATTTAAAATTCTGACATCATTCCGGCAGGAGCTGTATAGTATTTCCTTCGAGTGACCGGAAAAGTTGACCGTGCCGGAATTCCGTCAAAGTTTTTCGCGCACATTCTTTATGGGTGTCGGAACTGCGCCACCCACAGCAGCGTGCTCACGTTTACATGTTTGCCCATTCGTGTACGGTCTTTTGTAGGGTGAGGTTGCGGACCAAAGATGTCCCAAGCAGACTTAACCTCAAATGCAGTTTGGTGAATTTGTCAGAAACGCAATTTTTCACTGTGATTGAGCGTCGAAAACCAACGCGTTGCAAATACGGAATAATTTAAAACAAAAGCCTAAAGTGTATAAAAGTGAAATATTTGTGGAAATGCAGTGAAGTAGTTTGAAGTGAAAATTTTGACAAGTGGGCGAAGGTGATATGAATAAGCCGGTCCGGATGGTCAATTACCAATTGGAAAAGGCCAATAACCAATTGAGAAAGGTCAATAACCAATTGCATAAGGACCAATTCCTGTTGCTTATGGTAGGGAACCAGGTAATTAAAAACAAAAATAGATATTTGGAGGTACGGTGTTTGTAAAATACAAAGGATTACTTTTTGGGCAAACAATTTCGATGCTCGAGAAATTACATAGCAATATAGCCGAAATTTTCCTTTCAAATATCCACATCCGACATCCCAACAGAGCCAAATTTTGAGTTTTTTTTAATCATGTGTACTAACAAATCATACTTAAAAATATCTACCTCGGAAATA
The DNA here is from genome assembly GCA_947369275.1 of Nemotelus nigrinus. Lineage (NCBI taxonomy): Eukaryota > Metazoa > Arthropoda > Insecta > Diptera > Stratiomyidae > Nemotelus > Nemotelus nigrinus. The sequence goes on along the minus strand of OX376375.1, from coordinate 28,107,669 downwards.
ATCGAAATCACCCGAGACCAATAAAACTTCTAAAATCTACGAATACTTTTCAGTTTGAAGATAACTATATGAATAATAAAAAAACACTTTTTTGAATAATAAAAAAACACTTGCAATAATACGGAGATTATATGTATATCATTTATATTTATTTCTATCATCTTTGTATACATTCAGAAAAAATAAAAAAATACCAATTAAATCGAGCAACAATAACGTGCGATATACTCATTTTTACATAAAGTGGCATACATAATTCGAAAATAAGAACGATTATCTATCGGGAAACAATGTCAAAACTTTATTTCGGTTTAGAAACTTTTTTTTTTAGATCGATTACTTAGAATCTAAAATAAAAAATATATAAATATATCTAGATAGAATATAATAGTAAGATTTCGACAATCATCATTGATATATATATTGTTGGCTTTGAATTAGTTTGTGTTTATATTGTTTTTTTCTTCGGTCAAATACAATTATTTATGAATCCAACACTTCATGTAAAAACTAGACTTCAGTGGACAAAAATCCTCAATTGAAACTACTTTATTTGTCTCTTTTTGCCTGATTTGTGTAATAAACAGTTCGATAATCAGTTAGACATCACATTAACAAGGATATTGATATTCAAATTTGTTCAGGCAGTAACTCGCCATTTTCACACATGATAAGCATCTGTATGAGAATTCAAACGTTCTTTTATAGGAAAATCGAAATCTAAGCAAAAATACATCACTAAATATCAATATAAACACTTTACTAGAGATCGCTCTCGGCCTTAGCACATCACCATCAATATTCTAATCAATAATCATGATCACTATTTCCTTTTTGCCTAATAACAGTCACAGTCATATATATATAATTCGAAGATAAAATTGAAATAAACTTTTCATGGATTTTCTCAAACATTTCACATTTCCAACATCTTTCTACCTACTTACAAGCAAACCTAAAACATACTTGACGAGCTTACGTATCTGAGCCCCAAAATTCTACTGGTATTTCCAATAAAATGATTCTGCCTAATAGTTGTCGAAATTATCCAAATAAAATCTAATTCAGTAAAGGTTCACGATCGCTGCCTGCATCCCGGTCACCACCACGATTATTGCGATTTCTCGCTACTGGACTATCACTTCTCAAGCCTTCCATGTCGCCAGGATTAACATCGTCGACTGAGGCACTGCCTGTTAAACGATCTGTTGCGTTTGAAGTGCTGAAGTGATAGTTCAAAAAAAAATAATTGAGACATGGTATTGTATATTCGATATAAAGTAAGAGATAAAAGTTCGGTTTCAATCATTATTGAGTATAACATATATATATTAAGCTTTGTTTAAGCTGGAAAACAATCACTTGCATGCTATGATTATGTCTATTAATATTTTAAATACTTCGTGAAAGTTCGAAATGGAGACATAACTAGGATATAGATCATACGCATAAAAAAGTTAATTGGTTAACGCATTTGTTATAGTTTTTACACGAACATGAGAGATTTGATTATTCATGATGCAGACAAGGGCTAAAGAACCATGAGATGGTATGCAAAATCTGTGAAGAACAGAATGGATGGAAATGAACTCTGCTGAAGATACTTGCTCAATATCATCAAGTATCACTTGTAGAATGAAAGTTTATTTAATACTGCTTAAACATGCATTCTTTGTTATATTCAGTTCAGTAAATTAAAACTATGCTCAAACTTATCAAATGCTTATATTGCCATGCAAACTACGTAATCTTGAGTAATTTTGATTATTTATATTTTAGTATAGTCATACTTCTTACATGCTTCACCTTATCTTTAGCAAAATCATTTTTGTTATAACATATTTATCGTTGAATATAGAATAATAAGTATTGTGGAAATAACATTGATTTCCAATGCAAACTCATTAGTGAAATAACACTAATTTCATGACCGATATCTATAAAATAGATATCTTGAATGCTTAAAGTAATTAGCGAATTTATTGAAAGCAATCAAAGCATAATAGTTGCATATAAAATTTGTTTAGTAAGCATAATTAGTTGAGGCTAGTGCAAAATGAACTGAGTTCACACAAGCCTAATAGCCAACACAGGATATTGATCTATATTTTTTCGGACTTTTTGAGCAGTTCTATTGCGCATTGCAAGAATAGTTCTTCTACATTTATAAATTTGCCTTGTACATTACAAGTTGCAATGTAGACTCGCTCGTCTCATCTTGTATGAACTTAATTTCATTGAGTAATTTTCATGAAAATATTCTCACATGAATCACACAAAGAAACAACAAAACCGAACTTTTACCAATCCTTCATCAAATCTACTCAAAATATACGTGACAATCGCCACATTAACAATGAAAAATACGAACGTGTCAATTGGAAAAAAAGCTATCATTCTTACGTATCGCACATCACACTGATTTACATGCCAAATGTATGTATGTATTAACCAACCAACAAGTACCTTTTGTAATTCTTATATTTTTCGTGCTTTATTTCATCATCATTCATTCCTCTAAACGATGCCAAAGTAGAAGAAGCACACATTCGTTATTTTCAAACGAGAAATGGCGCATATACTTACATTGCATCCGCGTAGGCCAGTCGTCGCGATGGACTCATATTCAAGTTTCCGTGCGTTCGTCTATCGTAAATCCAAATTACGAAAGTTGAGATCAAAGCAACTGAAAAAAAATTATGTGTTTTAGAACATAGCATTTTTAAAAGCAAATGGAATCCTATTACTTGTTAGCCATCCAAGGAAGAATATTTCTAACCAAGTGAAATCTTCGTTGCATGCATCTAAAATCACTCCAGCAACGATGCTAATAACGGCAAGACCTAAGTTTTGAACCGATTGGCAACTGTCAATAATACACAATCGATTAGTAGTTGAAATAAGTTATCTTAAGATATAACTCACATTCCGTATGCTGTACCCAACTGGTATTCAGGAACAATTAACGCTACCAGAGGCCATAGACTGCTCGCTAGCATTGAATACGACAGACCCATCATTATCATTCCAACGTACGGGTTTAAGAATGTAAATGCCAAAATCATATGTGCTCCTATCGTCAGTGATATCGATAGAATCATCCACGTTACATTTCGGCCTACTTTATCAATCATATACCCGAAAAGAGGACTTGCTACCGCTGATATGATGTAAACGATTGAGTTGACCCTGTTGGCTTCATCGGGCGTAAAGTGCCATTTGTTCATGAAGAAACCCCTGGAAATTGATTTTTTATTCATCCGATAGGTGTAACAACGAAATAGTATTGACTTCAATTGAAAAAAGAAAATGACTTCAATTTTCAGCCACCTTAACTCGAAACTCGGTGCACTTACTTTCCAAGAGCAATAAACGGAAATATTGCAACATAGTATGCCACACAAATTATCGATACCATCCAGAATGTGGCTTTGAACGTAACAACATCACTTAATCGAGCCACTTCACCGCCTGGGTTATCGACTCGCCGTAGAATTCGTTGGGCACGTTTATCCATCCAACCTGAAATTTATATTGCATTCAACAAATGTATCGAATGAATAATATCTTACCAAGTATCAGTGCACACAGGAATGACATGACGCAGGTTAGAGCAGCCAGTAGTAGTACAACGCCCATCGCAGAATGTCCTGTGTATGACTTACTCACGTAGTTATAGATTGGTTCCATAACAATAAAATTTACGGTACTGCCGACCCTAGCGAACGATAATTGCAATCCAAAGACCATATTTAATTCTTTGCCTTTGAACCATAACACCGCGTAGTTATTTTGTGCTACGGCAAGTGATTCGGCACCGATACTGTAATGATTTTAAGTTGTCGATTTTTGTAAATATTTTGTTCGAATAATGAACATTTTAAGTCAAAGCAATAGAGCCCTTTAAAATTAAATTTTTTCAAAGCTATTGCCTATAACTTACCCGAAAATAAAACGTCCTACAACCATCAGCCAAAATTCATTTAATAGCGCTCCTGTTGCAAACACTATTTGGCCAACAAGTAAGATAAACAGATAAATAATGGTGCCCATTCGAATACCAAATACACGATCGATTAAAAATCCACCGATGAAGCACAATACCACATTTGGCCATGAATATATCGAATAGAGTAATGTAAACTGTGTTGTATTTATATCTAAATCAGGTTTGAAGTGATCACGTAAAGCTCCAGGATTGTCGTAGCAGAAATATGAGCCTGTAAAGAATGGAAATTCGGATTATAAATTAGGTACAATGATTTGAAGTTGAAACTTAGCTTAAAACAACGCCTTTTTGAGTTTTTAATATTGGTTCAGTTTAACATCTCTTCTCTGATTCCGGTAAAGGATGTACACAATCCTTATGAGCTCCCTAAGTCGATTAAGTTGCTTATACGGAGGAGGAACCAACACCGGAGAAGAGCTAGAGGCACGAATAGGCTAGAATAAAGCGGGAAGCAAACCTGCTTACCAACTATATTCTTGGTCAGATATCCCGACACCAGAATGAACAGTGGGAGAGTTTGATACAAAGAATCGAGTCTGAGGATAACACCCTATGGCGACTGTCTCGACACTTCAAGAACCAAAGCAATCTGCGGCACTGAAGGCTTAAAATACTACAGTGCAGATAAAACTAATGCCTTTGCAGAATTCATGGAGACACAATTCCAGGAAAACATCTCATCCGAGGACGACCTAGAGTACCAAGAATACATCGAACGAGCGGCCGCAAATTTTCTCAGTTTCGAACCTCGGGAGGTAGAATCGTTAAGATGTGCTGACCTTGGGGAAGTGAGGATTTTGGTGAACGGACTGAAACGATGAAAATCACCTGAGATAGACAGCGTTACTAACATGTATTTGACACACCTAACAGACAACATACTACAAAACATAACAGACATAATCAACGCCATTCTCTGTCTGAAGAAGTATCCAGATGCGTGGAAAGCAGCGATTATTCTCATTATACCGAAACCTGGTAAAGACATAACATTCCCTCAGAACTGGAGACCAATTAGCCTCCTGTCATCAATAGCAAAATTGGCCGAACGCAAGGGTGTTCCAACACATCCGAACAGGGCTTAATCATACAGAATCGACTGGGCTAGTTATGTTCGACATAGAAAAAGCCTGCGACAAAGTCTGGCATGCAGGAATAATTTTCAAAATGCATGAGTTTTGAACACCCCTCCCTCTTATCCAGATCATTGGATCTTTTCTCAAGGGCGAAAAATTCTGTGTCAGAATTGACAGACATTTCTCATCCAAAAGGCAAATTGCAGCTGGAGTTCTCCAAGGATCTTCATTGATTCCCCTATTGTTTAATATATACACTGCAGCCATCCCTAAACTGCCCGTAGCTAAACTATCATTATTCGCCGATGACACGTGCATCTTTCACACGTCCCGGCAAGCAGAAGCCGTTGTTTCACATCTGCAATTCTCCATAAATACACTTCTAGGGTACTTTTAGAAATGGAAGATTAAAACTAACTCAGACAAAACCCAGGTAATTTTCATTACGCGGAAGAGGAGATAGACACCACAAAAACTGGCTGTGAACGAACAACATATTGAATGGCAACGGACAGCCAAGTACTTAGGGCTCACTTTCGACGATCGACTAACTTGGACGACACATATACAAAACAAACACTTGCAATATACTCCTCTATGCTATCTTTCTCCTCATTAAATCCTGAAGACTTAACAAAACCAACAGGTTACTAATATACAAACAAATACAAAGACCGGCATTATTATACGGTAGTCTTGCATTCGGACAAACCTCAAAGATAAACCAATAAAACCTACAAACCTTACAAACTCTTGCACTGCGGAGAATATTCCGAATTCCATGGTATATTAGAAACGTGAACATACATAAAAACTTAAGGATCGAAATAGTACAAAAATACATACGCGACAAAGCTTTAAAGCTCTTCGATAAGATAGACCGACATACTAATAGCATCATGGATATTCTCAGATTCCCGACCAGGACACGAAATATACCCTCGCATTAGAAAAATTGCTAGCTAGTGCAAACCTCACCAACTAAATCTAAGCACCCAATGTAGCCAAGATTCATAGCTGAGCGCAAGACCGCTCACAGAGAATAGTGGAGTAAGAGTGAATTACTTCACCAGCTCCTCGTCGTCTTCTCTGATTAAGAACAATCAAACTCCCACAAAACGCTGACTGGACTGCATCTAACAAATAGAGTTTGATTGGTCCTATTGCTTAGCAACAAAGAACTTACAAGCTATCTTCATCTGAGAAATTCAAACAGATTTGCAAAGCTGCACGCAATATATAAAAATTCTCTATTTGAAGTGTTGAAAATAAGTTTCACCAAAATATTATGCAGAAAGTTCTTGCAAGCCAGAAAGGAAGCAAAGGCGGCTGGTCACTTGCTAAAAGAATTAAGAACAACTTCTCGGGTTCTTCCGTGCCACCCCTTCTTCATGGTGATGCTTCCAAACCTGCCGGAACTATATAGCCGTACGCACTATAGGTGTAATAGACCCTGGTGTGCCTAAGTATGGCTTCTCCGAGGTCTGCTTCATAAAAACAAATACATATTCGTGAGACACCAATATGACCAACTACTAGTAAAAAAAACCATTTCAAATCATATCTCTGACCTAAATTTTCCTGAAATCATAAGCCAATAACCTTGATTTTAAGCTACTTCAGATTGTAGGTGAAACAACTGCCACAGAACTTACTTCTAATGAAATCATCTTGTAGCGATAAGAAACCATCATTTCATTCGTATTGCGTACGCAATATTCTCAGTTAAGAATTGAGTTTTAATCTGCTTTATTTTCTTTACTGATAACATGCTGTAGAACCATTACTTTTATATTTATTTGTATTCAAGCATTCGTTTAAAATTCCAATAATCTTTTTTTCTTTCAATTATTATTTTGCTTTCTTCAAATATCAGCTGGTATTAGCATTAGCATCAGCAGCAGCCGAAGAACTCTGGTCAAATCCAATCCAAAGTCTTATCATCAAGCAAAACAAGACACTGCGTAGAAATAATATCACGTTTCTCTGCAAATGACGGATGCGATTTCATCTTCATGTTGTATTATTTTACTTTCGGGTTATTGGAAACAAAGAACATTTTGTCTAAAACGTATTTCGATGATATCATCATGGTTAAAGTGCAGTAACTACCAGCTTATAGCTCAGTATACACAATAAGATGAATGTGGCAGTTATGAAATAACATTATTATTAATTATTTATTATTTAAATGAGAGGAATAAAGGGGAATAAATGATCCAGAGTTCGGATTTAAATAAACCGCAAGCTGTATAGTGATTGTTTGGCTTAACACCCCTACCATACAGACAACTGGATCTGGAACTGGGGTCTATCTACATTCATTCCTCTTTTCTCGGAAAGCACATTTCTGTTTTTTAAGTAGACATATTCGATCTTGAGAACAGCTTGCTGGGCGATTGAGGAAAAGTGGAAGGGAAAACGTATCGCCATTTGCAGTGACAGTCAAGCTACGCTGATTACTTCGAAAACTGCTAAAGAGTGCAAGGCACGTTTGAACGCTGTCACCAGGTTCAATAAAGTGCATCTGCTCTGGGCACCCGGAGCACTGTGGTGTTGAAGGAAATGGAATTGCTGACGCCATTCCAAAGCAAGATTCAGCGCTTTCACTACAGGGTCCTCAATTCGAAACAGCATCATCATATGCTATTTTTCGGAAGAGAATACTTAACGCCCGCAAAGAGAGATGGATGTCTTCTGATGTGGCCAGGCACACTAAAGGCTTTCTTTTAGAGCTCAGTCATGCGATTGAGGGATTCTTCCTCAACAATAGTAGGATAGTTGGCAGAGCCATAACAGGCATACTGACGGGTTACAACTGACTAGGAGGACATATGTACTGAATAGGCGTTGCACAGGAAGACTTTTGTCTATCCTGCCTAGAAGAGGCTGACTCTGCGGAGCGTTTTCTCTGTGAATGACCAGTGTTTGCACGTCTTTAATATGGCTGGGATGTGACGTGCATACAGAGGGTAGCCTCTTTTCGCCTATCATTCATCCTGGATTTTGTTAAGAAATCTGGGAAACTATGATAGGCTGAGGGTATTAGTACTTTGGGTTTTTCTGGCCTGAGTGCCTAGAACTACCAGGCGCCTCTCCCCCAACCCACACACACACCTCAGCATTCGAGTATATGCACATCTAGCTCTGGTTACAATCAAGTAACATTATTACTCGACCTACTTTGATTTACTCATACAACGTATTCTGTACGATTTATAATGATCAAACAACAATGATGTAATCTATGTTCATATAAATCAGATACTATGCTCATATAAATCGGAAACTGAGCTAAATATACTGCAACAAAACAAATAACACTTACCGAATCCAAGCAGACACATGAAAATCAGGGCTATGAAGCGATGAACCGGACTCGATGGATTGCAGCATGCTGAAGCTCCACATCCGGTAGGTTCAGGATCCAGTTCATTGTCCTCTCCTCTTCGGCCGCCTCGATATGGAATCGTATCTTCAAGAATGGGATCTGTATCGTCGTGATCAGGCATTTTGATGATGGCGGGTTATGAGACTCGGTGGTCGATTGTAAATAAATTATCGTTGCTTAGGACAGGTAATGATGTTTAGAGGATGAGGTCCGTGTTACTATTTCCAAATCGTCATTTGCTTGCGTATTATCACTTTTGGTTGTCAATCTGAAAAATATAAGTATATTATTTATATTAATTTTGAAAATAGCTAAGGGGATAAAACGTTATTGAAGAGAATATTCATGAAATACACTTTTTAACACAACACTATGTATTAACAAGTAAAAGATTGAGTTAGACTTTAATTCAGGCTGAATGTTTCTAATTCGACCTTCAGTTCTTGACATAAATACATTGACAAAACACAAGATTACACTTTTACATAGTATGGAGATCTGCGAATAATTCGAAATATATCTAACTTATCATTGTTTAATTTAAATTTAAATGGCAATTTCAAAATGATCAAAGATTTAATTACTGATATACTGTTATACACTTTAACTGATTAGAAGCATTAGAAATTCGAAAAATCCAAAACTAACTTATGCGATATAGAGCTTTTAATCACTTGGTAAATCACTTATTTTCCACATGATTAATCTAGACTGCTCTATGAAAGCATCTATACGAAACTGAGCTGTTCGTATTGATGAATTACAAGTTGAAATTCTGATAACAATTTATAGGGAATTTTACTACAAAATTTTTCTAAATTCGAATAACATCAATTCAGATCAATAGAATTCTAAATAGCAGTGGACATTGTTACTACAGTCTGATCAGGAAAACAATTTGATTCAAGGCCACTATTTTAAGTGAATCATCATATCTCTATTCAGGCATTATTTATGATCGGTAAAAATATATATTCTCCCTGCATACAATTATTTATTGGGTAAATTAAACATTTAAGTTAGGTTATGTTATAGAAGAGGGTTGCCGCTTACGAAGTTTGCATTATACCGGCAATTTAGGCCCATTTGGAACCCTCCGCCGGCTAGTTATAACTTCCTAGTGACCACTTCGCTAAATTAAATTAGTTGACTCAACGTAACGGTACCAGCCACCTCTACTAGCTCTTGAAAGTTGTAAAAAATAAAAATTTGTAGGGGTTTATTATTTATGCTCGAGCAATCACAGAGAGTATGCTCGATAGTGTCCTCAAATCTCTTGTATAAATTGTTGGATGTCAATCCTAATTTATTCGCATGAGATCCAGTAAGGCAGTGTCCTGTGAGCAAGCCAATCGTCGCTCTCAAGCAATTTTTTCTGAGCTTGAGCAGTTGCTTAAATCACGTGATGTCTATAATATCCTGGCTACCCTATAGTCCGTCATGTTATCAGGGTTCGCACTTTTGATACATTTGTATCATATTGATACATTTTTAATTGATACCTATATTTTTGATACAATGATACAGCAACTTACTGAATTAAGGCAAAGTGATACATTTTGTCAACCAGTAAATAAATTCAATTTTTTTAATTTTGCTGCCATGTGTCAACCAAATCTCCTCTCTCTAGCAGTAATAACTGCCAACTTCAATTTACTTTACACTCTGAACTACGAAAGATATCTAATATGTGGTGATGACTCTGAAGATTTGAAGTGTTCAAGCTATTGAAATAATAACGAGAAAATGAATGTCGAAGCGTTTTGGGATAAACCGAGTTTGGTTGAAAACAATTCAGGTGAATCAATTTAATCTACCGCCTTTCTCATGTTGACTTTAATGGCTCTACCTTATAGTTATATAGTTTCTGTATTAAACTTGGACGGCAATATAAAAACGAACTGATTAGAGTTGAAAAGAGATCAGAGGAATTTTGGGAAGGAAGAAACCAAACAAAGTTTGGGTGCCACTGCATGAGATACTTGCCCAAAACATATCCTTTTACTCATCATATTCATCAAATCATCAGGATTCCGATATCTAGATGGTTTTTTTTAAGCTGGAGAATTATCTTTTTTCGGATTTTTAAACAGCGACTTTTTCTAAAAATAATCTGCGCTCCGTATTAATTTCGTGAAAATTTTGAGCGTATTCGCAAAATTCTTATTTAAAGTTTGTATTATTATTTAAAGTTTCAGTACCTCGAACCAAATAAACTTTTGGAACTTTTTGATACATTTTTAGCAATATTGATACACTTTTTGAAGAAATTTGATACGGCGGAAAATTTCCGAGTGGGAACACTGCCTGTTATCACATTCGGTCTTTAGTTGAGCCCGTATGGCCGCATCTAGTTTCCTTGTAGTAAACTAAACCATTGACTTTGGATCCTTTCTGGCACTTTCGAACTTAATTTAGTAAGTGGCTTCTACTGATAATCGATTGATTTTTCTTGGAAAACACTTTCGGTATATCACTATCTAAAATTTGCTCATTCTTTCTTTTAATAGTTTCTTGTCATCAGTGCAATCCATTAATTTCTCGGCTTATATTTTATTTCGAGTTTAATTATAGATAAATTATACTTTTTATAAAGCAGCGAGAATAACAAACAGGTTCAAACCTGCCATTTTTATTGATCTATTAGTACCTTAATAGTGAATATGTGATTTTCGAGGCATGTCTTCAAATCACAGACATCAAAAATAATTTCAATTATCACCAATTATCATACATTATTCGACGTTTAGAGGTAAACGTTGTCATTCCAACTCTCTTTTGGAGGCTGTAGGCTTAAAATTATAAAAACAAACTTATTTCTACACCAGCAACGAAATCGGCTTGAGAGAGCACGATCGCCCTGCAATCACGATATATTTATATCTATCGATCCAAGGTGGAAGATATTATCTAGAGTTTTTATGAAGATATAGACGTGTGTTGTATTAAGGTATTATCTAGAGTTTTTTTTTACAATTTGGCACAGCCTACAGACAGCAATTTTTTCGGAAGTTAATCTTCACCGGCTAGTAGAAATCATGAATGATATACACAATTGCAACCGGTAGACGAAGATCCGGCAGATTACATAATCGACCTTACCAAGGCCATTGCTACGAGATAGGTTACTAACAAAAAAAATCAATATTTCATGCTCATAAACAATCAGCCCTGAAAAAATCGGAAGCCCATTGATAACAAAGCCATGATAGCCAGTGACTAATGTAAACATAGCTTGTCCTCAGATAACTGCTTATTTAGCTGATGCTGATGTAAATATTTCACATTAAAAAAACAAAATAAAAACATTCTGGCCCAGATGTTCATATCAGAAACTGTATGTTTGTAACTCAGCATAAAATTGTGCATCCTATCAGTCTGGCGATAAGGGCGCTCGGTTGACGCCTCCTTTGCACTCAGTCCGATTGAACCATTGTTCAGTATAATGAAAGGAATGAACTTTAATCACGAATTAAATTTCATGTTTTGTCAGCTCGGTCATTTGTAATAAATTGCAAACAAGCAATTTGTATTTGTGATTGAATCATCAGGTGTCCGATTATATTTTTCATGCGCGAGCATATGTAAGCCTCTGCCACCATTAATGAAGGGTCTCGTTTTACAGTCAGGGTAAATTGTTGCATTGACTCATAATTTCGTATAATTGAATCGAATTCCATTGACCCGCGTCCAATACTGTGACCCGCATATTTGTCCACTATCATCCTCACGTCTTATCACTGACCACTCTTAGCAAAATACGTATTTGCTCGCACTATCGAACATGTTCGTCTTCAGAAAATCTCTTGAACAAGTGTAAAACTGTTAATAATATCACATTTTCGCGATATGATCACGTAAAATCGAAATTCTTAACAAAAACAAAGAGCAAATAGTTTACGATGCATACAATGATTTGATTTTTTTACATCATTCCAAAAGCACTCGGTACGTACCTCGTTGTGAATAAAATGAAGATTGAAAGATTTCAAGTTTACGTATTGATCGAAAAAATAGGCTATAGCTGGCTAAAAACTTTAAAACTACACACAAAAGATACACTATCGCACCAAATCACGAACGACATCCACTTTGCGTACACGAAATGACAGAATGAAATTAGCTGACAGATCTGTCAATAGAAGTTGAAATTTGCTAGCGCACTTGTAGTGGTGTAGGAGTAGGGAACGTGTCGAAAAAAGCCAAACAAACACATCAACGATACGAGGAAGAATAGGAAAGCGATATATGCTGGCGCTACTGAAATGATGTGGTGCTCTCACTCATTCGATAAAATGCTACTGCAAAGAATGAAAGAGTAACTAGCATAAGCTGAAGAAGAGTTGGAGGGAAGTATATTAAACGCCTTTTAGACGAATCAGCTCAATACGAAGAATTATTTTAGAAAATTTTTTATGGGAGTTTTACACATATTTTTGTAGGAGGCAATAAATCAACGTACACGTCCTCTTTCTCCTCACACCAGCCTTCTAAAAAACCCGATTTAAACACAGGGACTTATTTTTAAAGTCCCCCTTATAATTGGTTTTACCGTTTATATAAATCAACGCAATACTCAAATGGATACGTTTTGTCACCGGAATTAAAAACGGCGTTGCTTAAATAGTTTATTTATAGTTTTTCATATAGTTTATATATTATAATTGGTTTTTTAAAATAGTTTTCGTATCAAAATGCCTCAACGTTCAGATTAAATTCAATTGTCGGTGCGTGGTAATTTTTTTCCCAAAAAATTAAGCATATTAAAAATTAAACATGTTTTTTGTTTCAAAAAATTAAAAATGTTGAGCGAAAAAAGCGGTCAACTTGATCCTGGGTGAAAAATGTAGAACGCGGCGAATTGAGAAGGTACTTTTCGCGCCATTTCTTTTCATTCCAACATAGAATCCAAGTGCATCTTTTCAAGTGACGTCCGGAATGTGGTGAATACGGTCGTGTCCAATACGATGGTCGACTTAAATACGGAAATCGGATAAAAAACGGCAGTATTTCAATAGTTTTCGTATCGAAATGCCTCAACGTTTAGGTTTGGTTCAATTGTGCATGATAATTTTCCCCAAATTAACTATACAGTGTGAAAAATGTGAAGTGAAAAATTGTCATGATCTCGCGTCATGCAAGTCCAAAAGGAAAATCATTTTCAAACTGTTTTTTGCATGTGTCAGGAAATAGTACCGAGCTGACCATAATGGTCATACTTTGCTCCACTTGTCCGCAGAATTATTTGGTGCAGTGCTTATTATTTATCGGTACGTGATCATTTTTGTAATGCATCGCCTCCTGGGCCGAGCATAGTGTTTGGAAAATTGGAAAATTGTGTTAGCACTTTGACAGATTGGAACGTGGCGAAATCAGATATGAGGTGAATGAAATTGGTTGGTGTATTTGATTATTTTCAAGTGTTTGGCGCGAAATATCTTTTGAATTTATACCAATACGAAATTGGCCGTTGAAATTGGATATGTAATAGAAATGGTGATGAAGATTTTTTTTACATAGAACATTCGACCGTTTGTATATCATCGCTGGTTTTAAAGTGATTAGAGACTCTTAGCTTATCTAAAACAGAGTCTTTGTTGCTAATTTCCTGGCGATGAATTCTACACCACTCTCATTCGCTTGTCGTAGTTTTAATTACATCTTTGGGTTTTACGGTAACATAATCCTTGCTTGTTACTGATTTAACTGTATTGGGAAATCCTTGAAAATCTTTTGCGAATATTAAAAAGCTAATAATACAGCTGAGATAAAACTTAAAATGTCAATTGAATATTTATTATTTTTCAAATTGTGAATTATTATTGAAAGTTATGGTTTACTGGCATTTGTTACAAAACTGTTTGTAGCAATGGAATTGAAATTTTTTTTTTTTTAATTCTAACGCGTTAACCATTATAAGTTGAAGTTAAATAACTGTAAATTCGTGTTAGACATTTGAAATGTTTACTACGGACTGGGTATTTGATTTCCTAATCGTTTGATTTTAGCGAATCCAAGTAGTGCATACATCTTCTTTTCCGGAATTAAAATAAAATCTTGACTAAAATCTCAAATTCCAATTGAACGGGGTAATCTACAAATGTTGCTCCTATTTTACCACCGAAATCCCCTCAAAGGAAATATTACAGCAAACAAAAAAAGTTAAATGTACTCTTGACTCAGCAGCAGTACATGTACATACAACCATCTTCAATTCGGAGGAGGCCCATTGACCGCTGCCCCGTGATTCAAGCGGAGCGCCACTTTTGTAAAACGACAAATGGCATGATTTAAAACTATCTCTATTCGGACTACGAGCAAAATTCAACGAATACTCCTAGCAGCTCCGCCACCGCTTGATTTGCGCCAGAGTGTGACCGGGGTAAGATCGTATGGAATGCCAAGCGGCTTGTGTGTGGCAAGCAGACGTCGCTGGCTGGCTGCTGCTGCCCATTTTCAAGAGCATTTTTCAAAAAGAGTCATATGGGAAATCCCCAACTGGTAATTCAACCAGGCTAGCATGCCACTAAGACGGAATTTCGCAAATTTCATGTCACACTAGACTCGAAAGCATTGCGTTCGAGCGTAGGAGCATTCACTTCACTCACAGCCTCTTCTTGGTGGGTCCCCAGTTCCGGGGAGCATCGAATCACCGTTGCTATTGCCGGCTCGAGTCTCGTGTGCCGGTGAACATTTATTTCGTTCTTTTTTCTCTTTGTATGAGCCCGATGAAATTCGCGAACTGCAATAGTACGAAACGAGTCCCCCTGTATTCTCTATAGAGTAGCGGCCATAACCGATAGCTACCGACGATGAACTGAGCTTCCTCCATAGGACGGATGGCATTCTGATAATGCTTCCGTGACCCCTTTCAGTAAAATCTAAAGGGGATTGAATCGAATCCCGCGTTAAAACTCGACACAGAAATGAGGGAAAACATTTTGCGGAAAGAAATCTGTCCCTATTCTTTCGTTTTTCCGTCCGAAAGAAAGTGCAAACGATGAATGAAGGTCGCGGCAGGGATGAATCGATGGAAGGAGTAAGTCTGCCATATTGTCATTTTGCAAATGCGGCAATGGCCTTCAATTTACTCATGCTTGACGCTGTTAGCATTTATTTGCCATTAAAGCAATTAAAATGTGGTGTGGCGCTGCCGTCAAGAGCGTCTTTTAAGTTATTTCGTGTAAAGACTAGCCATATCCACGCTGTTTAGCTTCAGATTGACAGCTGTCTGAGCTACGTCAGTCAAAATGACGCATTGTGTTCTTGAACCAGGGAATCATAACTCACAGCAGCCAGGCTTGGAACTTTCTCCAATTGGGTGAAAACGATTCATGGACCTACGAACAATTTCGCATCAGTGTTTTTGTGTTTCGGTAAGTTTTCATGATTTGGCGAAGAGATAGAGATACACAACAGACAATTCGAGTCATGTGCCATTTGGTGGAAATACATATGTATGTACATATAAATATTCATTTCAGTTTCGAGAATCTCTTGATTGCTAAAAACACTAATTGCAATGTTTTGTATTTGTTGCACAGTTCGTGGGGTCGCTAAAAATTATTTCCCAAATCAAGTTCACTTCAATGAGAAATAGTCATTTTGGAGTCCATTTGCAATGCTTTGCTCATGGGTCCATCCACTCGAAAAATTAGCAGAATTTGCATTACTTTCCGAATTCACAAGACGTCATCGTCCGTACCTTTATTTAATGACACCGAACTATGCAAAAATAGGTATGTATAATAAACCTTACGGCAAAATCTCCACCCCATCGACAGTCCAAGTCATCATGGGATGTCCATTATTCAATTCGAACGATCGAAAGCCCAATTGTAGAGCTTGCGGCCTGACAATCTCTGACCAGGGCCGTGGCACCAACAGAGGGTTGTTCCCGCAAAAATCGTTTCATCCCGATTTCCTACCGGGGTTCAAGAAATCAGCTATCATTTTCGCGTTAAATGTCTTGAACACTGCAGCACACAGCAAGCAGTCCGTTTGCAGAGCGAAGCACTAGTGGCGGCAATAGCACCACAGCGACAACGAACACCCAACCGTCTGTCGCCACAGCCACACGCGCCACGCTGGGCCTTGGAACAGTCGACCTTCGCAAGGCGGCGGACGGCGGGGAACAATAATTTAAGGTTGTGGGCGTGAAGTCGTAGCGTATTTAACGCCAATTCCACTTGACATTCGTGAATGAAGGGGGCTCGGCAAGCGAGCTTCGAAGGGAACGAACGGGTACGACATATCATTACCGGCAAAGTGGCGTTTGTGACCCAGCCTGTTTGAGAAGCAGATTAGCAGGAAAGTTTGAATGCGGAAATTTTAATCCAGCCTGCGATCAGATTGAGGCAGTCCCACTTGTCTAGCGATTGGAACAGGGGCTCAGCATTTCATTCATGTTCGGTTTGGTTGATTTGTACTGCGGACTGTGGTTACAGTACGATACGAATGCAGTAGCACATACTAGCTGTTGTTGCTGTTAGACTCTCTCTCGCTGGTCGACGTTGTGGAATCTTGTTCATCGAAACACTCTTGTGTAGCAAAAATAACTAACTCAGAAAAAAGAAGAAAGAAAACGATTGTTGATCACAGCGTGTGTTGTACGTGTACGCCGCTATCTTTGAGTATCTTGGGGGTTTTGTTGATTATTCACTGAATTTTACTTTCATTCGAATCTAGGTACATTATGTATGAATTGAACTAAATTTTGGCATCCGAAATCATCTTAATTGAGAAATTTTTTGCCTGTACTGTGTCACCTTACTAGGGTTTCTTTGGTTTGTATAATGTTTCTTGGAGCAAAGCCATCAGCATTCAGTTTAAAAGCGTGGTTTCCTGCTAAAGGGACGATGGTATATCATTAATAATGCAGGGCATTTTAAACTTATACTGTCGTTGAGGATGTTCTAGAAGTTAAAAATTACTACTGAGCAATAATTGGACTCTTCTCGTCAGTCTGTAATTTTATCTCAAACGATATTTAGTAAAATATTGAAATATTATTATTGCAGATTATTTCCATGAAATTGAATATTTGGTTGCGCTTATTTGGTTCTTACGTTTAATGTAAAACAATTCATAAAATGGATAAAAATTATAATATTAATCTAACATAAATTTATGATACCTTGTATCGAAGTATGTAGAAGGAAATTCAAACTCTGTTCGTCAATTTTATAATTTAAAAAATGCGATTATAGCTTTTATCGGAGTTCGATTGGATTGATGAGTTGATAAATCTGCGTCTTGATGATGTTGTCAATCGCTTTTACAATATTTTGGTTTCTCTAATTGAAAATTACGTTCGTAGTGCATGCTCAAGTGTGGTTCGTTCTCTAATTGATTGGTTCTCTACTGAATTGAGAGGATGCGTTCGTGATAAAAGGGCTGCTCATATGAATTTTAAATCAACTGGTTCCCTATGTGACTATAATTTATTATCTAAATTGATATCAGACTGCAAGAAATTGCTGAATAGAGATTGTAAATTCTATTTTCGCAAAATAAAATCTGTGATTTCGTAAAATGTAAAATATTCTCAAAATATTTCTTAAAAAACTGCAATGCACCTGGGTGAATTTTCATCGCCAATATGTTCGCATCCAGTTATCAGGCTATATAAGGTATTATGCAATCAATTAATCAAGCTTTAATGTAACACTGAAAGAAAAATCTTGGTATAATCAACCATTTTCCTTAGTTGTTTTTGCGTCAACTACGGGCTATGGTTAAAACAACCATAAAAAAATAGTTGATTACTTTTATGCACCATGACGCGTGGTTGATAAACAACGTCCGTGGTGCAAAAAAGTACTGGTTCAGGCGGTAACGATGTATTGGTATATTTTTCTCTAAATGCTTGTATCATTATAGGAGCATTAATAAGCCATAAACCATAGCAACATAATCCATCCAAGCCTTAAATAGAAACAGGACGTGAGACGTGAAATTAAGTTCATATGCATAGCTGCAAGCTGCAGCATCTAAGAAAACAATTGAAATTGCTAAACAATTTCTGGCATTGGGACAATCGTATTCGTTTTCGGGACTCCCTGTTTTATAACAGTGATCTGCAAACAGAAGACTTATATTTTGTGAATAGAAGAAGGGAAATATAAAGGCTTCACTGCATAACATGAATATGAATTATATCGAACAGCAAACCGAACACAATTTTGCCATGTAGCATATGAAACTTCTATGATAGAATAGGAGTATGAGTATGAGGAGTATGAACAATCAACAGTTTGCCTTAGTTGTTTTTGCATCAACTAGGGCTATAGTTAAAACAACCATAAGAAAATCGTTGATTACTTTTATGCACCATGACGCGTGGTTGATAAACAATTTCATTCGGAGCATGAAAAACATCCAAATGTTGAAACCATTCTACTTTGCGTAGAGTAATTCCAAAGAGGTTGCTCACTGAATTACGTTTGTTGAAATCAACTATTGCGAAGTAGTTTAAGTACCATTAAAACAGTTGATAATTCGAAACGTTGAAGTTTTGAGTGAATTGATGAAAATTTTTCTATTTATCAACTAATTTTCGTGGTTATGAAACAATTAAAACAGTTGGTTTCATGAACGTTGCGATATTTTTTGTATAACCAGAACCAACTACTTTTATATCGTTAAATTAACTATATTAACATAATAAAAATAACTATTTTCCGTAGTTCGTTTAACGATTTTGAATAAATCGTTGCAATACTATTAAAAATAGTTGAACCAACCAAGAGTTTTTCTTTCAGTGCAGTAAATTTACCGTTTCCGTCCGGCTTCTTCAAATTACAAGAACAAAGAACAAGTTTGACAGGAAACACCGTTGTTTTTATTATTCAAAGTGGAGTGCATACATATCGTCGGGTGTACGCCAAAAACATGAATGTGCTGTTTTTGAATGTTTGTGTCACTGTGTGCGGAATTTGTACATAAACAGTTTGCCATAACCGGGAATATGAAATACCATTTATGAAATACCATTTTTTATACACAAATACAAACTTTTAATTTTCTGAATCATCTAAAAACTAAGTATTTGCAAAATGCGCTACATCAAAATCGCCAAAATCACATTCGTTGTTTTGGTCTAACGGAAAACCTGAGTATGTTATGACATGTTGTTATATTGTGGTGAAATAGAAAATCTACAGCTGAGCATATATTATGTACCGTTAGGGCTTGTTCAATCCTGCACACTTTGATCTGTTATTTCTTCGAGTTCCGTAGAACTATCATTCATTTTAACAGTTTCCTTAATTGAGTGCAGACGCGGTTTTTATTGAAAGTTTACGAATTTGATTTTCAAATTAAGTTAAAGTTTAGTACAAATTACTATGGCAAGTGGTGGAGCATTGTTTTTATCGTTGGCTCTCCAGAAAAAAAGGCATTTGCAACGTGAATGATGCCGGTATGTAGGGTAAACAACTCGAATTTCAATAGCTTATAATAAATCTTCTTGCTTTATTTTGAAGAGAGCAGCACTGTTCAGGAAGAAAATCCATTGAAGCAAAAAGATAATCGTTTTAATAAAAAGCTGTGCAAGTTTTGTTTTGATTACAATCATTCGGGTACTAATTGCATTTGCCGTAAATAGAGAAAATCAATAAAGATTTACCTGGTCCTTCCCACGCTTTTGCTAGTGACAAAGACACTAGGGACTTTAGTCCTTTAATTTCATCTAACAGTCCAATATCTTCATCTGATACTATGGAGTCAGATGAAAGTGAAACAGAGAACGCTGTAAGTTCATCAAATATACCGAAAAACGAAAATTTAATAAGGAGGGATGGAAAGCGAGTATCAGGAAAAATAAGAGGGCAAGAGGTGAGGCCTATATTGGATCAAAGTTTGCTCAGCGGCCAACTAAGCCTATGTTATGCTCACCTTGCAATGGAAAGGCAAAGCATTTCAACTGCAACAACAGTGAAGAAAGCAGAAAAATCTTGTACGAAAAATTTTGTGGAATGGCTAATATCGATGATCAACAGAGTTTTATTAATATGCATTTCGAAAACAAACTTAAAGCACGAATAACGAGGAGTTTAGTAGAATCGCGAAAAAGCTTCATTGTGAATTATTACTCAACGTAAAGTAATAATTCACAACGAAAGTCAAAAAATAAAAGTATGCCGCAGGTTCTTTGTTGGCTACTTTCAATATTACGGACTCCCTCATAAGGCGCATTTTTGCAAAACGACCGATCAAGGGTGCTTTGAAAAAGATACACGGGGCAAGCATCCGCCTCACAATAAACTGCCTCAAACTGAAGGAGACCACATAGAGAAGCATATTGCTTCATTTCCTGCAGTAGAGTCTCACTACTGCCGTAAATCGACAGAGCGAAAGTACTTAGATACACCTCTCAATGTGCAAATAATGCATGAAATGTATGTAGAGAAATGCAAAAAGAACAGTTTGAAACCGGTAAGCATAAACAAATACAGGCAAGTTTTCAGACGATACAATTTAGGATTTCCCAAGCCAAAGAAAGATCAGTGCAAGTTCTGCTTAGTTCACAAAGCCTTTAGTTCAGAAAAACAGGAAGAAGAGAAACTAAATTTTGAATGGTATATGGCGAAAAGAAGAGTCCGCTCGGCGAGAAAGGGATTAAGATAAGGGAATATCGCAATCAAATAAAAAAATAATAGCATTCAACTTTGATCTGCAAGCCGTATTAATGACACCAAAAACGCCAAGCGGCAAAATTTACTGTATGCGTAAATTGGCAGTGTATAACCTAACGGTGTACAGTCTTGGAAACCAGAAAGTTTTGTGTTGAACGCAAGGAAAAAGATTAGCCAACGAAATCGCCACATATATTTTTCGATACATTTCAAACAAAAGGATGTTGAATTCCTTAGAATGATGTCAAACGGATGTGGTTGTCAACAGGAAAATTCAATATTCGCAGCAATGTGTCTGAAATTTGTCCGAACTCACCCGAGCTTAAAGATCATTGACCACAAGTTTTTTGAAACTATACATACACAAATGGAATGCGATTCCATACACTCAAAAATAAAGATAAAATCCAAGTTTATTTCAGTTTACACGCCAGAAGGTTGGGCGTAAATAATAAGGTCAGCCAGAAACAATCCTTTTCCTTTTGAGGTAAACATGTTGACGTTTGATGATTTTATTATATAATATCCTTTGGCGTAGAGTTTGCTGGCTGCGTTACGAAAAAGATTTCCCAAATACTGTTTTTCACAAATTGTTTGCTCAAGAATATTTCTAAGCTGTATAATTTCGTGAAAAAAGGGGTCGAAAAATGGCGAACCTTCAAAAGGTTAACAGCTCATGCATGCTTTTATCAAATACTAAATGCAAGGATTTGATGAAAATGTGTGAAGACTTCACAATTCCTAAAGCTTACCATAGTTTTTATTAAGGTATAAAATGTAACAATTCAGAAAGGAACCAGATGCGGAAGAAAACTCTGAGTACGAAAATGAATAAATGACCATTTTTTGCGAAATCTAAGTTAAATTTGACTGCTCTATTTGTTCTGGTCTTACCAAACTTTTATATTTTCAAAGAAAAATAAACAATTTATGTTGACCAAAAAGTCAATAAGTTTTTACTTTCACCAAAATTTCAAATGAGCTCACGCCAAAAGCCCGAATGTGCGAAATTTCCCTTCAAACCAGATGCAACCAAAATCAACAATAAAGCATAATAGTATTAGAATATTATCTCCCTTAATTCAAATAAAAATGGTTCTTATAATTTAAAACTTTCAAATTGTTTTTGCTCGAAATAATATTTTTGCACATTCATGTTTTTGGCATAAACCTGACGATATGTGTCATGCATTTGCGTACGATTAAGTGCTGTCATAACAATTATTTGAAATAACCCCTCGTGTGTCTGAATGTAACATGACGAACTCGAAACGGAAGGGAGTGTGAACCGTTCTGCGCATATGCCATACCAACCATACCGCGAAGGGACGATACTGATGTCACGTCGAGTCGTGTAAGTTGCCGTCTAATTATAGACACCCTTCGGCACATGAACACTGTTGGTGGGTTGTGCCCGGTCTATTTTTGGGTGTTGTACTATTTGCAGCTTCATCGCGTATTATGTATATTATTAATAGCATCCTGTGGAAAATCGGTTGGGTGTAGTCAGCGTGTCCTGAAATCCTGTTCGAAATTCGAGAAAAGCTATTGACGTTGCGATACGATTCGATAAGACAAATGGGGAAGAAAATTAAGGGAAAACGGTTTTTCCGATTTCAGAATCGAAGGAAAAATGAATTTGCTTGCCTTGTCCGACGCCATCCTTTGAAGTGCGAAGAAAACTCAATTCGTCTCTCCATACAAAGAGACTGATTTCCGTTTGTCAGAGATTGGAATTTCTCAAAAGAAATTGTTTTCATACTGGTTTCGTTAAGCTGTGGGCGAACTGAGCTCTCACCCCTGCAGCGTTGACAGCGAGAGGGATAGAAAGGAGCAACAGCTATCAGGCGAATTATATTATAATGGTTTTCATCGAGTCGAATCGTTTTCTGCATTCGTTGCGTTGGTCGGTGTATCTCCAAAAACAAACCGTAGTTTTGCTGAGTGCTGGAAAATTCATGAGAGCTGAAAATATTCGAAACTGGGGGGAGACTGTGTGGTATGTACTTGGAGTAATGAAACCACGTTTTTCGGGAGTGGTGAAATGATGAGTACCGGAATGTCACAGTTTGCTTGTTTCGACTATGAAAACCTATTAAAATATGTCGGGAAATTATTGGAACGCTATGCGCAAAATATTACGTCGTTTAGATTGACGGAAATTGCAGAGAAATTGAAGCTGCTGGTTGATTCAATGGGAAAAGGTATTATTATTTACGAAAGAATCAGTTCGTAACTGGCAGTTTTTAAGGTTTACAGTAAATGTTTACTGTCGACAGGAGAGCTTACACGAAGGAGCATAGAAATAATATATATTTTTAAAGGAATATTTTAGAAACATTATTAGCTGCGTTAAATGTTGATGCAACATTGAGACTCAAATGCAATTTAATTGTGTTTTCTTGTCGTTTATTTGCTGACATTCACAAATAATGCTCTGTTTGCAACGATTCGCAATATTCTATTATTTTTCAAAAATATCTGCATGACGAGGTAAAGTCTTCACGATGTGATTAGTTTTCAGTTTTGTGTTGACGAAGAAGCAACGCAGCATAATTTGTTTCTAAGAAAACTATGCACACCAAATTCAATCATATAAAAATTAGAAATCCTGCAAACATGTTACATTCAGCTCAGTAATCGCTCCTTTTTGTACTCGTATCAGCAATCGAATATTTATTCTTTGCTAAAATGATGTAGCGTTACTTTCGTTGAAACAGAAAATTAAATATATTTTTGAATAATCGAAAACCTACTATTATTAAATATTATTGTTTTAGTAATTATTTTAAAATTTAGCATCAAACACAGTGCAGTAAAAAAAAATTATTGGCAAATACAATAAATTCAAAATATTGGACAATTTTAAAAGATCTGGACGGCCAGGGAAATTAAATAGAAAATAAATAGAAAATAAATAAAAAATATAGTGAAAGAAGTTAAGGGTAATTCACGTTCAATTGCAGCAAAAATAGCTGAAAATTATTCCGCGACACACAATCAATCCGTTTCAGTCTTCACCGTTCGAAGAATATTGAATGAACATGGGTTACATGGCGGAGCACAGCGAAGGAAGCCTTTTATTTCTAAAGCGAATAAGAAAAAACGCAAAAATTATACTAAAAAATATAAAAACTGTACTTATGATTTTTGGAATAACGTTTTATTCTCTGATGAGAGTAAATTTTAAATATTTGGCGGGTATACAAATAAGAAACTTTGGCGAACTAAAAATACTGAGTTCCATGAAAAAAATGTTTCCGGCACAGTGAAGCATGGCGGAGGATCTGTTATGGTTTGGGGGTGTATGGCAGCATCGGGAGTTGGAAACCTTGAATTTATTGATAGTACAATAGATAAGCAAGGCTATCTCAATATTTTGCAGCGAAATATGGCTGACAGTGTTGCGAAATTGGAATTGCCTAGGTCGTGGATCTTCCAACAAGATAACGATCCTAAGCACACTTCCTATTTAGTAAGGGAGTGGTTGCTTTATAGAACTCCCAAGGTATTGGATCATCCCTCCAATCCCCAGACCTCAACCCCATTGAGCATTTATGGGATTATTTAGACAGGAAAATTCGGCAACGTCTAATCACAAGCATGGAAAGTTTGAAAACTGCTTTTAAGGAAGAATAGGATAATATACCAGCAGAATTTACCAGAAAATTAGTAGAATACATGCCTAGAAGACTGGAAGCTGTTTTGAAAGCAAAAGGCGGTCAAACTAAATACTAGTTTTTCTTCAAATTACTATACGAATTTTTATTATATGAAGTGTGCACTTACTTTTGACTCGTATTTCATTGACTTTTTGTTTTTGATGTTCTGTACATTTTTTTTAGTGAATATATGGAACTTATGTTTTAGTACACTATTTTTAACAAATAAAGGTTTAATATTCCTCAATCAGAAATATTTTTCAATCGGTATTTTGTTTTTTATTGAAACTCAAAAGCAAATTTGGAAGGTGTGCCTGTGCACTCGCTTTTGATGCTCATAGTATATATTTATTCAGAGTGATTAGTCATGATTCCTCAATGATTAATAGTAATTCCTCAGTGTACCTACTCCTCAGTGATGAATTGTAATTGTAATTAAGAAATCAAACATTTTATGAATTTTTACAATGGATACTTAAATATTTTCATTTCACCCGTAAATAATGACAATTGTCGCATATTCTTTTTGCTCTTCTTGTTCTTTGCTATTATAATCATATCAATTCCAGCGGATATTCCATGCAAACCAACGACAGAGCTCAGTTCGAAACTTCCATTCAATGAAATATTTTCAAATGTACAGTGCACTTGCTTGTATACATTCTTCTTCATCTATCAGACACTTGTTGACATCACTTCCTACCTTTCAATATGTTTTCATTCTGTACAGAAAATCCTCAGCGCCTGGTGTCTTCGGTGTATAATTTGACAATTCGTTTGCATGATGGCAACAGAGAAGAAACAGCTGGGGGCCTTCGTCTTTTCCACTATATTTCTATTCTCTGGACTGCGCTGTCATATCATATACATAGTACTCAACCATAGCCCCTTCGTTTGTGAGCGTAGGGCGGACGGATTAATTCAAAATATGTTTTCTCTTTTCCAACTGAAGTAATCCATTCTATTCGCCCTGTCTGCACACTGCACGGGCGATTCGAGCTGTTGGTTGGCATCTCGTACAGGTAGCATTTGTGAAGGTACGTTTTTATGTCCCCAACCGACGCAGACACTCTTTCCACGGCTTTTGTCATGTCGCGGCGCCCCATACATAACATCTCAATGGAGCAATGGAGGAGCACCGCACTTTGTGTTAGCGAAATGTAAGAGCTCTGTCCGATACTACTTCTTCTTGCAATGAAAAGTAGAAGGAAACGAGTCGACCATGTCTTCGAAATGAAATACTCTTCACAAGATTGAGCTCAAAACGTTCAGTTGTCTCAGAGTCTGTGGGCCTGGTCAAATAAGTTTCAATTTTTGACAAATAAAACCGCGCTTGTAATTTAGTGTGGCCGCGTGTTCGCCAGACTGTCAAGTTTTTCGATTAAAATTGCTGAAATTGCCGCTGAAATGGCACGGCAACGCGTGCACAACAAGTTTTCTCGAAAAAAAATTGTTGGCGGTTTGATTCCATTGACACTATACGATTTCGTACTTGCTGGTAATCATTGTGCTGTGCTATTGTAGTTAATCGTTTTACTCACTGTTCAAAGGCACGTACAAAAGAGTACGAGCATTGCTGCAACGAACAGTGGCCCGGCATTCAATTCATTCAATTTTCAGAGTACTCGGCCAGACGAACAGAAAGTACATACACATCGACTAAACCGATTTTCGATGAGAGTCGTCTGTTTCTTGGCCAATGCCTGGTCTGGTGGTGCGCTACGTGTCGGAGTCGAATATCTAACCGGGGGAAAGTGAGTGAGAGTCGATTTGGTTGAATCGATTTCGACTGAATTGTCGGCTGAACGCATGCATCCCTGATACAAAGGTTACGAAAGATCGCAGGTTTGTTCGAAATTGGGTTTGAAAGACGTTGCAAGCAACTTAAAATCAAGCACAACCGCTGGGTTCGATTGGTTTTGTTGCATTCAATTGGGCGGAGGATTTTTTTGGAGTGTTTTTTCACTTCATTTTGACTGGGGGAGACTGACTGTTTGTATGCATTTCAGAGACAAGCAGCCAGGTTTACAGTGGGTGGTGTGATTTGGTTGAATTTGAGATGAGACTTCTTATAAGAAAATAATACTTTTAGAATTAATTGAAATAAATAGCTATGGATTATTTTGAAATCCGGGGAGTGCATTTTGAGGGCAGTCTTCTTGAGATAAAATGAATTGGATTAATTTCACTGTTCGGGCAATGAAAGTTTTTGGCGTGGACTCACTTGTCTTACTTTCTATCTTCCTAACTTTCAATGTGCAATAACAGAAAAGTATCAAACCTTTTTCTTTATTCAATGTTATCTCACATCATCAGCATGCATCATTAATATCGACACCTGTATGAGCATTTTGTTTAGAGACACAAACAACTCTCCTACGTCTGCCGCTGATGCTATTCGTATGCCAGCGCACATTGTTTCGAAATGTTGCCGACAAATGTACATTTGATAAACATTGGCTACTGCTTCGGGCTGTGGCGGCGAATACCAGTCAGTGCCAGACAGAAGAAACAGCAAACACGTCTGGTTTACAGTCTAGCAAACCAGCAGTGAAGGCTGCGGCACGTAAATACAATTATGTACAAAGCAGTTTCGTGCTGACTGGATATAGTGGCTGTGCTGTCTGATTGCCTGGTGTGATTCTGGTCTAAAGGATGCTTTTCCTGCTCTAGTTTGCTTGTGCAGTAGCGCAGCATCCCACTGTCATGGACCATAAAAAGACAACATAGCATTCCTCCTCTGTTGCTGCTATGGGCATTAGATAAGTTGGCCGATTCTAAGCAGGCGGAGCGATGAGGCTTGTTGATAAGAGCTGTTTGTTGCCCATTCAATTTCGCGAAACGTTTTGCACTGCAGTACACGAGCCGTGTGTTGCTCTGGTATTGACATTGTTCCGCAGTTAGCTGCATACTGGTGGAGAGCTGCTGTGATTATGTTCAAGTACATGCAGTGTTATAAAGTGTTAAAATGCATTTTGCAGGTTGAATGGCGACTTCATGGTAGATTTGAATAGGTTGTTCTTTGGTTTCCTGAATTTTTTGAATTATATTTATTAGTAAAGGCGTAACCTCAAAGAGAAACGATATTATTTGACTTCCATGAATTTTGTAATTCAGTATGTACCTAAGTGCAAAAATATTTCAAGACATATGGACGGACGAAAAACTTGTGATGATAGTGCAATTGTTTCCCAGCTCATTCACTAGCCCATCACACGTTGTTGTTGATCGTCATCCGTCGGCATCAACAAGACGACGAAATCGAATCGAACAGAACAGCGGCCGGTGGCTTCAGTGGCCGAATGAACGAGCACGCCTGGGAATTCCGTAGTCTACAATGCGCAAAACTTTTGACACTCCAAGCGAACAGGCGCTCAAAATGCGAACTAGTAAAAATCTCACGGAAAATAAATAGCGCGCTGCAAGTGAAGAATGACTCTGGGAACCACTCAAAAACGATGGGAATGGAATCGGATACGACCGACCACGATACAATGGCGCGAAACGACCGAGCAGCATTCACACCGTATCCACTAGCTATTATGGGCCGTTCAGACAAGCGTCCATGCGTCCAGGCGTCCATGCGATCTAGCGTCTTTTGCTTACACGAGTCAATTTGATTTTGTTTATATAGGCGGGTCTAAAGCGAAGGAGGTGGAGTATACTGATTCATGTACAATAGATTTTAAAATGATTTCTTTCGCTCAGTGGCATGTGTGGATGATTCGTTGGTGATCATTTAAATATATGTTTTGTGGATGATTGTTTTCTTATATAATGATGTGGATAATATATATTTTGCATCCTTACGTGCATGACTATTACGAAAAAAAATTGAATGCATCTGAATATCTAGACACAAACATATATATGTAGGTATATATAGTCAATGGATTAGTATATACAATTTTCTGTCACCAATATATTTGTACGGAGCAAAAACAACATCATTATAAGCGTGTAAAATCCATCCACTTATCGCCTTAGCTCCGCCTTCAAAAAACTGGATTTGAGTTGACTTGACTCGTGTAATCTAAAAACGCTTGGACGCTTGGACGCATGGACGCTTGTCTAAATGGCCCATTACGGCGAATGAATGAGGCGGTGCCGCGCTGACAATAACACCGAAGATGGTAATTTGTTTGGGCTGTATCGTAGCGTCGTAGCGATTAAAGTGTCTGGCTGCATATGATGTTTTTGTGAGTAGAGGCTGAGGACAGTGCATGCTACAGTTTAATAGACACTTGATATGTCGGTGAAAGAGTGGTTTGGGCGTACATACACATAATCACAAAATTGAAGGCACAAGCAATAAATATGAAAACTTAATCGTATATGAACTAATGTCACTTTATTATCACCATTTTTTTTTATTTTTCATTAAATTGAAGACTAAAAATACAAAAATGAATAAAATTTTTTATTAAATTCAATTTTTTCAAGAATTAAGTAGCAAAACAAAAATTTAACAAAAAAATTCAAGGCATAAAACTAAAGGCACAAACTTCAAGATCACTAGAAAAATATAAAATAATCTATTATTGGTAGTTAGTTGGATATCCGTTGGCTTTGATTACTGCTGCTAGTCTTCTAGGCATACTTTCCGCTAACTTTTTTATTATGGTTGGGCTAATATTTTGCCATTCCCTTGCTATTATTGACTTCAGCTCGGATTTATTCGCAATTGAAAATTTTCGGATTTGTTGCTCAAGTACTGACCACAAATGTTCAATTGGGTTAAGGTCTGGGGACTGAGGTGGAGTTTTTAATTGTTTTGGCGTATTATAAAGCAACCACATCTTTCCAATATGTGCGGTGTGCTTTGGATCATTATCTTGTTGAAACCAAAACACATCCGATAGTCCTAATTTAATAGCACTTGATTTTAAATTCCTTTTCAGGATATCGAAGTATTTAAATTTGTCCATAGTGGTCTCAACAAATTCCATGTTGCCGACTTCTCCTGCAGACATGCAGCCCCAAACCATCACATTACCTCCTCCATGTTTTACGGTTCCGCACAAATTTTCTATCTTTAGCTCGGTATTCGCTTTCCTCCAAATTATTTGTCTGCATTCAGAGCCAAATAGGTTGAACTTACTTTCATCACTGAATATTATGTTTTTGTCTGGTTTCTTTTTTCCGTTTATCAATTTCAGCTTTTTTTAATTTATTTATGTACAAATACCTATTTTTTTTTTTTTTAAACAACACACTTAACTCAACTAGTTACTTAAGTTCATCTAAAACTCAATATTTGTAAAGAATGAAAAGTAATTGCATCATCAAATTCTACGAAATATCTTATTAGATGCACGTGTGCCTTCAATTTTGTGTAGCTCGCAAGTGGTACAGTTGACATCAAAATAGCAAACTTTGTGATAGATTCGACTTTTTTGTATTAATTTGGTGTAAATTTATAAAGAAGATTACGCACTAACAGAATAACATGCCAATTCGATAAATTTACTAGAATTGTAGTAACATTGAATAATAATTTGGCATTTATATAGATTATGCCTTCAATTTTGTGACTACATATATGTATATGATTCTGTGGTTTGATTACTGTCTGATAGCTAAATACAGCTGTGGTTGTTGAAAATCAAATTAAACTTGTCAACTATTTATACTCAGCTTAAAACAACAGTACTAAAATGTGAAAAAAATTCTTGACGGAAATGCTGAATTAAAACCTGGAAAAATTATCAAAAATCTCACTAAATTCCCCTTAGAACGATCTAAAATTTTCTGTAACAATACTTCCGACACTCTATGTCTAGGTTCTTTTTATCAGTTATCAGAAAATTCACAAGCCCTTTTTCCGATGAATAAGTAAGTGTATGTTACTATCTATCCGAACATTATCATGGTCGACCTTTGATAGCTTGCATGTTGCCCTTCGTCGCCGGGACTGATGCAGAAAAAAAAACAACAAAGTCTCTAACAGGCCTCTCTTCTACATGCCGGCTGAATTTCTTCCTTCTGCAAGCAATACCATCTTCCATGGGAATTTTACCGAATTCCCACGATGGCTTACTAGCCTGTCTGTTAACCGATCGTCTTCGAACATGAAGAGAATTATGACGTCGCCGCCGTCGACGGCTCGAATCGGCTCAGCAACATCTACTACACTCTGCTGTCATGGGAATGCCGAGAATTCCGTGAATTCGGTTTGATTGGGCGACCAGAGGGATTCAATCGTTTCGCATGGGAATATTCTCACCATTGGTTTTTTCACTACGCATTCGGTATAGTATAGTGTGTGACTGCGAACGGATGAAGAGAACGAACTAACAATTCGTCGGGGCCCGCCTGTCTTGCTGCTTGCTATGTATGGGCCCTGTCCTGGTCGGGTCTGTGGGAACGTTCCCAGCGATGATGTTGGCGCGCTTCTTTGCGGTATGTGAGAAACTCGGATGGATCGTGGGAATTCCAATAGCATTTTCGACATTTTCCTAGTTGTTTCGTACCAGGCTAACATGAACTGTAGATCGATGAGTTTCGAATTTTGATATCGGCTGGCAATGCATGGAATATTTATTGCATTTGGCGGTTCTTTGGCCAAGAAATGGGCTTGGCCGTGGTTCTGTGTAGATGGTTTGTTTGGTCTGCTTGCTGGCAACGTGCTGCAGATGGCGGCGGTACAGGTTTATAGAAGGAGTACTGAATGTTTCTGTGGAGCATGTTGTTGTTGCAGGTGCGGTTTCTTAGTGCTATGTTGCTGAAAAGGTGTTTTGCTTGCGTTTGATTTTGTGTAGGGACCGCCCGAGCTGAGTTTACGAACGGGAAAGGTTTTGTTCTTCTAACTATGGCCCCTTGTTCTTCTATGCTGCAAATGTGTCGGGATGCAGTGTTTCAGAACATGTGCAGATTGTTGATGGTGTGGCATTTATTGCATATTGAAAGTTGCAAAGAACTATACAGTCCTGTTTATGCATAGTAGTTCGTCTGTAAGTTCGCTAGAACTTTTACCAAACGGTTGCAGAATGCATAGAAGAGTTTTGTTTTTCGTTCATTAGGGATTGATATAAGCAAAATTTGTTCTCCCTCGCTTGTTGATTGTTCGCGATTAAACGCAATCTCTATTATTTCGTCAGGATTTCATTTAAGAAAATTCAAAAATGCCTAAGA
Organism: Nemotelus nigrinus; assembly: GCA_947369275.1. NCBI lineage: Eukaryota > Metazoa > Arthropoda > Insecta > Diptera > Stratiomyidae > Nemotelus > Nemotelus nigrinus. Next base: position 28,075,759 of record OX376375.1, on the reverse strand, counting down.
AATCTGAAGCTCAGCTCCATGGAATTATCTATGTATTATGAGTTAGTAGACCATGGACAAATGTACATATATCGTGCTTTGATTATTTCTTTAGAAACAAGATGACTGAGTGATTAATTTTGAAGTGGATTCATATTACATCGCCGCCCAAAAAAAAGACGAATTATTCGATTAGGCCACAATTGAGGGCAATAAATAATTATAATTATATATAAATAATAGGCGTCTTAAGTGGAAATTGATAAAATTGCCCAGGGTCTAAAATCACGTGCTTGGAGGCGAATAATGTCGCGAAAACATCAAACCAATCATTAGCAAAATATTAAATCTCGTAATTATCTAATAATTTGTAAACTTGAATTTATCGATTCCTATACTGGCTCGCATAATTCAGGCGATTATTTGTTAATTTAGGGATTGTATTTCATAGCATATAGATACGAAGTGCTGCTATATGTATGAAAATGCAAAAAATAAATTTGCTTTTTGATAATGACACCACCGCAAGCTGCTCAAAAGACAGGTGCATCCTCCATTACTACAAGCTACGCTATCCCTTGCAGCGACTGCTATTTTTTTTTAGCAACTATGTTGACATTTCAAAACTACAAGTACAGCACATTTAAAAGCATTGAGTACACTGTACAGTAGGTCCAAGGAAATAAATATAAAAATCTGAATCTAAACGTCATTTGATAGAAATTTCTATCTATAGTTTGTCCGATCTTCTCCAGACTTTGTTGAGCGTGCATTGAATATTTAATTGAAAAAAATTGAAACGACGATAATTGATTAAATCTAGCTCAACCCACACCTAGATCTAACACAGAGCACCAGTATAACAGAAACAACAACCTCCTCGCATGAACCACTCCACATTCAACGACAATCGACTGCACTTTGCAGCTTCTACCAGAGCAGTCTAGTGCATCGACTACAAAAGGAATAACACAAAAAACCATCTATATCTGAACGAACAAGGAAGGAAGGATTTTTCTCGGAAATTCCAATCCTAACCGATAGACTTTTGCGGAATACGGCAAACCAGGTCATCATGAAATCAGACCATAATCATCACACATTCCTTTCCGTTATCCTTTTATAGCAGCCAACATATTTCCGAATCGTATCTCCATTAGAGCGAACGTCATGCATTCACCCCCTCACAAATGGCACGAGCGAGGCAGCAGAAACCTCTCAGGAACGTGTTTGGAATATTTGTTTCATTATTCAAGGGATTCGGAGAGTACCCTATATGCAGTGAAGGGCTTGCCGAGCATGATGCAAACTCATCATCTAATTCGATTCGCATCAACATCTAATCCCTATGGGACGTAGGGCATGTTTTATAGATTAAGAAGACGATCAGGACAACAGCATCGATAGGCTGCAAGTCGAATGCAACATAAATGCTATGTTGGCCTTCTTCTCTTCATTGCCTTTTTCTTTTCGGTTTTATTGTTGTTGGGCCCTACACATCAACAGCAACAGCCAGCACCAGCAAGCAGCCCCTTTGCGCATACGTGTACTTATGCTCAGATCTTTCATTCATTCGATTTATTTTTTCAGTCACGTTTTCCCTTATGTAGCTCATGGTTTCTGCTCTTGATTGAGGATGGTGGTGCAATAATTGTTTTCTCTTTGAAAACGATTTATATTGCAGATTCAATTACATACTTATATGTATATTATTTTGCGTATGTTGTTCATGTTGTGTAGGGGCCGGAATTATTATTCTCCTGTTTGCAGTTACTTCATTTTCTTCTTTTTCAAAGGTCCAAACCCATTCCTGTAATAAGGCACATTTACAATTAGCTGCTCTGTATTCTTGCAACAATTTTCGAAAAGAGTTATTCACTTTCATTCCAGTTTTAATTTGCGTTTTAGAGTGATTGCAATCATCATCAAAAAAAGAAGAAGTTTCGACAGTTGTCAGTTCTGCGAAATATCGTTGGTGTCTTGATTTTCGATTGTACATTTGAATCGGTCTTTTTATATGGTTTTTTGTTATTAAAATCATCATAATTATGCTTGATTCTAGATACGTTACTAATTTGTGAATATGTTCCTTGAATTCTGACTGAAATTTTGTTTCATTCTTCCGTAGCTCCTAAGGGTAGCTTGTTAGATATTTTCTCCCTTTGTTTCAACTTACTTTTGATATTTAAAATGGAATTAATGTCGAATAAGTGCGGCAAATGTAAAAAGGAGGTAGAGGATAAATATAAAGCTCTCTTTTGTAAGGGCTTTTACAAAAGGTGGTTTCACACAAAATGTGTTAAAATGTCAGATGATGTTTACAGGAGCATCTCTGCGGCGGAGAAGTGGGTACTCTGGATGTGCCCAGAGGTCAAATCCCTTATTGAAGACGTTGTTCAACAGCAAAGAACATAAAAAAATTAGAGATAAAGTGGAGCAGATTGAAAAATTGTGAATTGAACTGTCCGAAAAATTGGATCGCATCCTCTTAAAACCCACTTACGCTAATATTCTTAAAAGTGACACTCCACTGACCAATAAACCATCTAGTAAATATAATGGTAAAGTGGTTATTTAACCGAATAATCCTCAATCTTCAATCCAAACTTTTAATAAAATCAAGGAGACAGTCACTCCATCGGCGATTAAAGTGCCAATTTTACACCGTAAAGAATTGAGAGATGGCGGGATCCTGTTGAGGACGGATTCTATCGAGGGGACCCGTACACCAGGGGCGGCTCGTCGTTGTACGCAAAGGAAGCAGTGCTTCCCTTGCTAAATATTCCCTATACAAGAAAAATAGCTTAACAATACATATTGAAATTCAAAGCAAATCAATTGATTTTATATGAATTAGATCCAACATCAATAAAAAACTTTACCAAACTCACACTATTCATCTCACACACGAGATAGTTCTCACAGCCAAAGTGCCTTACCAGTAGCTTTACAGCAACGCGATCGGATATCTTGCGTTTGAGTGAAAACCTCAAGCATCTCGTGCCATTGTAAGCTAGAACGCTCAGTTCATTGCAGCGTATTGAAATATGCTACACAGAACACTAAAGTGATCTTGCCTCAATGCACGTACCATAATGTGTGCATACACCCCATTGCAAGCATCACGCAATCGATGGTCGTAAACACTTTGCAATGAATGTTCCCGAATAGCAGCGCGTACGCTGCTCAGCTCACCGCGTCTTCTTGAATAGAGAAAATCAAAAACCTCTCGCTTATTCAGCCGCTAAATGGCCCAGAAATATTTGTGAATGGACGCAGCACGATTTGCAGCGTACTCTGTTTGGTTTCTATTTCGCTACAGAGCTTGAAGCTGGTATGCTTTGGGTGACTGAGTTTAGGATGTTATTAGTATGTATGAATACTGTAATAAATTCGTTGTTTAACGTAAGATGTTATTTGTATGTTTCATTTCTGTAATGGATTTATTACTGAGTTCAAGAGTTTATTCTGATTTGTCTGTTTGTTTCTTAGTGCTGAAAGTGCGTAAGTTAGTATTGGAATGATTGAAGAAAGATATTGGCTTTTCACTTAAATAGTACAAGAGTATTAACGTTCGGCATACAACGTGAGGTTATTTCAACCCCAAATCTTAAAGACATGAAGCTGATTTTATGCAAGAGGTATGAAAGTATTTTTTTAAATAAATGCTTTGTGTTTTATTATTGCTTGTTGATACAAAGAATAATAGAAATATTTGAACACGTTGTGTTTAATATATGTATACACAGAATAGATAAAATGCTTTATGAGGTAAATCCAATTAGGGAATCTAAAGGAATTATTTTCACGTTTTTTGCCGAAGGTTTAATTCATTTTGTCTTGAAAATTGAATTTCACCATAGAACAAATACTGCGGTATATTTTTCTCTTAGACTATTTGAATAGATAAAAGTACTTTATAGATTCGTGGTGACCAGGACCACTAATTTTCACTTTTTATTTAAAAAAAATGGTTATAATTTGCAATATCTTGCATTTTAATTTGTAATCTTGCATCATTTAAATATTATTCAGATTGATGGTGATAATAATGAGTAGAAAAGGCACTGAGTCAAACAATTGGAAATTGAATGCAACTTTTGATGTATTTGCTGCGCTGAAATTCCTACTTGTTTATTCTGGAAAACTATGCAAAAATATATCTGCTTCCCCGAGTCTTAAAGACACGAGCCGCCACTGCCGTACACTCAGGAATAATCTCTTACAATCTCTTGATAAGTCTTACTCGGTTGAATCCACAAAAGACATAGCCCCGGGACTAATTGTTCATTGGCTTGATAAGATCTTCTCATCTGATGTGTTCTCAAATGAGATCAAGTCTCTCAATCCGAATATCGCTGAAGGTGGCTAGTGAGGCCGTAGGTGGACCGTGCGAAGCGATTTAACGGGCCATAGGTGTCCCGCGGGCTATAACTCAAAGCGACTGAGTTATCCAAAGAAAATAAACGAAAGCGAAAGAGAAAAACGAAGCGATGTGTCTGAACGATTTTCACGGAGTGACTTTTATTTGAATACAAGGATCACAGGTCCTCAAACATTTATAGCACATACAAAAATGATACATTGTCAAATCCTAAGACTCTTACACCTAATTATCTTTTTCGTTCAAACAGTGGCATTAGGGTTGTTTATAGCCGACAAAATAAAAGGACCAAAAAATATTCGATTACTTTTGAAACAATTGGATCCACCTTTGCAAAAATTGTGCACAAATAGAGTGGGTAAAAAAGTTAAAGCACGAACACTTAGTAAGAATGCGACTTTAATAATAAATGATTATGTTTTTGCATTTAATTAAAAGTTTTGTATGTTTACTTTAAAAACATTATCAAAAAAACCGGTACAAAACATTTTTCAAGCTAGACTGGCCCGCTCGACACAAAAACACTATTATAAGGTATACGCGGATACCAAAAAGAAATATCTACTTTACTTTAGCTCAGTGGCGGCTTGTCAGGGTGGGCCAGGCGGGCCGGGCCCACCCTGACGAGCCGCCACTGGTTATAAGTGTCAGAAATTTGGCCACACAGCAATTAATTGCAAAAGCCAGATATATGTGTGTGCGAAATGTGCAGATCACCATAGCACATCTGTTGGCAACTCGCAAATGCTCAAATGCACGAACTCCTCACTGGCTGGTTGTAACTATTCTTCACATCCATCCTTTAGTAGAGAATGTCCAGAATATCTCAAGAGGAAAACATCGGTTCAAAGAAAATTAATTACTTGATTACGGAAATATAATCATGAAGAATATGAGTCTGGAAATATTTTACGCGAATATAAGAAGCATTAGGAATAAATTTACAGACCTGGAGACATTCTGTAATTCTAAGCCCAAGTTAGATGCAGTGATTCTTAATGAGGCGTGTATTTCTAGTAATGAACTTGGCTTATTTAACTCAGATAGATTCGTTGCAATCCATAACTGCAGCGATCATGCTCAAGGAGGTGGCACTGCTATTTACATAAATAAAAGGGTTCAGTATAAGCTGCTTCATTATCATAGTATATATCACACTATCATTATTTTTATTGAATGTGACATTCGGTCAATCCACTTAGGAACTTTCTATAGAACCCAGCATGATGATACTGATGACTTTATAGACGATGTAAATACTTTGTATCAAAGGTTTAGTAACTTGATAGTTGTCGCCGATACCAATATAGATGCCATTAACATAAGCAATGGTATCTGTGTTAATTATAATAATATGTTTATAATGAATAATGTGGTACTGCTAAATTGTAACCCTACCAGAATTACATCAAGCTCAGCTACTTTGTTAGACCATGTATCAACTACACTGAGAAAAATTCGCATATTTATGTTCAACCGCATTATACTTAAATGTATTTTTCATAGCAACATAGTAAAATCAACATTAAGAATATCTTACTATGTGTAACTACATATTAAAAGGTTCTGTTTACAAAAAAGTGTATGGTCGTTTCCCTCATAAATAACAACAAACTTTACTTTTCTTTGTCATATTATGAAAATAATTTCAACCATACAATATGGTATCCATTGCAAAAGGTATCTACGCTTTAAGTGTTGTCTCCTATTCTATCATAGAAGTTCCATATGCCACATAGCAAAATTGTGTTCGATTCGCTGTTCGATATAATTCATATTCATGTTATGCTGTGAAGCCCTTATATTACGTTGTATAACGATGTATGCACGTTGTATGTAAATAAATGTTTGTATGTAAATCAAACTCATTACGAAGCAATGAACGCATTCTCTTTTCTTTCTCTTTTATCATATAAAAAATATCTATCTCCAACTTGCTCAATTAATTTCTGGTCCATTTTCACTTAAATGCTTCCAACCAAATTATGACCAAAAATTTCAATTGCTCTTACCCGGTAAATTACCGTCAAACAAATGCCAACTGATGCAGTGTGCAGTGTGCAGTGTTTTTAGAAATTAGCCTAAAGGATGCAGTGCACTGGCTACAGGTAATTTGTTGAAGGAAACATGCGAAAGTTTCACATTTTTAGTTATTGGAGTCTAAATAATTTCGTATATTATCAAATACGTTATTGCAAGAAATACTATCGTGTATCTCTACGTTCGCCAAGATTCTCAGACAAAAGTCCTATAGCTTATGGAAACTTTTGCCATAAAATTATATTAAAATATCTGTTCTACTATGCAACCATGTCTCAAAATACTATAAATGGTCACTGTCCATATATACTCTATACACTATAGGATGAGTGATACATAAAATTGGGTAAAATATACTAAATTTTTTTTCCGTTTTTTAAAAGGCAGTTGAAGAATAACATTAGAACCATGTAAAGTCGATTACGTACTATTTACTACTAAATTTACCTATTACCGATTTTGAATTTTATAAATTTATGCATCACTCACACCAGCACTCTGTTGCTGTTTGGGAAGCAGTGTCTCTCGTTTTGTTTTTTTTCTTAAAAATACATCAATTAATTTTTATTTATATTATGAAAGAGCTTCTTCTTTTTCATTCCATGTTTTTCACTAACTTCCCATCGACTAACTCTAACTTATTGTCTTAATTCTCCATTTACCTTATTTATGTTTTCTTTTTACCACTAAATATTTTTTTCCTTTAATTAAATGTGTCGAGAGTGTGGTTTGGAATTCTCTTCCTATCCTATTTTCTTTTCGGGGATGATAATTCTAATTGCTTGTTTCTTGACTAAGCGGCTTGCAGCTGCTAGGAAGCAGAGGCTGTGCAATGAAGCCGACCTCATTGTGTTTGTAAGAAACGGTTCTCTGTTTTGATTTTGGTAGTATATTATACGTATTTTTGGAGATTATATTATGCATGTGCTATCAAAATAATCTTTTTGGTATAACTTGTATTAAGCATTATTTTGCCACCAATAGACAACATAGAAAACTACAAAATTCATTAAGAAATAATATTTTTATATATTAATAATATGTTATTTCTATAAAAATAAACATAGTGGTGGTTGAAAAAAATCGTAAAAATAAACAAATAAGATAAAGTTGCAGTCGATTGCTCTACTTCGTTTTCTTTTTAGATTTGTTGTCCTTTTTGCCTTTTATCTTTTTTTCTTGTTGGGCTAGTTTTCTAAGCTCTCGCTCTAGCGCTAGTTTGTTCTAAAAGAAAATAAAGTGTTAAATTTAGAAGTATTTTTCGTGCTTGTTTTTTGAATATCTTCAACAACTTTATGTGCAATTGGACAGTTCCAAATCTATTGAATCTGCGATCTGTTATTTATTTGCCAAACAAGGCATCATAAAATATAATAAAAAAATAAAAGAAATAATAAAAAATTAAATAAAAATAAAATAAAATATAAAAGTATTTTAAGTTGATATTTATTTGTATTCAGGTGAATTAGGATGGGAAATAAATAGGATAAAAAGTTAATACTGCCTTTGTGAAGTTATTTTCTAAGATAGATTTAGTGATATCTGAAGAATAGTGTTGACTTACACTGTTAAATGTTCTACAACACCTATTGATGGTTTCATTATACCCCTGTGTTATACCCATACGCTGTGAGATGCTGGTATTCCTTAACCAGAGTTATATGCGTAGTCCGTCTTATTTGATTGTTAAATGTAATTTTGTTAGAGAGAGCTGCTTTACTAACTGTTCCATTGATGATGTCAAAGACTAGGCATCCGCTAATTAAGGTTCTTCTTGATGAAAGAGTCATTAGGTTTAAAATAATACGTAAGAGGGAAGATTACTAAATTCGCATGGATTATAGAGGTACCTGAAGGCAAAAAGTAAAAATTGTTTCTGAACCGATTCGAGCCTGTCGCGGTGTAGTTGAAATGCTGGGCTCCAGACTATGCAGGCGTATTCCAATAGAGGCCGTATATAGTGCCGTATAAAGTGATGTATATAGAGACTTGGTAATCCAAATGATTTTGAACTCTTTAGCGCGCCTCTTAATGAAACCTAATTGTTTGCTTGCCTTCGACAAAACTTTGTCGAACTGCAAGTTAAAGCACATTTTGGTATCTAGGGTTACACTTAAGTCTATGATATGTTCTACCCTAATAAGTTCATTGTTATTGAGGGAGTATGGGTTGGCTATGACTTTTTTTTTCGGTAGAAACTTATCACTCGATACTTGCCGACGTTGAAATTCAGTTTATTCAGGTGGCACCACTGTTCGAGAGATATAACGTTTGATTGGAGAAAATCAATGTCAGACTGCGTTTTGATAGTGTGGTATAATTTGAAGTCATCAGCGTAGAAGAGGTGTGGCGTATCAAACAAAATCTTAGATAGACCAGAAATGAAAATATTAAAGAGAAGGGGGCCCAAATGACTGCCTTGTGACACCCCCGACAGCGCAAAAACTGTTTTTGAAAATTTTCCTTGAAGTTTGACACGCTGAGCTCTGTCACAAAGATAAGATTTAAGCCAGCTGAGTAGGCAGCCAGATATACCGAAATCAAGTAATTTATGTGTCAAAATTTGATGATCGACTCTGTCGAAGGCCTTGCTGAAATCAGTATAAATCGCGTCAACCTGGTTTCCCTTTTTCATCTCACAGAGGACGTCCGAAACCAAGATCATGAGGTTCGTGGTAATTGACCTGCTTTTTCGAAACTCATGTTGTTGTTCGTTGAGAAGAGGGTTAATTATGGAAGTCAGTTGATCGGAGACGACCTTCTCGAAGAGTTTGGGGATTACGGAGAGAATAGAGATGTCTCGATAGTTGTCAATAGATTGTTTATCGCCGCTTTTGAAAATAGGCGTCAGATAGGAAGATTTCCGAAAGCATGGAAGGACGCCTAATGACAACGACTTGTCAAAAACGATATACAGAATATCGTTTATAATTGATTGATACACTGTATCACAAAACAAGGAGGTATTTTGTCAGGGCAAGGTCTTTTGTTGATGTTTGGCACTTGGATAGCATTGGCAATTGCCTCTTTTGTTAGAATGATTCCCTCAATGAGTGGTGTTGATACAGTTTGGGTAGACCAGACCGTTGAATTTATTGTAGGGATCGAAGGAAGACAGAACGAGTCTTGAAAATGATCTGCAAATAAATTAGAAATTTCCTGTGGAAGAGAAGATATAGAGTTCCCTCTGAACAGAAGCGAGATAGCCAATCGTTTTTCGTTTCATATTAACGAAACCAAAAAACTTTCTTGGGTCATTTCCAACTTGTTTACCAATTAAAGTCACCTAAAGCTCATATGCTTCCCGAGACAGAATTGCGAATTCTTTGGATAAAAGATCGTAACTTCCCTTTAGCCCTAAGCTGATACCGGTAACCTTACTCACCAGTATAGTCCAAACGGTTGGCTGCACAACCTCGCTTAGAACTTCGTCTCCGATTTCGTCTATCATTTCTTGCATCTTCTTTCGCATAGTATAATTTTTGTCTGTAATCATATGCCAATGAAATTATAGGAATACTTTTTTTTTTGGAAAAAAAAATTAAAAATTAAAAAAAATACTATGAAAATATGATGTTGATCAGTCTTACTTACCTGTGACAGCTAGCATCTCATTCTTCTTTCGATTACATTCGAAATCTAGCTGATCGCATTCGTAATCGTATTTGTGGTTCATTATCGAAATCTCACCTTCGAGTTTCTGAAGCGAAATATATACTTATGTATTTAAAAAAATTATTGGTAGTCAATAGAATTACAAGGATATTTTTGTGTGAAACTGTACGTTGCCAGTTTGGATAGTTAAAGCGGGCTTTCACGATCGAACTGTGCTTAGAAAAAGTGAAGTGAAGTTCTCTTAACAGTGTCAATGAGCCTTCAAAGTGTACTTTGATTGCGGATTGGTGTCAAAGTAAACCCTGATCATACCAAATTGATCAATGCGCATTTGAGTTTATAAAAGAAATTATAGTTCAAAAAGCGACTGAACCGCCAATGCCAGACGTCTGAAACTGCAAACTGCAGCCGTTCTAGACCGGAAAAATTGGCTGGTAATGAAAATAAATGCGCTAACAAACGAAACCTGCTTTAACTCTACGATTAATGAACTCATAGCTATTGCTCACTGACAACACTTACATTAATAATATGTTCATTGGCCTGCTCGATACTCTGAAAAACCGCCTTTTCACGATGATATTTTTCGTGATATTCGGCTATAGTCTTTAGAAAACCAGATTCATGAATTCGATTCGTCAGGTCTAATTGTTCTAATTGGGCTTGTTTAAATAGTTTCGTATACCGTTCACTGACGTGGTGATATGCTAATATAGAAGTACAAAAAAAAATGTTTTTGATTTCAATCCCAACAACCAGGCACATTTCAGCTTCACTTACTCATCGCACCGAGCACTAGTTCTTCGAAAGCGAATTCATCCCCTGCAACACTGGCAGCTCCCACACTACCACGTTCTGCTATTTCGATGGTACTCTCGCTATCAGCCAGATCCAGTCGTTTCTCCAATGATTTGTACAGCCGTTTCTGATCCAGATTGCTTTCTATCAACGTATTCTGAATTTTCAGCAATTGTTGCATGTCACTGAAAAAGAAAAATGTTGCTTTTTAGCAAATAAAAATCTCTTAAGAATTACTTGATCAAATGCTCCAGATCTTCGAGATCCCAACGAAAACTATAATCCTCAACGAGAAAATCTGCAATCTCGATCATTGTTTTCAGCTCAGCGTTCATTTTCGCTGCTTGCTGTACATTTTTCGAACTCTCTTCGAATTTCGTCAAAAACATTAGATTGGGTACACTCATTCGTGCCCGGAAATCTCTCAGGTACCAGCTGAATAGTGTCGGTGGTGGAAGAACGCGTAACGGCTGAGCATAGAACAATATCTTCAAACGATTCCGGAACCCGGCGAGAATCTTCGATACTAATTTGGTTTGTAGGGCTTTCATCTGGGAATTGGTGATGGTTTGCCTTCTCCTCGACTGGAAAAAATATTGAAATTTAAATAATATTTTTATCCGTTCATATGGCGTTTAGTGTTGATGTTAATTTCAGTTTGATATCATCGATAATTAGTTTCTGTTTTCGAATTGATTATCTATGATATTCAGGGTTCTGTTAATAAACTTAACTTTTCGGGCCATTTTCTTGAAGCTTCTAGATACAGACACTTCTTGGGAGTCTTGGACGCTGTAGTTTTCATCTTTAAGATTCATTTTCACGGTTCTTTATACATTTTTTGACTTTAAATAGATGTCTGTTTGTGTATTATTCATGTATTTTGTGCATTTACTTGCTGTCATATTATGGGCTGCTACATATTTGTAGATTTTGTGTCAAAGTCGCATTTGGTACTCATTCGCTTAGTGAAGGCACATACAACTTGTCCTAATATTTGCTACTACAATACGACGAGCAGTATTTTGCCAATTTTTTCCCCATATCTCTCATGATATAGGGAAAATCGACCAACGGTCTTTGATCGCTATCGTCAGATTTTAATGAAATTTTCACTGTGAATATAAGTAGTTGAGTTATGTGCACCAATTATTTTTTTTTGAAAAATATCTAATATTTGTGGTAATATGGCCTCTGGCATTTTTTGAGAAAAGTCGGTTCGTGTTGCATTCAAAAAATTGTACAAAATCTTCTACTTTACATAGAGCCTTCAAATATGGCTTATTGGAAAGGGTAAGGTGTAGGTATCCTAGAAAAAATAGTGCGAAAAACATGCTGGCCAAAAAAGATAAAAAGGATCATTACAGTGTCCTTTATCCTTGAATATTTCAAAATGCGCACCTTCGATTTTCTTAATTTTTTTATATATTGTAAACAGCTATATAAACTACAACTGTGCAAAATTTCAAAGTGGAGCTCGTAAAAGTACATTTGTGAGAAATTTTTAAGGATACGAAGTACTATATCCGCCAAAGAAAATTTAAAGAAAATAGTACCGACACAAGGTGAAACTTACAATATACGTTTGATATGAAATAGCTTGATGGTGGCTCTACGTTTTTTTTCCCAAAATCATGGTCTTCTATTCTTCAGTTATGGGTAATTATTTTTATGATATTTATTTTTTAAAAGGAATAGTACTTCGATTTTTTCTGTAACTAGCATACCTAACACTAGAATATAAATTGTTTGCAATAATTGAGAAAATTCATTTGTAAGCAATCATAAAACAAAAATAAAGAAAGCAGATTCCTTTTCATTTACTAGCGGCATGCAGAATTAGGATTATTTTGCGTTTTCCCTACATCGAGGGTTTCTCGCACATATAATACTGTACATATATTTTTAATTACTTCCTTTGTTTGTCTATTTTACATATTTTTACAACTTAAAATTAGGGTTAATTGTAATGCCTGTAGTTTACATTGATTCCAAGAACTTGCTTTCAGGGTATAGATCGGAATTAGTTGAAGTTAAGGAAAGTCGTGGGTTCTTATAGACACAAATTTTTGTAAAATGGACATTGTAAGAAGAAAGTTAAACAACTTGACTAGCGTGCTGTCCAAAAATGTATTCAAAATTAAGCTGGAATTACCCACAGATGATATAAAAACAAATAATGAATTATCTATAGTAAATAATATCACAGAAGAATATTCAAAAGCTAAAGAAAAGGAAACAAAGTGTTTACTTTTATCACTTTTGCCGACGAATTGATCACGTGCCAAGGTAGTGTCCGAATTTCCTGATGTAACCCCATATATGATTCAAAAAAATTAGATGAGGTTATGCTTCCCCGAAAAGGCGAAGAAGTATGGATCCACATGTCGCTGGTCTCATAAAATCATTCTACTGCAGCAATGCAAACAGCAGACTGCCTAAATACTTCAATTTAGCGGAAGAGTCTTGTCGTTGGCTGAAGATTATAAGGTTGCGTTTAAAACTTTGGCAACAGACTTGGGGACACATTCTGTCTGTGTATGTATTATACATCAAAACGTTAAATTAATGATTAAAGGACCAAAAATAAATGTTCTAACAAAGGGCTAATCATATGGACTTTTTATCTCTGATGACATGCTCTCGTCCACAAACAGATTGGTATTTTGGTAGGTGCCAGGATTGCCCTGGATCACCCGTTATTCTAAGCACATGTGAAAAAAAATTGATGAAAATTGCGTCAGTGGGATTAGTTATAAGCAATGGACTTATACAGATCGTTTTACGCTAGAAACTAGATTAGTATCTTCTGCAGGCTTTAAATAACATTGCAAAACAGCTGGTAAAACTCGATTTGATGCACCACACAGCTGCTACATGAACTTCGCCGATATATGGCGGGCTAGTATTGTTGTATTTTTGTGGTTGTGCGTTTGTTTTTGGGGCTTTTTTTTGTTTCTCTTAATTGTGTTATCTTCTTTTTTCTTTTTTTGTATAATTTTGTCTGTTTTTCTTCAATTTTTCACCCCTTCTACCACCTTTTCGCCCTCTGGTGGGGAATTTCCCCGTGTGGTGCATCAAGTCGAGTTATCCAAACAGCTTTTAAATCTATTTTTGAAACATAAAATTCTTTCGTACCATATTTTGTATAAATTTTCTTAAGCGGCTATAGTATTCTTACAACTGTATTTTTACGAGCTCCCCTTTGAAATTTTGCGCATTTGTAGTCTATATAACTGTATACGGTACTTTTCTGTTTTTCCCCCCCCATTTTTTTCACAGTTGGTTGTTGCAATGCTTCTAAAATTGATTAGAAAGTAATAATTAACCAAAATTATGATGGAGAAACACGTTTAAAAAAAAAAAAAAAAATTTAATTTTTTTTTTTTTAAATTAATTTTTTAATTTAAAAATTAATTAAATTAATTTAAATTTTAAATTAATGTCACATAACAGAATAAATTTTGCTCTATTTTTGACGTCTTACCTTTCCGAAGCTTCAACGCAATTTACAATTAAGCAATTATTACATTATATTATTATTATATATTTATTATTTATTTTACAATTTATTTTACAATTATTTTACAGCAGGCCTCCCCAACAACACATTAACTTTTGTAAAACTCATTCTGCCACATAAAAATGGGAAAAAATTTAAAATCGGAAAAAAGTTTTTATTTTTTAAATGCATTTTCCCATCTCAATTTTTGTGGACTAACACTTTTTAACCCATTTCGAGCAGTTTTCATTAAAAAAATTAAATAAAATGGAGGGAAAAAAACAGAAAAGTACCGCAATTTATTCTCACTGTTATGTGACATTAATTCCAAATTTAAATTAATTTAATTAATTTTTAAATTAAAAAATTAATTAAAAAAAAATTAAAAAAATTTCTTTTTTTAAACGTGTTTCTCCATCATAATTTTGGTTAATTACTACTTTCTAATCAATTTTAGAAGCATTGCAACAACCAACTGCGAAAAAAATGGGGGGGGAAAAACAGAAAAGTACCCTGTATACAATATATAAAAAAATTAAGAAAATCAAATGTGTGCATTTTGAAATATTCAAGTATAAAGGACACTGTAATGATCCTTTTGATCCTTTTTGGCCAGGATTTTTCTCACACTATTTTTTCTAGGATACCTACACCATACCCTTTCCAACATGCCATATTTGAAGGCTCTACGTAAAGTAGAAGATTTTATACAATTTTTTGAGTGCAACACGAACCGACTTTTTGCGAAAACTTATTTCCGCAAATATACCATATTTTCCAAAAATATTTCATTTTCGATAATTAGCTCACCAGCCCTTCTGGATAGCAAAATATTTCCGAATTCCAATTAGGTGAGTTAAAAAATTATCTGAAAATTTGTCGATTTTCCATGGAATTACCCTATACCTAATAGAAACGGGATGTTGATATTATGAGCAATCAAAAAAAAAAATGTATAACTCTTTTATGCAACATTGCTCTTACAAAAAATTCCTATCAGATGAAAAAAGTCATTTAATTATATTAAATCTTTTCAATTTCGAATTAATCATTCACTTTTGCATATCATCTCAAACATGAAATATTGTTTGAAAATTCAAACACGAAATCACTAGGAAACACCCCAGCACAATCGTTTTACTGAAAAATCAATTTTACCGATCGTTTGAGCTTTTTTGTCTGGTAATAGTACGTATGATTTTACTATGGCAGCATTACAACCGGGATTTCAATATTTTTTGTTTACACCTGTAGAATTCCCATTTGTGTTGCTAAGTGAGTGTAAGAAGTGCTATCAGTTGAATTTGATATTACGGTCTGAATTTGTTTACCGGTTAAAAAATATCATCAAATTATTTTCGAATTTCAACAGTGCTGTGCTTTTTGGAATGCGTGTTACGAACTGTTAGGAATCATATGTGCTTTCATAGCTTATGATAGTGTTTTAATTTTTTATATTTTTTTTTAAGAAGTGTAGAAAATTTTAAGTTTAAGAAATACGTAGTGCAATAATGGCGGAACAAAATGAAGGAAGCTGCTTTGGAAATACAGAAGAAGATTGGGAAATATTTGATATATTGTGTAAAGATATGGTGAGAAGTAATACTTTAAGATAAATAATAATTTGGTAACGTTGGCTGGATAACATATTTATACTCATCGGGGTTGTACTAGGATCTCTCAGTAGTCTACAGCAAGTCTGTGGCAAATTTCGAAGGAAATTCTAAAAATTCCTAAAAACCCACTGGAGATACCACTAGAATATAACAGAATAACAAAGAATGAAGTATTTTTAGTTCACTTTATACTATGGGGAAAATCCTTGTGCTGACCAACATGAAAGCAATGTGTTTTTATTTCGTTAAAGTGGGAAAAATACGGGATACCTGTCAATTGTTTCGCTTCAAGAAAGAGTAATGCGGTACGTAAGTACACTCTTATGACTTTTTGTTCTGTATGCATTTTATGAACCTACCCAGTGTGGCCAGATATTTGGAAGAAAATATAGCCCAATTTAAAATTTGCATAGCCCATTATTATTAACATTATAACCCTTTTCAACGAATTCTAGCTATCAGTTCGATGCCTTTAAATCACAAAGTTCTAATTTTGTAGCGAGATGACGGGCTTTACTGTGAAGTATCGGGTTGGATATTGGCAAATTTTTGGATCGTGCCTTAGAGAACCATTGATACAATAATTTATCTATCAGGTAGTATGGTAAATTTATTTTCAACCGCTTTCTCCCAGTGACTGTGAAATTTTCCAATGATCGTTTTAGTTGGTTTTTTTTTTTACAGATTTTCGAAGAAAATTTAGTATTAGACTCGTTTCGCCGAAAATCCTATATTTCCAAGCAGTGTAAATTTTTGTTAAGAGAAAAGTATTAGATATGAAAACTTATTATGTTTTAAACTTGCCCATGGTGAAGAATTGGAAATTTTGAGCCGTGTGTGGGTGTTGAGTGTCTAAAGGCAAGGATTTTTTTCAAACTTTGATTTGTCATAACCTCTGACAGAAACATTGGATCATCGTCGAGCGTATTGATGACTAAGATTTAGTACACATGAATTTTCAAGACAGTGCGGGTAACCCTGTAGCTATGGCAGGCTCCTGAAAAAAAATCATTCAAATCATCGACCCTCCTGAAACTGCAAAATCGTCGATAAAAACTTCAAATCGTTGATAAAATTTAAACTTTGCCCATCAATTTCAAATTGAAATTTTTGAAATTCCGATTTGCACAAGAACGGCCACCCATCACCAAATTACCTCTATTATCAGTACTCGAAACTTCTGTTCACGAGAACTGACGACAGGATAAGCCGATCATAATGAAATTTACAGGACATTTTGGTATTAACTAGAACCAGGTCTTATAGAAGTGATTTTTAAATGCGGACAACTCTGTGGCAGTGATACCATCTTGAAAAATCACTGAGAAAAAAAAACTGCTTTTTGGCATATAATTTCCGATTCAGCTATCACATTTTAACAAAATTCACAGAATATTTGGACATTAATCTAGACAATGTTTGGTGAAAATTTGGCTGAAAAATTAGAATAGAGTTGCCAGCTATGGTGATTTTGTGGCTCCTGAATCTTGAAAATTTGCTTAGCAAAATAAAGCCCTTTTTCTTATAACTTCCGGTCCAGTCATGAATTCAAAACGAAGCTCATGCAGTAAATGGACCTTAAGGGGGGAGATACATGTAACTGCTAAAACAAAAACGATTTTTTTTTTATTGCATCAAAGTGTTCGAAATACTCTTAAAATATACCAAAAAAAGTTTTGAAGCGATATTCGTATTAGTTCTCGAGTTATAGCCAGTTATAGACAGCGCGGCGTTCCCCAGGTCGGTGGAGCTTTAGAACTTTAAACGCGTTTTTCTCAAAGTAGTACTTTTTCAATTTCCGTACAAGATATCTCAAAAAATATTGAACCTTTTCGGCTCAAATTTATATCACTTGTACAAAAGAGTATTATCTCATCGTTGAACCTACATTTTCTTGTAATTTCGGAAAAATAATTAGTTTACCAATGTTTAAAACGTGATTTTTTTGAAAAAAATTCGATTTTTTTTTTAAATCTAATATTAACGTAAAAATTTGATTTTTTTTTCTAAATTTTATTGGTTCACCTATGAATTATAGATCTCATTAGCATATTTTTTCTTCTCTCAACGCTACAAGTTTCTCGGAAAAGGCGTTAAGTTGTACGAGGCTGTTTTTGATGTGTTTTTTTCATTTGCTCGCATCGCCTCCATTTTGTATTAAAAAGTTATTAAAAAAATATTTTCATTTACTATAAGGTATGTACTTTCAGGATTTAATATTAAAAATTTTCTGAATAAACAATATATATGTTTTAAGTCAATCTGAAATTAGCAATTTCTTTTCCATTTTACATGTATTTCCCCCCTTAATGTAAACCAAATGTAGTAGGAAAAAAAATCATGAAAGGGCTGCCAGCTATGACCGTCTTTGTATTTTTTTGGAATTTCCTTACTAAGCAATTGTGCCACTAGATCTGCAAATGGGAACGATCCTAAAATGAAAATTAGCAGCAAATATTAACGTTTTGAAAATTTGAAAAGTTTTGAGGGTGGTAACCCTAAAATTCTTTTCACCCGTATAACTTTCAACGCAGTGATTCAATCGAAATGAAATTCACTGGGTGGATTTAACTTAACGTGAAGCAGATTCGGTTTATATTTATCTTTGCTGCTAACACAGGGTAACCAGCATCAGACATTTTCGTAAATATCGCATCAACAGATGCTTCAAATTACATAATCATATGCAAAGCATTTGTAATAAAAATAAGGTATAAAGTTTTAAATTTTCCGAGTTTTGAAAATTTTTCGGGTGGCAGCCTCAAACAACGTTTAACCGCTGAAACTTTCGATGAAATCTTGCGATGAGAACGAAATTCAAAAGATAAATTGATTTAAGTGTGAGCTTGTAATGGTAAACTTATTGCTGTTTCGTTAGAAAAGTATTACCAGCACTGAACATTTTTATTATCTATGTTATGGTTGGGTTTTGTTGTTTTAGATAAGGAATGGTTGATATGATACTACAAAAAAGTGTATAACGTCTTTCCACATTTTTTTGTCACTCAAACACAATTTCTTCGAAAATCAGTTTTCTAGCGGATCTGATGTGCTAGACTTTTTTTAAATTTGTTACATCACTCTTACTCATTTTAAAGTCATCGGGATATTTTCTTTGATTAAGCAATTTTTTTTTTGGTTGTTTGCATTTATTCTTACATATCTCAAACACTTTTTTCTATTCTACACATGAAATTATTTTTCAGCAAAAAGTCATGCAAAAATCATACGAAAAATTTTCTCGACCTTGAACAGTTCATGTTTTTCTGGAGAATTCATTTTTTTTAAACTTTTTAATACTGTTCTTAAAATCGTCTGGTCCGATTAGCAAGTACTACTGGATAAATTGTTGTGTGCTGGTCCATAGTCCAATACTAGTGGTTGCCCGCTTACAGAGTCAATTTTTTTCAAGAAATGGTATATGCGGTGTTATTATGGTTCAATTGTTTAGGTGGTTCGATCATACAGTGTCCCGATTAGCAGGTATTACTGTATAGCCCAAAAATAGTTTTTTTATAACAAAATATAGCCCAAAAGCCGCCAACCGCGAAATCGAAAAACGTGCCGCCAATTCAAATTTTAGATAATAGCCCAATCTGGCCACACTGAACCTATCTCAGGGTAGATTTTTCTCTCAGTTCAAAATAACTATAATAAAGTTTACTCTGAAAGAAACATTTTAAAAAAGCTATAAACATTTGCTTTTAGTTTCCCGATCATTATCTGGGGCAATTATTTTTAAATTTAATTAAAAATTACGTTAATAAATTTTAGAAACAAGAGATTTGAATATTGATTTCATTTCAAGAAGTGGATGTGAATTTTAGAGAGACGCAGAGCCGCCGTTCAAATCAAATCCTATACATTAGGTGAACCCCCTTGAGACGCCGCTCCCTGCTGATGAAAGTACGGGTCGCCACCACACGGAGTCACATACATATCTTGAAGCCCAGTCTATAGACAAAACAGTTTACTCAGGCTCATTTGTCAAGAGTTGTTGATTCCACGTGAATTTCGTATATGAACCTTTTGTGCAGGTTTTTGTGCTAGAAAAATGTTATCAAAAAATCAGTTGGATATAAATAAACTTGTTCGAGTCCTCCATCCCTGTTTTGCTCCTGAGCAGCATTGATTCATCGAGGGCAGATCTGCCACATCCAACCTTACAAACTTGCTCCAACTTTGTAGCTTCTGCTTTGGATGAGCAAAAACAGGTTGCTGTTGTATACACTGATCCTTCAAAAATATTTGATTCTGTTGATCACCAGCCTTTTCCCTTCTAAACTGGAGTGCTTTGATTTCCCTCCTACGTTTCAGATCGTACTTTTACCGTAAATGTGCTTCCTTCTTCCCCATTCTAGCCTTATTCCGGTGCTCTATAAGGCCGCGCCCAGACATGACCAGAAATATTTCCGGAAATATTTCCAGAAACATTTCCAGAAATATTTCCGACAATATTTCTCTCGCCGGCCTACACATGACCGGAAAGTTCATTCATGGTTTGCGTGAGCCAGAGCTCAAATCAGAGCTGCCGCTTTTGAAGCTGCATATCCCGTCAATATTAAATAGCAAGACGGCTCAATGCGACCATCTATGAAGCTCCATTCTATTTTTACCATATGTATCACAGCCATACCTAGCTACAATACTACTTTTGGCCCTTCAAAAGCTCCCTTTTCACCAAAATAATTCAAGTTTCATAAAACTTGCGCTCACAACGGCAGCTCAGTGCCGAAATTACGTCACACCCATGTGACTTTCCGAGACTTTCCCATCGTCGAGCGGAAAGTCGCGGAAATATTTCCGACACCTCGGGAAAGTCCACTGCGCAATAAAGCGATCAGCTGTTGAACTTTCCGACTGATCGACGGAAAGTCTCGGAAAGTCGCATGGCTGTGACGAAATTTCGGGACTGTGCTGCCGTTCTGAGTGCAAGTTTTATGATACTTGCATTATTTGGGTGAATTGGGAGCTTTTGAAGGGCCGAAAATAGAATGATAGCTAGGTATGGCTGTGATATATATGGCAAAAATAGAATGGAGCTTCATAGATGGTCACATTGAGCAGTCTTGCTATTTAATTTTGACGGGATATGCAGCTTCAAAAGCGGCAGCTCTGATTTGAGCTCTGGCTCACGCAAACCATGAATGAACTTTCCGGTCATGTGTAGGCCGGCGAGAGAAATATTGTCGGAAATATTTCTGGAAATGTTTCTGGAAATATTTCCGGAAATATTTCTGGTCATGTGTGGGACGGGGGTAAGAATGAATTCTCGGTTCTCTAATATTCCTTGTCTTTATCAATGACGTCCCCTTTGAGATTCATTTGTTCTGCCTTCTGTATGCTGATGATTTCGAAGTGTTCAGAGTAATTAAATTTCTCGATGGTTATATGAATTTCTCTAGACAATGTCCTAATCGATGAAGGACAGAAAAAGGATAAGAAAAGGAAAAGAAAATGAGAAGACGTAGTATGAAGCAAAAGAGTAGAAAGGAGAAAAAGAGGAACGGAACGAAGTTAGCTACCCTGTGCTACAAGAAATTAGTGAAAGATGGTCTTTTGATTTTTGATCAGCAGATGTATATTGCTGAGCTTCAAAATTGAACCCCCTAGAAATAACGTTGCTTTCGTTTCGGGCTTTCTTTCTAGAAGTTTCGAATATTAGTGAAAAAAAGAAAAATGTTACAAACTTCAGCAGAACATTCAAAAAACAAAAATGTTCATATTTCCATTATATTTTCTGATACATGCTGCGGCAATATTTACTGGAGACATGCTTCGGCCATATTTGTGCCTATGTTGAGAACATTTTAACAACCAAAATTTATATGACTGTTGCGTAACTTTATAAATTATAATCTTGCGGAAATAATTACTCCGAAATTTACTACGAATTGAGCATAATTTTACTTGATATTATTTTGACGGGAAATATTAATGCTAAATGCTCGTAGATTGTATTAGTAGCAAATTCTAAATTTAATCTAATCGTAGCTGTTAAATATCGAAATATGTACATATTTTCCCCATTTCTTATGTTTTGTTTCATCCATGAAGAGAGAGGAATTGGTTAGAGATATAACGGTACTTTTTTAAGTAACTTCCAGCAGAGACATAAGAACATCGAAATATTACAGCTTTTCTAGAAATAGCTTGAATTTGATATTTATTATCCTACTTGTCTTGATAAATGCCACCCCAACATGCTATTAATAGACTTCCATTCCCTGTTGTATTCCCTAATAATAAACAAATAAACCAAACAGTTCCGCGTTTCTAAGGATATTCAGCTTGCCGACAATCCTATACATCAATATGTAAATAGATTTTCACATCAAAGCATATTCGTTTCAATCGAAACGATTACAGTCAGGAATTCCTGTAAATGCTTGCTTCCGATGCTTCCATATTTTGTTGTCGGTTTTTAATCCCTTGAGTCATCCGTTTTAGGGTTACGAGCTGTTATGCTCAACATATTTGCTTGTTGCAAGCTATTATCTAGCGCGGGAATGTGGAGGAATGATGAAAGTGAAAACTCATAGCTAGGAGCTGACTGGTACGTTAGTCGTTTTATTTCCTAGAAACGAGGCCCCTAGTAACCGACTGAGGGCTCGAGGAGCCTTTCTCTAGTCCTGAGGGAATTTTTCAGTCTTTGCTGAGAGTTTGAGTGGTTTGGATTAAAAGCTTACGAGGATCAGGATCTGAGGGAGATTTAAAAAAAAAAATTTTTTAATATTAAATATATTTAGTGGATTTAAAAATGTCGGCCAGACATCATTATCTCCATCACTCTGGACATGGTCATAGTAGTCATGAGCCACACAGTCATTCTCGATATCCTCGTTCGCCTCATGTCCATCATCATACTGTACGTGTTGTGTCCTAGAAAAAGTTTCATTTTGTTTAGGTGTAGTTTGAAAATATATTGAAGATAGGAATCAAAAACGGTTAATTGGAAGAGAGAATTTGCATTGTCGTTTGTGCTGAGGGCATAGTTAAAGGTGATTTGTACAAGTGGAGTTTGAAACTGGGACGTGCTTGTAATAATAAAAGTTGGAAAAGCAAGTTTTTGTGGTCTTAAGGCTTGATGTGGGGCACTTAGGTTTTTTGCGGCGACAAATTGGTATATATTTCTGATTTTTTCTGAAGGGCTGTTAAAAATCAATTTAAATGACTGTTAAATGTGTCACGATAAATTTAAAAGTTATAAAAAAAAGTTATAAATAGCAACGATTTTACCACTTGAAGTTAGAGATCTAGGCCAAACGCTTAATTTTAAAGCTGAACTAGATATTTAAATACTAAATATTATCTTTCAGATCGATCCACCATGCAGTTCAACATTAGCAGGCGATCCTGTAATGCATTCTTTAGATTTAGTGACCACCCTAAAGAGTGAATTGGCTGCTGCATCGTACAAGCGGGATCGTCTATTAACAGAGGTATTCTCATATACAAAACTGACCAAAAACACTTTCAAACACCGTTTTCACAGCTAACCGAAGTAAAAAGCTCCCTATGTGCCAAAGAAACGGAAAACGAAGCACTGCGAGCTCAAACTGCTCGCCAGTCAGCACTGATTGGTTCACTTCAAAATCGTGTCCAAGCTATCGAGTCCAGGGAACGGAACCTTCAGACCAGATGCGAAACGTCAATTCACACTCTGCAGCGTGACAAGCGCAGCACCGAAGACAAAAACAAAGAGCTGATGAGTCGTGTTCGGCGACTCGAAGTCGATTTGGCAAACGAGGAAGGTCAGAAGGATCAGGTCAAAGGCAATTTCCAGGAAACACTTCGGAAGCTGTGCGTTATTCTTGGAGTGGATCTGTGCGAATCGACTCATTTGAATCCCGAGTGTGTTTTGAGTAAGACCAGTGATGTTGTTGGAGAGCTTCAGAGACTCAGAACAAAGGTAAGAGAGGAACTTACTGTAACTCTTAGATGCATTTTTAGCGATTATGGGTTGCAGGTTGCTGCAACTTGTGAAACTCTAAGCGGATGTGAAACGGAGCTCCTGAATTTGAAATCTATCTCAAGTGCTGAGAAGCAACGTCTGACAACTGAACTGGAAGCGCTTGCATCGCACAATCATGAGCTGGAGTCGCGAGCTAGGCAACTCGAAAGAGATTTACATGTGACACGCGATCGTCTAACTGAAAGTGAAATATGCAATGAAAAACTACGCGAAGAGCTGCGCGGGTTCGAATCTCGTTGTCATCGTTTGCAGACTAATATTGATCGTTCTCAAAACGATCGATTGCAATTCCTTCGCGGTTTGGCATCGGTCATTAATGTGCCTGAGCCGTGCGAAACTCTGATTAAGGATAAAGCTCGTGAGATTATGAACGAAAATCAGACCATGCACAATGTAAGTTTATTTTTTGTGTTTTTATTTTGTGGAATCTTAAGAGTTTCGGAGGGTTTTTTTTTCATTTAAAGAAATTGCAATGTTGAGTGAAATGATTTTAAATGTCATCTAGACTCAGATCAATACATAGCCGTGCAAGAAAGAGTAAAAAGTGAGCAAAAGAAAAGTTGTCCTGCTACAACCCCATTGGGGTCTTGACGTGTGTACGTGATTGAGGCTTGACTCCTGATTGTGCCCCTGATTTGACTCAACTACCTAATCAGAGCTAGGCTAACTCAAAATTCGGTACGCGGACCCTCGTTCGTACTTGGATTCGAACCAGGGACCTCACACACTTAGAGCCAGCGGTCTACCATTGGGTTGCACGAGCTTAAAGTGAGCAAACCTAGCTGTAGTTTGAGTTTTTTTTTTTTGAAAACAAGTTTCCAATGTATTGAAGGTGTTATTGCTGTGACGCAGCAGTACGAAAAAAAAACCGTTACAAAAAAATACGGAAAGGGAATTTTACATAAAAATCCAAACCCTACCTGAAGATTCTATAAATTCAATAAAACGAATAGTAAAACCTGCCATTGCAAGATTCCATTCTTAAATTCCAGCAACTTCACACCTTACGCGATCAACTAGCCGAAGAACAGCAACGTCACCGGGAGATGCATGAAACAGCAAATTGCCGAATTCGAGCTGAAGAGGCACAGAAATGTGCTTTGGAAGAACGTTTGGAGAAAGCGAGTGCTGAAATTCACGATCTACGACATGAACATGTAACACTTAGTGAATATTTGGTTCGCCTGGCACGCGCACTGTGCTGGAGTGAATGTACTTCACCTCCGACTCCTGGAACGGATACAACAATTCTCGCTGAGAGTCTACTGGAAAGAGCCGACCGTTTATGTGCGCATCATGATCATCATGCTCATGCTTGTGAAAAGGTTTGGAGACTGTCTTATTTTTAATAAATATCTTATGGGTTGAAATTTATTTTCCAGGACTGTGGCGATCATCATCATAATCGTCATCATAGCGGAGGTTTGACCAAGCTTCGTCGTGGTGCCTCGTGTCATGATATACCCATGAAAGAGGTTAGTAATTCGATTTTTAGACACTTCAAATATACCGTTCTGTCAATCTTTAGACTTCGGCAATGTATGCTCTTCAAAGGCGAGTGCGTGTACTGAGGGAGCAGGTGCAGAGGCGGGACCTCCACTTAGAACTCCTTCGAAGGAAGTTGGCACTCTTGGATGATGGAGCTAGAGGAAAGAGCATGCTTATGGTATGGTTGGTTAACAATTGTCAGTTTTAAATGCATGATCCTCGGATGATTTTGATCCTTTAGGTTCTAAAACTCTTAGCTTATTAGCTTATTATTTAAACAATTCTTAGCTTATTATGGAAACAAAATCTTTGCTTTGCCTATGATTATTTTGCCATTGATTTTAAAAAAAGGAAGAATGATTAAAATTGTGTATCTCTACAGTCGTATGAATGGTGGTGTGAGAAAAGAACCGTTAAAAAAACCGTTATTGAATATTAAGATCTTCAGGGGAGTTTACACAAGCGTCCATGTCGATTTTTTAGTAGGCGAGAGTCAAGTGGAAGTACAAATCGACGTACCCGCCCTCTTCCACTTCACTACTTCCTTCTAAAAAAAACCGGCTTGGACGCATGGGCTCATGTGTAAGCATTCCTTTCGAGTTTGGTGGGAACTTAGTACGACATTGCTAGGACACTAAACTCATAAATTAGCCCCCCTCCCAATAAAACATATCGTTCTTTCTACATATTCCATGAATTTACTCGTAATACTTTTGAGGGATCATTTTCTTGTCAGATATCAAAGCTAACAAGTAATCCTAAGTCCTTAAAATTAATTGTATTTATTATTTTTTTCCTTTAAATGATTTTCCCAAAATATTTACAGTACCTATTTGATCTCTTCTAGGCTGAACGTGACGATGCACTCAATCGTGTTCGTCGTTTGACGAAACAAATTGAGAAGCTAACACAACAGCTAATGGAAACCAAAAGTCAATTGTCCGAAGTCAAAGCTCAACTCGTCGAAGCCGCAGAACATAAGGTTAGTAGGTTTTTTCTGACGAATTTTCTGCGCCCAATGTGAGCTATTTCTAGTACATAAATATGACAGATTAGCAATTTTCTTATATATTTGCTTTCTCGAATATTGCAGATAACGTCACTGGAGAGGGCACGTAAAATTGATGAATTGTCTGCAAAATGCTGTGATTTGGAAAACGAGCGGACACGCCTACAAACGCAAGTCAATGCCTTCAAGGATCGTTTGCGTTCGCTTGAAGAGTCTTCTGGAGATCGAAAACGTCGCGATGAATCATTGTTACAGGTATGTGATGAAAGAATTAATGGATTAATGGCTTAAATATTTTATGCTATTTTCACGCAAGTCAGCCCCTTTAGAAGTTATGGCTGATTGCATTTTGCTTCAAACAAGTTATAGCTTTAATCAAACAAAATATACTATAGAGCAATGGTGTATGCAGATTTTCAATTAAATGCACAATTTTAATGCTATGTTAATGTGCACAGGATTTTTTTTGTAACAATTCGACCCCATGTAAATGGTTTGATTTTTATTGAGTTGATTGTAGAATTGTAGAATATCTAATGTAATAGTCATACTAACAATTCGCTTGATTGACTGTTATAATTATTACCCAGTTTGTCCAGCGACTGACGTAGTCGTAACTATATTCATGCTAAAATACAGTTTTACACTATAGGCGCCTCGAAGTTATTATTTTTACTATACAAACAACACAACACGACACAAACAACATTATTATTTAAGAATGAAAAATGATCGTACTCAAGTATGAAAAGTGGCCCCGCTTATTGTCACTTTAGAACAATTTTACTGTGATATTGCTAAACTACCATCTTAAAAGCTGCTATAGTTTGAATAATTATTACAAAATTATTTGTTCGCTGTCGTATTTTTACTTTAATAACTTATAGGACACAATAGTTCTGAAAATTGGCTTTTTAGCACTAACTCCTACTTTTTCTGATCATGTATCACATTCATATTTTAAGTTATTTTAAGTTTTCGGCTCTGGGAGTTTTATAAGTCGACTATCATGTGTGAAATTTTCGGTGTGTCAATACTTTTATTTTGAGAAATAAGTATTTTTTTTAAGCCCCTTCCTTCCACTCACTCTTTCCCTCAATCCGCATGCACGATGCCTGTGTATCATCGCTTCCTCAAATACATTGTTCTAGTAGTTCCTAGGCAATTGAACATTGGTATAACGGAAAGTACATTCGTTATCAATTTTAATTACACTTCATTGCACTAACTTATATTTATGTCCTCACTGTCATGTGTTCAGAGAAAATTCTACAAAAAATGCTTGTATTTTCTTGGTTGTTGTTTGTTTGCTGTTTTTGATGTGTAATTTTATGTTGTCTTTGAACTCTATTATGTTATACGCCGATTTTACCACGTTATCCAATACATTCCGAGGGATGTTTGGTCATTTCAAATTGTCGTATACTTTCTTTAACACTCACTTTCCCTCACAAAAAAATAAAATTTTTTTTTGTGTATTCATTTCCTAATGTTCGCATTTCAAACCAAAGTAAATATTTCTTGCATTTACTAATAAAATTCGTATTCGCTCCGGTATCAAATCACCATCATGCTTCATTTCCATATCCCAGTCATTGCGTGATGATTTGTCGCATCTAAAAACTCAGCTTACCGACGCCAATCATCGCTTATCGCATCTACAAGCATTTCGCACTTCAGTAGCACGTACACTACATCTACGTGACCTGCCCGAATCTGACTTGTTGCATCGTTTGCAGACACTGTGCAGTGCACATCAGGAATTCACGATGTTGTCACGTCGATATGAATCAGCGTCGCCAAGTGCTGAGCCGCCGCCATGTTCACGTTTCGATGACCTCGTCGTCGGCGGCACCACAACCGCCACAAATGACCGTTGTCGACCGTTAAGCTCGAGTCCACAACATCATGAACACAAATCCTCACATTCTACACATCATCAGCATCAACAGCATTCGCATCAGCATAGCCATCATCGTCATCATTCGGTTTCGCGTCGATTTGATGATGACGACCATCAGCATCATCATTATGATGATGATTTTGATTTTAAGAAATATTAATCCATTAAATAAATTGAAAGTTTTATAATCTGCAGACAGATTTTGAATAGAAAGAATTCTGAGTGTTAGAGTTTTACTTTGTAGTGTCTGAGACGCCACCTAGCGAGCAGTAGTTGTACAAGCTTTCATAGTTGGTCGCATGTACAAGCTGTTGTCAAAGATATTTAAGGCAAACGTTCCGGTAATTGGCAACTATACTAGAGATGGGTAACACGTGAGTGAAGCAATCGCGATGAAGCAATCACTAGCCCCCAACACGTGTGTCGACACACTCTATACTGAGCGAGCTGCTTCACAGGTGAAGCAATCACTACAGTATGAGCGAGCTGAGCGTTAGGTGAAGCAATCACTTGCACTCAACAAGTGTGATCTAGAGATGAGCAGCACAAGAACGAGGCAATCAGTTGATGTGCTTATGAGCTTGTAATGAGTTCGTCGGAGTTGAGCGTTTGGTGAAGCAATCACTAGCCCCAACACGTATGTTGGCCGACACGTTTTTATACACACAGTAGAGCTAGAGATGAGCAGCACATGAACGAGGCAATCAGTTGATGTGCTTGTGAGTTTGTTTATGAGCTCGAACTTGATTATGAGCTCGACACTTTTGCACAGGAGCAAGTCAATCGGTGCCGCGATATGAATTTCGTAAAGGCTGTAGGTAATGCGTACAGTGCAAGCATGCCGTGGCTGGTTGTGATGATCGAAACTGACCGTCGCGGAAGAACATATGTGCACTTTATATGTGCATATGATGAAGGTTTTGATTGAAACTTTCTTCCTGTAGACTTTCGCAATTTTTTTGTGATTGAATGCAGTGAGATAATCTCAGGAATGCGATGTCCGATCGAAATGAAATTTTTTAAGGATATTGATGAAGTATAAGAGGTCTAGATATTGGATAGGGATATTCGAGCAAATTTTCAGAAACAATTATATTTTGATGAAGAAAAAACCTCAAAATACGAGAATGGGCGAAATAAAAATGGTCGGGTTTGCCCGCTTTTTTTTTGGATGATTATCGCTGTAATTATTTGTTATATCTGGGAGTTGAAGTGGGTTCATAATTCAAATAAAAAAGTTTTTGATTTGCATTATCTCTTGAAGTGTATATTGAAATCAGTGTACATTTCACACAATTCGATGCAGTGAAGTTCAGTGTATTTAGATAAGATACTTGTGAAAATTTGTTTCTAATTGATCATTAGTCTATAAATTCATTTACCATTGATAAATTTAAAATGGTAAACTTTTCAATTATTTACCGTTTCGAAAAAAGTTTCTATGAGTGATTTTTTCTTCGCTGAGGTAACGTTTTAGAATAATGTGAGTGGGGAGTACTTCAAAGGAAGCAAATATTTTCCTCATTTACGTTGTAGGAAGGAAATGCGGCCATAAAATGTTCATGTGATTAGCATCATATATGTATAACAAGTAGCAATGTTTATTATTGACAAATTTTGGAATTTAGACATAGTTAGGTTATAATTAGAGATTAAGCGTATATACTGGAACAGGTATTCTTTTGGGACAATCAGTACTTAGCATGAAATTCAAAAATACTAGGATCGAGTGTTTTCGTATTTGCGAGTATTTTCGTACTTGCAAGTATTTTATTCAAATATTCAAAAAGTTTCTAGGGCAAAGGTAGCTGAAATCGGACAAAATCCGCCAATTTTGGGTGAGAATGGTTTGGGATATAACGGGCCAAGATCTATTTCTGCGATACAAAAATTTCAGTTTTGTAGGGGAATAAGGCGTTTTTTGGCCATAGTTTGGCAAAAACTGCCTATACGGCACTTTCGATGATTGAAAATGGTCGGAGAGTACAATAGTGATATTTTAAGGGCGAGAAAAAATTTTGATAGGGGAAATTGGGTGAAAACGTCCTTTTTTACCAAAATAATTTTTTTGGTCTAGTATGAATTCGGGGACCTTTCTGAGTTGTTTCGGGTCAAATTTTCATACAAGTCTGTGAAAAAGCGGCCTAGTTTCGAAGATACGGCAAAATGAAATCCGCCGGAAAACCGTCTGGAAAAACTGAAAGTAGCGCTAAAAGTGCTAAGGAAGAAAAGGTTGAGATCCTTTTTGGTTCGCCAGTTGGCTTCTCCGGCTGTGCTGAGGCTCTCCTCGTGACTGCAGGTCGCCATGAGGGTGTCTTCAACCCTACCGGGGTTGTAAAATTTACAAGACCGCGGGAGCTAAGATGCCCCTGGATTCATATCCAGTCTTACCGAAGAGGTTGGCCCCCTAGTGGGTGCATGTTTAACAGGCGAAACATTTTGTTTTTATTATTTCTTAGTAAAATTTTCGTTTAACTTCAGTGAGGCAAAGTGGAAAACCGGCTGTTTTAGATTAGCCAAGAAAAGTTTGGTATCAGAGATCGATCGATGAAAAGCCATATAGATGGCAATAGGATTAGTTTGTTCTATCTTAGTAAATTTTTTGACTTTGGTAATTTGAACGAATACAGGAGATATTTTGTGCATATAATCAAATGAAAATCAAATTAAATTGATTGAATTTCATCGTTTTTCTTTAGGCGAAAGGATTTGCCAAATAAATGGCCGACCATTGGAAAGTTACGGACAAGCTACGCGGACTAATGACTCAGTATCCTTTGAAGATTATCTTGCACCATCACCATTCTGGCTTGAGAACCTTGTATTTGGAGGGTGGGGGAGGGCATATCATACCTTTTCATTACATCACTGCAAATCGTATGTATAGTATATATAGCATACTTCAACAAATACTTGCTAGTATTTTTGGAACATTTATTTTGTTGTACTTGTACTAGTTATACCTAGTATGTGAAAATCCTAGTACGACCCGACTCTAGTTATAATATGGACCAAAACATCCATTGAAGACCTACATACATATTTCCTCTACTTTTCTACGAAAATAGGATTTTCTGGCGGACTAGAGTTTTTTAATTTGTAATTCAAATCAACTATAGTTAACTAAGCTATCAGACACTTTCTTTACACTTTAAAATCTTTTTAAAATGTTCAAAATAAAAAAAGGACACTTACTAAAATAAATACTGGGAAATTTGCTGTGCGTTTAATTTTCTTTGTCGCATTTTCATGGCCATTTATAAGCGCTAAATAGAAAAAATACTAATCATATGCATAATCCTTTTTCATAACTACATTTTACATCAATCAAAAACGAATTGACACAATTGATTGACTCACACTGATTGACTCATCCAAATGAGTGAGTCGAAGTGTGTCGACACACTAAACTGAGTCGTTTTTCCCATCTCTAAACTATACGTATTAGAGTTGACGAAACGGTTTTTTGAGCAACATTAAGAATGGTCTTAAGCTATTGACACACCAAAAATCTCAAGTATGTTTATCGACTAAATGACGAACGGGTTGACAAACTGACGAAATTCTGTCATATGATACGTTGTGACAGATAAAATGGATAATGACAGATAAAATAAATAAGAATTTTTTCAACTTCTGTGTCCCAGAGGCTATCAAATTGTGAAGTGGAAGAACGAATAATTAATTTTGATATACATTTTCAAACTGTAACGGCTTAGCGAAGACAATATAGCAGGAAGTGACGTTTAGCGAGGGCACTTTCCACAAGTAGTATTTGCTTTTACAGCGAATTGCACTGTGTCAATAGTTTTAATCAAACGAGGACATGGGAGATGTTGAGCAATGAGAAGATTAAAATATGGTTTAAAGCAGGGAAAAGTATTAGAAATTAATACCGTACGATGTTATACGGAAAATGTTTAGCTACGCGCCCAACGTGGGCCAAGCATTCCACATATTTAATTCATTAATATTACACGCGATTCAAAACACATCAAAAGTACAGGGTAGCCCAAATGAGATCTAGTGATGTAAAACACGTATAACTCTTGTAATAGTCATTTTTTTAATGTTTTTTTTTATATGTTAAATACATTTCATGGAAATTCAACGTGACTATGTGTGAAATATGACATCTGATAAATTATCACCATTTTGCTCGATACAGGTATTGGTCCTTTTTAGCGCATTTTACATTACACCACGTAATGTTTCTGGTTGTAGGCTCTGTATTTCGTCTCGAATATTCTGCTTCAGCTATCTAATTGTCTCTGGTTTATTAACATAGACTTTATCTCTTAAATATCCTCATAAAAAAAATCGGGTACAGTTAAACCTGGTGAACGAGGTGGCCGAAGGAAATCTGAATATTTTGAATTCATGCGTTCACCAAAAATTGCACGCTATGTCCATAGTTTGCCTAGCTGTATGCGCATTCGCTCCATCTTGTTGAAACCAGAAATCAAATGTTGCTCCACCATTCGCCGCAAAAAGATGTTGATCATTGTTCGGTAAGAAACCCCTGAGACCGTTTCTGGCGTTTCATCCTCATTCTCAATTACTTTTGTGGCCATAACACTGCACCAAACAATGTATCTGATTGGATGTAATTGATGCTGATGTTTCGCCCTTGGGTGTAATGTTGGGCCGCCTACTCGCGGTGCACCCCGGGTAACGCCAAATGGCTCAACAACTGGTACGACTCGGCTTTTCTAATGGCTTTGTGATTCGATTGACGATTGGAATTTGTCGCAATGGCAATAACGACTTTTATGGCATGACCTCGCTTAAATCAATGGTTCAAGCCTGACCGTCATATAGACGGCCGGTCGCGACTTGCAATCTAACAGATATTAATGTACTATTCGAAATCGTATTGTCCTCTCGGGGTTCAGATTTAATGGCTATTGCTCGATGACAATTCGAAGTGTCAACGGTGTTCGACGAAATTGTTTTCGGATAAGTGGCGCGATATTAATTTCCACATCTTAATGTAGAAATCGAGACAATTCGCGACTATCATGTGCAACTAGATGGCAAACAGTTGAATGAACTGATTGAGCTGTTTAGTAGAGAACAGTATCTCGAAATCGAAGATAAAATCGAAAAGGTTCTGGCAAAGAGCTTGAAGGAGTCGAAACAGCAAATACTGAATAACTAATCGAAGCAGCGCCTGTGATCAAAAATAAAGCCGATGGTCTAGGAACGATGGATGAAAAGCATATTCTAACTAAGATCGAGGTAGTTTCTGTATTCAATTTATATAAATCCTTTGTTGTTTCTGTTCTATTTTTTCAATGCGCCCCTGCTTTTCTTATCCATAGATTTGTTAGTAGCAATACGCATCGCTGTCATCGTCAAACCAGCTCGGGGAAAAACTTACGCGGAAATGTTTCCCCCGATAAAACTGGTACGCAAGTACGACGTATAAGACAAACTGCAGAAGGAGGGGTTCTTCTGGAAATTGCGCGGATGAATGATCGAACGAAATTGCAGGGCTCGATACGGGCGGCCGTAGATGGCCAGGGGGACGTGGAACTTGCGACTCCTATAGTCAAGATCGAGCTTCTTGACCTCGATTGCCTCACAGTCAGCGAGGATGTGACATCGGCCATCAATCGCGAGGCTGGAGAGGAAGGAGCCAGCGAGGTGAAAACCATACTTTTCCCCCCTAACACAAGTAAACAGAGGAGAGCTGTGGTAGAGCTGGATGGGGCATCAGCATACAAAATCCTCAAGTCTGGTCGAGTCCAGGTGGAAATGATTAGCGCCCGGGTTCGAAGGTGGGCTGAGGTGACAAGCTGCTACCGGTGTCTAGGCTACGACCACACAAGACGTAGCTGCAAGGGTTCGGAGCGGAGCACCAGCTGCTGGAAATGTGGACAGGGGGCCACCGGGCAGCAGATTGCTTAGTGTATATTATGCACTGAGAAACATGGCGTGAAGCATCTAATAGGATCGAGTGCATGTGGGGTTTTTAAAGACGCACTTGATGTCAAGAAAATGCAGGGAAGCATATGAGAGTCCTTCAAGGCAACCTGCAGGGCTGTAGAGCTGCAGACGGCCTCCTCAAGCAGCTAGTCTGCGAGCATAGTGCTCAGATCGTACTGATCAGCGAGCCTTATAGGGGGAGGAACTCGCCCGTTTGGCTGGCAGAAGCTACGGGGTACGCGGCAAGTTGGATCGCTGACGGACATAGGGCTCGTATCGGCGGTCACGTGTGGGTGACATACGGAAAGATCAGCTTTGTGAGCTGCTACTTGTCCCCGAATGACTCAATGCAAGAATTCGGAGACTAGCTTAGCTCACTGAAGGATTCTTTTCGTGGCATTGCCGGCAATGTCATCGTAGGGGGTGACTTCAATGCAAGAAAATAAAAAATAAAGAAGTTACTTGTGTTTCACATCAGTTGGTCTGATTTGGGCCACCCTGTATGAATATTATTCTGAAAGCTCCTCACAAAATATATTGTCATTGAAAACAAAAAAATGTTAAACGGTAATTCCTAAATTGAATTCATCCATCAAAGGCATCTCAACGACCAAAGCAAGTTGCAAGTTCATCCTTTATTTGTCATCCATAATTTCTAAAATCGCTTTCTACGTCAGATTTTTTTGAATAATTTATGATTTCAGTAATATTCTGACCGCATTTACTTTTCATAGATCATTGTAACTCTTTTACTACTATACGTTGTCGGATACATCTACGAAAGTTATCACGACCGAAATTCCTCTCCAGCGCGATTTCGTCATCAAATATTTTAACACATAGTTCCAGCATGTACGTAAAATACTACCAACCAACAGTATATTTACAAAGGACTACATCTCACAAAATACTATCCAGTGTCCTGAACCATCCTTGTCGCTTCTTAATGAAACTGTAAGTAGCTGATATCAACGAGTGAAGAATGTTTCAAATACTAGTCTAATGCATGACTTTAGATTGCTCCATCCATAGCTAGATCCGCAGCATGTCACCCTTATTCTATTGTCCGTTTCAGTTTTGCAACGTCTGCTTGATTTACTATCACAATAACTAACGGATCTTCCTTTTTTTCGTAGTCGGTTCGATGTTAAAACAACAATAGTAGGTTTTCGCTGCCATAAAATGTTCAACATTCTCCACTTTGATGAAGTTTCTTGATTGTATTCGGATGTGTGCTGTTCTATAAACTTCATTCTAGGAAAGTTTTTTTCTTTTTGGAGAAAGATTGAATATTTCATTTGTACAGAATTGGCAGACTGTACGGTTAATAGAGTTTCATTTCATATTAGAGGCAAGCATTCTGTTATACGATCTATTAGGTTCTCGTATACGAATGGTTTTATTGTTTGAATACAGTCAGTCGTATTAGTATGTTGATATGTGGTTTAGCTGACAGCTTATTGACAGATTCGGTTTAGTGAGTGAAGTTGGTTGAGATCTAATGGTTACTAATATGTTTGGTTACCATTTACTACTTGTGGTTTCGTAATTACCCAGTAGTAATGCAATGGTTTGGCCTTTTTCAATATTGCACATCATGCCGATAGTTCCGTTCGTTTTAGGCTGTTGGTTTACGTAGCTCTTTACTAGCTCCACATCCAAACTGAGCAGAAACCGCCTCAGGATCATATAGTCACTGTGAAAACCCTTTCGTTCTCATATTTCCCAACTCGAATGTATTACCGGACAGACCTCGTGGCGTATACATGTGCATGTGTGTTGAAAGAAACGATTATCTGGCAGGAATAGAAATGAGAGAAGTTTTTCTCTTAGGGAAATTGGTTCATTCAGTTCATGAAGGATGCTAGTTTTGTCGTCAAGTTAGATTTACTTTACTACCTATGCCCGAGTACACTGGACTATTATTCTGATGAATTTCCATTTATGTCCTTGATTAAATTTACTTGTACTGAGGCTATGATACTCGTATGGTTGAATATATAATGTTGAGACGAGGGCAAGCCAATATATGATAGAGAGAGGTAGTGTGCGTGTTTGTGCAACTGTCCAGGAGTCAGTGGCTTTTAATAATAAGATCTACCTTTCAATCAGTTGACTTGGCTTTGCGGTGCTAGGACAGTTTTTAAGCTGAACTCCAATTTTCAGATCAGCTCAGATTTAACGTGCACATAACCCGTATGCATTTGCATTCTGCATTCGCCCACGCATATCCTGGATAATGAAACTGCAACGATGTCTGAAAATTGTCCGATATATAATTCCGTCATATTTATGTCAGTGGAGAGATGAAGCAAATATATATTCTGAAATCCTTTTGGATGCCCGCTTGATAATTGAATGCCATATTTGCCTGCCAGAAAATGATACCACTGTTTCAAAAGCATTGAAATCACGCCTACATGCATTTTTGCACTATCAAGTAAAATGAACTGCTGCAATAAAATATTCATCGGATCGTAGATTATTGACAAAGCACTAAATGTGTGTCAGAGTCAAAAGTAGGACTCTACTTCGAAAATAGGGTTTGAGTACATTTATTTGATTGGTAGCAAACGTAGCTGTCAAATAGTACAGGTTGAATATATTCTAGTCCTGGTATTTTTTCAAAACCGATTTTTCGTCAATATATCTCACATATCATCTAGATATTTGAATTTAATAAAGGCAGTGAGGCAAATAGAATTCTATATACAGATGTCACCTTTTCTAAATCATATGAGGTGTTCTCTTTTAAAGTTGGCTTTGACCGAACACTATCTAGCAATTATCCGCTCGAAATATATTATCGTGACGAACGCTCTCAACCATATAGCTAGATAGTCTTTTTATCCATTATCAACACAATTCCTACGTTGTCCCGCAATGACTGATTAAAACATCCAATCAAGTAGCAGAAAGCCCTTTCATGTCGAATTAACATTGTACACGAGATAATACTTCATCATACCAATTGGAAGCAATGGTTCCTTCGATAGTCTCGTCTATCCTGCACACATTCTCTTCTTCGCTGTTATTTCAACTTTATCGACTTCATCGGCTTAACAGGATACTGACCTACATTACTACTCTAATCGTATCGGAAGGTTATACTGTTATACACCCATGCAACGTATCAGCACACGTGGCTTAGATACTCTTTCTGGTCTCTCCATGCCAACCCCAGTTCAATTGTGTTTACATGACGACAAAAGGATTAAAATGGCCACTGTTGTATCGATAGAAAAGCCATGTGGTAGTTTACTCACTGTATATTTCGAATGGTTAAATTGGGATGAGCCTACTTTTCGTAGGAATAGGTAAAGTAGGGAAAGCTATAAGACTGCAATTAACAACTTCATTTTATCAGTTTAAATAACATGTACAAATTCATAAGTTAAATTCAATCTTATATTACATTCAACAAATAAAGTCTATTTAATTTTCTAAATGAATGAAAGTAAGCCTGAATTTAAGCTTCGTTCGAAAAAAATCCTTTGGCATGCTCATCTCCTACCAAATGATATCGGCACACATTGTTTGCAAGTTCCCATTTTCCATATGATTCGAAATCTTAAAGAACTAAAAACCGCGTGGATTGTACAGCAATTGCACAGACCAGGCAAATGTTGCGACTTTTTGAACATCGATTTCATAATTTGCAGTGGCGACTCGTCAGTGGCGGCAGGGTCGGCCCGACCGTACCAAAAGAATTGGCTAATGTCACCCAGAAATAAGAAAGATAAATAATTAATGTTAAGCACTTTACTACTACAAATAAATTTCTTAATTATATCTGCCTCATTCAATTTACGGTTTTTCATAAGCCGCGTATACAATATCAGAGCAAAACAGGAGTTACATCGAAATAGTATATAGTAGTAGAGGCGTTTTTTTGCACATCCGAGCAGATCAAATTTTGTTAAGTATATTGAATACAACAACAATTGCACTTAACAAAATTTGATTACTTAACAAAAAAAAAAAAACGCACCGAGTGTAAAACATCAAGCATGTACATCATTCTCACGACGGCCAGTCAACGGTCCTCCCAACCTACAACATTCCGTTCAAGCATACGAGTATGATGCAACGAAGCGGTGGCCGCATCATAACCAGCAAGTGCGAGCCAAAATCAAGCAAAGCCACGGCCGAAATTGCGGCCCGAATCAAACTTGCAGTCTGATTACAGTCTACGCTATTCAAAACTGCAGATAGCGTCCATTCGAAACTTTGTTTTCATACTAACTATTTAGTTGGGTGTTTTGTAACGAATTTTACACCCCGCAAACAGATGAGGCAATGCGAAAATGTTGGCCGCCAGTCGCAATTTGCTGGTTAAGAACAACGTGCAGCGTAAACTCTTTGTTATGTCACTGTTTAGTCGATCTTAGGATGCTTTCTGTTTCTAAAGAGATTTATTTTCTGTTAAATAGGTCAACTACGAGTTTTCTTACTATAGAATGGCCAGTGTATGTAAGGGTAGTAAGACGATGTTGATGTAGGTAAAACAAAAAAAAAAGATTTTTAATCGATTTTATGTTTTATGTAGGAGAATGTAGTGGACATATAGCATTAAACTGTTTGAAAACCGTTTTCAAAGGTTTTTTTTTTTATTGAAAAGTGATCTGTGATGGTGATGAAAAAACTGAAATTATTCAAGAAAAAAAAGTGGTTCAACAAATCATCTTTTTATAGAAATAAATTTTATTTATTTATTTATTAATTTATAAACGGACAACTGTCCATAGAAATAATTATACAGTAGCTGAAGTATATGTTAATTTAAAGTTAAATTAATACTAGCAAATATATTTACTAAATTAAGTCTAAAAAGGAAAATCGTTTAAAGAACAAATCCAATATAAATCTTTTTAATCTATTCTTATTTACATTAAATATGCCCAGATGAGAAGCAACAACGTTTCCGATAGCTTTCAACCGTTCAATTGGTGAATTTTGTGCATAATTGGTTTTACAGCTCTGAATGTGGAAGAGGTCATTAGATCTTCCACTTCTTGCTGGTACCTTAAGTGAGATTTTCTGTAAGATATCAGGAGCATCAACGACTCCGTTAACTATGTTCACCAAAAACGAGGCATCATAGTAATATCTACGAGTCTCGAGTGTGTCCATTTTTAAAAGAGACAAGATGCTGGTATTCTCAAATGCCTCAGTAGAGATGTTAAGTTTATACCCAATATAACGTAAAAATTTGCGTTGAACCTTTTCGATTGATAGGGAATGGGTTTTATAGTAAGGATTCCAAACGACAGAATTGTACTCCAATTTACTACGTACAAGCGAAAAAAAATAGAGATTTAAGTGCTTGAATATTGTTAAAATTATGTGTATTCCTAATTATAAAGACTAACATTCTGCGCCCTTGTTCAGTGATATCATTAATATGATCCGTAAAATTCAAGGAAGAATCCACTAGAATTCCTAAGTCTTTGATAAGAGATGAAGGCACTCCATTGATGGTGTATGTATGTTGAAACGTTCATCTAGTTTTTTTAAAAAACAATGTATTGACATTTAGATAGATTGAGAGATAAGCTATTTTGAACACAATATGTGTAGAAACTATTCAAATTAGACTGCAGGATCGTTATGTCGTCATAAGAAGAAACTGCCCTAAATATTTTGCAGTCGTCAGCAAAAAGTAAGAATTGTATATCCTGGAAAATTATATGTAAGTCATTGATAAAAATCAAGAATAAAAGTGGTCCCAAGTGTGAGCCTTGAGGAGCACCTGAAGTAGGAACAATTTTCCTAGAGAAATTATTATTGACATCTATAACCAAAGACCTATTTCTTAAATAATCATTCAATCAACATAGCAAAGAGCCGTGAACACCAAAATTACTAAGCTTTTTATAGAGAAGATTGAGATTGAGTTTGTCGAAAGCTTTAGAGAAGTCTGTGTATATGGAATGGACTAGCGATGCATTCAAAAAAGATTTGTAAATATAATTATGGTAAGATATAAGATTAGTAGAGGTTGACTTACCAGTGCAAAAGCCATGCTGATTAGATATAATAAGAGGGCGAACAAGAGGAGAAATGCAATCACAGACAAAGCATTAGAAAACTTTGGGTAAAGCAGATAAAATACATATGGGACGATAGTTCGTAACGTCAGCTTTATCTCCTGACTTGAAAACAGGTATCACAAAGCTGGATTTCCATTGAGCCGGAAAAATTCCAGATAATAGGGGCCTATTAAATAAAATTAGAAGAGGCTAAGCTATGCTTTCGCCGCAATTTTTTAAGAATACAGAAAAAACGTGGAAATCCAAAGAAAAGTTGGACATATTCGTACGTAGGATTTTATGATTAATGTTCCTGGCTAATTTGCGAAGTGCGTAAAGAACAATTTTTTTAATTTTAAAAACTAGTAATCCATTTGGTACAACGTGGTAAGATAAATAAATTATCAGTTGAAAAAAGTTTTTCAATTTTTAAAAGCATTTGACTTGAAGCTCAATGACGTTCTATGTCATTAAAAGCAAAATAACGAAAATTAATTGAAGAAAAATGATATTTTTTATGCTGAAATAATCAATTATTTTGCTGTGGTTAAAACCGTAATATGCAAGAATGAATATCAAAAATTTTATTGCTTTGTATGTATACGCTTTTGAGAATTAGTTTTTGCGCTTGTTTGCTAATTTTAGAGACGTATTTTTTCAAGCTCATTAATTTATAATACACTTGTCGTTCTCTTCCCCCAATCACATCCTTTCTCTTTCTGACCCCAATGCTCAAGCACATTTCGTTATTTTTATTGAAACATTTTTTTGTACGAAGATACAACTTTATATGGTTTACCAAAAATTAAACTTATGAAATATAACTTTCGTTTCGACCAATTGATAATTTGTATCTTCCGTTCGTCCTAATTAGGCTACCTTTTTCAAATTGAAAGTACCATTTCATCTTCGTGAACAAATCAATTCAAAAACTTTGTCCTTTTTGTTCTTCACAATCATTCGACAAATCAATTTGATTTGAACTTTAGATAACAGAGAACTAACTTTATTGTCAACATGTTCTTGACATTTCCTCCAAAACGCAATCACTAAAGTAAAAGAATTGAAGGTCAAAGTCCATTAGCCACATCATTTCATGTGCCCAAAAATACCTCAATTTCATCAATCTTTAACTAACCTGTATGACGTCGTCGTTGAAATCAAGTAAAAAAATGCGTATACCTAAAACAAATCGGAAATAACATCGCCCAATCAACAATATCCGGCTATAAACCTTGAACTTTGATCGAAACTAATCCGAAAAGCTGCTTTAATTTTTCCAAACAATTTGACAATCGTCCCCGTTCGCCTACACACGGCCACATCAGCTCGTGCGGTCTTTCATCCTTTCACTCTGAAATTCGCATAGAACGACTCTTGCTGCGTCGATTATATTCGTTTCTTTTGTATGTATGTGAAAATACACATGACACGTGCTTTGGCAATTTTCCGCTTTTCCGTTTTTCCGTTTTTCCGCGATGACGATGATAATGACGCTGATAATGATAGCAACGACCGCAATACGAAACGAACGAGCATGACCTTTTCAATCACATCCTTTTCGAAACAACGAACCTATCAAAGCCTGGAGTGTTATAGTTATGGCAACATGTCAATTTGAAAGATTCTTCAAGTGACGGTAGACATGTAGTATGTGTAGAGAGTATCTAAATTTAGACGATTCATACGTGTCAGCGGTTATGTGAGCAGAAAATCTGTACGCGTTTCTTTGAAAAGTTTGGAAAATGAGTAAGAATAAAGCTCCACGAAATCATTTTCACTGTTTATAGGCTGAGACAAAAAGAAAACACAATATCTTTTTTTGAAGATTTAATATTTTTTGAATGTCATACGCAATAGCTAATAACACAATTATTTTTGCGACAACAGTATTTTTTTTCATAATTTGCAAGAAAAGTCGGAACAAATCATGTGCCCTACGTACTTCGATATGAGTTTTATGAGTTTCTTGCGAAAAATGAAACTTTGAAGTTTTTCCTCCTATGCGTGGGCTTTCTAATCGTAATAAACATTTAATTAAACATCTAGAAAACACACATGATATATCAAATCACTACCTATATTTTTAGAATTAAGACATTCGGTGCATATATCTTTGTCATTCCTCCCATGCTAAAAATTTACCGTTATAAGATGCAACATAGTATCTTCTTACATCATATTATTATTAAAAAGAGTGCTGTGCATGTTTTTTTTCGCAAATACATTAATTGGAAAAAAAAACTTAATTCTGTGCTTATATATAAATATGTATATATGTACCTGCTCAAGCCGCGTAATACCATTATCTTATACCACACAATAAAATTATCACTGCTAACTTATTATTGTAGTTATTACATTTTTCTTGCGTCACATTTTGGCTCGAAACAAAAAAAATAACATCACTTCGCCATGTAATGGAAAAAGTCGTTATCTTCTCGAATTTGAAAGAAAAAACAATTTCATTCTCCAACTCGATCTCTTAATAGTGTTGAAGTTATCTTCAATTATTTTTAGGATGTTCTATTGACCGCAAGATATAATTCAATTACCACAGAGGCATTTTGTACCTACGATTATCTGATGATGTGGGCTAGACACATGTTGCTAATAGTGTTTCAAATATTTTTTTGACTGATTCGATGACTGACAGACAGACTTTTGACCGGAATTCAGTGTAGTATTCAATGAAACAGAAAACTATTAAAACACACTGCGTCATTGCAGCTGGCGGAAATTTATGGTCATCAACGCTAAGCAGACTCATTCCATTGCATGATTATGATTAGATCGATGACTTGCGGCCGTCTCTGAAACTTCGAATCAGATGCGTTTTATGGAGTTGTTAGTTAACTTCGCAAACTTGGCACACTAGAAACATTAATTTTTCAAATTACTCACCACTTTCAACTTGCCTCGAGAGCCCCCCAATAACACGTACCGAAACGAACAGGCGGACAAGTTGAGTTCGCATCAAATTGACAACGTCGTCGTCTTAAGATGCAATGAAAAAGGCGTATAGTTAGCCTGCGGTTACTTGGAGATGCCGCGCTTTAAACTTGTCTTGACGAACACACTTCGTGTCGACTTTGCATGCTGTCTTGGTTGAACAAAAAGATGTTGACCCCTTTTGAATTCAATATTCTCTTCCTAGATATGATTTTGAGTTGGCGAACGAACGAACAAACGAGTCAAGCTTAGCTCAAGTAGCATGGCAATGCCTTAAGCGTTTCGCTCGGATTCGACTAGAATAATGTATTATGTGTTCTATGAATTGTATAGGTACATATATGCTCGTGCAGTTTGGATTCTATTATTACAATATTATTAATATACACATGCGACCTCTTCAAAAAACTGCTAACGGAACTTTTGATCGTAGCGCGATCATTGTTCAAAGAGCTCGAAAACGTTCTTTGGCGATAGAGTGTGGGTGTCGGTTGGGAGTAGGAAATGTTTATTTTGCATTTATAAATATGAATTGTTTGTTTGAAAAAGAGGTCTTAAACTCGCCATGATTGCTTTTATTTAGAACAACTTTGAAAGCATTTGGGTATCTAAATATTACTGTACGTGCAGAGTACGCGAAAAAAGACAGTGAGATCGATTCTGGTTTGGCTAAAAGAATGGTTGCGAATATGTATAATACACGCGCAGATTGGAAACAGTAGTCGTTTTTTTTGCTCTTCAGATCAGATCAGGTTTGAATAAAAATATCCATAACAGATAGGTTGCTGATTTCACAGTAATTTCTTTTAAAGATTACCAAAAAATTATCACGAAGTGTAACGCTATTTCAGCAGGTATTTATCTAACGTTTTGATGTAAATAATTTCAAATTTATGTTTAAATTTTACTAAACTGTCAGTCTAAGAGTCGGCATTGGTTGGTACAACCGCTACAAATAGGGACCGCACCAACGGTATTCTAACAATTTTTCATTCTATTGTGAACGGATGAGCTTTTACTCAAACGATTTTGCATCTCAGTGAGATCACTGTGCAGGATTTTGTTGCTGTTTTCATTGCTATTAACCTAATCAGAATTCGATAAAGGTGCAAAAAGACGCGACTGTTGTAACTCGTGTAATATGCAAATAATTTTAAAGGAATGACGTACATATAAACTAAAACATTTGTTCATCTAAAGAGCTGCAACTTTCAATTTAAATTTAATTTTGATATCGCTAGGCATTTCGAACAATAAAACTAACTTTCTTAGAAAATATTGAAAAATTGTATGAAAACATTCCAA
The DNA here is from genome assembly GCA_947369275.1 of Nemotelus nigrinus. Lineage (NCBI taxonomy): Eukaryota > Metazoa > Arthropoda > Insecta > Diptera > Stratiomyidae > Nemotelus > Nemotelus nigrinus. The sequence goes on along the minus strand of OX376375.1, from coordinate 28,031,230 downwards.
GCTTTGAAAGAACATTAAATTAAAAGCTTAAATTCAAGATTTGATTTGATAATATCTTTAGCATTCATTCGTTTTCAGTCATCCTTAAATAAATCTGCGCTGATTTTGTTCCCAGTCCACCTGTTGAGTGTCTTGCTGTCTGTGTCGCTTTGCCTCCTGAATCCGCGCTGTTTGTTGCGTCTTTGTAGATAAGTTTATTTTTCTGAACTCTCCATTTATCTTAACATCAACTTTCCCTCGTCGACTGCCATCATCTGTAACATCTTTCCCTCGTCGACTGTCATCATCTGTCGCGACTTTAATATGCCTTCTATACAATGAGACTCGTCTTTTCTCCACACTGTGTCTACCAACAACCCTTCTATTGCCTTATCTTCTTTTCTTTCTTCCTGCTTTATTTCTTAATTTAACTGTTTCCATAATGCCAATAACATTATCCTTGACCTTATCCTCTCTAATATTTGTTCTTCTTCCTTTTTACTATCCCCTGTTCTAATACCATACACGCAACCTGACCCCTATCATTCACTTTTTTCTGTTAATGTATTCACCAATTTCGCGAATTGCATTAAATGATCCACTGTGCGTCAGTTTAACTTAAAAAAAACTAATTTGATATGAATTCCATTAATTCGTTTAATTGCTTCTCTGGGTCTTGATATTGACTCTGCTGTTTCTTGATTTTAAATTATTCTTCGAGAATTGACCTCGGCACATACTCCTGTTTTTGCAACCCCCGTGATCCCCCTTGTTTTACCGCGAGAGTAAAAAGTGTCCTTAAAGATAAAAATGCGAACGTTCGAAATTTTTGAATTCTATGTCAGTCCAAAATTGTGCTATCTTCTTCCGTTTACATTCCTCTGCCAAAAAGGAAATAAGATTAGCATTGCTCAGCTATTCGCCGTTTGTTGAATCTTCTTTATCTTCACTTCTTTATCTTCTTATATTCGCTCCTTAAAAGCCTCCTCATCTCTTCCTGATTCCCATATATTTAATACCTTTACTGCTTCCAATCCTCTTGACATTTGTAATATCTTCGCTATGTTTTTTTCTCTCCTCTGTTTACACCAACTCGTCTTCTCCTGATTCTGACTACTTTTCTTTCGATTTGCCTGCTTGTCTCTCCTCTATTGTGACTAACCCTGATTTGCATTGCTTGTGTCTTCACTTCACTCCAACTATTCCCCTGATGCGTATAGTATTCCCAATTGTTTCGTAAAAATATCTAGCGTATTCCCTTTGAGTACTTTTGTCCATCGTATTTAATATCAGTCTTTGTGCTGGTAAATTTCCGTCCTCCTGGAAATTCTCTATCATTATTCCCAATTTCAAATTGGGTGCTTCTATTTATTGCTCTATCTCCATTCTGCCTTGCCTTTCGAAAATTTTTGGAACGTCTCGTTTTCAATCGTGTGTATGATTTTTGTAAAAAGCCACTGCAGCTCTACGAACCGTATTGAGTTTACTCATTCAATTGCGTCTTCAATTGACAGCAACAATCAAGATGATGTCATTCATACTGATTTTGCCAAAGCTTTTGACATTGTCAATCATGCGCTGCTTTTTGTCAAACTAAATCACTATGATGCATCCGTGAACCTTTGCTTTCCCGGATCTCCACTCTTTTAACTAATCGCACTTGTGATGTCTCCCTCTGTGGCTTGCCATCATCACCTTTTTCTCCTTCTTCTGGTGCACCTCTAGGCTCCATCTTAGGACCACTTTTGCTCAATATGTTCGTCAATGATCTTTCCAAAGCTTTCAAGCAATCTTGTCTTCTGTATGCAGGTGATTCAAAAATCTTCCGGGTGATGGAAAATACTACTGAGTCTCTGCTTCTTCAGAAATATTTGAATGCTCTCTCCGGAACTGTTTGTCTCTTAATGTTTCCAAGTATTATTCTAAGTCCTTTTCCCTATAGCTTCACACTCATGTCTTTCCTTATGTTATTTGTGATACTATCCTCTCTTCTGTTGAACATTTCTCTGATCTTGGGGCCACCTTTGATCGTAACTTCAAATTTGACATATATGTCTTAACCATCACTAGAAGGGCTTCTCGGATTACTGGCTAAGTGACTCGATCCTGCCACAATTTATTTATCTAACCCAAAAATTTACATAAAAATACATGAATTTCTACGTGATTCCCACAGAGGTACTTAGTATATCTATTTGTGGCTTTGGTTTGGACTTAAAAACTAAGTAAAAATAATGTGAATTCAAAAATTTTATTTGTAGTATTGCTGTTTGAGTGTAACCGTTTTTCTTTGAGATCATTAAAGTGATACTTTAATGATTCGAAGTAGAATAGTTGCTCTAAATTCAAAGGTTTAATGGCATTGAAGCTATTTTTATTAATAATTTTTAATAGCTTGTTCTGATGATTTTGTAATAGTTATAAGCAATTAGAGTAAGCTCCACCCCATGCAATTAGTCCATAATTTACTATGCTATGAAATAGAGCATAATAACTCATCAGAAGAGTGTCAGTCTGCATAATTTTAGAAAGTTTATTAAAAATTAAAGTTATATATTTAGTTTTTTTCAATATATATTTAATCTCATTTCATAATATAGTCAAAAATGATGACCAAATATTTACATGATTCTACTTTTTGTATGTTTTTCCCATTTACGGTAACTTGTAGAAATTCAGGAGCACTATGGAAATGATTCCCAAATGTCTTATATGCAGTCTTTTCCAAGTTTAAAGATAACTTATTTAACGCTAACCACTTACTAACTTCAAGGAGATATTTATTCATTTTCGTTTCAACTTCTCTCCAAGTATTACCGGTTCACGTGAAATGCCCCAAAATATGTTTCGACTTGAAGATTTGTTTCTAATTAAATTTATTTTCTATTCTTTTTTTTTAAAGATATATTTTTTATTATGCTGCATATTACCTATTTTTCTTAGTTACTAATCTCACTTTACTCTATTTTGGTTTACTTAATTATACTTTATTTATTTCATACATTACTTAATTTTATATACATATATGTACATATTTACTTATTTACTCTGTTATTGGGCAGTTTCCCTGTTGAATTCAATATGCAAACCAACAAAACCAAAACTGCCAAATAATATTCATCTATAAATATGTATGGCAATTCAGAATTTTGACTCAAACCACTAATAATCACAAACAAAGAATCGATACTACTTTCCTATGAATTTTCCAATACAATTTTCTTGTCGTCTAGACAAAACTACGTCACTTAATTGATTCTGCATTTTCTTGTTGTCTGGAATGGAATATTTTGAGTGTGTTTATTGAACTGAATCAAGATAAAATTGAAAGTTATGTTTTATTCATAACTTAGAGGATACTTGAAAAAGCAGGCAATTCAGACGTCTTAGTTGGTAAATTTTGCAATAGTTTAGGAGTATAGGAGTTATTTTTATAAATATTTTTCATTGTGTCTTGTTAATCAAAATCGAAAGCATTATTTCGATGGACCAAATTGAGGTTTCGATTTTTAAAAGGCATAATTTTGATAACAGCACTTGTACTGTTCAGTGGTGTGGGTTTGATTTTCGTTTTGTATTCTGTTCTAATTGACATTAAACAGGTTGAGTCCTGGAGCCCAACAGTTATGAAAATAAAAAAAAAATGTTTTATTTATTTCACGTAAAAAATGTAGAAATCTTCTTTAGATAGGAATTGCCCTAGTCATTTCTGATAGATACAAAGTATTTTTATGTCTTACAATATATGGTTGATCTTACTAAATGGCGGAAACCACCACTCCCTTGATAAATATCAAAATATAATTCAATCAAATTTTAGAAATTAAATATTTCCTGTAAATCATTATGAAGTCATGGATTAATCCATGAATCATTATTCCCTTAAACCATCCATTTTTACTATTCTATTACCATCGATTTTCATTCAGATTTCAAACAAACACTTCTTCGTATATTTGTTTGGATTAATTCCGGCGTACTATAAACATATCTCAACTCGAATCGACACAATTGGGTCCTGTGTGGGCTGGTGGCGTTTGTTTTCATCAGGTTCGTGAAATAACACTTTCCGTTCGCAGAGCAGTTAAAATAAAATCGCAACTGATACATTCATGCTACATATGTAGTTCATTGATCCATTGATCCATCGCAGAATATACATTTTCATTGAATGACACTCGATTCAGTAAAGTGTCTTCATAATTGAAAACATTCTCAGGATATTTGCTTGGATGTAATTTCATCCATCATAATCTGGAGTATAACAAGGCAAAGAACTTGAATATAGTCGATGCTATTTTGACTAAATCAGACAATGTTATTTGATTTCTATGTAAATATATATGAGTTGAAACAGATTGATTGCTTTGATGAAATAAATTCTTTTTTTTCAAGATTCGTGTTTTCCTGAGATTTAAGATTTTTTGACAAATATTTTTCTTAACCAAAAATAGAGCTACCCATTCTATTGGACTAGCAGTTACCACACATTATTTTCAATATTTTTGCATCCATAATGTATATTTATGATCGAATATTAGGGATAAAGTTTCTGCTACATAAATTCTAAAAATACATAATATTTTCGTATTTTCGAAGAACAACAACCACGACCACCATTAAATTTCGCTTTCGGTTTTTCGTCTTTTCGTAACTGGTCGTCGAGCCAAATTTAGATCAAATGGTTGAACGGTTCCATCGATTTGATATATGGTTATTCTCCAAATATTAGCAATTTATTGATATCGTTCTTTGTTGGTAAACACTTAGCTATTGACGTAAAGCAGAGGCGACGTAGACAAAACAAAGATTCGAATTTGGTTTATTTCAATGATTAGGATGATTATGGCAGAAATGTTTGCTTATGTATGGATTTAATGAATTGTTTTGGCGTTGCGAAGAATATCGGAGGCTGATTATTTATATATAGAGTTTGGTTTGAGAATATTTTTTAATGAAAGTGTTTTTCGGTTGGTAGTAATCAGAGAAATTATTTCTCATAGTTTAATATAGCAGGCACTTGATGGAAACTTGAAACATTTAAAGAGCTTGTTTTTTTGCTAAATTATTATACTTCAAAAAATCGGTATGTATCGGCGTTGCTGAAAATCCAATATTAATCCGATAAACCGTCTCGGAAATTTTGGCTGCCGCCGCCATTGACGTATATGCCATTTATTTTCTCAAACTGGTTAGCAGATTCATCTGCAAAACTATAATTGTTTTGTGCTTTTTGCACGCGAAATGAAAATGCGTCTCGAAGAAGCAATTTAAAAGTCATTATGTCCAGCACATGTGTGACTTGAGCTAGTGTTGCAGATACCAGCATACATTGCAACTAAGCCTTTGTGCATAATTGGAATTATAGCCCTTTTAATTAAAATAAACTGGCTATGGGAGTGTAGAGCTTGCTTTGAAAGCAGCGACAATAATTTTCGTATTTAGTATTGACTGCATTTTGAAATTGAATAGGATAAATTACATGTTGGCGTCACAACTAATTTATTGCCATCAAATTGCATAGAGTTTTTGTACTCATTTCATGGTCAATTTTCGATTGGAATCAATGACCTGCGATTGATTTGAAAGAAGGATTTATTATCGCCTCCTTCAATTACAGTGGGTGCTTTTAAAATTTAGAAAAACGATTTTTCACTGATTTAAATTCAAAAACTACAATATGCTGAAAAATGAAGTGAAAACTCAACTGAAAAATGCTGATCGGAAAAAGTTTCGATGATCAAATACTGCCTCTGATATTGCCGTATTTTGGATGCTTCGTTCTTTTGCTAGTTTTGAGTCATCTATTTCTTCCTGCAACACTAAACCTTTTTGGTCATTTATTCGATCATTGAAGAAAAATACTTCCATCCCGAACCATGTTACTTTCAATGGCTCTACCTCTTCATCTCCGCAGGATATTCGCAAACTTCTTTTCTTTTTCCTTTAAAAATTTTTCCTCCTTTGTATACTTCCCTGATTTTCCTCCTTGCTAATCTGATTGAAGCTGAGAACTTATTGCTCAGCCTTGATCAGTATTCTGGTGGTAGTTCTGATTGTATTTCGAATTTTTATGCGTGATCTATATCTTTCTCCTTGTTCGTCTATCTTTAATTTGAGTCTATCATCCAGTGTTGGAAAGTTTCTAATATTTATCAAATTTTCCAAGCTCGCGATATTTCCTCCGTAACCAATTATCGTCCTATTTCTCTTGTCCCTTGCTTCAGTCAACTTAATGAAAAAATTGTTTTCTGTAGAACGTATTCCATGATTCAAACTGTCCTCTGTCCGAAACAGCATCAGTTCGTGAAGAGTACGTCTGCTTTGACCAACCTTATCCTCTTCTCAAACACAGTTGCGCTTGCCTCATCGTCAGGAACAAGTGGAAGTATTGTGCATCATTTTTCAAAAGTCTTTGATATTTCTTTGATTTTTGAACTTTGATTTTTCAAAAGTCTTTGATACTATCAACCATAGAATATTTCTAAATAAAGTCGGACAGTTTGGTTATTTCGGTTCACTCCTTTCTTAGTTTTTATCCTACCTCAGTCATCAGGTGTGCAAAGTTACTATTAACAACCTTTCGTCTTCTCCCTTTCATTGGTGTTCCACAAGGGTCTATCATTGGTCCATTACTTTTCTTGATTTTTATCAGTGACCTTCTTTCCGTTATTAATTCCATTTGTTTACTATATGCTGAAAATTTAAAACTGTTCCGACTCATCAGGTCAGCTAATAACTGTAATATTCTTCAAAATGGTTTGTGTGCTCTTCTGAATTAGCGTACCCGCAATTCCTTGTCCTGAAATGCTAGCAAATGTAAGCAAATTACCTTTTCTCTCCAATCCTCTCCTATTTCATTCCCTTATTCATTTTTCAATAACTATCTGTCGTGCATTAACTGATTCAAAGACTTGGGTGTGACTTTGATCCTAAATTGAAATTTAATTTCCATGTTGCGAAAGTCACTGGTGAAGCTTCTTGAGTCTCTGGATTGGTCCTTCGTTCTGCTTCTAAATTCGGTGACATACGCACATGTGTTCTTCTTTTTTTAATGTTAGTTCATTGTGTGTCTTCGAATATGCATGTCCAGTTTGGTCTGCACGTTCCCTATACCTTTCTGAGACCATCAAGTGTGTGCAGTGAAAGCTCACATGCTCTTTATTTTTGTACACATAATATATCTTACTCCTCATATGTTACCCGCCTGTCGTTTCTACAAACTCCTTCTTTGGAGTCATGTCACCTGTTGCATGACGAGTGCTTCCTGTTCAAATCTCAGCGATGTATGATATCCGGCTGTACCGCTTTGATCCGATCTCGCAGCTCGTTACGTGTCAACAGGTCTCAGGAAGTCTTTACTGTTCCGTTCGCACGTACAAATATGTACTTTTCTTCCTTTGGGCTTGGTCCTCTCCACAATCGTTCTTTGCTGTCGTATCTTTCTCTATATAATGTATTTTCTTATCCGTGTATGCATATAAATAAATAAATAAATAAAAGACGTTTGAAAGTATTTATACTCAATCTAAGCGTTGGGGCGTTAGATTCTGGAATCCAGTTTTCTTTTATCTTTTTGTAAATATCAAATTTTATTTCTCATCCTTTTCTTATATCATTGCCATATTTCGAATTTACTACTGTGATCCAAAAAATAAGGTGAACATGTTTATAATATTCAAAATCTTTATTTATTCTTTTAAATCTATATAATTGCCTTCAAAGTATTCTCCTCCCAATGCAATACACTTATGCCAATGATTTTTTCAATCCTCGAAACAATTGTTAAAGTCGATTTCTGGAATGGCCTTCAAATCGCGCTCCGATTCGGTGTTGATCTCTTCAATCGTGTTGAAATGAATGCTTGTAAAAGACGTTTGAAAGTATTTATACTCGATCTAAGCGTTGGGGTGTTGGATTGGTGAATCGGGTTTTCTTTTATCATTTTGTAAATATCACACTGAAAGAAAAATCTTGGTAAAATCAACAATTTTCCTTAGTTGTTTTTGCGTCAACTACGGGCTATAGTTAAAACAACCATAAAAAAATAGTTGATTACTTTTATGCACCATGACGCGTGGTTGTTAAACAACGTCCGTGGTGCAATAAAAATAAGCAACCACAAACAATGGTATTCCAACAATATATATAGTACGCAGTGTGCATAGTATGCAGTACGGAATTATGTTTGTTGAATTTAGCATTTGTATGGTAACGCGCACAATGGCTGCGGCTGAATTTGCCGCTGCGGCAGAATTTACCAAATTTCTAATTTTGCCGCACCGCTAGCTGTCATACCTACCATAGGTTGGCATCACTACTATGTTCAATGGTCTAATAGACAAGCAATGGCTGATTTGTATTGTGACAAGCCAACCTAATCCTCGTACAACAGGATTTAGCAATACAAAAGACAAAAAAAAATGGATGTATTGCCGCAGCCCACTGCGTTTGCCACAGTGGAAGACATTGTCATGTGATTAACTTATAAAGCGTCATGCAACGTAATATAAAGACTTCGCCGCATAACATGAATATGAATTATATCGAACAGCAAACCGAACACAATTTTGCCATGTAGTATATGAAGCTTCTATGACAGAATAGGAGTATGAGTATGAGGAGTATGGAAAATCAACAGTTTTCCTTAGTTGTTTTTGCATCAACTAGGGCTATAGTTAAAACAACCATAAGAAAATCGTTGATTACTTTTATGCACCATGACGCGTGGTTGATAAACAATTCCATTCGGAGCATGAAAAACGTCCAAATGTTGAAACCATTCTACTTTGCGTAGAGTAATTCCAAAGACGTTGCTCACTGAATTACGTTTGCTGAAATCAACTATTGCGAAGTAGTTTAAGTACCATAAAAACGGTTGATAATTCGAAACGTTGAAGTTTTGAGTAAATTGATGAATATTTTTCTATTTATCAACTAATTTTCGTGGTTATGAAACAATTAAAACAGTTGATTTCATGAACGTTGTGATATTTTTTGTATAACCAGAACCAACTACTTTTATATCGTTAAATTAACTATATTAACATAATAAAAATAACTATTTTCCGTAGTTCGTTCAACGATTTTGAATGAATCGTTGCAATACTATTAAAAATAGTTGAACCAACCAAGAGTTTTTCTTTCAGTGCAATTTTAATTTTTTATCTTCTTCTCATTTCATTGCCGTAATTGGAATTTTACAATTGGTTATTTGATTGCAATTATTTTTTGTAAATAAATAAATAAATATAAACCAGCATATAAGGCAAGCACAGTCGATTCGTGGTGAATTTTGAACTTATTACAAAGCTTTTCTTTTTACTTTTTTTTATCGATTTTAAATGAAACAGTGTTAGCAGCCATTCTAGATAAAAAACGATAGGGAAAATGAAAATGATTTGCTGGAAAATTGATCTCAAGAAATACATTGTCTAAATTTAATATGTTGACACCATGTTTAGACAAAGTGAAAAGTCAAAAAGTCCGAAAATGATGGATATTGCAAAATTTTATTGAACCCAGCGAATTTATCTATATAAACGCAAATAATATAAATACAACAATATTTTCCAATTGTTTATTTACTGGCTAGTTTTGCTAGCGTTTCTCAGGACAAAACTCAGATATTTGTTTGCTGATACATTATCGACAGAGTTTTAAAGACTTATTCCATATTCCACTCTAACTTCAAGATTCAGAGCACATTAGCAAACCAAACATAGCACCGATATGTTTCCATAAAATTTCTCTTTAATTCTTGATTTTCGATGATTACGTAGCAAAGATTTTTGTCTTGATCTAGTGGATGTGCCAAACGTTTTGTTTTTCATGAACGCTTTCAACTACATTTTGTTGAGATATGATGACTCCCGAAATTTTCCATACACAAAAATTCCCGAAATAAAAATCATATGACTATTTTTAGAGTAGAGAAGCAGGATGTGAGTGATGAGTATTTTGACATATTGTTCACTGAAAAAAATCCACATTGCGCCCAGATCTATGTAACATAGCGCATTATTTATGGTCCCATACGCTATGTACATAGTACTCTGAGCTATGCAATATAGGTCCTTGCGCCATAATGTCCAAATTTACATAGCGCGTGGTCCTATGTAACGTGGCGCAGCATTTATGGTCTCACACGATATGTACATAGTACCCTGAGCTATGCAGTATGGCTCCCAGCGCCATAATTACATGGCGCAGAAATCAGGGTTCGGATTCGAAGGTAATAAATTCAAATTTAAAATTTTCGTGGTGGAAGTGTATATTTTTGAAGTTACATGAACATAAAAGTCATGTATACTTAGTTTCGGTGCATTAGCATGTGATCGCCGCTCGAGTTGACCCTCTACATGTACGTTTTGTTTGCAGTAGTGAAAAATCATAGGAAATGAAATTTTGTGACCAGAAGAAGGACTAGACGCAACATTTAGCCAATGACGGTTTTTGAAGCTTAATGTGTTGTATGTTCTAACCTAACGGGACTTTTTGCGAATTTTTCTTATTTTCAATTCAACAAAACTTTGGGCCAGTTAGAAGTAAACACAGTTTAATCCAAGATAGAAATATGTTTCTGTGTTTGTCCACGATTATTTCTAAACACTTCTTTCAATCTTGTTGCGAGAGTGTGAATAAGTTTCTGGACATTTTGTTAGTCCATTTTGTTCCACTTTTCTTCAAACGCAACAAAGTTGAATTGTTTCCTTTATTCATACTTTATCACATCATTTTACCAAATATGAAAAACGTATCTTTTGTCTAAAGATGTTAAAATTGATGGTGAAAAATGCCCTATCTACGAAACATGCTATATTTACAAAACACAAATCTTCAAATGACTCAACAATTAATAAAATGCAGATAGGACGTTTATGCTACGTGCGGCAGAATGCATGTCAGTGAGAGCTGTAATGCATGGCATTGGGGGCTATAAGACATGGCGTGGAGGACTACAGTATATGACGTGGAGGACTATAAGCATAGCGTCTGCTCCTATGTACTATGGCGTGTAGCGCTATATTTTATCACAATCCCGAAATCGACTATGTGCATGGCGCCAGAAGTCTATAAATTATGGCGCCAGCGCCATGTGTTTTTTCAGTGTTGTTAATTCAAATTGCTGATAGTGGCGGTTGATAAAAGCAACATTGGTATTTAAACAAATAAATGGCTTGATTTTTTGGTGCATCTACTATGTCTCTAGTTTTCTTGAAACAATACAAAGAGAAGCCATAATAGTATTATGTTAATAAATCTGAAAGAAAACCAAATTTATTCGCCAACTCTATAGACGAGAGACAGAGATTAAACTAAAAACTAGAATTGACTTATCTGTTTTGAAAGCATCCACCGAAAGAAAGCCAGTATAAAATTCTAATATAATTGACGGAATTCATTGTTCAATAACATCGCAAAAACATTCAGTTTCGTAAAATTTTCTATGACATCTTCACTAAATCTGCAATTACATCATTTCAAAACCATATCGATCATCAATACAACGATTTTCTACAAAAGAACTCCAATCTCTTTGCCCACAATCACATCAATTGTTCGATCAATTCAAAAACATTTCGCAAGTGATCCCAAGCTCTTCGTAAACGAATACTCCCATAAATTTCGATCTAACAATCAAATCATCAATTTGAAATTGATCGTGCACGATCTTCATACCACGATCGAAAACGGTGGCGCGGTACATCGGAGGCAAAAAAAAGAAGTGAATTCGAGCTCGTTTCAATGTATCTTCGATTATTCCAAAGATAGACTAATCGATGGAAGAATTTAAACTTTCAATTTCGATTTCGTCATCGTGACGGTTCAGTTCGGCTCGATTCGATTGGTGCTAAAGAGACAACTAAACTTCTTGCAATTCAATTGACGTGATCTAGGCTGTAGTCTAGTGACATTGTTATTGAGGTTCGAAAATTTCCTGATTGAAGTGAATGTTGGATTGGACGACACGATTTGTTGTAAATGAAAATGAATTGAGAACTGGAATTATCAGACCAAGTGTGAGGTGAATAATGAAAAGAATTATTTCGGTATGTCCGAAATTCTTGTCATCCGATTCAAAAATTAAATTTAAATAAAATCAATCCCTAAATTGTACTCTCCACTGTCAGACTGGAGTTATTCTTTTCCATAAAAATATGCATCTCTAGAAAATTAGGGAATCATTCGTAAGATAGATCTAAACATCATTAATGAAAATGATGTTTAGATAAATTCCAATACATAATTACCATTAAATTGTTTTCATTGCAAGAGAAAAAAAATCATTCTGTTGTGCAACAGATGCCACATATGAACCCAGTGTATCTGACATAATAATGTCAATGTTGCTCGTATTTTTTAAAAAACGAATCCTTTATATCTATGCACATCCGATTTTCTGCCACATATCTGACTTCCATGGCTTTTGTTATTCCTTTGTCTGAATATTGTTGAAAGACATCTCAGAGGATATCAGGTGCAGATTGTGCTTTTGGATAGAAGATAAAGAACTGCATGCTAGTTTTCCGCATCAGCCACAATGCTCTGAAGATTGGATTGCACCACTACATGCATATTTTACAGAATGTGAAATTTCTACTTGAATGTCGGGTGTGAGATTGTAGAAACAGTGTTGAAATAATACTAGATTTTTCTATTTCCATGGAGGAAACGATATAAAGTCCTTTTTTGAGTTTTTAATAAAAGTATCTATAAGATTAGCACATTCTGCAAACAAAACATTTTTTATAAAATTTATCTCTAATATTTCAGAGTGTAATAGCTGTGTTACTGGATTTCATTTACCTAGTGTAAAACATATTATTCCTATGGGCTTAATGTTTCAATATATGACTATACCTCTCATACAAATACCCATGTATTAACATGCATATTACACGCAGCCTGCATTTTAATTCTTCAAAGCCATACTTTTGGGCGAATAATTAATTTTACGACTGCCAGGAGCCACACAGCAGGCATGCACATCAGACTACAACATGAAAACCATATACAAACTATCATACTTTCCATCGTGTAACCCTGTCGAACCTTTTTTCCGTGTCGTCGGCGCTAGAATCTAAATTGATTAATTACAACGGACGCAGTGTCTTCTAAGCTTCTTCTTTACTTCCCAGTATGCATAATGCAATAACTTTGTAATATTCATCATATAATCACAAAACAGACCAAAAACCTGCAGAGAATAATTATGGAGAACATTTCGGATTCATCATATGCCCAAGATCTGGTCAAGAAATGCACTGCATGCGCGAAGAAAATCATCTACGTCTTGCGGTTGTTATGTCAGAGGTAACCGAAAGAATCCCTCCGAGCTGAGTTGGAACAGCTTTCTGCATTCACTATTAATCATATTCACTGTGGTCAGTTCAATAACCTCGAGTTCTTGCACTTGAATTGCGCTTTGGTAACCGCTAACCGGTTCGGTAGACAGTAAGTGGACGAGTCAGCCCTTCTTGTACGTTCTTCGGTCGCCCGCCGGTTGGATTTGCAAGCAATTCGACTGTCTCGTCGCCCATTCCGTTTTTCTCCGAACCCAATTACCTAGCTGGCCCCCAGAATATGTGGAGGCGATTTATGTAGGTAGAAAGGTGTCCGTATGGAGGCTATGTCTTTGATTCCTTTAAACGAAGCGGTTGGATGATGGTATGATGTTCGTATGGTTTGCTGATTCTTCTGCAGAAAGTTTGTTCGTGATTTTAATTTTTCGTAAATCGAATGTTCATTGCATGTTTTTTGTATACAAACTTGAATGTATATGCCGCTTTGTACATAAAAGTTCAGCATGCATAAAGGTATGATTTACGTTTATTCACGAAATGGAATCTTTAATTCAATTGATATGCACTTTGGTTATCGCCAGAGGGTTCAAACATTTTCAAGAGAACTATGTTTCGAAATTTCCAATAACATCAGATAAGACAATCTAAAGTACTTTTTATGGATGGTAAATTTTTTTAGAACAGTGTTTTATTATTTTATGTAATGCCTACGGGAATCGTAACATTCGATAAAAAAGAATACTGGCCACGAGGAATATCATTAGCACTTCCAAGTAAAAACGCATTCGACGCTTTGGCTGATCGTTCCAAGATTTTATTGCCCTCACTTTATATTAAACTAAGTATTATGAGCCGATTTTTGGAGATATCACTTAAAAAAGTGCCAATTTTAAATACTTATGTGATAAATTCAATCATTTTTTCGGTTCTAAAACAAAAGAAGGCGAAAAAGAAGCAAAAGAAAAAAATGTCTTCCCTGGACCTGCCTCTACCACCCCTCCCCTCTCCCTGTCTTCGTCTATACTCTTGTTATACTCATTGTTTCTATATGTTCTCCTTATCAGGCACTCCTTTTCTGGACCCTTTTTGGTTCAATGGGTGCAACTGACGGTATGGCGATGCTCCCCTTTTTCATCTTATGAGTGACTGTCATGAATTTTCTGAGGTCCGGAACTGCAGTTCTGGTCCTTGCCTGAATTTCCTGCGTTTCTTCAGCTATTCGCATGCTCAGCCGATCAACTCTCGGGATCCCTGCAACAGTGGCCGCCTCAGTGGTGTGTCCCTCCAATATCCTCCGTTATAACATCTACATTTTCTGCAAGTTGACCAGCGTTGAGATGCTTTTTAGCGCATTGGTGGCTTGAAACATCTTGCGAAGAATATGCTGCTCAGCATGTCCTTCTCAGCAACTCTCTTGTGCTTGATGTATTACCTCCTGAGGGACATACGAGCTAGTGAGAATAGTGGCGGAATTCCTTGCTCCATCATTCCTGATTCAGTGCTCCCCTGTGGATGAATCTTCGGTATCTCCGGAGAAATACGGATGGATTTAATTTTTTGGACTCCGTGGGCATCGGTTGTGTAAGCGAAACGGTCAATAAAGGCGCCACTTCGCCTTGTGCTGCCATTGTCGTTCCCCAATCCACTTGTTCGTCGACTCTATCTGTCGATTGTATTAATTTGGTATTTGTCGTCATTGCTATTGGACCTCAACTCAGACACGCTATCTTCGCTCGGGTCTCTAGGCACCTTGATAACCCCGTGGTTGTCTTCGCAAAGTAAGGAGGTCACGCGACAGCTGGCACCAGCCTTCATAGGATCTGGCACTCAGACCCAGGTCAGCGCGAATCAGGAACAATGTCAAGTAACAAAAATGAGTCAATAGCGAAATTACACGTCCTGGAAATTCCTCTTGCAAAAGAGCTCGATTTGCCTGTGTTACGATTTCCGCCAAAAAATAATCGGTTAATATGCTGCCATATCGCTCAGAATTGACGGTGATGGCTTGTCATTGATCGTTTAAAAAAAAAAAAAAAACGGCCCAATCACGTCACCAGACCATAATATGCACAACACCAAACCACACCATTCCTGAGCTCCATATTCTACAGTTCTGCTTATTAACGTAAATGGGCGTCATTACTGAAGAATTTTTTTTTTCGAAAAATCAGCATCAACAGCTTTTTGTTTCAACTGTTAAACTATCCATATTCTGAAATGGCAAACCCTTAACAAAATAAATGACACGGTGGTTGACGTGTATTTTGGCAGATGCTGGTATGCAGGGTTTTATTTTCTCAAGAACGAAATGGGTAACCCTATATATCTAACTTCTAAAAGTAAAAATTGAATAGAAGGTCACCAACCGAAAACACTGTTTATAACTTTTTAACGAAAAATGACTGATTGGTCTTATAAAAGTCAATTAAAAAAATATCTGCAAAACTCGCTCAAACAAATCAGTGATTATATACCGAGATCGCGTCATCCGATCGGCCTGAAATTTTCAGGATGTATCAATATATATAAGTGCTGCTCTCTTTCCCTCTGTATATATCAATCATCATACTCCTCTTGTTCTTGAAATTTCTAATATTAATTCTATGAGGAATAAAATCCCTTCTTTAGTACGTTTTAACTTTCACAAAGCTGATTTCACTGCCATGGCGATCGAACTAAATAGAATTAACTGGTGCACTTTCTTTCGTGGCCTTGACATTGATGATGCTTTGCGCAAATTGTATGTTTTTCTCTAAAACCTTATTCCGCAATTCACACCAACTTATCGTCTTAAAAAACTGAACTCTTTCGTTAAGTAATGAAGTTACAGTCGTACTCGAAGCCAAAAATGCAGCTCGTAATTTATATACTACTATAATTTATATACTACTGACCTTCTTTTTTTTTGTTTATAAAGAACTATGCTCTAAAGCGATAGAAGCTGCCAGACAGCCGATGCGCACTTACATGGCTGACATTGAACCATCAAACAGAACCAATCAACTGAAATTCTTTTGATCATTCATCAGTTCCTTGAAAAACTCTCCTAGAATCTCCATTTGGGTGATACAGCTGCTTCCACGCCGCATGAACTTTTCGTGTGAACTTTTTGCTTCTTATTTTCTTTCTTCTCACAACAATGCTCTCTGCTTTCCCAAAATCTTCTCCTGGATTACATTCATTTCGAAGAAATCCCCTAGAAATTGAACTTCTGATTAACGATTTTGATGCCAATACCGGTAGTGGTTGCAACGGTATTCCAAATATCCTGGGTGAATCTCTTTCATCATGTCTGTGCGTCCCTCTTTCTATCTTTTTCAATATAAGTATATCTTCTGGCTCTTTCCCTTCTCTCTGGAAAATTGTCAACATCTACCCTATACATAAACTCAGTGATCGTACATACATCTCAAACTACCATGCCATTTCGCTTTTTCCTTGTTTCAACAAGATCCTTGAGAAAGTGCGCTACCAATGAGTCTACTCTTTTATCCAGTCTACTCTAGCTCATGAGCAGCATGGTTTTGTTAAAAGGAAATCCACTCTAACCAACCTTCTTTCTTTCACACATACGGTCCCATCTGGCATCAAGCAGGTCGACATACTTTATACTGACTTCTCCTTTGACTCTGTCAACCACAACCACCTTCTTCAAAAGCTAAGGAACGATGGTCCAACTCTTACAGCATTGGTCGTATCTGTTTTGTAACTTTTAATTCCTTCTCTTCAATTCCCTTTTATGCTGTATCAGGTGTTTCGCAAGGCTCTATCTTGGTCCTCTTCTCTTTCTATTGTTCATAAACGATCTCCCTCCTTTAATCCGATCATCTTGTCTTTTATATGCCGACGATTTCAAGATGTTTCGAGAGATCGAGTCACAAGTTGACTGTACGCTTTTACAAAAATTGGTGTGCTGCCAATGCTCTCACTTTGAACATCGTGAAATGTCGCAAAATGTCTTTTGCTTCTAAAATGTCACCTTCGATGTTCTCCTATTCAGTTTCTGGCTCCACTCTCAACGTTGTTGATAGTTTTAGAGACCTTGGTGTAATATTTGATCCAAAGCTTAAATTTGATAAGCATATTCCATACATTACATCCAAGGCCTCTAAATTATCAAGTTGTATTATTAGATCCTCTAAAGCCTTCGTTAATATTTTCACCTGTGTAGACCTTTTTCTGCCCTTTGTGTGTAGTGTCCTTGAATATTGCTGTCAAGTGTGGTATCCTCATTATGACCACTTAAATACTGCGTTGGAGTCTGTTCAACACAGCTTTACTCGTACCTTATTCTTTACATCTCAGCTTCCCTACCGTCCTTACAGTGAGCTTAAATTTTAGCTTCCCTACCGTCCTTCCGTTCCTACATCTGCCTTCCCTCGAATCCCGGAGGCCTATCCTGAAAGAGTGCATACACTTTAAGTTATTTTATAGGATGGTTGAATCTGACATTATTAGCCACGTTTCTGTCCGTTAAGCAGTGCATGGCACGCATTCTTCCTTTGTGTTTAGTGTGCCATTTTAATGAATAAATAAATAAATTATTTAAGTTAATACTAGTGGAAACACTGATGATTCGAAAAACAAAACCACCGCGTTCAACATTAAAAAAAGTTTCCGCAGCACTGTATCTCTCCTAAATTCCTTAACTCCATCAGATTTTCCTTTCTTCACCGTCTTCATTGTATCTCGTGCATGATAAATTTTCTCGAAACGTAAGTTCACCTGTTACATATATGAATTATGGCATGTGCTGAACGTGCTCACACCGACAAGTCTCTCGAAGAATCCAGCAATCCATCCAGCAACATATCATAGGATACTTGGTCGGTGTTGAAGTGGAGCTGAGATGATAATCTGTTGAATGCTCTTGCAACAGCGAGTGCAACGTTTGCCAAGCAACAACATACACTCATCGCTATATCCATCTATGAAACAAATATAGGTAACATATCCAACCGAAGAAATTTTCCAAACGGATCAATCTCAAATAATGTTAAGTTCCTTAACAAGCCACTTGTCTTCCTTTTTTTTTTAAAATAATACAGGAGTGTGACAAGATTCATTAAAGGAAAAGGTATAGAGCAGAGAGACTTGCAAGGTAACTTTTCAGCTATAAATTGACGTGGATGTTGCCAAGTGAAGTGTGCAGGTAAAAGATCTGGTGACTTGAATTAAGTACACGAACATATGTATGTATGAAGGTACGAGTCGATACTGAAATCTGTACAGGATTTGGGTTGAATGGTATTGAAGTGGGTTTTGCGTGGTTTAATTATAGTAGAGCAGCTTGAGTTGGATGTTGTTGGAAAATACTAATTACATACAGCTAATTGAAAAATGATGAAATCGACTTGAATCTATTTACACTGAAGAACTGATTGAATCAGGTTTTATGTTTGAAAAAAATCTCCCATGAGACAGTCTGAGCTTGCCTAGATTAAAACCATACCGTTGGAAAATGAGTTTATTATGAGAATATTTCTCGGAGGAGAGTCCCAAAAATAATATTTTCGTTACATCGTATAGAGGGAATCTAAATTAATTCCTAGTATTAAAATCTTTTGATTTTAGATGCAAGCGAAATCCCATGGAAAGGAAGTGAAAAAATGGAGCTCACTGCTAAATGGACTTTAACACAAAGTCCATGGTTTTGAATTTCTCATTACCACTAATGTAGCTCACATCAAAAGCGTCTTAGCTAGATTCAACTATAAGCTAAAATTGCACAAAAAAAAATGAAAAAAGGTATTTTGTTTCACTCTATCAAACTAGTTTTCGATTGAAATTAAAGGCAGGGATTGAATTGAAAATATTTCAAATATAAATTAGCTGTACATTCCTAGCTTATCTTAAAGTTTAATTAAAATCTAGTGGCTATACTATTTTGGCCCGTTGGCTCTTATTGACTTTTTTATAGTTTTTTTTTCTTCACAAATTTTGTTTGTCCGATTATAGTTGACTTAGCGTAATTACATCTAAATCCTAGCCTGGGTCTTAAATCTAATCCCTTCTATTTGTCGGGAGGCCTATAGCCGCTTCAATGCTATTATTGCGGGGTGCATAAATGGCTCTTTTGAGCCACCTGCACGCTCTAGTGACCAAATCAGTCCATTCTCATGTCCGTCTGTCTGTCCGTAGAATCGTGTCGTTAATTCCACAACTCGGTTCAGTCCCGACTCCTGATACAGGAGAAGGTTCTTCGCCCATTTCTTAGCTACCGGGTTGTAGAACCTGTCAGTACAGAAGCGCAGGATTTTTCTTGCTCATCTTTTCGGCAAAAAGAGGATTTGATTTTCCGCCGCACAAAAAGATTAAATTTTTTAAATTCCTGGTAACCGATTCCGAGGTACTTTAGAGATGGGTCAGGAGTAATCTTAACCGAACGAGATAGCGACTTCTTTGGTATTGTTGCGAATAGTTTGAGATCCCTGATACTTGAAAGGATTACGAAATACGCATTGCACCTGGCTCACCAAACTCACATCTTCCTTTCTCTCATTCTGCTCCTACAGCTTTTGTCAGCCACTTAGTAATTACACGTGACGAAGTACGTAAAGCTATTTCAGAACTCGACTGCAACAAAGGTCCAGGGCCAGATCTTCGTCCAACTTTCTTGCGCAAATGTTTAGAGCAGCTTATAACTCCCTTTCATATTTTTTTCAACAGATCACTTTCGTCTGGAGTTTTCCCATTCTGGTGGAAACTTTCATATGTCACACCCATCTTCAAAAATGGTGATAGACGCTGTATCGGAAATTATAGAGGTATTGCCATATTATCTTCTGTTCCGAAACTTTTTGAAAAGATTGTCTACGATAAACTTTCTCCACTTGTTGACTCCCGTCTGAACGAGCAACAACATGGCTTTAGAAAAGGTCGCTCAACTACCACAAATTTGTCAGTCCTAATTTCAGACGTCCTGTGTAAAATGGAGAAAGGATACCAAATTGACGCCATCTATACAGACTTTAGTAAAGCTTTTAACAGAGTTGACCACCCTACCTTAATTCTAAAGCTACTGAAATTCAAACTTGGTAGATCTTTGCTTAGCTGGCTGACTAATCTTCGAAATCGAACTCAGTTGGTAAAGTTTCAACGACTTTTATCGAAAAATATATCTGCTACCTCTGGTGTACCAAAAGGCCCACTTCTTTTTAATATATTTATTTCTGACCTATCTGATGTCCTAGCAAATATACCTCATCTACTTTATGCCGACGATCTCAAAGTCTATCATACCATTAAATCTAAATCCGATGCACTCTTTCTCCAATCCAAACTTGATTCACTTGACCATTGGTGCAATGAAAACCAGCTCTCTCTCAACATTGCTAAGTGCCAAGTTATAAGTTTCTCCCGAAAATGAACCGTCTCACATAACAAGTACATACTTCCTCGGGAATAATTTTTTAGCTCGAATTAAAAACTTTGTTGACCTTGGTGTTATCTTGGATGAGAGACTCCGCTTCACCTTGCATTATGATAAAATACTTTCCCGTGCAAACAAACAGCTAGGCTTCATCAAAAGACGTGCCAAGGAATTTCGTAACCTGTGGGTCACACACTTTGGGTCATCTCACTTGTACGCCCCATTCTCGAATATGCTTCAATTTCCTGGAATCCGGCTTTTGAAACCCGCAGTAGCAAACTCGAGTCCATACAAAATCAAATCTTACTTTTCGCATTGAGAGAACTATACAGCCCTTACAATTTTAATACCCTTCCTCCTTATGAGTTTTGACTTCGTCATCTAAACTTATTATCACTTGCATCTAGAAGAAAGATGATTTCGGCCTGCTTCACATTCGACGTCATCAGATGCGTCATCAAAGTTGAATTCCTGAATAGAAAAATGGTGTTGAATAACCATGTAAGAAACACCAAGTCCTCTCGTTTACTTAAGGAATATCCACACTCCACTACTTACGCAGCTAATGAGCCAATAAATAGATGCTGCAAGATATTCAATAGCATAAGTATACAGATTACTCCAACAGTCTCAAAATTATCCTTCAAATCCTCCCTTTTCCAAGCCATTCGCAACCCTTTATCCTAAGCTATATGTCAATGTTTTATTTATTTGTTATTTATTAATTTATTATTGATTTATATTGTTAATTATTTAATTTTTCGTTTTATTTTTATGTAATCATTGTAATTTCCAATTTGGCTTTTTTTTACTGTTTATGTAACTTGTACCTTGCTTGGCTCATAAATAAATTAAATTATTATTCTGGGCTCTTCGCTGCTTTGAACGGGTCTTGGCTCTACGCAAATAAGAGGGTGTCATCGGGCTATTAGAGGATTTGGACTTGAGGTTGGCCCACTGGAATAGGGAGGTCAGCGATGAATATGGTATAAAGAATAGGTCCAGTGACAGAGCCTTGTGGCACTCCTTATGTAACTGGCTCTTTGAGAGAATCTGCTCCATTGATGCTGACATAGTAATGTCTGTTGGTAAGAAAGCTTGCGATGAGTTTTATTATTTCTTCCGGCAATCCAAACTTGCTCAACTTAAATAGAAGACCTTCGTGTCAGACGAAATCGAAAGCCTTCTCGACATCTAAAGCACACACTACTGTCGGAATATTTCGCTCATTCAAGTGCGAAATAATTTGATCATACAAGTATGAGATGGCGTGCTTGTTAACTTCAAATAAAATCGGCTGTAATGAATTCAAACATTCAGCTGAAAATTTACAGTTACTCAAGGAACACATTTGTGAAGTATATATCAGGTCAGTCTATAAGACCCCACGTTTTTAAGGTAATTTTAAGTATATCCAAAATACAATTAATTTTAATATCGATCGATTATATATTTTTTTTCGTTATCTTCAATCTTTTCCCAACTTTGTGGTAACTGTTGAACTCTATCGAAATAAAATTTCTTATCTATTGAATTAAAAAATTTAGTTAGGCTGGTTTCGACAACATCTATGTTTTGAAATACTTTTCCATCCAATAAAAATTACATGGTGCAATGTCTGGAGAATATGCTGGATGAGGCATAATTTCCCAGTAAAATTCCTTCAATTTTCCCAGCGTGATATTTTCAGTATGCGGTCAGGCGTCATCGTGATGAGAAAGAATCTTTCTCCAGTTCACTAAAGAAGGGCGTTTTTTAAATCAATTCTGCATTCAAAGTACTGAGTTTACAGCAATACACATCCGTTGTGATAGTTTCATTAGGATCCAGCAATTCAAAATATACAACTCCTAACATATCCCACCAAACAGGAAGAAGAATCTTTTGTGGGTGCAGTCCTGGTTTGGCAGTTGGTTCCACTCATTGTCTTTACTATACGTCGTTGTGATAGATTATCCACTTTTCGTCCCCTGATACAATCCAAGTGAGAAAAGATTTCGTTTCATTGTGACGTAACAGATTTCGTAGTTTGGGTACTTTTTGTATCTGCACCAAATGCCAATGAACGGTTTCATGCGAAGACTTTAACCTCTCTGCAATCATATCCATGTTTAAAGTTGATTCTGCATCCACCAGGTTTTTTAACGCCTTATCCTCAAATTCAGTGGGACGTCCTGAACAAGCTGCATCTTCTGCTGTAGTGGATTCATCCCGAAATTTTCTAAACCACTCTTGTGCAGCTCTTAAAATATTGCTTTTTTTAAATATTGTTTTCACCATGAACCGTATTTATCTCTGCTGCAGCTGCCGTCGCATTTTTATCACTTTTTAAAAAATTGTATACAATATGCCTTTTGTAATCGTTAGTATTTTGCATTTTTTTCACTATTACTTCGAATCCGAGCTTCTCAAAACCTGATTATAAAATGACTAGGTATATATCATTTCAAAGGGAAAATATTAAATGGAAATTTACTTACCTCTTTTCGAATAAATATGACTCAAACAAATGACTAAGAGAAAATACGCGGGAACTTATGGACTGACCTGATACTTTTGAATCAGATGTGTGAAAAGTATTGGCTAAAGATTTTTGATTTATAACTCAATTGGGTAAAACTTTATTCAATCAAACAAATAAGTATACAAAACTAAAACCAAATAGAAACCTGAATATTTCTTAATTTTAAATTGTGATAGTCTGGATAATTTTTACTTGAATGTTTCCATCATTTCAACGGCGAGTATCGAAAAATACGAGCCAATTTCAATATGAATACTTTTTGGCGAAATAAAAGTTCATCTCAACGACCCCATTACCCTCACGCCAATACACCGACTTGGAACAGGTTTCAAAATAACGCGTCTCCTTTGAGACTAATTTTTGGCGGCAAACTTATCATCCTTTAAGATGCAGTTGGTCCAAGAAAAAACCCAAAGAAACATCTTCAATTACAAATTTATTGTTGGTCATCACCTGCCTCTTACATGCTACCAGCCAAATTTTTTATCACGCTGCCAATTATACCGACCAACACGACAAAATTGCAAAGTTCATGGTACTTTCCATGTAGCTTAGTTCCAAGCACTCGACCGATCGCGATCCTCTCGAAAAACTGGTTTAATACAAACGATTGTTTTTCTTCTTCTTCCTTCAAGTACCTACACACCAAACACCTACCAATAATTTCGTGGAGGCTCACTTTTATGTCCATCTTGAAAAAAGCATTAAAACGATTTTTTTGAAGTTTGTTCTGTTTTTCTGTTTTGGTGAAGTCAATTTTTCGCAAATTTATTTCATGACCCCCTTCGGAGCGCGTTTAGTGATTAATCGATTCGGATTATGTTTGTCGAGTTTTTAATGGGCGCATCGATTGCTCGAGACAATTTGCAGCTGGCATGGCATTATATTGAAATTATGATAGAATGAGCGCAAGTGCTTCATGATTGAGTTTAATGTCGACGAGATGAAATAATCGATGATGTCACGTCAGAATAGTTGAGCGAGTTGAAGACATTCTTGGATGATGTTTTGAGGTTGGTCTGATTTGAAGCTATGGTTGAAATTAGTTTTCGTTTTTATAACTGCGATGATAAAATCTAGAGTGATTATTTTTAAATGTATTTAGAGTCGAAAAATTAGCAAACATGAGCATGCGATGGTAGTGGATACTTAAACCTTAAAATCTCAAAATAAGTTAGAAAAATTTTCATTAAATATTATTTTATATAAACCGATGATAGCTGATGTGCAAGTGTTTTTGCTTGATAGGGGGCAATGCACCTTCAAGTAGAAAAAAAAATTGTTTTTTTTTCAAAGGTTAGTTTTTAATTGAATAAAAAGACATATCTTAATGAAAATTTGTACACATACTTTACTTGCTTTATACTACATAAAAAAAAATTGTTAAAAATTTTTTGTGGCCCCCTGTCGTCTGCTAAATTTTTTTTGAAAAAACACCAAAAAAACCTGGCGTGCACATAACTGCCCTCATAAGAGGCTGAGAAAAAAACGAAAACGGGGTTTCCATCAGCATCAAAGCGGCCTTGGAATGTGTTGCATCGAACTATACTCTGTCGAGCAGCCGTCAATGCAACATGTTTTTATTTTAAGGTCTCCTCATCAAATTGCCCAGCGTGCCTTTTTTTGCCGACTAGCTCAGTCTGGCGTGGGTGTTTAGGGCAGAGGAGTTCCTTCGTGTTACGGCACGCAAGATAAGGACAACACACAATAAGGAGAGGAAAGGAAGACTACATGTAAGAATCAATATTTTAAAGACGTTATTTACTGAATCATTATGCCAATCTATATATTTCAGACTTCATTACACTAACACTATATTCAATGATTCAAATTATAATGTAATGCTAAATTACACAAATTTATAATATACGGATTTTTATGTATTGAATGCATACTACTCTGGTGTGGGTAAATTTTTATACCCAAACCCGGCCGGGGTTGGTTAACACAAATCTTAACATGTGTTAGTGTGATTCCGCACAAGTGTCAGAAAAAAAAGAAATGGAATAATATGTAAAATATAAATACTAAAAATACTATAAATAATATTAATATAAAATATAAATACTAAAATTTAACAACGAGAAAAAAAATGATCATAAGACAAACGTAATGAAATGGAAAATACAGCAAACCCACACCATTCACGTTTGATGTAATATATTAAAACTGTCCACAAAAAAAAGAATCGTGTTTCTCTGTTAATTCCGTATAGTTTTTGAATGAATAATTTGATAAATTCAATTCTAATTTAAAGAGAACATTGCCAATAATTTGTTTTGTTTTTTCCTTCAGTTATCCAAAATTATAAATTTTATACTAATTTGCACTTAGCTGTTGTTTAGTTTACAAGTCCTGGTTCTTCTTCTCCAATTTCGGGAATATTTTTATGGCACTCAACGTTCAGCGTATCTGAGACTTCACCAAAGTTTAGTTTTCTTCTTTCCGTTATTTCCGTGCTTCTTTCTCCACTTTCAGATTTACTCAATTTATGAGTTCAATTTTAAATTCAATTTGTATCGCTTTTCAGATTTATGAAACTGGTGGCTACTTTTAGTTTTTAAATTCTTCAACTGTCCCACTTTCAAATGTACTCAACTTATGAAGTCACTTTTTAAATTTTAACTTCTTTAACTATCCCACTTTCAAATGTACTCAACTTATGAGTTCACTTTTAGATTTTAACTTCTTTAACTATCCCACTTTCAAATTTACTCAACTTATGAATTCACTTTTTAAATTTTAAATTCTTTAACTGTCGCACTTTCAAACGTACTCAAATTCTGAATTCACTTTTAGATTTTAACTTCTTTAACTGTCCCACTTTCAAATTTTCATTAAAACTTGTGTTCAACAGATCAGCTTATCACCCTTTTAACCAAATCAAATCTCTTTTGCTTATTCCACCACTCTACTCGCAGGCTAACAAAAGAATACTCTTATCCCGATACTGAAAAAATTTTCAAAAAGAAATACCGAAATTTTCAAAGTACCGAAATTTTCAAAGTACCGAAAATCTCAAAACGATGCTGGACTCGAAGCTGGCTTATACAGAGCACATCCAAAAAGCATGCGACAGAAAACCTTGCCATCAAAGGTAGGGTGCTAGATAAAACATGCATATTCGAGCAATGGCCGAACTAGAGCTATGTATAAAGACTTTGTGACCCATAGGTTTCGGCACTTTTCCTTATTAGCTATTTTCAATACGTTTAGGGCATTACCATTTCCAGCTGTACAGTCACCGTTCACAACCATCAGCTGATAAATAAATTTATCAGCCATATTGTGGAACGTCTGATCTGTCAGTGGTTGGATAAGTGACACCAGCCGCGTCGTAGCGACGAGAACTCCTTAGTTTCAAAATATTTTTATTTATTTTTATTTGCATATAAATTTGTATTTCTTTTTTCAGCATCGCAACAAATGAACTAAAAAAATATTTGGTTGAAAAATAACAAAATGGCGGCGTTTTTTTCGAAAATCGATTTTTCCCCCCCAAAAATCGGTTATAACTAAAAAAAATTTAATGCCGATTTTTTCATCCGTAGTTCATTCTGCGCATTAACATGTGCGAATTAACGTGTTAAAATTTCAGGACGATTGGATAAAAACAATTTTCTTAATCATGCACGCCAACTTGAAAAAGGTTGTTTCGAGAAAATCGCGTTTAAAGTTAAAATTTAATATTTTTTGTAATAAACCTTACCGAAATTTAATCAGGGTGCCTGGACCATACAATATACCTTCCTCTTGTTCATTCTCCTCCTCTTCCAAAGATTTTCGTTCTCTTCGAGCAGTTCTGGGCTCTTTAGATGGTTGATTCTTGCAGCATCTCTATTTTCTGCATGTTCCAGCGCACATTAACCAATTGTAATCCCCAAGACTTCCATTATTTTCAAGACAGCCATAAATTCTTCATTGAATGTATATGCAGAAATATTTGCAGCCGTATTTATGACATTTTTTTTCCAAATACAAGAATTATAGCTTTCGTTATTATTCTGCGTAAAATTGCCCAAGCAGCGCTTTAGTAAATCTTCTGATGATAAGTCTTCGTAAATAGGCTTTAAAATTTCTAGTACCTCATCATTTAAAGGTGGAGGATGCTTGAAATTTTTTAAAGTATTACCCCCAGCTGCCTCCGCCTTGCACCAGTTACACCAAGTCTTTTCTCCAACAGGACAATAAGAGTGTTGAGGGTTCTCATCAGTTGAAATTTTTTGGGAATATGCTGCCCAAATTTCCTTGCGCATGTTTTCAACCGAATTATAATTTCGTCGTTTGGGTAGGCCATAATATGCTAATAAATTTTATTGAAAGTTGAATTTAGTTTTGTATACCACTGTAAGTTTTCACTTCTGTCAATAAAGACGTGCTCTCTCCTGAATTGTGTCTTGTCATAACAGAACGTGTTTTATTTTCCGCTCCCAGTTTTTCGTGTAGATGCACAAATTCTTTTGCGTTGTGACCGGCTCGATTATAATTTACAACAAATTTTTCATTAATTTTAGTGTCAGTTGAACTTTTTTCGGGCCTTTTTTTTGGAGTTTCAACACTTTTTTAGAAGCATCTTTTTCAGCTAATTTTTTTATTTTTTTTTTGCTGAGGCTAACATTTTTTGCTTCTTTTGAAGGAATTGACTCACTTATCTTTCTGTACACTTTAACCTAAGTCGATGTAGCGATATGGCGAAGTGAACGAAAATCATAGAAAAAATGACCTTGACGCGCTTCGCTATATATGGTCATAAATTTTTTTTTTATTATAATTTCATTTAGCGTTTTTTTAATTTTTATGAAAATTTAATGCAACTGTGCTTTATTATTTTTTGTATTTTTTGAAATAAACTATCTTCAGCCTAGTTCATTTCCTACGCCATATTCTTCATTCCTAGTAATAAATTAAATATCAAATTATTTCTTTCGCACCTCTCATTGTAGCCTACACGTGTCAATCCATCTGATCGTTGAATCATCTTTGTTTATTGTTTTCTTCCTTCCAAATACTATTCACCTATTTTCAATATCACAAGCACTCAACCAAATTTTTTTCCTTCGCATCTAATTGCCATCGAATAAAATCACATCTACACACTCGGATATTGGTCATAAATCATAACAATCGCAAAAAAATAACTATAATTAATGATGCCATTCTTGGAGGCGGGACACGGACATTTTGGCATTAGTCAAGAAGTCTGCAAAGTCGTCGATACTTGAGGCACTACCATTCAACTATTCATTTGGCGAGTGATTAACATTGACATTAATTTCTGAACTTGGGATCACCCTCAAGAGAGATTTGTTGTGTGTTCAGTTCGGTTCAGTGCTCAATATTCTGTGAAGATTGCTTGAAGTTGTATATAAATCAAATTTATGTCGATTCGCGAATTGTATAGTCAGCTAGTGTGTTATGGCAGAAGATAAGACCGGGCTACATGATGATGTCATTCTGAGAGGATTATGCTGTCAGTTTTTTTTTGGTTTTTTTTCAATTGCGATTAGATTGAGTTTTAAAATGTGAATAACTTATTCCTTCGTGGCTATCGGATACTAAGACTTTTGATCTCTTGGAAGATTGGCAATAATTAAATTTTTATTTAACCCTTTCAGCCCTAGTGGTTACACCTCGAAACCACTTAATCAAACTATCAGTACTGTAAGCCCGAGTGGTTTTTGTGTACAAACATTACACATATTCTTATTCATTTCATCATCTTCCAAATGTCATCATTTGTATGTGACTTAGGATTGCTGTTTCTCATTTTGTAACGACTTAGCCTGTAGCAAATATGTGCTTTGGTGAAAGATTTTTTTGAAATTATTGAATTGTGTAAAACACTGGAGTAATGGCAGGTAAATGTATGGTTTTATTAGAACAAATACATCAGTTTTGTAGAGAAACACTAAAAATTTGCATTAGATTTGATATGGTTGCTTAGCTAACGTCGAAAGTTGGTGGTTTCGAGACGTAACCACTAGGAATAAAGAGGCTTTTCTTGTGTTCTAGGCGCGAGTACGTCATGGAAAATTTCCGAATTGAAAATGCTTTCAGCTGAAGAATTTCACCAATTTTTTGATGAATTACCTTCAGACATGGAATCAGTTACCTCAGAACTATCAGTAGATGGTATGAGTGATATTGAAAATGATAACGATATTCCTGCAACGGATTTTGTAACTGAGCAAACTAATTTTCAAGAAGTTGGGTGTGACAGCGAAGATGATCTACCTCTGGAGCAACTAAGACGCGAGCTGATAGAAAAATGAGATTTATCTTGGAAGAAGGAAAATTTCTATGTCGAGCCGATCCAGTTTTCAGAGATGGCCGGTCCAAGCGAAGATATTCATGCAGAATCACCTGTTGATATGTTTTTGACTTTATTCCCAATAACTTTCATAGAGAAAGTTGTATTTGAAACCAACCTCTATGCGATGAAGAAGTACTGTGCTGATGGGAAGCCATTTGTCAAAACTGATGTTAATGAAATCAAAATATTTCTTGCCATCAACATTTTAATGGGAATTAAAAGTCTGCCTAGCTACAAGGATTACTTTTCAAGTAATTTGACAGTACGAGATCAATATATTTCGAGTCTTATGTCCAGAGATAGATTTTCTTGGCTTTTAGGACACATACATTTGAATGATAATTCTCTTCAACCGAAACGAGATGACAATAACTTTGATAAATTGTACAAAGTTCGTCCTTTACTGGATTGCCTTTCGAAAACTATACTGAACGCTTACAAACCCGATGAGTTTCAATCTATTGATGAATCGATGATTCGATTCAAAGGTCGATCGACTTTGCGTCAGTATATGACTAATAAACCCATCAAACGGGGCTACAAGGTATGGATCAGAGCAAATAAATCGGGCTATGTGTCAGAATTTCAAATTTATACTGGCAAAGTAGGTGACTCGGTTGAAAAGGAGTTGGGGCCAAGAGTTGTGAAAGATCTCACCAGAAGTATTGTTGGCAAGTTCCACAGGATTTATTTTGATAATTATTTCACGACGGTAAAACTAATGAAAGATCTGTTGTTAGATAATATATATGCTTGTGGTACAGTAAGAAAAAACAGAAAATATTTGCCAACGAAATTTGTTGTTGATAAATCTATGAAAAGAGGAGATTATGACTGGCGTATGAGAAATGATGGCCTTACAAGTTTAAAATGGATGGACAGGAAAGCAGTTTTACTACTAAGTAACCACCATAATCCTGAAGAAGTCACTTGTGTATACAGAAAGAACAAAACTGGGAACCTCGAACCAATTCCATGCCCCGTCGTAATAAATTCCTACAATTCTCACATGGGATATGTTGATAAATTCGATATGTACAAAAGTTGTTATGAAATCGACCGAAAAAGTCGTATATGGTGGCACCGAATTTTCTGGTACTTCGTAGATTTAGCAGTAGTTAATTCATTTATTCTATTCAAGGAGATGGAATCGCAAGACACATACAATTTGAAGGGCTTTAGACTTGTAATAGTTGCTGGATTGGTTGGAGCAGAATTGGAAAATCAAACTAGACGTAAAAGTGCCAAGAAGACCTTCAATTTTCGGGAAGATGTTGCTAAAGAAAAAAGATATGACCATGTGGCGCACATGGCGATACATGGAACATCGCGCAGATGTGCTCAATGTAGTACAAAAACTCATCCACATAGAAGTAGGTGGGCCTGTGAAACCTGTAACGTTGGCTTATGCTTGACAGCTTACAAAAACTGTTTCACTCAGTATCACTCAATAGGCCCTAGTGGTTCCACCACGTAACCACCTCAAAACTCATATTTGGAACTTTTAAAATTTTTGTGAAATATATAAAATCTTTTCTTTATAATACTTTTTTCAATATTAAAATAAAAACTGTAAAAAAGCGTTCGTTGTTTCGGTTCAGGGCTCAAAGGGTTAAAAATTACTATGCCTACAAAATGGTAATGTGATATCCGAAAAATTAGGCAAAACAGAAAAATTTCAAAGCTATTTAAATTATCGCATTTTCGATTAACCAAATATTGTTTATCAAAAGAAACTTAAATTGTATTTAAAATTATTGGTGATTTTTAATTTAAAATTTAAAACTTTCTTGAACTCGTTGGCAAAGTGCTTCGGTTTTTGAATTTATAATATAAAATTTATAGGTTAGGTTAGGTTAGGTTTTACTGGCTGGCACGTGGCCACACATAGACCTACCGGTCCGTAGCGATACAAATGATAAAATTTACATAAAATTTACAATAAAATTTATAATATAATATTATATGGTATAATATTTATAATATAACATTTTGCTTCATTTCCCTTCAACGTCGTGCCTCATTTCCCTCAGGTTGACCTCTCTGTTAGAGGTCCTGGCACTGCTGTCAGGCTTAAGGAATCAGGATACTTTGAGTCAAGATCCTTCGGCCACAGCAGTATGCAAGAAGCACTGACTTCTTGGTCCCCACTCTGTGCTTCGAGCGAGGATATCAAGTGACCGTTGGAGATGGGCAGGAATGGAATCAGTAAATGAGCGCAGCGGCTCATAGCATCTACACACATGGCTCTAAAATAGGTGCAGAAGTGGGTGCTGCAGTATATTCTGCAGAGCGCGAAATAAAAGCAGCTTTCAGGCTTCCTAATCACTGTAGTATTTTCGAGGCGGAGGTTCTTGCGACACGTAAATCAGCAGACCTAGTATGCATATGCGAAAGATACTACATGTGAGAAGATCAACAGCTTTACAGACAGTCAGGCGCCGGTAACAGCACTAATGTCCGACACATACAAATTGAAGTGCGTACTCGACTGCATTCAGGCCCTGAATAAACAGGGCAACATCAGAATTTTCAGGCCTCCCGATCACAAGGCATTGATGGAAATGAAAGAGCGGATGCGTTCGCCAAGCATGGGGCCAGTCTTCCCCTGTTAGAATCGGTAGCCATCTCAAGTCCAAACCAAACTATCAAGTATTCTTGAATTCAAAATGATGCAAGATGCGATATCAGATGGTGTGCAACTCAGACTTGCAGAGCAACCAAAATCAATCAATCTCGCAAGGACTAAATTTCTATTTCGAACGACTAAATTTATATTTTTATTTCGAATTAATGCGGACTGACTGCAAACGACTGGCCGGCATCATTACTGCCCACTGTTTTGTAGCAGCACATACCATGAAAAGCCGATAGTCTCAGAAACAATCCAGCATCACCCGTGTCACTATCCGGCATTGGGGAAAACCAGACAGCGCTGGTTCGATGAGCCCTGGCTGGTGGCTCTTGCTCCTGGCGGAGGAGAAGCTGAAGGACATCCTAGTTCGCGAAAAAGTTTGAGGCCTCCGATGGCTGCTTGGACTGAACTTTCTTTCAGCTGGTCCATTTACCTGGTATTAGGTCTATGTGTGGCCTTGTGTTAGCCAGTATAACCTAACCTAATCTACATAAAATTCAAGATGATTTGAAAAGAGGGAGAGAGAGAGAAAATTATCTAAAATATATTTGTTTATTTCAGGTATAAATATCCTGCAAATAAAAATCAAAACTTTATTTAAGAAAAGGAATGTGACCATTTCCCAGTTCTTAGGTATAGGGATTGGAAAATGGTCAAACAAGGTCGGATAGAAAAAGTCTTCCAGTAAGCCGAGTCTGCTCGAAA
Source organism: Nemotelus nigrinus (assembly GCA_947369275.1). Lineage (NCBI taxonomy): Eukaryota > Metazoa > Arthropoda > Insecta > Diptera > Stratiomyidae > Nemotelus > Nemotelus nigrinus. The sequence goes on along the minus strand of OX376375.1, from coordinate 27,998,395 downwards.
ATAAGGAAACATATTATTTGGCTTTTTTTTAGAAACTTGGAGGGAAATAATCGGAGAAAATGCGTCGCGATTTCACCTCCAGTTATCACATCGTAATGGCTAGAAACTTAAAGCTCAGCGTGTTGAGTCTCTTCAAAAATTAAAAAAAAAATCATTTTACTGTTTTTGGAAGAGAATTACCTCTATATTTCTATAGAAAATAAATATATTCAAAAATTAAGTATACGAAAGAAGAATCAATGATAATATTTTTGAAATTTTCAACCCCATGCAAGCGCTATATGCCTAAACGTAGACAAATGAAATTTCGAATTGCGATAATTTCGCACAGTCATCAAATTATCACGAAATTGACAAGACATTTTGATGAGAACAAAAAATATGCTTGTGTATTTTGTGTTAAATTTGCGGGTAACTCGACAGCTATGGAAGGTATGTATACAGAAAACCTTTAAAATAACGACCCAGCTGCAAACGTTTTCTAGTTAGAAAAAAAACTAATATCTGATAAATTGCATGCTTTGTACAAAGAGCAAAAAAATTTTTTTTAAATTCCTGGTTCCACAAGTATGGCTTTACCACCACTATTTTTAGCACTCGAAATTTGTGTATGCGAGAAATCCCAACTCGATAATCAGATCAATTTGAAATTCTTAGGATATATATTGGTGTTAACAAGGACCAGATTTGATAGAAGTGACTTTGAATTGTGAGTAGTGGTGCTATTTTAAAAAATTGCTAGAGAAAAAAATTGCACTTTGTCCTTCCAATCCTTCCAATCCAGTGACCTAATTCTATCGAAATTAACGCAGTAGCTGGCGAATCTAGACAAAATTAAGTAGGAATTTAGTTGAAAATTTCAAGATAGGTCTGCCAGTTTTGGTAACTTTTCCACTTTTACTAATGTTCGAACGCGCCAGTCGATTAATAGCCCAGTCATACTAGCATAAAAAAGGGGTCAACTTCGAAATGAGAGATAATAAGCTGAATTTTCGTATATACCTTCATTTTGGCGTTCTAAAAGTTCAAAATTTAAGGTAGTATTCACAGATATTCACGATTGACCTTGCATTACAGTACGTATGGCTGAGAGTTGTGCGCTCACCGCCCTCTATCGCAAAAACGATTGAGCGCTTGATAAAATGTTTCAAATAAGATTTGTCGCAAATTTTATGCGCTACAATTTTTATCATAGATGTTAACATCATTGGAGCAATAGAAATCAAGATAATCGCAAAAAAAAAAACAGTTTTTTCTCATCTTTTAGGTTGAATAACTTACGATGCAGACACGAAATTTTATGAGACTTTTGAGACAACTTTGACAACCCCAAAATGAAGGTGTATACGAAAATTCAGCTTATTATCTCTCATTCCGAGGTTGATTGCTAATTTGACTCGGTTATAAGCTAAAACTTTCAGGATACATTGATGAATATGCAGAATAGGTCCAGCTCTCACCACATGTTAATTATCTTTAACCCTTTGGCGCCGGCGACCATATAAAATATATTTTAGATATGTCTACTATTCTAACGAAAAAAAGTTTTCAAAAAAATCAATTTTGCGAAATGAATTTTGAACGTGTTTTTAAAAAAGATTTGGTAAGGTTTTGGAAATTTTTAGCCCTGTGTGCGCACTAGGTGCCTAAAATGAGATCCGGAAAATTTGAAATTTTTTGAATTGCAATAACTTTTCACAGAGCTATTGAATGATTACAAAACTTACAGAACATAGTAATGTTACTAAGTTGAATACTTATATGGTTTTGTATGAATGTGCTGGCAACCCTGTAGCTACGGTTAAGTTAAAAGTTAAAACCGTCAAACCATCGACTCTTCTGAAATATTTTCGCTTTTAAGAAAAAAAGCAACTCATATACAAATCTTATGCTTTGTTTACACAGTCAAAGTAAAAGTTCTGAAATTTCATATCGGACAAGAATGGTAACTCTTCCCCAATTTGCCTATATTTTAGGCATCAAAAACTTCTGTTCACGGGAACTCATGACTCGATAATCAGATACAGTTGAAATTTGCTGAATGTATTGGTCTTAAGTAGGGCCAGGTCTGAAAGAAATATGGGCAATTCTGTGCCAGTGGTGTCATCATGAAAAATCACTAAGAAAAATAACTGCTTTTGGCCCTATAAATTCTGATTCAATCGCTTGCTATATTTGATTAGATTCACACAATAGCTGAATCTGATTTTAAACCACGTTTTGTAGAAATTCGGTTGAAAAATTCGGTTGGAGCTGCCAGCTATGGAAATTTTGGTGTCTAAAATTTTGAGAATTCCCTGAGGAAAATAAAGCTCTTTGTCCTATAGCTTCCAGTGCAGTAATGGAATCATAACGAAATTCATATGGCAAATTAAACTTATTGCAGATAATATTCAGCAGAAATTTAGCTGGAAAACTAATGATAGAGTTGCTTTTTTCGGTACATCTTTAGTAAGCGATTTTATCATAAAATTTGCAAATCATAGTGATCTTGTAGTGAAAATAATCAACAAATATTACGTTCTAGAAAATTTGAAAACTTTCGCGAGTGGTAACCTTAAATTTCTTTGTTTCCCTAACACTTCCAATGCAATCATCGGATCAATACGAAATTCGTAGAGTAGGTGAGGCAGATGCGACATATTTTTGGCTTCGGTACTAGCAAAGAATTGCCACCACGAGGCGTTTTTGTTATTTTCGTACCAATAAATGCTTACACTAAGTATTCACATCGCGAATATTTGCAATGAATATAAGTAAACAATGTTTAAATTTTCTAAGGTCTGAATATTGTTCGGATGGCAACCCCAAACATCTTTCTATCGCTGTAACTTTCGATGAAGTCATCAAAATTAAATTTGTTTAGGGTCTATTATAACTTAGGGTGTATTGGTCTTAAGTAGGAGAAGTAGCTAGTGGTAGAATAAACACTCAAAATCTGCACAAATCCTCTACTGTTCTTCGAACATTAGTGTTCCTAGCGATTCTGATGCGCTAGGAGGTTTTTTGATTTCTTTACCAAGCGATGATATTAAATTTTGAAATCATAAAGTTTTTGTAGTGATATGTCGATATTGTGGACAAAAAAATGATTGGCAAATAAATCCAAGTGAAGATTTTTCAACGGGTTTATATTTATTGTTAGATAACACTCTGAAACTTACTTTACTCAAAATGATACTGACTAATAAATTTCTTTACATATTCCGTTTTATTTTATAATAATTTTTTAATTAATTTTTCATTTCAAACATTTAATGGACTTAAGCTGCCAGCACGAAGTATAATCGTTTTTGAAATAATTTTTTTTTGTGAATAATAATCTGTTGGTAGAAACTTTATAACGACAATCATTCCTGAACGATATCCAAAATGTAAAATTAATTAATGTTCTATGTATCCCTAAAAGTGCTTACATGAAACCAAAGCAATAATTTCATTAAAGTTCAGAATATACCCTCTCTCACCGTTGTGCACATAGAAGAACACATATCAGTAATCATAATAAATTTCAATTTCCTCCACTCCAGGAAGCTATTAAGGTGCCACCACAGAACTTTTCGCAGTTAAATAATTTATTTGTAATTCACAACGCCATTACAGGGCACTCAAAGCTCTTATCGGCTAATATCGTTCCGAGATAATTTTCGATACTTCGACATTAATAGGTTGTGAATGGATTGGCTGGACTACTGGACTACGTCCAATGTCGGTAGAATCCAAATACAAATCTTTTGTGTTTCAAAGGTACGAGCATTTAAATGAAATGGCTGGAATAGCGAAACATTGTTTAAATGAAATTGATGGGCCGGTATTCATTGATTCATCGAAAATCAAATGATTTAAATCGACAGAGGTTTATAACAGAAAAAACTTACAACTATAAAAAGTTTGGTATGTTCCTTGGCGAATTTAGTATCCAACCACTCAACGTATGCTTATCAACAATTTTATCACATTCGAGCATCATAAAATAGTGAAAGAATCGATAGACAACGCAATAAAATCAACAAACATCTAAACAACTGATTTATCAGTTTGGGTTCATTGTGTGTATAAAATGCATACACCATTTTATCTCCTTCAAGTAAAAGTCGTAAAAGAAAAGTAATCACTGCACGCGAAAAGCAATAAAAAGAGAAAGGTCCATGAACTTCAACGAAATTGTAAAAGAACCGTCAATCCAATTAAATCTTTAATACAAGATCTCCACATTTTATTTGAGAGTGCTTATTGAACAACTTAACTTACGCTTGCTACACTTAATTGGCCAGATTTTCCATGTATCGCATTACAGACTAGACTGTTACAGATGACAGGTGTACATCCCATTACATTTTCCTATCCCGCCTTCGAAATGCACAATCGAGTCCTATCCCTACAGTTGATTGTAAAGAAAATTAGGAACAAAAAAACCCAACATCGTTTCTATGAATAGACTTCTGGTCTCTTTCAGTGTCCCATTAGAAGTCTGCCCGAAGGAAATTGTTTAGATTCATCCCAACCATAAAATCAAGATGTTACCACGAAATATCCAAATTTCATTTTCGTCGGTTTTCCTTCACAAAGAAATTCCTTCAAGTACTAGCTGTTTGGTTCAAAGACCACCCCCATGCAGCCCACGCCACTCAATCCGTACGGTTAAGAGCCCCGTGAGCTCCAGTTTCATAGACGCTGCTGCGGGTGCTAACGTTTTGATAACAATTCACTTAAGTCTGGCTGACGTAATAAAGACAAAGACGCCTGGTCTGCCCACGTGTGCGACAACAACCTCTATTTATTTCGCAGTATCACTATGTAGATGCGACGAACTTTCGAGTAGACGATCCTTTTCGCAGTTGCAGGACACAATAAAGTCGTCTCGTGATTTTCTGGTGGGCAAAAAGCTTATCACGACCGACTCAGCTCTACAGCAGTGTTTCTATTCTTAGAACTCTCGCATTTATCTCTATTTGTGCAAACTGTCGGCAAAATGTTTACTTTAATTTCAGTGTTCAGAATTTAAACTGCATCGCTCAGACTTTGTCGTAGTACGAACCGAAACGTGACCACATCTTCAACAAACCTCTACATGCTAACGTCAGCAGCAATCTAACCAGGAAGTGCTTCGTTTATCTTGGGAAGCTGAGCATGATTCGATAAGTGTTGTTCGGATATGGTCATTGGGACTATTGGGAGAAACGGGACTGATATTCGATTGTGCTAATCGTCTTGTGGTCAGCAAATGTACCAGAAATGCTTTCATCCGTCCGTTGAGACAATTGGCAAGGTCAATTGCAATGCACTCGCAATATGTGTATGTATGTGAATTTGCATATGCCTGGAGTTTGGAGACAACTTGTTGGCAATCAATCGTCTCAAGTGTTTCATCCGATTGCGCCAAGCATCATGAAATGCGTCTTAAAAGTGGAAGGAAAGAGAACTTGATGTTGTCAGGCTTTGTCATCTGGCGGAGAGAGGTCTTTGCCGACTTTGAACTGGTCGAGTGTAGCTGGTGACATCAGGTCGATGATTTAAGTGGGTGCTTAATGGGACAGTAATGCTGATAATTGAGTCTGTCTGGTGCAAAATTGTTGCTTGGAATGAGCATTATTTAATTTGGATTAATCGGATATTACATAGTTTTATGCGTTTTTTTGGGTACAGGGTCGCTCGTTTTTATAAATTTATCACTAGTTTTTGAATTGGAGGCACTGTGAATAGGAATTTCTCGAAAATAATACCGAAATTTGAATTTGTTCCGTTGACAGAAGATGGCGCCCCATGTGGGCAGCTGTTGAACTCATCGGTCCAATTAAAAGTTAAAAAAATATTTCAGCAGGAAATAAATCGAAACAAAAGGAGTCATTCAATTAGCAGGATGAATAAATTTATTCACATGGATAATAATTTTTTCACTTTTTAGCAAAATCTATGTGATTTAAGGTAAAATCGGGTTATTTCTCACTCCAACTTTGCCACTATTGATTGCATTCAGAAAAAAATTAGGCGTTCTTTAGAAATGAAAATAAAAACGGATTGTCTTTGGAAAAAATGAATTGAAAAAATTTATAAAAGTAATCTTTTCTGGAAATAGAACAGTATGAAAGAAGTGAACTCAATCAGCGCATTTGATCCAGAGCTAGAGGGATCCTACCTTTTTAAGGTATCAACTGAATTTGAGCATGTTTTCCAGCAGATAGATTTTGCCCTGTTCAATAGGCTACGTATAACAGTTTATGCAAATGTTCAACCGAAGAAGATATGCAGCACCTCACATTTGATGGGAAATACATTTAAGGAAGTTGAGTGGTATTTGTTTGGATGTGAGGTAAATAAAATATCAGCAAACGAATTGGCTTTTTCCGATGACTGACTAAATACGTGATAGCCGTTTCAAAAAACTTTGAAAGAAAGAGCAAGCAACATTTTTTTGAATGTTTTTTACTAACGGTTTGAAGTCTTCATCTTTTTGGCTAGTAAATAGTTTCTGCTTTAAATTAAACCAAATAATCGTTTTTGCTGCCAAAATGGGTCCCGGTAGAAACCGTATATTTATCAGAATATAAGGGTGAAAACATTTCTAAAGGATCTTTTCATTTATCGAGGATTCTAATGCTAACTGATAAACGAGCTCAACATGTTTTGCAGCTGGATTTCTGGCGGAGATAGTTTATCAAACATCATTAAACGTTTTACCCTGTGAAGTCGCCCGCAAACAATGCACTTTTTACTGTTTGGATACACTTTCTAGTAAAATTTTTTGATTGTTTTCTGGATTTTTTTTTAACAGTTTCAAGTTCTCTCGAATCCGCAACAAGAGTGCGATGGATGTGAATTGTAAAAAAACTCTAGTGCGTAGAAACCGCTAAAAACGCTGATTTTCGAAGCAAAGTAGAGGAATTGTGTACATTTTGAAAACATGTTTTACCACATCTACGCCTTATTACCACCAATCTAATGACTACATCAAAATCCATGGAGTTGAAAGCTTTCCATGGCTGCCACTTGTAAGATTTTCGAAAATGAATAGAGTTAAACAACTGTTCCTAATTTTCATTATAGGGTGCTTATCAAATAAAAACTTGATGGCAACATCGTCTAGTACAAAAATGTAGACAATTTTCAGTGCTGGTAATACTTTTTCAGCACTGCAACCAAAAGTCTATCAGAATCGCTCAACGGAAAAATCAATACACACTGTGATATTTGTTTTGATCCGATGACTGAGTCGGAAGCTGAACGGATAGAAAGATTTTTGGGGCTTCCATCCGAACAGTTTTCAAAAATTGAAAAATGTAAATGTTCGTTACTTATTTTCATTATAGCCATAGGAAAATGACTGACATATGAAACGGTAGCATCTGTTAGTACAAGAAAAAATTATCTGATGCTAGCAACTGTTTGCTAACACCACAGCCGAAAGTATGCCAAATTTGCTTCACGTCAAGGTCAACCCACCCTGTAAATTTGATGATGATTCTATGAAGTTGGTTTTGATCCGATGAAAGATATTAAAGGCTACCACCCGCGAAAATTTCACAATTTTCGAAATTGAAAAATTTGGGGCTACACGATCACCAGAATTTGAAAATTTCATGATTGGAAAATTTGGCTTACACTAAGGTCCATTTATTGTGTGAGTTTCGTTAAAATCTGATGACTATATCAAGTGTTATAAGGCAAAATGCTTATTTAAACGATTTTTCAAGATGGGACCTCTGCCACAGCTTCAAAATACTTCTATCAGACCTGGTCATATAAAAGTTCAATATATCCGATGAATTTAGAATATATCTGATTATCGGGTCGTCAGTTCTCGCGAATACCAATTTTGGGTGCTATAAATAGAGTTAGTTTGGTAACGGTTTGCTGTTCTTGCGCGAGATTTTTTTTAAAAATTTTTTATTTGCTTGTTTAAATAAATCATTAAATCATTCAAAAATTAGCATTTTTTGTAAAACACAAATAATTTTTGATTTGAAGTTTTTTTTGGTTAAAGTACCTGCCGTAACTACAACTTTACGCACACATTCATGAAAAATCACGGAAACGTATTTAATGTGCCCCTAAATCACCATTATCATCGGCGCTACAACCGGGGGCCGGTCCTGGCCTCCGTCAATAATGTTTTTTTCTCCATCGGATGTCATCCAATTGGACATCCCTAAACTCCGAGCGTCCTGGTCAACGCTATCCTTCCATCCCACAGTGTCGTCTGCCGTAAATTCCAACGCAAAGAGTTTTCCGAGCCGGATGCTCTTCGCTCATTCGAGCTCGGTGTCCTACCCTCCGGAGTCTACCGAGCTTTATCTTAGTAATTATATCTGCTTCTAGATAGTTAGTATACACCTCATGGTTGTAGTGTCTCCGGAATAACCCTTCTTCAAATATGGAGCCAACGATTCCCCTCAAGACTTTCCTCTCGAACGCGGCTAAGAGATCAGAGTGCCTTTTGTTGAGTACCCAAGTCTCGGATCCATACGTGAATACTGGCAGGACCATGGTCTTCTACAGCAGGAGCTTTGATGTTCGGGTAAGATTTCGGGATTTGAAGAGCCTTGACAGATTGTACTAGGCTTTGTTGGATTTGAGCAGCCACCCACGTATTTCTTCCTCCATGTTATCGGCTGCTACGACTGACTTAAGGTAGTTGAATGACGACACTACTTCAAACTCATGCTCAACTACCCTGAAGGTTTGACCAACTCTTGGTGTTCTTCCTGCAGATGCTGCCACCATGTCTTAGTGTTTCCTTCATTTATGTGCAGTCCCTGCTTATGTGCCGCTCGCTCGATCTGGATGGATGATTCTTGTACAGCTAGTTCTGATCTTTCAATTATGTCTATATCATCTGCATAAGCCAGTATCTGATAGGACTTGGTGTTGATAGTCCCTCTCGTTGACGTTTAGAATCTCGGATTGCTTTCTTCAATGCCATGTTAAATTTCACCCAACTTATGGCTCTTCGTACCTCTTCTACGCTTGGTGGCGGCAGCATAAGGTCGTCTTCTTGCATTGGTGGAGCCTCCAATTCTTACCGTTTAAGTTTAGCAACTGTTTACAGACCGTTTAGCAATTCACTAAAATGCATTTCCCATCACTCCAGAATGCCTTCAGGATCGGTGATCAGATTACCCTCTTTTTCCTTACAGTATGTACAGCGTGGTGTGTTCTGCGTCATGTTTCAGACTATTTGGTAGAACTGCCGCGCCTGAAGCGGAACTCGCTCTCTAACTCTTTCTATTTCACAGATCAAATCTTTTTCCCAGGCTGCTTTCTTCTGTCTGTGAAGTCTCTTTTTTGTTCTTCTGAGCTCTTTATATTTCTCCTCACATGCCCGCGTTCTATGAAATTGCTGCATTGCACGGTATGCAACATTCTTAAGTTCACTCGCTAGTTTGCATTCATCTTCAAACCAGTCCCTCCGATCTTTGCGACTACTGCCTAAGATGGTGTCAGCAGTACTAATGACAGTCATAACCTAACATCATGCAATGACGAGTCCTAACGCAAGACCAAAGGTTTTACTGGTATTTTCATTGCGTAAGGCAATCGTGTTGATTCGAACCTGGTTCGCGGTTGCAATGCTTCTATGCAAAGCCATTCGCGCTTGAAGAACCGTGCCAACAAGATAGTGGTCCGAGTCTAAGGCCAATGACACACACGGCGGTTCAATCGAAGCGTTTAACGCGTTGGTTTTTCTCGAGGGTGATACACACAGCGGTTTGCAGAAGCATTTACGCCATGCATTCATCAATGCATCCTAAAAATTTTAGCTCGATCAAATTGCGCAACTACGAATAAGTCGAAAAACGCTCGAAGAACCGAGTCGATGGGTCATTTCTCTCTTCTACCGACTCGGTTCCAAATCCGAGAGGCGACCCAAACCGCGGTGTGTGTCATCATAATGCTAAAGCAATGTACGACTATACCAACTCGGTTTTCCGCTCGGAAAATGCTTCAGTCAAACCGCCGTGTGTGTTATTGGCCTTAGCTGGCACCTAGATACATTCGTACCGTCATCAGGCGCGAGTAGTGGCGGCGATCTATCAACATGCGGTCTATTTGGTTACGGGTAATGTGCCCCTAATTGACTCCTGTAAATTTCGTTATGATCTGATAACTCTCCGAAAAGTTTTAACACTTTTACAAATTTTCCTTGCCAACTTTCAGGCACTTAGTACCCACATAGGGATTAAAATTTAGAAAATATTATTATATTCAAGCTAGAAACATAATTGAATTACACTTTCTGTCAAGTTTCCCAATATTTTGTTTCCAAAGAAATATAGGGGTCCCTGGAAATTCTCTAAAACAACCGTTGCCGATAAAGAGTTAACCATAATTAACTTTAAGTCAAAAACGCCTCACAATTCATATCCATAAACAATTTCTAAAAAAAATTCAGCATTATCGAAATATTGTTTTTTGGGCTAAATGATTTTTATGCTGATTTTCTTCGAAAACCAATAAAAAAAATGAACTAATAAATTATAAATAAATCAATAAATTTTTGTCTTATGAATCACGATCAAATAATATGGTTTTACTTTATTACATCAAACCAACTTAAACAATTTGGATCGGCCACAATTGCAGCCCAATACATAGGGTCTGAATGGCTAATTGTCCCCAGTAATATTAATTGACACCCTGCCGCCACTGAAACACTTTTGACACATTTTTATTGAAATAGTATAATAATGATACATGATGAAATAATAATGATAGGTCCTTAAGGGGGGAAATACATGTAAAATCGAAAAAAAATTGCTAATTTCAGATTGAATTAAAATATATATATTGTTCATTCAGAGAATGTTTAATATTAAATCCTTAAAATACATGTCTCACAGTAAATGAAAATCTTTTTTTAATAATTTTTCAACACAAAATGGCGGCGATGCGAGCGAATGAAAAAAACACATCAAAAACTGCCTCGTACAACTTAACGCCTTTTCCGGGGAACTTGCAACATTCAGAGAAAAAAAATATGCTAATGAAATATGTAATTCATAGGTGAACCAATAAAATTTATAAAAATATTTTAAATTTTTACATTAATTTTAGATTAATCATAAAAATCGATTATTTTAAAAAAAAATCACACTTTAAACATTAATAAACAAATTATTTTTCTGAAATTACAATAACATTTAGGTTCAACGAGGAGATAATACTCTTTTGTAGATGTGGTGTAAATTTGAGCCGGATCGATTCAATATTTTTTGAGATATCTTGTACGGCAATTGAAAAAGTACTACTTTGAGAAAATCGCGTTTAAAGTTTTAAAGCTCCACCGACCTGGGGAACGCCGCGCTGCCTTTAACTGACTATAACTCGAGAACTAATACGAATATCGCTTCAAAACTTTTCAAACATTTTGATGTAAGAAAAAAAATCGATTTTATTTTTAGCAGTTACATGTATTTTCCCCCTTAAAGATTTTTAGAGGCAAAAAAGAGGGTATTCTGTGGATCGATACCTCAAAAATTACTCATCCAGTGTGCATGTACAAAATTATCACAAATATTATAACTACCCAACTCACATTTAGGACATCAAACTGTTTGATTCAAAGGAACATATAACCTTTGTTTTGTTTAAAATTTGCTTTTAGAAGAGAAGAAATAAAATACTTTGACAATTCCTTAAAAAAAAAAACATAATTCAGTTGTGTTTCATAGCTTTATTTCCAATAATTTAAAACGAATATAAATAAAACCCTTTCATTCATTTATCCCATTCACGATTCCATTTATGCTATAAAACTGAAAATGACTTAAAAGTCAAATTAAATTGCTAATAATACGACCAGTTTTTCCCATTAAAACGCCCACGACTATCTCGTTCGTTTTTATCGAGAGCACCAGATATGACCGTCTGATTGCATCGTAGCTTTATGATGTCCCGTCGCCATCATCAACACCGCCATCACTACCATCGACATCACCATCATCGAGAGCAACATTGCTGCAGTTGATTTTAGAACTGAGACACTGAGACACACAGCAAATTCAAAGCCTGACGTTACATCTTCATGCACTCGATAATTAAACCCTTAATGGTACTTACTAGCTACTCCTCTGAGGAGTACTCAACGTCGCATACAGCTCCAATCCTGCACCCTTGCGAGATTGTTTCCAATCATGTCTTCATACTTCTGGATGGAACTTACTGCTGATGGTGCTGATGCTTCTGAGGAATGCACTACTGTGGCTATTACCATCAGTTGCCATAGTAGCTATTTCACTCCGTTGGAGACTTAATGTCTACAGAAAGATAATGTTTTTTAATTACATGTTTGCAAAAGAGCAGGCAAAAAAAACAGTACCAGTGGCTGGGATCTTGGTTTGTGCGGGATTTGTTGGGTTTGTATTAATCTCGGGAACATCATTTTCTGGGAAATCTGTTGGTTGTTTGCAAAGGAATTTGTTTCACAGTGGCTTTGAACGATTGCCTGCTTATTTTTCAATTAAAGTACATACATATGTGCAAACATATGTCCGTATCTGTAAACTAATGGCTAGGTATGTGAACGATCTAGTCAATGAATACATGATCGAGAAAAATTCATTCAAATTCTCATTTCAATTCGTGTGTCATTTTATAGAAACATGCCTGGCAAAATTCAACCTTTTTAATTAGTTCAATTATTTTCAATGTCGACCATTATCGTTTGAAAGAAACGAAACGAAAGAAAACGACATTCCGGGCCAATTAACACCCAACCGTCAATTGCATTAATTGGCTTGACCCCGACGTTGACCTGGGAAATGCAATCATTCGTAATAAATTACGTTCGATGAATAGGTTCGACCATCTTCCGTTTTAAAGTGAAGGCGTGGAAGCTTGTGCTTTGACCTTTATGCAGCCTAGTGCTAATGAATTCAGCAAGAAGATTGATTACAGTATATTCAACTTTAAAATTATATATAAATTTTCTAAATTTAGTTGCACTTCAAAGATATCTATTTCAATATTGCAGTGATGAATTTATAGCATGTGATGATACTCTAAATCTCTAAATACACTTGCAAATCAACATCAAAATCAGATTTTCTTTCAACATTCATGCATTTCACCCACTTTTCACTTTCCATTCGATTGACTTCCATCAAATACATACATACTTTCTATCCAACCGTAAATACTGTCCTCTATCGCAATGATTCCTAACGTTCTGACATTCCATTTTTTATCATATTCAATTCGGGTGACAACTGATTTGTCGGACAGTCTATATTGAGGACAACGATGATATTTTAGTTGTGAAAAACTATCGAAGCCTGAATTACCGGTTGACTGCAAAATGTTTTTTGGAACTGCTTGAAATTCTAATCCCGCTGTAGGAGGATTCGTGGATGAGCTTTCCAACCGTAAACAGGTCAGATCGTTGCTGGCTGCATGCGGTTGTCAGGATGGGAGACACTGAACGGAAATGGTCACATTTGTTTTTGGACGTTTGTTAATCCTGGGTATTAGACATGTGGGTACTTTTCTGTTTTTCCCCCCCCATTTTTGTTCACTTTTTGTTGTTGCAATGCTTCTAAAATTGATTAGAAAGTAGTAATTAACCAAAATTATGATGGAAAAACACGTTTAAAAAAAGAAAATTTTTTAATTTTTTTTTAATTAATTTTTTAATTTAAAAATTAATTAAATTAATTTAAATTTGGAATTAATGTCACATAACAGTGAGAATAAATTTTGGTACTTCTCTGTTTTTTTCCCTCCATTTTTTTTAATTTTTTTAATGAAAACTGCTCGAAATGGGTTAAAAAGTGTTACCCCACAAAAATTGAGATGGGAAAATGCATTTAAAAAAAAATTTTTTTTACCGATTTTAAATTTTTGGGTAAACTGGACTTGATGCCCCACACCTGGGAAATCCCGCCACCAGAGGGCGAAAAGGTGGTAGAAAGGTTGAAAAAATGAAGAAAAACAGACAAAATTATACAAAAAAATAAAAAAGAAGATAAAACAATTAAGAAAAAGAGAAAAAAGAAAGAAAAGAAGCCCCAAAAGCAAACGCACAACCACAAAAACACAAACATATTAGCCCGACATCTATCAGCGAGATTCATGCAACAGCTGTGTGGGGCATCAAGTCCAGTTTTACCAAAATAATTGTAAAATAAATTGTTAAATAATTGCTTAATTGTAAATTGCGTTGAAGCTTCGGAAAGGTAAGACGTCAAAAATAGATCAAAATTTATTCTCACTGTTATGTGACATTAATTTAAAATTTAAATTAATTTAATTAATTTTTAAATTAAAAAATTAATTAAAAAAGAATTAAAAAATTTTTTTTTTTTTAAACGTGTTTTTCCATCATAATTTTGGTTAATTACTACTTTCTAATCAATTTTAGAAGCATTGCAACAACCAACTGTGAAAAAAATGGGGGGGGGGGGGGGGGGGGGAAACAGAAAAGTACCGACATGTGTGATCATACTGGGAGCATGAGAGAATTTGATGTGCGTCATAGTGGAATCTAAGCTTTTGGATGATTTAAATGTGTATTTTGTTGTGAAATTGCTGTGATTTGTCAAAATATGAAAATAATTTCTGAAAATGATAATAAACTATTATTATTTGAGGACAGGTATGGCCAAAAATATAATTAGTTAATTGAAATTGAGAGTGATGTAGAATAATTTGAATTTTATTTTTAAGACAAGGTAAATTATGATAAAAGTCAGAATCTGAAGTAGATGCGTACCAATGAAATGAAATCATTACATATTCGGAATGGTAAAGAGTAGTAAGATGAATGGTGAAGAGTAGTAAAAGAATTTCGTAAACCAACATTAAAACAGTTAGTAGAATTTAGTGATGAATACCTCAAGAAAAATTTTTTGGATTTCGAAACTTTATTCGCTGGAACACTTATAGTAGCTAGATCAGCTTAATTAAACCACGATGTTGATTGTTCGAAGATAGGAATTCTTTTTTTTTTTTTTTAGAAGCAGAGGATACAGCAAAAAGCCACCGAACCACCGAAGAATACTGAATTTATGATGCCAAACAGCACGAAATTCCTCTGAAATTAAAAAAACAAAAAACAAAAAAAAAGATGTTTTTGAATGTAGGGGCTAAGGCTTTGTAGATATAGAGAATAAGAACGATAGATAGATGGGCGAATAGATTATTAAAATAAAATTAAATTGGAAAAATGGAACTTAAGTGAAGATTTTCGACGAGATTACGAGGCGATAGAAATGTTATTGTTACGTTTATGACACAGACTGCAAATTTCTGTAAGACAGATGGTTCTCATAGCTAAATTACTTTAATTTAAGTTTCTCAAAATACTTTACAAATATTTTTTTCTGGATTTTATAACATATTTTAATTTCGAATTATATTCTATTTTTAAATCATATTCTTAAAGATTCCGCGCATTTCAACATTTCAATCCATAGTCATCTCAAACTATTATGTTATTTGGTGCAGCAACAAATGCTATCTGCTACTATCTCAAAAGAAAAAAAACTCTAGCAGATTTCGAAACTCTAGGATTTCGTTTCAGATTTTATATGGCTGCAATGTTTACGAAATCAAGTTAACATTTTTCGGGACAAAATTGGATCAAATACCCAACCACCGCCCAGCCAAAAAATACCCAGTCAAAAATATATTAGACCTGCTCATTTTTCAAATCAACCTCTCCTGTGAATTATATTTGGATACCACGACTGCATCGAAAGTCATAGGAGTAGACACATTTTGTGGGCTCCTATACGAATTTAGGTTAAAAAAAAATTTAGGTTAAATCAAAAATTGTCACTTGAAAAAATTTTTCGGTAGCATCTCACTTTACTGCTGTAAAAGAGCCACACTGAAAAAACACATAGCGCCAGACGCCATAATTTATAAACTTCTGGCGCTATGTACATAGCCGATTTCGGGATTCTGATAAAATATAGCGCCACACGCCATAGTACATGGCGGAAAGTACATAGGAGCAGACGCCATGCTTATAGCCCTCCACGCCATGTTCTATAATCCGCCACTCCACGCCATCGCCATGTACTATAGCCGTTCACGCCATGTAATACTCACAAAAAGGTTTGTGAAACTTAAATAATAATGAGCGTGTAAATCTATGCTGCACGCGCTCTACGGCATCATTTAAATAGACGAGGTGGGGAGACCAGACCTGACAACAGTATTCAAGGATGCTACGCACAAATGACAAGAACAGATGGACGAAAGTAGTGATGTTAGTTAAACGAGAGGAAGACCTGAGGACGAAGCTGGACAAACGAGAGGCCTTGGCAGTTATGTATGCGATGTGTTTATCAAATTTAAGCTTAGAGTCGAAGAGCACACCAAGGTCCTTAAAATTGTCAACAGCCGCAAGAGACGATCCGAATAAGGAGTAGGAAAACATTGAACGAGACATTTTACAAGCATAAGACATTAGGTGACATTTAGATATGTTCAGTGTAAGAAAGTACCTTGAGCACCACTCACTCAGAGCACAAAGATAATGCTGCAGTTGGCGACAATCATCAACCGAATCAATCACTCTGAACATCTTAAAGTCATCAGCAAATAGAAGACAGGGAGAACGGATAGGAGATCGTTGATAAATACCAGGAAGAACAGAGGAGCCAGTATTGAGCCTTGAGGAATCCCAGAAAGAAGACAGGGGGGAGGGGGTACTGGTTGAATAAGTACGTAAATTCACCGATACAACACAGCTACGACCAGAAACATCGGATGAAAACCAGGACAAGAGAAGATCAGATACCCCATAACCTTGGAGTTTTGAAAGAAGGAGCTTGTTATCAACGGAGTCGAAAACCTTAGCAAAATCAGTGTATACCACATCAACTTGCTTCTGCTGGCCTAAGGCAGAAGTGACTAAGTTAGTGAAGGTTAAGATGTTAGAGGTGGAAGATTTACCTTTTACAAACCCATGCTGCTCAGGAGTAAGGAAAAGATGAAATATAACAAGTAGCCTATTGTAAAAAAACTCTTTCGAGTACTTTCCTAAAACAAGAAAGGAGTGAAATAGGACGATAATTGGTTGGAGCAGACTTCCAGTAAGAGGCAAAGGAGCCCGGGGAGAAACTAAGATTGAAGATAATAGACAAAGGAACAGATAGGGACGCCGAATTTTTCAAGGAGTGGACGCAAGATCAAAAGAGCTTGTGTTGGTTAGAACAAATAGAGGATTCGATTTTTTTGAAATAATCACGGATATTCGATTTGACGGCAGTTTTGGCGGCTGATCGAAGCTTTGAGAATTCGAGCTCCCAGTTATAGTGTTGTGTTACTCATACAAGATGCATGACAAATGTCCCATACACAGCTACCAAATGTCACATCACCTCAAGCTTCAAATTTGTACCACCTCATTTTTTTTTGTCACATTGAGATGAAGCGATTGCTTCTAAGCTTTGAAGCGATTGACTTGAAATACTTGAGGCGCACCGATTGTAGTACACGGAACAAAATGAGTTTATGAATACATCCGAGTTTAGTTTGAGTTTGATTTGTACCACCTCAATTTTTGTCACATTGAGGTGCTGCGGTTAATTTTGAAGCGATTGACTTGTGATACTTGTGGCACAGTGATTGCTGTACAGGGCGAAAATGTATGCATGCGAGTTTAGTTTTGAGTTTGATTTGCACGATACTTTAACGGAAAATTTGGTGGCAATTAACTACCATTTTTGGGAAATTGTTTAGTAGATTAGTTTCAGTACTGCTTTCCTTAGTGTAAACGTTCTATCTACATTTTTTTCATTTTTGAGTTAACGCCGGATTCAAAAACGACATACTCTATTACATCAATCTCCAAAATATGAAAATCCTACCTATTGTGAAAGTGTGTTAAAATCAATAATGAAAAATCTCCCATCTATAAAAAAAACGTAACCAGTACTTAGCATAAATGTTCTATCCTACCGTAGATAGAACACGGTGACGGCGGCGTAATGGTATGGGGCTGCATGGCTGCCAGCGGCGCTGGAAACTTATAGATAATTGAAGGAATGCAACATGACACTTCATTTGAAGTATGACATTGTACCACCTCAAATTTGAAAATGAGTAACTCATACAAATACATAGTAATATGATTGTCCGACCCAATATTACTCCCAGTGTCTCAAGGCCAACAAAACTTGCAAGTAAAAGAAAATACTCCCTGTCCATCCATTTGACTTATGTAACATTTTCTTTCGTATTCCATCCTGTGACCTGTCTTTTCAAGTCTTTAGCAGTTTCCAAATCGCATTGCTCCAAGTTTTCAGTTGCTTACCTTAGGATTATTAATTGAACAATTTGTCGTGATCGGGATTGTTCCTGGGTAGCGTTTGGTTGTTGCTTGCAAAGTGTAAATTCCCTCGTAGCGCTTTAAATCTATTGCCGGACATTACATCCGTAATGTGAGGGTACCTAGATTTCTTAGTCCAAAAACATAGTGTAACTAAAGATCACAACAATACTTATCATATTTGTTTACAAGTTGTTCTTTATACTAGTACTATTCTTTTGAAGAGAATCAATATTGGTTTGCTGGACAATATTGATCACGATTTCGTTATCAAAAAACTGAATTAAGTATGAAAACGTTGTCATCTTTTTTTGAAAATATTTTGAAAACACTTTAATATTTTGGAAGCGTTAAAATGATTTTCGTTTCTGTGCCTCAAATAGAGGACAATAAATAAAATAAATGAGAAATCAAGAAACATGTTAAAAATATCTTTTCAAAAAATTAAATGATCTATCCTGCCGTGCTTAGTATAAACCTTCCATCTACATTTTAGTAAGTTTCGAGATATTGATTGATTTGTGTCGGAGAGATATAGAGAGTGCATTTTTCAATATTGATTTTAACATACTTCCAGCAAAGATAAGTTTTTAAAATTTTGTAGAATGATGTAATAGAATATGCAATATCCGAATCCGGTGTTAACTCAAAAATGAGAAAAATGTCAGATAAGAGTATCGTATGAATTTGATTCTCATACTTCTCCATCGAAAATCGATTATATCTCGCGCTTGTCTAAAATTAGTCTTCTTATCGTATCCTTACCAATGAAAGAGTTATGTAACCCTATAGCATCGGCTACTCGTATATCTCAAATATCCCATTCAGTTTAGATTGTTTCATGCACGTTTTCGTTACTCAGTTATCACGTAAGCTTGCAATTTTCAAGATGTTTATCGATGCTGGTTTTAATTTCTCCCCCATCATGTAATTCGATCTTTAACCAAGTATCATCATTTCAAAGATTTTATTGTAGATACTTGAACAATATCATTTCAAAGTTCTTATAATCGAACACAGGAATATGATGTGAACAGATTTAATGTTTGCTGTTTTCATTAGTAGAGAAAACATAATTAAAGTCTACCTGTACACGTAATCTCGTCTCATTCGCGTCTTTTAAAAATTATTGGCAATATTGCTTTTTCAATATCTGTCTTCAAAACGATTACACAACACGAGCCACTAATGCAGTTCAGCAGAAATCTCTCTCTCTCTCTCTCCCTGTATATTTTTTTAATTACTTATCAAGATGGGTGGAATTTGTGCTCTTTGTCCGAAGAGTTTTAATGTTCGATGTTCCCTTCGACTCACCATAGAAACTCTAATTGAAAATCAATCGATTCCAATTGATTAAAACATGTATTGTTCCTTCGAAGATAGAAAACATCTGCGCTCCGAGTGCGGAGGATTTAGTCATCTGGGTGGGTAGTACTGGTACATAGTACTTTTGAGAATCAAAAGGATATTGTGACAGAATTTGTGGATATGATTGCGATTCTAGGTTAGTTAGTTCGAATCAATCAGGTTGTATTATTGTGTAAGTTACCTGTGTTGTGGGTGGAAGGCATTGTTTTGATTGAGTTATTACATCGTTTCCCCGATTCCATGTTCGTCGATAACGCTACTGCATCTAATCCACGTGAAAATATTTTTCTTCCTTCTTTTCTCAACATAATCATATCTTTTCTTGTAAAATTCCCCATGTTGCTTCATCTTCACTATCTCCCATTTCCACCAATCCTCTTGAAATCGAATCTTTACTCGAGTGTCTTGATGTCAATGTCGGTTGTTGTTCTGATGGTATTTCTAACATGTTGGCCAAATCACTATCATCGTCCTAATGTGTTCCTTTGTTTATTATATTTAACCTCAGCCTCTCCTCCGGCTCCTTCCCCGCCAGTTGGAAATCTGCCTATAATTCCCCCATCTACAAGTCTGGCGACCCAAGCTGTGCTTCCAATTTCCCTACTTTTTTTTGAAAAAAATCTTGAAAGAGTGGTTTACAACAGGCTGCTTCCTCTCCTCCATCCCTTCCTTGCTCCGGAACAGCATAGTTTTGTTAAGGATTGATCCCCCACCTCTTATCTTGTATTTTTTTACTAACTTGGTTGCTTCTGCTTTAGACCAACGGAAACAAGTGGATTTTGTATATACCGACTTCTCTAAAGCATTTGATTCTGTTAATCACAGAATTCTTCTTGCAAAGCTTCGAAGTTATTTAGTGTCTTGTCTTCTTTTGTCTTGGTTTTCATTCTATGTTTCTGGTCGTTCTTGCGCTGCACCTGTGCAATCCTCTACCTCTTGCCCTTTCTGTCCGCTTTCCGGTGTTCCTCAGGGCTCCATTCTCGGTCCATTTTTATTCCTTGTCTTTATTAATGATCTTCCTTCCTTTATTCGTTCACCCTGCCTCTTGTTTGCCGATGACTTGAAGATTTTCAAAGTAATTGAATGTACCAACGACGGCCTCCAACTCCAAAACTGTACTCTGTGCGACTGTAGCTCTCTAAAAATCACTTACTTCGAACATTTGCAAATGTCATCAAATGTCCTATACGTTTAAAATGTCACCCTTAATATATTCCTATACTCTATACGGATCTTCCATTACAGCCGTTGATAACTTTAAGGATCTTGGTGTGTACTTTGATCCAAAGCTCAAGTTCGACCTGCACATTGCCTATATAACCGCCAAGGCCTCTCGTCTGTCCGGTTTCATCCTTAGATGCTCTGTTCCTTGTACTAGCATCGTTACCTCTTTCCATCTGTTTTTTTTTTACTTGTTCGTAGCATCCTAGAGTATTGTTGTCAGGTGTGGTCTCTCCGTCATAAATATCTCAATGAGGTAGTGGAATACGTTCAGCGAGGGTTTACTCGCTCACTGTTGTTTAAATTCTTATAGTGATCGTCTTTCCTTATTCTAAATTCCTGCATTAGATTCCCGACGAGCGTCCCTTGACAAGTGCTTGCTTTTCAAGCTACTCCAATGCCCTATGCTCTCCGATCTTGGTTGTATGCTGTGTATACGTAACGTCAATCGATCAATTAATGTTTTCTCTTCCCTTTGTGCGATCTGAAGTTTATTTTTACTCTCCGCTAGATCTTCAGCTTGGTCCTTTTCCGCTAACATTTTCTCAATTTGAGTCGCAAATTAAAGATTTAATTCTTAAAGCTCCTTATAATGCTTGACTATTTTACCGTTTTTGCACTTTCTTCCATGTTAACTTGCGTATTACTTTAATTTGTTGAAGTTTCAAATATCTATGTACCTATAATTTTCAATTATTAGTTAATTTTTTTTTTCTTTTTAAAGTCATTTTTTTTGCTCTTTTTAGTATTTCTATTTTTGTAACTGGGCATGTAGCCTGTTAAAATAGATTTAAATAAATAAATAAATAAAACAGTAAGTGAGAAAGCAAATCTTTTAGTTTATGATTTGAGAATGATTATGCATTGATGGCAAATAATGTCCTTTGAATTCAGGAGGATTTAAGCCCGGTAGTTTTTGTTGAAATCGAACTGGTGAAATAATTAGAAAAGCTTTGTGCGCATGCCGCTAAATTTTTAGATAATCATCATCTTGTAAAGAAAGCTTACAAAAATGTCTCAATTTCGGAAAATCTGATAGTTTCGAAGGCGGTGGTCTTTTAAATCTTTCTACCCTTATAACTTCCATCGGAGTAATCGAATCGAAATGAAATTCACAGGATGCGTTGGTCTCAATGTGAAGCAGATTGAGTATATATGTTTTTGGCTCTGGTGGTAGCAGAGGGCTGCCATCACCAAGTATTTTGTATCAACAGATGCTACTATTAAATTTTCATATGCTAAATAATTGCCTTGATGATCTTGTTGTGAAAGAAAAAGATATAAAAGAAATTTCTTAAACACATAAACCAAATAAAATTTGAACCAAAATCTTCGGAATTCCTTTGCTTTTTTTTATGAAAATCAGACTCTCTATCGTTCAGACATAAGCGCATTTAATTCAACAGAAATTTTGAATTTGATTTCACACTTTCGATACTGCTCGTATCCATTTTCGAACTGATGACACACGGCTATAAACTGTTGGGAATGAAGTCTCAGCACACCCGAAGCTCCACGAAACCATCCCAATCAAAGTCTGATTCACAAAAAGTGGCCCACCTGAATCACCAATGCACGCACCCCGACCGCCTCTTTCAAGTCCAGCACAAATCATACGGTCCGTAACCTGAATAGGCAAACGACTGTAGGCGTTTTGACATTTTTTCTGATTTGTTTTCGGAACTTCAACCACTCGAAGATATTTGGAGACTTCAAACGGATAATCGAATGGACTTTCGATAGAACCCCATCCCGAGACCGCCAAGAAAGTTTCGTCAGCGACATCTGCACCCTGTTTAGGCAGCTTAATACTGCCAAAAGTGATACCGTTTGATGACCACGGCCGCAATTGAAGTAACGCGAAATCATAGTCCGTAGTGATTACATTAAAATTGGGATGGATGTAAATTTTACGGATTTTTATTACGACACCCCCGGAATCCAAATCGACAGTCCCTGCGCGAATTCGAAGATCTGAAGGTTTTAGATGATAGGTGCAATGTGCTGCTGTCAGAACCCAGTCCGAGCTGATAAACGATCCGCCGCAGAAATGTAACTTTTGGTATTGAAGTGAGACCTGCCATGGAATTTCACTGATATCCTGCACCGAATCGCCTCCGATTATTCGTCCAGTTGGTCGCAATTTAAATTGGGTTTGTTTGGGTTGCGAGTTGACCGCGTAAACTAAGACTGAAAGGACGACAGCGAGAAGATACCGTTGCATTTCCGCAATGTAAAACAGAGTGCGGAAAAAATATCTGAAAGCTTCTTTAAATATGCGATATAGTAGGGTAAATGAAGAAATTCGGACAATTTTAATGTGATGACAGTAACTCACGAAATAGTTATTCACAGTGACAGTGTGAGTGAAAAATATTCGATAATACTTCTGTAAAACAATGAATTGTTGAGAAGCACAGTGTTGATTTACGTTATTGTCTCACTTTAGAGTTTTTGAATTGTTTACGGGACAATTTCAATAACTTATTTCCACGACTGGAAGCAACTACTAACATTAGTAGTCTGCATTATGTAACACCAAAATAAAATATTATTTCATAGATGCCTTATAGAAGAAAGTAAATTATCGTGATTTATCACGCCACTTGACACAGAAACTTTTCAATAGTTACTGTTCTATTTCTTGGCTGAAAATATAAAAGAATGACTATGCAGATTTATGAGACCTAGTGAAATACCTTTGAGCTTGAGAGTGTGGAATGCCAATATGCTCTATTAGCCCAGTGAAATCCTACATAAAAAAGGCGAAATTTCGGAAAAATTAGGGGAAAGCTGAATTTTGGTGTGAACCTTGGTAATGGCGTGTTGAACAAAATGTCAAAAGTCCCCATCGATCCGAGCGCTGCGTCACTTTTTATACGGGGTCAAA
Source organism: Nemotelus nigrinus (assembly GCA_947369275.1). Taxonomy (NCBI): domain Eukaryota; kingdom Metazoa; phylum Arthropoda; class Insecta; order Diptera; family Stratiomyidae; genus Nemotelus; species Nemotelus nigrinus. The sequence continues at coordinate 27,974,639 of OX376375.1, read as the reverse complement.
GGTCACCAAAAGTGACCTTTCCTAAATATCTCAGTAACAGTCACGTCTTCAGAAAAACAATGTACGACGAATTTGCAGTTTGAAAAATTTCCAACAAAAAAGATTATATAACTTTTTCCCGTAACCATAACCGTTTTTGAGATATATTGATCTAAACATTTGTTACTAACAGCACCCTCATTCTCATCGGCATGTTGATATTATCCGATTTTGATTACGACTTGGCATGTTTGTGAGTTTGTTTTTCTATATTTAAGAGGCGCATAAAAAAAGCATGTATGCAAACTTATCTACCACACTCCAGGGTAGGTGGAAAAGTGTGCTCCGATAAGTTATCACCACCCCCCGCCCCCCTTTGTCATGTAACTTGCAGGGACATCTGCTCGCTACTCTCTTCTCGGAAATAAACTGTATTGCTGCATCATTGGGATGGGATTTTCCACAAAGAAGCAGAACAAGACAACAACATTGTAGGTGAAAATAGATTTTGTAACATATCATGGCCCTAGGAGTATGAAAAAGCAAGATTATATCATGATCTAATTCTGTAAACGCTGATTCTTGACATTATAGGAGCTCAATCCGCTGCAGATTATCCCCGAATAATCAGTTTTTTACTAATCCTGTGATCACTGCATAGCGCCAAAGGGGCATGACACGTCTCGAAACCAATTTGCACCTGAAATTATGTGACCTTGCCCTGATCGTTCATGGGATAAAACGGTATGGAAAAAAAACTAAAAAACCGGTTATTTCGGGATGGGTCGTTTGCGGGGGTGGGTAGGGTGTGGGTAGGGTTTGGGTGTAGGGCTAGTCTCATCATGTCCATAATAGGCAATTAACAGGATAAAAAGTGATCCTATCTTGTTTAACAGTGAGCAAAGAGTAGGCAACGAGCTCATTTCTGAAGATTTGGGATGGATGCTCAGGGATACCATTTTATGGCAAAGGGGGAGGGGGAAACTTTTCGGAGCACTCTTTTCTATCTACCCTGGAGTATGGTAGATAAGTTTATTTGCATGTTTTTTCCATGTGCCTCTTAAACATAGAAAACCAAACTCACAAACATGCCAAGTCGTAATCAAAATCGGATAATATTAACATGCCGTGAGAAAGAGGATGCTGTTAGTAACAAATGTTTAGATCAATATATCTCAAAAACGGTTATGGTTACGGGAAAAAGTTGTAAAATCTTTTTTGTTGGAAATTTTTCAAGCTACAAATTCGTCATACATTGTTTTTCTGGAGACGTGACCGTTACTGAGATATTTACGAAAGGTCACTTTTGGTGACCTTTGACCCCGTATAAAAAGTAATGCAGCACTCGGATCGATGGGGACTTTTGACGTTTTGTTCAACACGCCATTACCAAGGTTCACACCAAAATTCAGCTTTCCCCTAATTTTTCCGAAGCATCATGTTAGATTTCCCCGGACTATATGTAGTTACAAGCAGTCATAATAATATCATACACTCTGTTTATGAGGTTGTTACATGAAAATTGCGCTGCACATTGATTGAAGACTCGGTTGAACTTTCTACATCGTGTTAAATATAAATAATTAAATATATACTGTGTTAAAATACACCTTCAAGCTGCTATAATTCTAAAATTAGCGATCAACATCGGAATGAGATAATTAGCTGAATTTTCGTATACACCTTCGTTTTGCCGTTTTAAAAGTTTTCTTAAAAGTCTCAACAAATTTCGTATCTGCGTGGTAAGCTATTCAAGGTCACAGGAAATAAAAAAACAGTTTTTGTTTGTTTATTTATTTATGTATCTCTTGCGCTACAGATATAACTCCAACTACAACGTCAAGAAAGCAAAAAAATGAAACATAAAAAAGAAAAAGAAATGTCAAAAATAATTGAATAATTTGAAAACTAAAATTAGAGCTAAGGTAAATAGCAATTCGAGGTAACATTCTCAAGACATGCTTGAATTGTAAAAAAGATTGTGGAAGAGAACCAAGCTTTAGGGCATTGTGCGTTCTGGGTAGATGCAACAAAAGCCAATTGTACGTGCAAACGGAACAGAGAAAACCTCTGATGAACGACTTGGACGACTAGATTCGCGTCTGATTATCTAGGAACCAATACCTGACCGAAAAATGCCTTGACAAAGTTTGAAAAGAAAACACTCATCGAGGAACAATCTCCGTGATTCCAACGAAGACATACGAAGGATGAAAAGATGAGAGGAGTAAGGATAATAGAGGATATTGCATTCAAAAAGCTGCGAGCGAGTGAACCTGCGCTGAACAGATTGAATGGCGTCAGATAAATACTGAAAACGTAGACGTTCGCCAGGAAAATAGTACAGTGATTAGGACCTCCTCATCCTGCAACTGTTTTGGGTTCATCCATGTAAATGCTAGGGGCTCCTGTATCAATTTTCAGGGTCCATTCCTGCCCATCTACTACGGAGGTCACAGAGGTTAAGTGGGTGCAGATCAAGCAAGACGTTCAACGCAGATAAAAGAGTTGTGATGAAAACACCTGCAGTACAGAGAGTTGCCTCTCGCCGAACTCAGCTCGCCACGTCAATAAAGGTGATTATAACCACTAAGCAGTCTTATAGATCCAGTGTGCCAGAGCTTCTTGCTGGCATAAATTCTATTGCCTGGTTTTTTTCCCTCTGGATTGTACAGAATAAAACCCAAGTACATACTTAGTGTTTGACTTGAGATTTAACTTTGCGCCGCTGCTGATTGGTCAAATCAGGAACCCAGAAATCTTGCAGTTTCTTTTCAAGAGTCTAAGATCGGTTTTTTGCGGAGTTGATACCAAACCCTACGATGTGGCCCACCTACTAACCAGCTCCAGAGCATACTCAATGAGTTGGCTAAGGCTATGTCGGGAACCTACCCGAGACTATGATCGCAATGTTATCGGCATAGGCCACATCCGTATATCCCTTGCTCTCCAATTTCTTTAAAATTATATGTGTCACTAGGTTCCACAAAAATAGATGACAGACTCCAATTAAAAACAGACAGAGTTAGTCTGCAATTAAAAGGGGGATTGCCATTTCCACTTTTTACGATAAAATATTTAACGCCGTTGAAAGATATTTACCTAAGATTAAAAAAAAGAAAAAAATTTCTGAACCATGGCTTGATAGGGAACTTAGGCATTTGCGAAATCGTAGGAACAAACTTTGTAAGCGAATAAAGGAAAATATTGATGTTAATCCTACTATTCAGGAAGCTTATAATGAAGTAGCTAAAGAATTTTTGACAAAGTCTCGCGATGCTTATGGCAATTATATTAAGAAAACCGGTGAAAGTATAATCCACGACCCTAGAAAATTCTTCACTGAAAGAAAAACTCTTGGTTGATTCAACTATTTTTAATAGTATTGCAACGATTCATTCAAAATCGTTAAACGAACTACGGAAAATAGTTATTTTTACTATGTTAATATAGTTAATTTAACAATATAAAAGTAGTTGGCTCTGGCTATACAAAAAATATCGCAACGTTCATGAAATCAACTGTTTTAATTGTTTCATAACCACGAAAATTAGTTGATAAATAGAAAATATTCATCAATTCACTCAAAACTTCAACGTTTCGAATTATCAACAGTTTTTATGGTACTTAAACTACTTTGCAATAGTTGATTTCAACAAACGTAATTCAGTGAGCAAAGTCTTTGGAATTATTCTACGCAAAGTAGAATAGTTTCAACATTTGGACGTTTTTCATGCTCCGAATGAAATTGTTTATCAACCACGCGTTATGGTGCATAAAAGTAATCAACCATTTTCTTATGGTTGTTTTAACTATAGCCCTAGTTGATGGCAAAACTAAGGAAAACTGATGATTTTTCATACTCCTCATACTCATACTCCTATTCTATCATAGAAGTTTCATATGATACATGGCAAAATTGTGTTCGGTTTGCTGTTCGATATAATTCATATTCATGTTATGCTGTGAAGCCTTTATATTACGTTGCATGACGCTATTTTGTTCAGAATACAGCGTTTTCCGCTGTGGCAAAACAGTGGGCTGCGGCAGAGCGCAGTCAAAATATTAGAATGCACTGTTTTGTATGGTAACGCGCACAATGGCTGCGGCCGAATTTGCGGCAGCGGCCGAATTTGCGGCAGCGGCAGAATTTGCCAAATTTCTAATTTTGCCGCACCGCTAGCGGTGATACCTACCATAGGTTGGCATCACCACTAGGTTGAAGTAAATCTGATTGAATTAGGTTGAATGGTCTGGCCAACCTAATCCTCGTACAACAGGATTTAGCAATACAAAAGAAAAAAAAATGAATTTGGTTGGTGCCTTGATTGCATTGACAGCGACATTGTCGCTGCATTGTGATACACCAAATTCAACTGCGGCATTCACGCCTCCCCTGCCTATATTTCGTACTATGTATATGGTTGGAATACCATTGTTTGTGGTTGCTTACTTTTTTTGCACCACGGACGTTGTTTATCAACCACGCGTCATGGTGCATAAAAGTAATCAACTATTTTTTTATGGTTGTTTTAACTATAGCTCGTAGTTGACGCAAAAACAACTAAGGAAAATTGTTGATTTTACCAAGATTTTTCTTTCAGTGTTTGATTTTGTAAATATGAGGCGGAAAATCACTGGTTATCCATTGTCAATGTCCTATATTAATATCACCTCTGCTTCTCCTAAAGACAACTCAATTAGTTATTTATTTATGTGTTATTTATTTGTACTTTACACTTTTTGTTAACTGTTAGTGTTGTATTCATTTGTAGTTTTTTTTAAATAGTTTGATATTTCATATTTATATGTATTTCATATTCATATTTACATGTATTGAATTTATGACTTGTTTGGCTAATAAATAAAATTAAATGAATAAAATAAAATAAAATATGTAAATAAAAAATAATTAATTAATTATCTTCCACTTTAATCATTTTATTAGTTCATATTCCTATACAATATTCTAAACTTCTATTGTTTTTTTAAATCAAAATTTTCACTTATTTATATATCCACCACAAATTTCATTTTCGTCACTTTTGTAACCTGGCTTCATGTAATTCGCTGCAAATTTTTCTCTCGCGTTCCCAACTATTTCTCGTCATCATTCTGCTCTCAGCTGACGCAATCCAACCGTCTATCGACTCCAGTCGTCCGCGAAGACGATTGATAAATAAAATTCAATTGCAAGATCCATCTGCTTAGATGGACAAATAAATGAATGCAGGAGAAATTGTTGGTAAACATATACGAAGAACGCAAGACAGAGCCAATAATCTTAGAGTCCCTGGACGTCATATTGATGACATGAACATCAAATTTTAATTTAGAATCAAACGCCACGCCCAAGTTTCTTAAAATGCTGAACAACTGACAGGGAAATACCAGACAAAGAATAAGGCAACACATGTGGAGTATTTTTATATGAGCAAAAAATCTGGTGACACTTCAAAAGGTTTAGTGGTAAGAAGTTGTTTTGACACCAGAGATTAAGAGCAAACAAGTCAGCTTGCAATTGGTGAAAATCGTTCGCAGACTTGATTGCTCTGTATAATTTTAAGTCATTCGCATATAAAAGACAGGAAGAGTTGATAGCAGAAGGAAGGTCATTGACAAACAGGATAAAAAGTAAGGTACCTAGAATAGAACCTTGAGGAACTCCGGATGTGGGAAATATAGGAAAGGAAATGGAACCATTTAAAGTGACTCTACAAGGACGAATATGAAGATAGGAGGAAAACCATGAGAGGAGGGGACCAAAAACACAGAAACCATTGAGTTCAAGTAGCAACAGGTTATGGTTCACAGAATCGAAAGCCCTCGAAAAGTCTGTGTAAATTACATCAACTTGACGTTGACAATCGAAGGCACAGGTGAAAAAATAGTGAACTCCATAAAGTTGGTCAATGTAGAGCAACCCTTGATGAAACCATGCTGCTCAAGAGCCAGTAAAGGCTGTAGAGACGGATAAATTCTATTGTAGATAAAGCGTTCAAGGATTTTACTGAAACAGCTGAAGAGGGATAAAGGACGATAATTGGAAGCAACGGAAGGATCACCACATTTGAAGATCGGGCAAATATTGACGGATTTCCATACAAAAGGGAATACACCAGATGCAGGGCTAATGTTGAAAAGGATAGCTAACGGAACGAAGAGCAATGATGATAGGGATTCGTCAAGAAAATTAGAAATATCATCAGGGTCGGAACTAGCAATAAAATTTAAAGTATGCATAAGGATTTCAGCTTCCAAAGGATTGGTCCGAAGCATATATAATTTAGGAGAGGTAGGGGAGACAGTGGGAGCTATCGAGGTATTCAGTGGGTTTTTTTTAAAGAGGAGGAAAAAAAGGCAGTAATTAAATCACAAATAGCCTAAGGAGTGGAAGCAGTAACATCATCAAGATACATAGAATCAGGAACTGAGGAATTGGATTTGAGGGAACGGATATAGGACCAAAAGGATTTAGATTGATTAGAACAGATTGAAGCCCCGATGTTCAAAAAGCATTGTCTGCTTGAGCACTTTTTTAGCATCAGAACGCAAACTACGGAATTCATGAAGGTCAGTGGGTGAACCCGTCTTCTTCAGCTTTTCACAAGCTTATCCCTAGGCTTTAAGAGCATCAGAGACTTCCAATGTGAATCAAGGTACATCATTAGGTTAGAGAGGACGTTTAATGAGAGCAAAACGAAAGATAAGGTTAGAAACGAAAGAGTAGAACTCGGACAATACACAATTAACATCCAATCCTTTGAAAAATGAAAACCAATTGATAAGACTGATATCAGGGGACATTTTCTGGTAATCAGCTTTAACCCTTTGCCGTCGTATGTCTACTCTCAGCCACCAAAGCTTTTTACCGTTGCGGTCTTATATCTGCTCTCAGCCACCACATTAAGTATAACTATCTGAGAATACACCCTTCAAATTTCAAGTCGATCCGAAAAAAATTGACCGAGATATGAGCGTTGAAAGAGAAGAAACCGTTACTCTGCCGCGCTCGACCCTCTCTCCGGTTTCTATTTATTGTTGCGGCCGAGAGAACTCGGGAAGGCAGAATGCTGAGAAGGTAACAGCAAATTGCATTTTTGGAAGCGGCATCGTCGGCGGAAGAGCTATTATATGGAAAATAAAAAAAATTGTTTCCTCCGTGTAAACTGAAATTGAAACTTTAAACGCGCTTTTCTCGAAATAACATTTTTGAAATCGGTGACCAAAATTACTCGAAAACTACGGAATCGATCTTTCTGAAACTTGGCAGGCTTATTCAATACATAAAAATGTAGTGTTTGATCGTTCGATTTGTTTTTTTGATAAAAAATAGCCGTTTTATAGCCAAAAGACAACCGTTTTTTTAAGTGAGAATCGAACCATTAACTTTGACAGTCCGCCATTTTGTGAAAAATGAATATTGTTTTAAATCCTTCGATCAAACACTAATTTATACTGTTATTTAACTATATCCAATTTTTATTTCGGACGATCCAGTTCGACACAATGTTGGTCACCGCAAAAAAGGAAAATTAAAATATCATTATTTTTACGCCCATTTGTAATTTAATAATGTAAAATTTTTCAATAAAAAAATTACTGAAAGGTGTTCAATGTATGTATTTTAAGATAATATAATAGTCGTTTAAAAAGTTTCGTAGTTTTCTTAAAAAAATTCATGAAAATGACCTATGTTTTTGCGCTACAAGTGGGGGTTACCCCTTAAGAAACCGTACTAATCTTGTACATATTATGTATCACTTCTCTTTCAACGGAAATTAAATCCGACCAGTACGACGCCCATGACCAAATTTAAGACGTCCGAAAAGTGTTAAAGAAGTTGTAACGCTGAAAAGAAGGACATTTATTCCTTACCAAGAAGTTGAGCTCCTCATCGAGGAGGCTAATGAGAATCGGGTTGCAAATATGCAAAAGGAGCAGGAGAGAGAAAGGGAATCCAAGGGAACGCTAGAAAGTACTAAATCGATGATTCTGTTATTGGTGTTACGAAGGTAGTTAATTTGAGAACAAGAACAAAGTGAAAGAAAAAGTCGCAACAGAGAGATGATTGTAGGATAGTAAACTGAGGTTATTGGAGTCTCACTTCACAGTGAGCATGTTGAAGTTGCCTTAAATTAGGAGGGGAGTTGAAAGAAATCGAGAGAGGATGAAACTAGAAAGCTCAGCGTAAAAACTTTCGTATGCAGTGAGAGACAAATTAAAAATTATTAGTTGTTCGCGATTATTATTATTAGCAATTATTAGTTGTTCGCGATTATCTCCGTTTCTATTGCTCCAATGATGTTAGCATTTCTTATAAAAATTGTAGAGCATAAATACTACCTTGAATTTTGAATTATTTGTATTTTTTATCAGTTAATACATTGTATTTAATAACACTTTACATATTTTTAATATATTCATTTAATAAAACTTACCTACTTTGCGTAATTAAAAACTCATTAAATGAAATACTTTTTATGTATCTTAATTTATTGAAAGTAGATTTTAAGTAGTTTAAAAAACTATTTAACTTACGACGCAGACACAAAACTTTATCAGACTTTTGAGACAACTTTTAGAACGCCAAAATAAAGGTATATACGAAAATTCAGCTTATTATCTCTCATTGTGAGGCTGGCCTCTTTTTTATGCTAAAGCGACTGAACTATAAAAAACGAGTCAACTTAACCAAAGTCAAGCAGGTAACAGTTACATCTCTTTGTTCTTGCAGTCCAGCTGAAATGAACCTTGAAAAAATTTGATTTGCAGTTGATAACATTTAAGGACTTGCCGTAAGGTTTTTGAAAACTTTTTTCCACTCAGCGTAAAAAAAATTTCTAAATCTGTGCCCACCAAAATGTAGTATATGTCTGTACTGAAGGAAATATCATATCAAAAACTACTACATGAAAAAATTACTAAGAAAAGTATTTAGACATCAAAATCGATTCACATAAAATTATCTTTTTGCTCATTCCACGAAACGGACATAAACGTCCTGCATCTTGAACCATTCTCTTTTTTACTTGCACATCGGCAACCTTCAATCTACGTACATCCACGAGTAGTTGGGTATTTAAGATCAAAATTCCCAAACCAGGCCGGTCCATTTTAAATCCTGATAGCGCAAAGTAAATTTCAGCAAAAATCGAAGCTCATTACGCGAAATTTGTTGCTGTTGTGTGGGCTGTACAACGACAAATAACTGCCGGGTAAAGAGGATAATTTTCAGGGCAGCCTGGGACTTTTACTGCCACTGAAGCATCTATATCTCGAACGAACAATGTCGGTATCGAGCGCCATGTAAAATTCAAACAAAAATGAATTGAGAAAATACGATGGTGACCGTAGAATCTGTTGGGAGATTCAATTGGCCCCGGAGCAAGGTTTCGATGCGGAATCGAAATTTATGGAAAAAATTGTGAACGTGGAGTAGAGTTGGCATGTGCCGAGCAATTTTTTCTTGGAAAAAGATCGATCAGAGTTCGGAATTGATGGTGTTTCCCTCATTTTCCATAAAATATACTTTGAAAAGCAGGTATACATAAAACAAATTTTTTTGTGCCTGCAAAAAAATTCTGCGTACAACTATGATGCGAACTTTTTCCCACGTTGGGCGCACTAATTAAAAACAACTTTTTTTGACTAATAATTGATTCCAGAAATGTAAAATTCCATAAAACAAACAATCGAAACGAAAGTACAATATTTTCTTTCGGAAACACCAATAGTGCTCCATTCAGTTGCGATTCATAGCGCATTTCTTCATTGGATTTCGGTCAGGCATTATGCAAATTAGTGTCCTTGTTATTACTGCTCTCTACGACACTTCAATGAAAATCGTTCCGAGAACAAAAGTTTTGAGCTGGTTTTTCCTACAGTCAACTGTCGTTGAAAATTCGCTTCATTTTTCATCCGGTATTCGGTGAAAGTCAACTTGAGTACAGAAAAAATTTCAATTTTTCTTTGTTCTTCGTGGTTCTTGTTTTGTCGTCCTTCTACACTGTTTATGATAGAGACACGAAAACAATAAGCTTAGAAGATACAAAAATCGAACATGGAAGTCTTCACAAAATGAAAATCTTCTCAATCTAATATTTCAGATTTTCAGGTTCAATTCATCGGATTTCGCTCAGGGATTTATCTTTAGTTGGCGGATTGTGGATTTTTTGTTGTTTGAATTTTTCAGTTGTTAGCACTCGGTACAGTATTTCGTGCAGGAAATATTCATGATTTTTTCTAAAAAGTATTTACGGTTATTCGAAAGCTCAGTAATTTTAGACATTTTTCGTGTGAACCTTTCGGCTTCCAATGCCCGAAGGCTGAATATATTTGTTTGAATAAAAAACGGTGTACCCAAGATTGAGTGACTGTTTCTGCTTCCAAGAAACACAAATATGTAAGAAAAAGGTTTTTTTTTTGAAAACAAAAAATCAAAAACCCTCGACCTTTTTTTATCAAAGGAGACAATTTTGAAAGGTTTTAACAATTTAACTGCTAATCGAAATTTATGTTAAAATAGAATGGTTGCAGGATCTCTTTAAGATAATTAACTAGTTTGTTTTTGTTTATTTGATTTTCTGCTAGATGAGAGCATGCAAACGCTATCCTTTTTTTTAAAGAATATTTTCAACCGTTCAAGTACAGACTTTAAATTTCTACCATTTCGTTGCTGTCACAACAAGATTAACTAACATAATTTCAAACAAACACTCACCGACCCAACGTCGTCGTCCTCGTCGTCATGAATCGAGTGTTGATGGGCGATTTCTTGCGCTCGACAAAATTTTCAACGGAAAATTAAGGTCCCTTCATTCGAACGAACAACAAAGCACAAGTTGAAATTCTCCGCTCACTGTGCTGAGAAACTAAGGACATTTCTTCGAAATCCGCAAAATATCGACATGATATTGACTCTCTGCGTTCAAGACGCCTTGAAAAGACTCGGAAAGTTAAACTTCTTTTGTCTATATTCTTGAAGCGGATTTCATCGACCATACTTTCAGTCTTTCAGTGTTTGTTTGCCAGGATTAATTTATGGCGATGTCATTTCAGTTAAGTACGTTCATTAATTTGGATGAAATCTGGATCCGAAATGAAGGTATTTAGTTGTTAGACAAAGTTGAAGGATTATGTAAGGAAACTTTTAAATTATCATGAAAATTGAGATAATTGAGAATGAAAAGATTTGCTCGTAAATGAGATAGAAGATAAGAATTGCCAATTTTATTTTCTTTTGCATATTGCCTTCTGTTTGCTAATTGACTGGGATTTCAAGGATGTATTCTTCAAGAGCTGACAAATTTATTATTAAGGATAAAAAATTATGCGAGGGTACTGTTTTGAGCACTTAGCCAAAACGGAATAACTCATGTACTTTTTTTCCATAGAAATAGACAGTAAGCATTGGTAATCTATTTCAAAATGGCTTAAGAATAATCTTCAACTTCTAAACCTCTATATGATAGCCTGTTTTTCATATCAGAGATCATGGCTTCATAAATAGTCTCCCGAGAAGGCACACTTAAGAACACAGCGCCCATTTTGATACCGCATTGTGTAGAGCGCAAACCCTTATTAAGTGTCCTTGAAAGTTTGAGTCCTTGATTATCTGGGTGATCCCTTTCAGGTCCAGCGAAGCCACTTCGGTTAGGAGGGTAAAGAAGTATGTGCCAAAAGACCTCATCCTTCTTCCAGTAGGGACCGGGAATTCACACAGGAGATGAAGAACTGTTTCCTCTTATTTCTCGCATCTATAACTCTGGGAGAAGTTGCAAGGTACACCTAGACGTGCTGAATGCCTTTCAAAAAGACAGTGTCCAGTTAAAACAGTCATCGCTGCGTGGAGATACCCTTCTCGCAAACAGAGAATTTCTCTAGTTGTACAATTGTCTAGCGATTTCACAGGAAGGTTCTTTCACTCAGCACTTGACAGCATCCTTTCAGTATTTTTGGCTGATGGTCAGTGAAGCAATCGAAATACCAATCGGGGAATTGCAGAGCACTTCCGGCCAAAGCTTGTCAGCCTTTGCAAGTTTATCCACTTCACAGTTCCGCTTAGTGTCCTTAGGTCCTGGCACTCAAAACAGTTGTTTTATCTCGACATCTCGCTAAGAGACGTACGGTATTCAACTAATAGGTTTTAAGAAGTGTAAACTCCAGCATGGAGGCTGTATACCAATTATATAAGTCATTGTGAACGATAATAATCAGAAATAATATATAATAATACTGTACCCGTACTGTAACCGTAGTAGTACTATACTAAAAAGGGGACTGTACATTGGGTAGTACTAATAAGAGAATTGTCAAATAAACGTGCTACAGAATTCAACATGGCACAGCTGGTCGACTTTTTCGTATACCAAAGTGAAATTGCGAAAAACGGAAGTGAGAAGTAAACGGAAAATATAAAATATAGCCAGGAAAGTGAAATTCACGAAAGCTGAAGGGATACAAACTATAAAGTGCCGAACAAAGTCGGAAAATTAAGCGAAATGGATTGCATAAAACACGCATGCCTAGTACAGACTGGCAACATCAGCGAAGAGTGACGAAATTTTGAACAGTTGTACGGAATTTATGCCACAGCGGCGCAAATTGATTAGGAAGAGGAAAAGGAGCAAAGGCAGTGCAATTATTCAATAATTCAGAAATCGTTGCAGCCGAAAAGATTAATATAGAAATCGGAAAGCAAAGTTCTAGGAATTCTGCAAACCACGAAACAATAAAATATATGAATATTAAAAATTCTATACCAAAAAACAAGCAGGAGTTGAATCATTTGGCCACTATATCACAGAGTTATCACAAAAAGTAAAAATATGCGAATTCGTTAATGAAAAGCAGATGCTACGAAACAGGATTGTGCTGGAAATAGCGGACCATAACTTGCAGGCCCAATTAATTAAATCTGATAATCTTGAAATGCAGAAAGCTGTTAAGACAGGCCGAATTGCGGAAATCACCAATAACACTGATCAACAGTGGTCATGCCACACGAACTCTGATGGGTGATCGTGTTTCGACTACTTACCCTCATTACGAAAACGCACTTATTTTTTTTCAATCACCCTCTGTTTTCTTGTGATGAGGTCAAGCTCATTTTCGGTATTTTAGCGATAAACGCATATAGACGACCGTAAAAAAAGGAGCGCAATATATTTGTTTTCGCTACTTTCGCTATTAATTAAACAATTGCTTGGTGTTAATTAACTTCTGTGCTTGCGCGAATATATCGAGAAAGTTTATTAACGATCTTACCTCTTTTTGTTACATTTGTGGTTCACTGACTTTCGAAAAACGAGGCAAAATTTTTCTGATCTAATTTTGAAGTGTTACCGTGAGTATTTTAATTTTGGAGTGGTTCATCAAGGCAGATCTTGGGCCCCACATATTTGTTGCATAACAAGTGTAAAAAATTTAACTGATTGAAAGAAAAGATTACGCCTTATGCCGTTTGCTATTCCCTTAATATGGGCTGGGCCTATAGACTCCAATAAAACTCCATAAGACACCAATACAACTCAATAAGACTCCAATAAAAGGCATAAATCCAAAGAGAAAAGACACAGTTCAATACCCTAATTTATATTCAGCAATAAGACCTGTTCCTCATGATGACAATTTACCTATACTAGTTCCATCTATATCGTTTAAGGTTGACAATTCACAACCCTCCACTTCAAGCCAATTGAACAAGTGATGCTAAAATCAAAGATGGCATTTTCGTAGGACCTCAAATCAAGGAATTCATAAAAGATCCGAAATTCGTCGCTTAAAATTCAATTTCGAAAATCACATTCGGATTTTTCCCCTGCGAATTTGGGGACTGTAAGTGATGAGCCTGGACAAAAGTTCCACCAAAACATTTCAAAGATGGAGAAGCGTTATCAGGGTAGATAGAGTCCAATGATATTGGCTGACTACTGCTGGACGATCAAAAGATACCAACCGCAAGCCAAATATTCCAGAAAATCATAAACCTTTAACCTACAAAACACATTATTCACATGTTTCTGGAGAAATATTTACTATTTTCTTTATAATTAATTTTTCTTAACCAAATAAAATTCATACGTGGTAAAAAAAATAACTGCGTATTTTTATTCACAACACCTAATACATAAAAAAAAACACTAAAAAAGTTAGTGTGATTAAATTTTGTTAACCAGTGTAATCAAACTAGGATCGTACAGAAAGAAAATAAATGTTAAATTGAAATGTTAGCACTGATAAAAGTAGCTTTGTAAAACAATATTTTAAAAAGAATTCGTATAGGTACAAATTAAAACATGGAAATATGTATGTATATCTGTAACCAAAAGAAACTGGAAAATGTGACAGAAATGTTTTAAAGGCGAGAGAGCTAATCATTATGCTAAGGTATCACAGAGTTGAAGACATTAATGCACTAAAACATCCGAAGGACAGAAAAGTACTAGGGAAAATTTACTTTGTTCCCTTCATCCCAAATTTGGTGGAGATGAACGCATCGCTAATAACAATTTCGAGAAAAAATATTGAATTTAGCTAGACACAAAGAAAATCATAATAAAATAAATGAGATGAAAATACAAATATTCACTCCGAATATATGATTATATAAGAGCCAATTGACCGCTTCAAGAATTGCCAACACCTTCGCTTGAAAGGCATTGCAGTTATCTGACAAACAGAAGGAAAGTTTCAAGTTCAGGTCAGTGGAAAATATACCAAAATCCGGACAATTTTCAAATTGAATTTCCCGCTACATTGTGTTTGTGCCAGAGGTCGCCGTTGGCGTATGAGTGGTAAGCCGACATAAGTAAAAGGAGTTTACCTCGAAATTGTCAGTCTGGCAAAAATGAGTCAGGAGTATAACCGAAGAGCCGCGATAATCGAAAGTTTTCGCGCTGAACGGTCAGCACGGGAGATTATTCAGTTTTTCCGATATCCGAAATCAACTGTATATGAGGTTGTTACTAAGTGCAAAGCTCAAGAACAGTTAAGTTAAGGTTCAAGTACACCGGCAAGAACGAAATTTCCGGCCAGTGCCCATGTCTTGCTTGTGTGTCGTGTCTAGTGAGGGGTATGCAATGCCACCACATTTCTTCCAAAAAGGAGAAACTTTGACGAAAAAAGTATATTTGAGAGTTTTGAAAAATGTAGTGAGGCCATGGATAGAAGATGTTGCGTCTGCACGACGGGGCTCCAGCTCACACGAGCCATTTGGTCCAAAACTGGCTCTCGGACAATTTTGACATGTTCTGGTCTAAGGAATTTTGGCCTCCGAATAGTCCAGATTTAAATCCCTTGGACTATTACGTATGGAGCGTGATTGAAAGGGTAACCAACAAGTCTCGACACCCAAATGTGACATCATTAATGACCGCCATTGAGGCAGGGTTCGCCAATATTGACAAGGCAGAAAGGCAGTGGGCGTGCGAGCGCTTCAGACCACGAAAGGAAGCCGTGATTGGAGCTGATGGAGGCTACGTTGAATAATTACAATATCAATAGATGCACGGAATATCATATAAGACGTTTTTGTACTTAAACTTCACTTTTCAATAAATAACACGATTTGAAGGATATTCATTGATTTGTCCGGATTTTGATGACGCACCCTGTATACCACACCCCATTCTGTCGTTCATCGGAGCGATCGGTATATATTTCCACCGGCATCTTTTCCCAGATATAGCCCCCTCACCTACTTCTCGACTTCCAATCGCATGGGACAGAGATGATTTGGTAACAGTATAATGGATGTCCGGTGAATCAAGCATGTCCTGCACCAATATTTTAGCATGGCCCAGGAATGTCCTTATCCAGGGGTCCCCAACAATGTAGACTTATCGCAGTGCACCTCACAAGTTGCGAGTAAAGCAAATCGGCAGGAAACCAATAAAGCAGCACCAAGAATGCTTTCGTTAGAGATAGAACGGAGTGTCCTCTTTATTAATAAGGCTGCTAACCTACGTACCTTCTCTATAATTTTCTGATTTGCAGCATTAAGTATGGCTGTCCACCAGACTACTGCTCCGTACAGCAGACTTGGTCCCACTATACTAGTGTAAATCCAGAAAACAATACGAGGCTGCAACCCCCAAGTTGCTCATATAGCCCTTTTACAGCTGTAAAGAGCACCCGGTGCTTTGCGAGCCCTTTTATTTATATTTTCCTTCCATCGAAGCTTGGAGTCCAAAATGAGTCCCAGATATTTGGCTTTGTTTATGAGGCATATAGAAGTTCCATTGAGCTTCGGTAGATTGAAAAATGGAATCACAATAAGTCTAGTAACATAGGATAAACAGATATCTGAGTGCAATGAATTACATTGATTAGAGTTCTTAAGGATCTTTCCAAACAAGCACTCAAAAAAAACCTCGTTTTAAGCTCGTTTTTTCCAACAAATAAAAAATTATGTTGTGCTCATAAATTAGTCAAGAATATTATATTTTCGATCAATCAACTGTTATAGTTTCTTTAGCAATATTTAACATCTTTTAAAAACATCTAAGTTTGCACTTAAAATTCAAACAAGCAAAGTTTTTCTTCGAACATCCCATTATGCTTAATCACATGTTTTGTTCTTATTCACTTGAAAATATTCTGACATACTCGTATTGTATTCACATTGATGAAGAGACACGAAAACAATAATTGAATTCATGCACGTGACTTGCTCAGAAGAAAAACTCACCTTTTCCAGCACATGCTCGTTCCGTTTGTTTGCTCCATTTGTTGACTACCGTCAACCAAGAAATACTGCAACCATCCACATACATCTCTAAGGACCATTTCACTGGTAGCACAATGCCTACAAATGTGCGAAAAATCCTTGAGGCCAGAAGTTGTCCTGGGACGCGCTCAAGTGTTTTATGGTTAAAGCGAGAAAAAAATAAACACTGCACAAAAAAAACCACCAACAAAAACAAATGTAAGCAATGAGTATTCGCTGTATCTATCTGTATCTACATATTGTGATATGCATATGTATCTGTATCTATAGATTGAGGATACATGCTGATAAAAAATGTTCGAAGGAAGAAAACATTTGCCATTCATCATGAATAAATTGTTTGATGCTGTCTTGAAGCAGTCGATGCTTACGGTGAGATTTCCAGGATAGTTTGCAATCTGTGGAGATACAGGGTGCTTTCATGATGATTTCAGAGTGTCGAATTTCACTTTGAATTGTTTATTCGGCCATTTATCATTTCAGACCAATATTCAGGGAGTATAGAACTGATTGCTTTCACTGGAACCATACGGAGAGTTCAATTTCATTTAACATAAACTTTGTTTGAAGTCATGTGCAAAGATTGTACGTGTTGTCCTATGAAGTAGAACCTAGTTAATAGAACCTAGTTCTTCAACATAATCACATTTTCTCGAGTAGGAAAACGAATTGAGAAAAACAAACCCAGGAGCACATATCCACCGCTCTTTCAAACAAATGTTCTCCAACCCCACCATTTCAGATCGAAGAAAAACAATGAAAGCAAGCTGCCTGTCGAGCTGAGTTTCAGCTTCAAGCCATAAGAACAAAAGATTCGAGGTCGTTCTGAGCAGATTCGTGCCAATATCGCCCGGAACTGGATCAGGCGAACAAACATAAATAACCCGATAGTGTCATGTATAACACTTCATGCCCCAAAGACAGCCGTCATCAATTCCCTGAATGAAAACTGGGTACAACTAATAAAAGCGGGCATGCAGCGGAGTTCTGTGATATAGTGAAGACAGCTAGCGAAGGCTTGCCATCTCGAAGCACGACTGCAGGAACAACTGCTGTCGGTCAAATTCGAGCATTGTTCACCTTTATCATGTGTTTATGGGACATGAAATTCGCCAATTGGATTTTCCACTCGAGAATTTGGGGAAAGCTCATCGACGAACGAAACGGAAAATGTGAATTCATTGTGGCAAATAGACAAAGTAACGGTGGTTGTGGGAGCAGCAGGGAGGGAGGGGGCTAATGAACATTAAGGATGTTAAGAGACAGGGACGACTAGATACATTTATAAAATATAACGGTGAACACGAAAGGAATTAATTTTCCCTCCCAAAAGATATATTTTAACTTCGGGTGCTATTTCGGGAATGTTATACGCGTAATCAAATGGGACATTCCCGTGAAAAGCCCATTTTAGCGGGATTGAAAAAAAAATTAGGTTACGGGACGGATGGTATCTCGAAACCTAAACTCGAGTGATTTCGTGTATGTTTCATTTTCATGCGACCGTAAACTGGAATGGAGCGAAAATCAAATGATACACAAGAGTGGATATGATAATGACTTTTTCGTTTTTGATGTTATAGAGTTTTGCATAGATATCGTGATGATTCGTAATTGAAAGTAGAATCTAATCATGACACTGCACTGCACTCTTGCTTGAGAACGTTGTGTACTGAAAGACTTTTAGTCAAATCAAATTGTTATATTCAAAGAGCTCTATCCTGGGAAAGCAAAGATTAAGATTAGAAATCTAATTTTCATCTCAATTCGCATATAGTTTTCTCTAAATTGAAAAAAACTTGCTCATAATTTTTATGTCAGACTAAAATCTAAGAAGTCATTTAAAAAAAAACCAAACATTTCCTAAATTCAGCGGTTTTTCAAGATGGCCTCCCCCGCGGTTGTGAGGGGAATTCGAAAATTCTTATTTTACAACAGTGTTTCAACTTATAAAAATCAGAACTACTCTAATTAATGCAACCATTCGGGACCATTTTTTGTAACAATTTGACTGGAGATCTATCTGCTAATGAGCTTTTTGAATACGTAAGTTGAAGGCGTAAAAAAATAATTAAGTTTAAGTATATAACCGAAAAGAAAAGAAATGTATGAACCTTAGTAGTGGCGATTATTTTATGTGCCACGTATTACAAACTTCCTTCATTATGAAAAATATCTCTTGCTATCCGCATAATCAAAGATCGGCTACATCGATCGCGTCACCATTTTAGAGCCTGTTTAGGTGAACGATTTTTCTTTTGAAAGCAAAAAGTGTTTGACGTGCGTAACATTCGGCAATTGATCATACTGTGGCAATAAAAAACAAAATTAAACATATTGTGCAAGTATGTTTAGAAATCGAATTAAGGATCAAACCAATTCTAAATTTAAAATTGTAAAAATTGGAAAAATTGTATTTCGGGTAAAGTTTGAAATCCTTGCACCAATTTTATCAAATGCTGCATCAGCTTTATGCAAACCTGAGTGCAATCTTGGCCGTCATATAAAGGGTGGTTTTTTAGACGGTTTCGATTTCAAACTCGAATAAAACCAAAAATCAGTTTATTATTTTTATAGCAAAATTGGGCTCTTTATTTTACTTTTTGAAGATGATCTCGTGAAAATTACCGCCCCGACTGCCTACCTCTCAAAAAGCTAACTCTAGAGGTCGAATTTTCGACCACTTTTTGAAGCACAAGAAATAATCAAACGGAGTCAATTCGCACGATCTCGGTGATCAATTGACAGGTCCATTTCTGAAGATAATGCGATTTCCGAATTTCGACTTCAATAAGCTGATGGTTTTTGTCGCTGTGTGACGCGTAGTGGCGCTTTCTTGAAACTACATCTTTCTTAAATCCAAACTTGTTTATCATGGCTTACCAGCAATGAGCCTGGTCGCTGAACAAAATTTTCCCGGTCATATTCCAGCTGATTTGTGGTCCGTTCTCCGAACGTGCGACGCATCCGATGGTCATACGGCTTTAGTTCTGGCACCAATTGGGTCTTGCAAGCTTTTGAATCGAGATCTTTGCGCAAAATTTTCCATAAAGTGAACGCACGCCTATAAATCGAAAAATCTGAATTGTCAGCCTTACTGGTTTTCACGGCTGCAATATTCTCTTCGGAATGCACTGTTCTCAATCTTGATTGATTTGATTGATTAATAGTCTGGAGTGGATCCAGAAGCCCCTAGCACTGCAACTTCCTGGGTCTATTGTTCCTCCTCTGCCTTATGTCCTATAGTCTGCCCAGGTTTCTAATAAACCTGGATATGTTTCATAGCGGGACTTTTGTGATGTCTCTGATGTAGAGATGAGCATAGCCAAGAAGCTCGAATCTTCGTCTCGCTAGTGGTGGACAGAATGTGAGAAGATGTTGATGCTCAATGTTTTCATTTCCTTGTTCGTATCGGCCTTTGTAAAGCCCCAATATGGAGAAGAACCTGTTGTTCTTCGTTTCCTTGGTGCCCCTCATGGCCGGGGATCCATATCAACTCCAGGCTGTTCTGTGACCCTATTTCATTTGGGGCCTCTCTCACCTCTAACAGTATAGCTGAATTTGTTTGATCGCGATTGATAGCCATGACAGCCGCTTGACTATCCGATAGGATCTTAATTCTGATCCTTTTAGTGTTCCTTATCCTTATTATTTGTGAGACTCTTAGTATGGCAGATAGTTCTGCTTGATAGATCGTGGTCTCTTCTTCACACCATTGGGTTGTTTCATTTAAAGCTTTTTGCAATCTGGATCTCAAGTTATCCATGAGTGAGCCTCTTATGATTACCGTGCTGTCGTCCGCGTAGCCGAGAGCAGTTACGCCCTTACTATTGAGGGTCACGAGAATGTCATCAACTAGTAGGGACCATAGCAGGGGAAAATACTGCTCCCTATGGACATCCCCCTTAGTGCCCGCCTTTAGCTTCGCCTCCCCCAGCTCCGGAAACACACCTCAATTCCTTAGTATTGAAGAGCATCCCTCCTCTGGAGAGTGAGGTACACCGAGTCATGCCTTGCATTGTCAAATGTTCCTTCTATGTCCATAAAGACACATAGGCGGTTCCCTTGCCTTCCAATGTCTTTTCTATTATTTGATTTGATATTCTGTCAGCTCATATTTAGCTGATATAGTTGATTTGCCATTTTGGTAGGCAAATTGAAATTTTTGAAGTGGCATTACCTACTTAGTTTATGCGAGATCTCAATTTAATCCCGATTCGGGGTTATCCCAAATATCGCGTCTTATAAACGGGCAAAATTGGAATATGGATTTTCCGAAATACGAATTGCGTCTATCCATAGAAACTTGCTTTGCGGAATAGCTTACACACACATAGAAACTGTACTATATAAATGTGGCGAGATATGAAGTTTAGGTTACGTTGAACGCGTTACAGTTAACGTACGAAAAAGGCAAAATAGTTGAGCATTTTATCAACTCGTTTCTGTTTTTTCTGAGGCTTCGTTCCAAATAAAGAATGAATTTCACAAAAAAAATAATTGATAGCACACCAAGTGCACAGATGTTACCAAAAATCGCCATGTTGAAAAATAACTTTAATTTACACATTTCATATGCCCACTCACACATAGTCATCGGGCGTAAATCCAACTGTTCGAGTTTAAGTTGAAATCCGAATTTGACCGTTTATACGACGTTCTGACTGGTATAATCTAAAATCGGGATTAAATTGGAATCTAGCATAAACTAGGGCTTTGTCAAAAGATCATTTCTTATGTATGGCTCAGTTTCTCCATGATCTTTAATATAAAAGATGTGAGGCTATTGACCTGTATGATTAGGAATGAACACAACCCCCGCCCGTTCTCAATCTGGTCTTTAGTTTACGCTCCAGCAACGTGAATTGATCGCAAAAATTTGCAATCACATGGCGAACAACACGTGCTGATTGACAAATGTGCGGTCTATAAAACTTTCGAGGTGATCTTTGAGTTTGCACCACTGAACAATGATTTCCGGAATAACTTTCTACGTTTTGTAGCCACTGCTGCGGTGTAAATTTGTACATGGCAATACGTCAGACCTTACTAAGTAAAAATGACAGTGGCATTGACAGCTGTCATCAGCTCATTTGATAGTGGTGTTTCAAAATGTGGCTCCTGTAAAAAAACTCCTTCTAAAACGCCGGTCGCGACTTGCATTCTGACGGCATCACAAAAAATCGTACTACCCTCTCGGGATTGAGATTCGAGGGCAATTGCTTGGGCATTTCGCTTTGACAATTGACAGGGTCAGTGGTGCTGTTCGGCCTATTCAGAAAACATTGACGAATATTTAATTTTCCAAAGAATGCTTCGCAGTATTTATCGCGTAAAATGCTTAAATCGAAGTAAAAATCATGCGCCCAGTGTGGGAATGATTAAGAAATAATTCATAAATGCTTAGTCTACGGCAGGACCTTATATTGAGGTTCTGGTTAATTGGAAGCTTTAATCAAAAATCGATTGATGCGCACATTTTCAGTAAAGTAAGTATATTTACAAAAAAATAAAAACAAAAACTTTTCATAACACAAGACAAAAGTCTACGGCAGTCAATGCTGGCTGATTTATACACAAAAAATGTCCAACTAAAACTAACGGTATTTCTTCAATATTTGTTTATTTGCTCTCCTTGTCACTCAGTACATGTGCAGCTGCAACTCTATTATAGTTTTATCGCTAGTTTTGAACCGCAAGGACCACAAAATGTCATCGCGAAAAGATATTTCTAAAGATGTCCGAAATTTGGTCGTCGAGTATAAAAAAAGACAATAAATCGTGATTGGAAATTGCTAAATTACTGAAACTAAACAGAAGTCCAGTGTATATGATTATCAAAAACTTTGAAAATACTGGTTCCACTGAAAATAAGCCGCGAACTGGCCGACCGAAAAAGCTTTCGCGCAGAGACATTAGTTACTTTTTAAAAGAAGTGAACGAAAATCTGCGAATACGTGCTCCATATTTGGAGAAACAAGTGGAACGGTACGAAAAAAGGATGTCCTTGCAAAAACAATCACGAGAGCATTAAATTCTAATGGGTTTCAAAGCCGAACTCCATGTAAAAAATAATTAATATCCGCCAAAAATTGACTTCTGCGCCTAGAGTTCGCCAAGGTCCGTATTAGCAAGGACATGGATTTTTGGAATCGAGTCCTTTTTACCGATGAGTCGAAATTTAACATTTTCGGGAGTGGTGGTCGCGATATATAGAGGAAAAAAATACAGCACTTTTCGTCAAGAACTGGTTTTTGTACTACGCTCCCAGGCAGCTTAATACGTCTTCACAAAGCCCGGATTGAACCCAATAGAACATGTATGGGAGCTTCTGCAGCGGAAAATTCGAAAATGTTGCATGAAAAATAAAAATTTGTTGAAAGAAGCGCTCATGGGGGAATGGGAGAAAATTACATCCGCTGAAACTGATAATTTAGTCGCCTCTATGCCATGAAGATTGCAAGCAGTAATTGATGCTAAAGGGGTTCCAACCAGGTATTAAGCCAGGAAATAATTTTAGAAATTCCGATACGTTTAATTGGAATTTTTTTGTGTATAAGTCAGCGAGCACTGACTGCCGTAGACTTTTGCCCATTCAATTTTTGATGTTTTTTTGAATTTATCTTTAAGTTTGTTATGAAAAGTTTTTGTTTTTTTATAAATATATTAACGTTACTGGAAAAATGCGCATCAATCGATTTTCGATTAGAGCTTCCAATTAACCAGAACCTAAATATAAGTTGCTGCCGTAGACTTTTGTCCGCCGCTGTATGCCAGGAGCTCACAAACACTTTTGGTTCGAAACTGTATTGAGCTTTAAGGGGGGAAATACATGTAAAATGGAAAAGAAATTGCTAATTTCAGATTGACTTAAAATATATAATTGTTTATTCAGAAAATTTTTAATATTAAATCCTCAAAGTACATATCTTATAGTAAATGAAAATATTTTTTTAATAACTTTTTAACACAAAATGGAGGCGATGCGAGCAAATGAAAAAAACACATAAAAAACAGCCTCGTACAACTTAACGCCTTTTCCGAGAAACTTGCAACGTTCAGAGAAAAAAAAATATGCTAATGAGATGTATAATTCATAGGTGAACCAATAAAATTTAGAAAAAAAAATCAAATTTTTACATTAATATTAGATTAAAAAAAAAATCGATTTTTTTTCAAAAAAATCACGTTTTAAACATTGGTAAACTAATTATTTTTCCGAAATTACAAGAAAATGTAGGTTCAACGATGAGATAATACTCTTTTGTACATGTGATATAAATTTGAGCCGAATAGGTTCAATGTTTTTTGAGATATCTTGTACGGAAATTGAAAAAGTACAACTTTGAGAAAAACGCATTTAAAGTTCTAAAGCTCCACCGATCTGGGGAACGCCGCGCTGTCTATAACTGGCTATAACTCGAGAACTAATACGAATATCGCTTCAAAACTTTTTTTGGTATATTTTAAGAGTATTTCAAACACTTTGATGCAATAAAAAAAATCGTTTTTGTTTTAGCAGTTACATGTATCTTCTCCCTTAAGTGCTAAAAATTTTCTGAATGTACATATCGCGTGACGGAATTTTTTTTTCCACTTCAATGTTCTTCAAATTCGATTTACACATAATACCTAAAAATCATCTTTTTATTTCACCAAATCATCATCACCATTAAAACATACATCTTTGACGTATTGTAACGCATTTATTATCATTACCAGTTTATCTCATAATCATAATTAATATTCTCTCAATGAATCAATTTATACAATTACGTTCATATTAAATTCATGTTTATCTGAGAAAATTATATTCGATATATCATATACAATAATGCTTTCCTTCAACTTCATCATTATCTTCATCTTAATTCAGTTAACCAATCTGAATGAATTTCGATTATAGTACATCATACAATATTTATAATATATTTTTTGTATTTGAATATTTCATAGATTTGTATCATTTCCCTTAACTACACTTTCAATCAGAAACTTATCTATTTATCGCGTAACGAATTATCCGGAACAAGACATAAGACATTATTTTCTCTCGCTTCAATTGAATCGTTAATTAATCGTAACGTGTTTTACTTATATCGAATCCGTTTGTTATATTCTTGTTTGTGTCGAGTAACAGTACCACTTACTCGAACTTACATCATGCACTTTAAATACACAATCAATCTATCGGAGCTTAAATCTATTAACTATTCGTATTTTCACAAATACATTATAATTATTTTGATTTAATTACAAAAAGATGTTTACATTTGATTTGATTTACTCATTTGCGATTTTCTAAAATACATCCATATGTAATCATACTTAATTGATCTTGAAATTATGAAAGAAATGCATACGCAAGTGAATGAAATAATAGATTAATTGTTAGATATGATTTGAATTGGAATTAATTGAATGTTTGATAAGGCTTAAATAACTTACTGTGGAAAATTATGTACGGCAATAGTTATCGTTAATATATGGCAATTGGGGGCGGTCAGAGTGCTATGTATCGAGCTTTGAAATATTTCAGACTTCAGATGCGATCATTTTTTGACAGATACAAGATAAAAAGTTGACTTGCATGACATATCTTAAAATTGCTTCTGTTAGTTAACACTCAGACTGCCAGTACCAATGCTAATTATGCATACATACATATATAATTTGAGGATTGTTGTAAAAGATAGTTAGCTAGGATTAAAACTAGCTAGTTTTAAAAGGAATTGTACTTTGACAACTTTGGCTGTTTGAAAGAATCTAGGATACTTATGAGCGCAAAGTTTGTGCTCTCTATTAAAATGTTTTTTTCTCGCATGTTTGGAACACTTCGAATTCAATTTTCGGGTCGTTTAAGCTTTGCTTTTCGACTCTTTCGTTTATGGCAATTCAACATGTGATAATTAATTTTCAATTGATCTCGCTTGCCATGTAGACTTTTTTGGGGTAAAAAAAATCTGTAATTCATTTACTCAGCGATTATTTTGTTGTTCGCAGTATCATCAATCCTCATTAATTAAATAACAATCTTGTGTTGTTTCTTTCAAGTTAATTTTGCTCATTTCCGTTTTGATTTCCATATTAAAAACAAATTAATTGCTCTGAAAAAAAATAATAATTTTTTTCCGCAAGACAAACAAGCTCATCACGATTACTTTGCGTGAAAGTGATCGGCGAATTTGTGGTGGTTTGCACTTTTTTTCGCTTCGAAAACATTCAAATAAAATTAGTATGGAAAAAAAAACAAACTATAAAATAATATTCCATTATAGCTTATAGAACTAATAAGAAAACTAAATTAGACATGGAATAAGCAAAATTGAGGGGTTTTTATCACAGTCGATTATGTACGGAACATACCTACAGTACATACAATGGAATCTGAGTCGGCGACATAGCAACTGCTATTGAGTTGGTTTGTGGATTGTGGTTGGTGATCCCGTTCTTGACCTTTACGATTAAATATTCATACAGAGTTAAATTGATTTGCGTGATAATGTGGACTGACGGTCATTCGTAATGTGGATCAGAATTTATTTTTGCAATCAACTTAGCTGGCAGAGGTATAGAGTCAAGGCACATTGCTGACATTAAAATGTTCGTTGAATTGAAGAAGGGTCAAACATATTTTTTGATTAGTATCAGTTGACCCTCTTTAATTTCTGATCCGCTTTTCAATGATTTTTAAGACTTTTCAGTTCTATTCTATGCACTGGAATTGAACTTTCTACCACACTAAAATTTAACTCTGTTTTCGTCAATCCATCGAAACCAACTCAATGCAAACGATGCTTCGCGATAGCCGACTGGGGCGCGACGAATGCTTGTAAACTGTAGTAACGTGCAGTATCTTCTGTTGTGACGCTTGTAACATGCTGGAATTGACACGGATGCGAAATCTGAGATTTCGGTGGCAATGCTGCCGGTTTCACTCGTTTCTGCTTGTTCTTCTTGCGCTCGTTCTTAATATTAATCGCAATGTTTTCCGGGTCGCTGATCAAGCGCTCAATGACCTTCCACAGTTCGCGTGCTGACTCACTAGCATCGAAACTGAATCCGATCACTTGCCGATGATCCGAGGACAAGTGCATAGTGTGAAAAGATGGACCGGCTACTTTGTAATCGGACAAATTGTCGATTGTGTCACGCCACAGCGAGAAACACGATCCTCTTTCGGCCAGGCAGAATGTGACACGTCGAATGGTTCGCGACCGGGAGATACCTTTGTCGTGTAGAAGAACTGGAATACCGGTGTAGATTAGACGCCAATCATCCTTGCCAACACCCTCGTACAAGTTCGCCAAGGACGAGCAAACAAAGACCTCTGTTCCTAAGCCGCTGAAGAAGCTCTCGACTTGGGCTCTTTCGTTCATCGACAGAATGCTACTGTTCTCTAGGCTGATCGAGTCATCGATGTCGGAATTGATGAACAGACTGTTGTTTTGTTGCTGTTGGCCATCGACTGATGACCAGTCCGGGTTACTTTCGCATGTTTCCGATGCAGTACCTTCGGATGAATCACTGGGCGGAGCGGAATCTCCAATGGATCCAAGACGACGACGCACTATTTCTGACATCTGAAAGGGTAAGATAAGAGAAACATTGATTAGTTTTGATGTTTAGTCGGAGCGAATTGGATAAAAGATACATAAAACCGAGAAAATCAATAAAATGTGGCAATAAACGAAGGGATACACACAGAATCGGAAATTATCATCTAAAACTAGTAGAATTTTCGCTATAAATCAATTTCAAAACCTTTGAAGTATTTGTCGTTACACTTGATATAATTGTAATCATAAAATGTCTATAATTCAAATCTTGTCAAATATTGGCCTGCTTTTCAATTATTTGAGTTTGTATTTTTGATTATTTCAAGAGAATACTAACTAACTAGTCAGTTCAATAAAAGAAAGTAAGTCTAAATTACCTGAATTCGATTTAAAGTGAATAGTTAAAGTACATTTTATTGCAATTCGATCAATACAACGATCTGCTTGACAATAACACAAAATTCAATCACTGAAAAACTGAAAATCAAATTTAAAAAATTATAAAAAATCCTGTCATTACATGAGAAGTTTAAAGCTCTTTGTTCTAATGATCCTTTCCAAATTATACTCCACCGCGTTGTTCCATTCGTCGACTCTCCAATTAAATGGAGAGCCGATGAATGATATTTTAGGAGTCATTGGATTGTCAACATCCTTTTGACATATGATAGCCGATACGGATTCGAACATTTATGCACATCTGAAGAAATATTTTTCAAAATTCATATGCTTTGATAGCTGAAAGCCTGGTCGTCATATAGTTTTAAGGAACTATCAACGAGTTTTAAGGAACTATCAAAAATCGTACGGTCCTTTCGCTTTGACAAGAAGATAATACAAACCGATATCAGTGTTGGCAATGATATCAAAGAAAAATATAATAACATAGCTCAAAGATTTTAAAGGCAGCATATGCAAGTTATGTAAATATAGTCGACGAAAATATAATTCATGACCAGAAACAAATTTTCGACTTCGCGAACACCAAGCGAAAAGCTTCTGGTTATCGCACGTCCATGTACAAATGCAACTCAGTTTCTTCTGATCCACATAAATTATGCGATTTGTTTGGCGACCATTTTCAAGAAGTTTTTTGTTCGGCCAGAGGATCATCTAACGTGACACTCTCTGAAATCTGCCAGTCATCCATCGCTGATAAACTCTATTTAACCAGAGAAGACATTTCAAGGGCCATGAGAGAACTTGACATGAAAAAAGGCCCTGAACCTGACCTACTACCTCCAAGCTTCCTAGTTAAGTGTGCAGAATCGATCATATCACCCCTGTATATAGTTTTCAATAAATCGCAGTCGTGCGGTACGTTTCCGCGTTTGTAGAAATCAACCCATATCACGCCAATTCTTAAAAGTGGTGATAAACGCACAGTAGTAAATTATAGAGGCATCGCCATTTCGTCAGCTATACCTAAGCTGTTTGAAAAAATTGTTTGTGACAGACTTACAATCGTTATTGATCCTCTCCTAAACGAGCAACAATATGGCTTCCAAAAAGGCCGGTCTACTACCTCCAACCTAATGATAATAATCTCGAATGTGCTTTGTATTATAGAGAAAGAGCGTCACTGACTTCAGTAAAGCTTTTGACTGCGTTGACCATATCATTTTGAAACATAAGGTCCAAAAATTTGGCATTTCAGGAAGCTTTTTAACCTGGCTGAATTGTTACCTTCGAGATTTAACGCAACATGTTAAATTCCAAGGCCGTCTCTTCAAAAAAAAAAAATACCGTTTCATCTAGGGTACCTCAAGGCAGCCACCTAGGGCCGCATCTGTTCAGTGTTTTTGTTTCTGATCTCTCGGAGGTGTTATCCGACATTCCGCACCTTTTTTATGCAGTTGATCTGAAAATATATCATCCTATTCAGTCGGAATCAGATGGAAATTTTCTTCAGCTGAAACCTTTGTCACTGGTCCAATGGTGTGAGCAGAATAAACTTACGTTGAAAAATGCCGTGCCATAAGTTTTTCCCGCGAGACCTCTACTCTTAATTTCGATTATCAGCTGAGTAATCAGCATCTGAAAAATGTTGATAGTGTCGTGGATCTCGGTGTCGTCCTGGATAAAAGGCGGCGTTTCAATCTTTAGTATGATAGAGTTCTTGTAAGAGCTAGCAAGCAGCTAGGATTCATTAGAAGACGTGCGAAAGAATTCAAGAACGTATGGGTTACATAGTCTCTGTTTATGTCTTTAGTTCGCCCTTTACTCGAATACGCTTGCATCGTCTGGAATCCTTTTTTCGATATTCATAGCAATAAACTGGAATCTGTACAAAAGCAGTTCGTGCTTTTTGGATTGAGAGATTTCTATAATCCACACGATTTCGAAAGTCTTCCAGCTTATAGTTACAGACTTAATCTTTTAAATCTGGCAACACTTTCCTTAAGGAGAGCGGTATCATCTTCATGCTTCGTCTTTGATGCCGTTGGGGGTTTGGTTAACGTAGAATATCTTCGTAATAAAACCACTTTCAATAATCCTGTAAGGCAAACTAGGCACACACATCTCCTCAATGAGCATCAACATCACACTATCTATGGAAACAGGGAGCCGATAAATAGATGCTGCAAAATATTAAACAATTTTTCGAACTATACTATTCCTTATCTATATACTGCTTTAAATTGTGCCTTAAATTCTTAAATCAAATCATTTTACTTTCTTCATAACTGCCATATTGAATTAACAACCAGACAAAAAAGTCTGGTAACATCTAGAAATTTAATTGTAATTTAGCTCAGGGAAAACAGTTTAAATTTGTTTTTGTTGTGTTACCTTGTTTGGTTAAATAAATAAATAAATAAATATATAAACAATTGCTAGTGTAAATTGTGTTGTTCGGCCAAGTCGGGGAATATCTGCATCCAGAGTAGTGCAGGATAGCATAGCGGTAATAGAAATGCGAAACAACAACAACATCCAGAGTACGAATTCTTATCAAACAGTAGATTTCGTACTCTTGGACGTTGTGGAACGTATTTCAATAAATCATATCAACTGAAAGAGTTGGCTACAGTGATAAATTCCCCAAAATTTCCCTGTCAACCTAGCAACCAGGAACATTAAATCGGATGATTATGATTTAAAAATCAATGCTGTCAACAGATTTCCCATCCTTTGACTTGAAACGTTCTTCGATCATGTTTTGAAAAATTAAACTGATTCGAATTTTCTAGATAGACATTTGTTGTTTCGAAATTTAAAATTAGAATTTTGAACTGACAAATGAACGAGCGAAGTGTGTTATTTTGGTGAATTTCGAAACGCTACGATCCCATTTTAGTTTATCAGTATTTTCATGCTCAATTCGTCAATCAATCAATTCACATTAAAAAGCCACTTCGAAAGTACGTAATTTGTATCAGTTAGTTCGTAGATATCGCGTCAATTGTATGTTATCCAGTCCACAAAGGACAAAAATAAGGTTTGACATTTATTCCGATATTCCGTGTTTGACAAGTTTTTCAGTCCGTGGAATAATGCATTGTGAGGACTGGTCAAAAATAGAACTTTAATTCCGCTATCTTGATCGTTAATTGCTTTTGCAATCGGTCTTCTATTAGATGGCTATGATTCTATTTGGATACAATGCCATAACGAGCCATTGGATTTCCAGCGTACTTCCTGACAACACATCGTCAAATTATGCCTTGATTTAGACCACGTAGAATATCTACGGCACATCTTTTTTACAACAAGTATATTCTGAAGGCCTTCAATTTAAACGAATAGTGCAGCTAAACCAGAAAATGAAATGAATTCCAGTATCTGTTCTTAAATTTTTTATTAATAACAATTATTAATAACAATGCCATATCGATTTTTTTCATTGCTATGCTTTTATAAATTTTCAAATTAAATGTTTACATTGTTATGTGATTCGATCGCTGGTACTTGTGTTGCATAACATCAAAAAAAGAAAATAATATCTTTTAAATTTGTATCTAGCTACTGATTAAATTCTATGAAATAACTATCACACATTGTGGCTCAATCTCTTAAGAGCCTCAACATATAAGGCTACAAAAAAAGTATTAATAGCAATAGATTTTTTTAAAAATGATTTTTCAGCTCCACATTTAGAAAATTTGATTTTTTCTGCCAATGAATTATACCAGTGTTTCTCTATTCTGAAGTAATGAAATCATAATTTGCATTTTAAGCCATTTTCATAGTGTTTTCATCGTTTCTGTGCGTATTAGTTGTACGTTTCATAAATACTAAAAAAAAATTGGATGATGATCCTTTTTACAAGCACAAATACTTTTCTCACCATATCATAAAAATGGGATCGTATCAAAATCCCGAATCACAAAATCCCGTTTGTCTCAAAATTCCCGTATTCCAAAATCCCGAAATACAAAACCCTGTACTTAAAAATCCCGAAACTCAAAATCCCGAAACTCAAACTCTCTTGTAACGAAATCCCGTATGAAAACTATTCATATAATCACTCAGAAAAATTTCACCACTTAACACTTTTTTAGAATCACTTTAAATCAAAAGTTGAAATCACTTTGAAATAAAAAGCGAATCTTATTTGAATTCCACTTTATTATAAAAATTTTATTTTCAAATCAATATTTTTCATCATTGAATTAAAAGGAAATATGGCGCCAAATCATATTTGAACATTTTTGAATCAAAAATGTTCAAATATGATTTGGCGTTTCTTTTTAATTCAATGATGAAAAATTTTGATTTGAAAATAAAATTTTTATAATAAAGTGGAATTCAAATAAGATTCGCTTTTTATTTCAAAGTGATTTCAACTTTTGATTTGAATTTGATTCTATTAAACGACATTTTTCTGAGTGATGAAATAACAAAAACATAGTGATTGACGTTTTTATTTGGGAATAAATTTCAACATAAAGACATATTGTACTCAATTCTTCACAAATAATCGATTTTTTCAGTTTCAGATCTTTTTCTAATAATTTTTTAAATTTTTTGGTACCTTTCCAAATTTTTCTTCATTATGGGTACTGATTCTCTTCCATTAATTTTCCTTATCGTCGTTCTAGCTACAATAAAAAAATGGCTGAATGAAAAGTCCCGTAGTTTTGCATAATATATTTTGCATAATTCTATATTATGCAAAACTATGGGATTTTTACTACGGGATTTTGTCATACAGAATTTTGTATTACGGTGTTTTGTGATACAGGATTTTGTCTTACGGTATTTTATGTCAGATGATTTTGTAATACGGGATTTTGTAAATGGGATATTGTAATACGAGATTTCGTACCCAACCCCATAAAAATTTAATTGTGATAAAAAACTGTTGCACCATTTTTTTTGCACCAGTTTACTAAACACTGACTCTACAAAAATTTCTGGGATTATATGCTGTACGAGTAAATTATTTGTAATATTTGAAATCAGCTTGCGTAATTTTTAGCTTAGATATAAATGTGTGCCTACAGAAGTCAAATCCGTTAATATGTTGATGAATATCAATGTTTCGAAGGTGATCTGCTTCTCTTTTGCACCCATAAAAAAATTATCAAATATCAATATTTGCACAAAATGTAGTCTATCCTGATTTCAAAGGTGAAATTCAGCATTTACATATTTACGTAAAATCATTTTTCAGAAGCTAGAAGAAATTAATGCAAAAAGATTTCCCCAAAACTTAATGAGAAGAAATCCATCTTAAATTGTAATATTTTATTTTATTATATTATTAAATATTTTTCATGGAATTTCACAGCAGGGCTTTTATTTAAACAAAATTATATGCCTTGTTATTAATTTATTGGCTAGCCACGTTCAATCAAATCCAATCGTCGTTTAGGTCCAATTAACCTTTAGATGAAGGCACGAAAACACAATGTACTTAATAATAGTATCGATTTAGTCTGATCATGAAAGTCATCAAAAGTTGATAAAGATGAAAATGTTCTTCATTTGCAAAATTTTTTAATTCCTACGAATTGATAGATAAACAAAAATTACTAAAAAAAAAAATTAAAAATATATAACTACTATCAGCACTAAGCACAAAACGTGCATTGATTCATCCCGTTAGATCTGAGACCTATTTAATATACAAATCATGAAAATTGTTATCATCATTCAAGACGATTTTCTCTAAACCATCGTAAATTACTCAATCTACTTACATAAATTGACCAACATAATGATTCCGCGTCGTCTTATCATCTATCTCAATAAAGTAATTTTCAGGTACAGTTAAAAATTCTCTTTGATTTTCTTTAATATATCACGTTTTTTCAAACTGACCTCAAACCGCACAAACAGTATCTTTCTTTCATTCTTTGTCACACCAATGAACAAACAAAACAAAAAACACTTTCCGTACTAACTTAAAACATGATTCTCATAAATTTTCTCGTCATTAAGTTTGGAGATAATTCATCTACAGTTATGTCGACGCGACGACGCTCGTGACAATAGAGAATCCGAATTTACAGCATAATCTCCGAAATTTGGGTTGTATGGACAGGTGTGTTAAGCAAAGAAGAAGAGCTTTTGATCTGAAATCTATGAAATTAGGTTAAACTGATTTGAAATGAATTTGCATATCATTTAGTTGCGTTCAACTTAAGTACGTTAGATGCAAGATAAATTCGTTTGGAGTTTAATCCACATGAAAAATGTATTCTAGTTTCGAATAGGTTCACCTAATTAGCTGAGCAGTACGAGAAATAAAATTATGTATAATTGTACCTGAAATTTCAAAAGTAACAATAATTCGATTTTTCATTGTCAGCTTGGCAAGAATTTATAGAACTATGATCTGTTAATCATTTTGGGTTCAGCGAAAATTTCGCAGAATCGCAAATATGATATGCATAAATGAAACGAAACCAGTTTTAAAGTTGAGAATTTATAGCATCCAACATACATACGATGGCGATAAATATCAGCATGAATGACCTCGTTTTTGTAGATGGAATGCATCATAATGTGACCTTTTTTCGCTAAAACTTGATATGATTTTTTTGATTTCGATTGGGATTGACGTTATATTTTCGATGTTCGGTGAAAGGTTTTTTATTTGAATGAATCGGTAATTTAAAATAAGTTTAACCTTGATAATTGGAATATTTTTGGAAATATAGAGCACATTTCCGGGGTGATTGATGATCAAAGAGCCATCAAATTACTGTTTGAGGAAAATAGCAAAATGTTGCTATTAAATGATTTTAATTTAAAATTTTATTTCTAGCTTGTAAAATCAAATATGTTTATTTAAATATCATTTTGTTCCTTTAGAAGCTATATATGTTTCAATTTTTGATAGCTATCTATATTTTGAGGGTGATTTTTTCTACTTTTCGGTGTCTCTGACCGACAGAAGAAGATGTCTGGTGTGTTAACTGAAAAAAATGTTTACACAGAAACAGTTAACACAGAAACTTGTCAAATAAATTGGTTGAGCTCTGTATCCTAACAAATAATTTTCAATAACTACAATTATAACTACAAAGCAAACACAATTTAATTCTCTCGATCAATAAATCCTATCTTTTTCATTAAATTGTGGTCGAAATATTGTAATTCAAATGAAAAGATGCCGCCTAAGATAGCCCTCATCTTCGTTCCCAAAAGTCTACTCTATTCTAAAATAGCCATAAAATTGCTTCATCCAAACCTATATAATGACTTCTATTGCCTTCGAGCAAAACTGTATCTATTTAATGCGCTGAAGATAGTTTGGTCCGAAAGGACTTCATTAATGGCCGACTTCATTCAAAGGAAGTGAAATGTAGAACGTTCAGTTACTTTGGCTCCTATTTACAGCAAGAAGAAACGCTCGACTATCAATGACGCATGATAGTATATTTTGAATATTACACAAAACGACTATTCACTATTATCAGAATGTGCTTTCGGTCTAGGTTAAATCACACTGGACCGTCCCTCTTGTGCTTTATCTTTCCTGGACCGAAATTACTTTTGCCTTGATATGACCGACCGACCAACCAACCAGTCGACCTACCATCATCCATCCTCTATTCTTATATCGTTCGAGGCTTGGAAAAAGAAAGGTTTGCACGATAACTGAAATGAAGGACCGGACACAATAGACAATTCATTCTCATTGGGGACCAGTTTTTTTTTCACACGATGATATCGTTGAATTATGAGAAGAAGCTGTGTTGTCAGCAGAGTTAAATGGGGGTGGTTGTATATGAATTTATGTGCTTATGTGAATGTGTTTGAATGAAGAATTAGTTCTTTGCCTTGGAAGAAAAATGTGTTTGAAATGGTGGTATGCAGCTTCGAAGAGTTATGGAGTCAATCAAGTAGCCTTACTCCGAAAAATGTGAAAAATAGTTCAAACTTTATTCGAAAGGCCAAATAAAAAATTTCAAAAGGTGAAATAAAAAATTTCCAAAACGGAGCTGATGAAGAGACTTCACTAGTGGGTTTGAATTAATATTTTATGATTTAAACACTACGAATACCTTATTTTAAGGCGCAAATAGTGAGCTCAATATTAACCTTCGCAATAAAAAACACTTAACATTGTGTCGATTTAAAACTAGGTTCATTAAATAATAATCGATTTTTATGATAATTATAAATCATGAATTAAACTTTAGCGGCTTGGACAATAAGATGATTAGAAATAAATCACAAGCCTGTAATGTTTATCGAACAAGGGAACTCATGATTTTGATTTTAAATTAAACATAGTAAATACATGCACATTATTTCTGTTCCACAACTTGATAAAACTTCCCGATATCCATCTTCAGTATTATGACAACAACCTTACTTCACTCCGTTGCAACAGTTCTTCAACAATTTGCTTTCCTTCCATTCTTATATGTTTTTTTCGAACTTACAAGAACGTGACTTTCTAGCATCGACCGCGACATCTACGACGAAAAAGAATATCTGCCATTTCCATAAAACATTTTCCCAGAGATTGTTGTTACATTTCTTGTATCATTCCACTGTACGTTCGTTCGACTGTTACTATATTGCTACCTACTGTCGTTACTACAATGTGTATACTTGAATGAAGTTCATTTTCTACAATGCTTGTTATCAAATTTTACTGGCAATGGCGGAAAAAAAGAAGAAGAAGAAGGAATAGATGGGAAAGGAACGTGACTTAAATCACCAAGTCGATTGACATTTTAAGCTTGATTGAAATTGAAAAGAAAAAGAAGAAAGAGTACAAACAGTAAATGTAAATTTTGAATATTTTATTGATCAGAATGTTAGCTTATTTTTTTTTGGAAGTATCGTCAAAAGGATAAGATGTGCATAAAATGAATGAACTTGCAATGAAAGCTCTTTGCTACAATATTTATGTTTATTTTATGTCAAAGTTATTAGAAATTCTAGCCAAAATTTGACTCTCGCTCTCTTTAAAGTTTTGGTTGTTCTTTTACTTTCTATTTTGAATTCTTCGGATCATATATGTAAATACTCCGTTTCTTCTCCATCAAAGATGGCCACCCTGGAAGATTTCTGAAGGTTACCAATAAGTATCAATATTTCAAATATGTATAATAAAATGTTAATTAGACTAAAATACTCATTTGTATAGATCCTCAAAATGAGACATTTTTTTTAGAAAGAAGTTAAAACAAATGGATAGAAGGACCTCAACTACAACTTGATTATTTTTGTTTTTAAGCTAAATATACTGCAGTGATGGAATTCCAGCAGACACTTTTTATATTTATTACTACACGAAAAATCAACTTAAATATTTTAATAAAATTAAAATTAAATATATCTTCTTAGAGACAATAATTTCACAAGTTTTGTAGTAGCACGCAGCTGTCATTTTGAAATTCAAATTATTTTGAACTTCTAATTAGTCCAGTAACTTTGTCGTCTAAAAGGATAGATACATAGGTTTGAAACCTCGAGCACCGAACGCAATCTTGTCAAAATCGAATTAAATCGAGAAATTTTTGACTTTTTTTAGTTTTTTCCCCATTTCCCCATTTATACCATAAAGGACTTGTTTTATGATAAAATCTATTCAGTAAATTTTTAAATTATACTAAATTTGCTAAAATTTGAAACCAAAATCGTCTCTATAGACCCGATAGTTTCCAGGATACAGCCTTTCAAATTTTATTGATTTTTTTTGAATTTTTTTAGCAAAAAATAATATAAAATAATATATTTAGTAGCAAAAACATAATAAAACACAGATAATGTTACAAAAAAATGTACAGAAAAGATTACTTAACATAAGGGCTTTTTTGTTAGGGGAAGATAAAGCTGAGGTGCGAGAGCTGATGCCCATTGCACCCTCCCACACCCTCCACTGTTCACTGTAAGGGGAAGATAAAGTTCAGGTGCGAGAGCTGCTGCCTACCACACCCTCCCACTCACTTCACTGCACTCCTCTCCCACTCCCTAGATCTCAAGGACAGGTTCCTGATATCACATTTCATGTTCTCAGTTCTCAGTCTTTAAGGCCTCCATTCACGAACAGTCCAAATGGCCTGAGTCCGTTTGGAGACAGTTCATTCCATTTTCTGTCATTAATTTAGAAAATAATAAAGACAAACTTCAAGACAAAATTATTTTTAATCTATTAATGAATCCGAAGCATATGGAGGAGTTTTTTTGCAATCGCAACTTGCATCTACATAAAGAAACGAAAACCAAAAAGGAAGTAGCAAAAAGGATGGCTTGCCAAACGGAAACAAATGAAGCACGTAAATTGGGTAAAAGAACTCACGCTTGAGCCTTCTGATTGGAAAAATTATTCAAGAATGGATACGACATATAAAACGTTGTTACAGTTGGTCACCCCATTAATCAAACGAAAGGATACAAATATGAGGCAAACTATCACTCCTCACGAAAGATTGACCGCTACTTTACGGTACTTAGCAAACGATTGCAGGCTTTGGGTCAAGCAATATAATATACATTCAAGTGACCTATATTATTCGATAGCTTCCAAAACAAAATCATGGCCACCACTATCCATTATGCTGAATTTTTTGATTAAACAAAATAATCACAGAAACAGTCAATGTACTTGTCACAGGTCAGCGTTAAGCAAGACTGCCACGTTGTTTGGACTGAGGCTTCAACACACACGACTAGTCCATTTTATGGATTGTCCAAATTTGGCCTACTATTTCCCCACACACGGTCGTGCCAAAAAATGGCCCAATGGCCTGAGTCCATGGACTTTGGATTGATTGGAAATCCAATTTGGTTCCTTGAGTCCATGAGTCCTTCCAAGTTCTCCCACACACGGTAAGATTTGAATGGGGGCCTTTACTTAGTTCTCTTCTGGCCGCTGTTTCATTACATGATTTGTGCGCTCAGAAAAGAACAAAGAGCTCTGGAGCGTTTTCGAAAAGCCCAGTCACACTCATTTCCAGAGATTATTTTTGATGAGAAAACTATGGCGCAGGCTCCTCAAGAAAAGTTCCACGTCACGAGGCTTCAGGCCTAAAATGATGGCCAGAGACACAGTCCCACAACACCTCTTACGGATGATTTCGTGCGGCTGCAACAAATCTTGTGGGAATTTTTCTTGGTTTTGTATTAAATTCCTATAATTCTCGTGCGGCTGCAACAAATCTTGTGGGAATTTTTCTTGGTTTTGTATTAAATTCCTATAATTCTCATTCCCCCCATAACGTGACAAACAAGGCTTCCATATTTTAAAGAACAGGAGGAAATTTAGGCCAAGAGATTTGTGGCCGTCTCAAATCTCTTTGGGATCTAATGAACTATGATAGGGGGAGGGAGCATTTAACGTATAAAAAAGTCTGCCAAAGTAAAAATGCACTCAGAAGAAGAAAATATTGCGAGAAATTTCAAAATTATAAAAAAATTATAATTTTGAAAGGCAGTATCTCAGAAACTAGCGAGTCTACAGAGACGATTCTGATCTCAAACTGTAGCAAATTTACTATGATTTCAAAACTGGCTGAATATATTTTATCACAAAACAAATCTTTTATAGCAAAAAAACTAGCAAAAAAATCGAACATTTCTTGATTTTATTTTCGATTTAGACAAGGTTGCGTTCGATGCTCGAGGTCGCAAACTTGGATTATTCATTGGGGCAACATCATAATCAAGTCAGCAAAAAATTACCACCTACCGGATTTAACGGCAGGTCTGATGTAGAAAGTTACTGGTCTAAATTTTTATTTCCATTTTTTTTTTTTTTAATGATTACTAATGTCGCAATTTTCGTACAACTGCAACGTACCGACTGGAGAAAAAATTCAGGACTAAATTTTAAGGCACTATGCTTAAAAAAAAATTTCATTTTCATTTTCAACGGTTTTTATACTTTTTCTACACATAAACCCAGTTAATCACCTTCACTCTCAATCTTTAATAAGCTGAAACAACCGTTATAATAGATGAACTCGATTTTTTAGTAACTTCAGCAGATACACCCCTTCCTTAACCAGTCCTAACGTTCCCCCAGACCTCACAAAAAAAACTTTTCTAATCTGAAAGCGCTGTACTTCTCGCTGGGACATACACTCCCATTGCAAACAAAAGGATAGCCGGAAAATCAATCGAGCCGGAACCGAGCTTCTAAGATTCGTGATGGCAAAACAAATATAACTGTGAACTTTACTTTTAGACTATCGTGTTTTCATTTGTGCGAATTTTCATCCATGATGAACTATCATTCAACCTCAAGTCAGTAATTTTTGTCATAGAGGATATCTATACGGGCGACTGTCTCCCAAATGCGGAAGATAACTAATGGGCAGATTTTCCGTGATGCAATGGCAAAGAAACAATCCGAACCAACAGCGGCATACACATAAGAATCGAAATTATGAGAGCTGTCAAAAAAGTACAACATTTCTGAAATCCTACGAACTGCCAAGAGAATTAAAAGTACGCATAAAGCGGAGAAATTAAGTTCGAAGAGGAGCTGTAAATCCAGGCGGACTCTGGCATATGAAAAGAATCAAATTGGCTCATAAATGTCACCATAAATGTTCGCATAAAACAATCTTGGAACGACAAATGGGGAAAATATTTGTAGAACATGGAACCTGGTGATTATAATTTCTGGCATATAACCAAATGCTTCAAGCTCAAAGTTAAAAAGGTAAACCTCCTTTTTAAGTGCTAAATGTATGAAAATATGATTGCGAGACTAAAGCAGAGGTCTTTAGAGGTCAATTTCAGAACTTTCCGCTTGCTCCGGAAAGTAATGAGAAATTACGAATCGAATCGTCTCCACACCACCAAAATTTGTCAAGTAAAACCGAGCAACTTAGAAAAATTAAAACTTAGAGATAGAGAGGCTTAAAAAGTGAAAATCTCTTGAGCCAGTTGCAATTGAAACCCGTAACGACCAAAATCAGCATCATTAATGCAATTTTCGAAACAAAGGTTTTTCCGAACGCCTGGAAGTTAGCAATAATCATAATCATGGTATCAAAACTAGATAAAGGTCTACAATTCTCACAAAATTTGGATATCCAAAACTATGAGCCATATCACTAACTATCTCCTTCTCAACTAAGGTAGCTGAAGAAAATGCATCTTTTCAGAGAATACAAAGAAACCATTTCAATGAACCATAGTCGCAAGAGTGGTTCGGCACATAAGGTTGTAAGGTTTCACGTGGCCAAGACGTTTGTTAGTGTTTGATGTGCAAAATGAATTTCCAAATTACATCAATTCTAAATTAGGCTCCTCTTCATCGAATTTTTAGTATCCTATCTACAAGGCAAAAGCTTTAAAATAAAACTCTATAACCATCTTCAAAAGGCTCCAAAAAAAGTTCTCAAAGGCTCTCCAATCCTAGCCTTCGACAGATAATTGAATAAGTGTAGAAGAAGAAGATAACTGAACCCGGAAGGGAGAGTTTTTGGGAATAGCTTTTGCAACTGATAATACATAGAAGACGTTGTCAAAGATAAGTGGCCTGCGTTCCAGCGGCAACAAAAACCATGACCGATCATTAACTGAAGCTCAAATGTATTTCAATTAGTCATGAAAAAACTCAAATTATTAATATGGTATAACAAAAACAGAAAAACAGAAAAAAATGTGAAAATATTTTAATGAGTCACTAAGCTCAATGAAATGAATAAACATTGAAGCATAAAACCGGACAAATTCACGATTTATCTATTTAGTTGTATGCTCAAAAATTTTACAAGTGAGACTTTAATACTTCTGAAGTAATTTGAGTTCAATTGTAATAATCTATTTACTATCTTTTGTTAATTTATTAATTATTAGTTTATTTAATATCCGGAAAAATCTCTCACTTTGAAATTTTTCACTTAGAGTTTTTGAGAAATTCATCAGATATCAACTTTTGTATCTACCAATTTCAATTTCCATACACGTATTTGCTTGTGTTGTTCAGGCCCAAGCTATCTAAATTGTCGAAGGTTGAAACTAACTCTGAAATTTTAACCTTATTATTCGAGCATCATCTTTTAACCAAATAGCAAATTAATTTCACAAATTTTTTCAATTTAAAATATTTCGTAAAAATCCCAAAAATATTTCAGCTAGCTTTGCAGCGGCGGTAGCTTCATGCAATCCACTTTTTTTTTATCCATGATCCCCATTAGTGTTAGCATACGGGTTCAAATAAATGTTAATTGTGAAGGTTGTTACATCTACCTTTATTGCTCAAAGTACAAGTTTTATGGACCCGCAACACTCGACTCTCATCAAACGAATGTCATTCATACTACTGCCAAGGTCCACTAAACAATGAAACTACATAATTCTGCTTTGATCTGCACAGTCTATAATTAATTTGTCTTCCGAAAACAAAATTGTGACTCAGACTCCATCCAAAACATTGATTTTACAGAAAGCTCCAATTCCGCACATCAAAGACTTTCCGAACGTAATAAATTACAAGGAAAACTTTGCTTAAAACCGATTGTCAATAAAACGATACCTAAAATTCCATCGATTTCCACCACGAAAATGAAGCTCACCTCAAGCAAGTCATGTTCGATGTGTAAAAAATCGAATTTATCGAGATACAAATCATTATCTATCCATCATACTAAACGAAATTCATAGTCAATGTATCGATCTGGTCACGAATATGCCATCTGCAATCCACTTGTTAGCGAAAACTTTCACCATTGCCTTCTCCTATTATCATCAATCACGGGACCCCGGCCACTTCGTTCAACTGGCCGGCATCAGCGCGCCATGGTCATTATCGTGGAGAGCCGGTTGTTAAAATCAATGATCACGCTATTTATTTCAAGTTGCCGATCAATGTGGACAAAATTGAAAGTGCTCGCAAAGTGTTTTCGAAAAATTACTTGAACAATACTCCACGGTACACCTCGACTGAAATTCATGTGGAAATCGATGATTTTCCAAGCACGAGTCTACTTAATCAGATGCAATGTCTTCATTTCGCGGTCGATCGTTGCCCGGGAGCTCAGATTGGCCTAAAACGAAAGAGAAAGGCTCCACAATGGCTACCAATTAGTCTTTTTGATTTCCGGTAATTTAATTTTCTTTTGACACTTTGCATCGTTTGATCGCAAATCGTATTTTTTTTTGTTCAAATCAGATTTCGTTACAATTTCGAGGTTTTTCCGTGGTTTGACAGTAGTAAACAAACATCATGAATATCGAGAGTAAGCATTTCAGTCATTTAATCACTTATGTTATTTCCTCGGCTCCGAAATTCATTTTCAGGTTCCGGATATCAAATTACGTTTATTTCACGTGCGCTAAAAACTAGTACGCACTTGTAGATTGTAGAAATCTCTGAAAATGTTCCGCGAAGTGATGCAGAACGATTTGGTTTTGACGTATGTACATACAATCGCATGACGAACAGGTGATTACCCAATTAATTCAACAATCAAACGCTTCCTGAAGTCATTAACGAAACTAATGATGGTTGCGTATGGTAGAGTAGTAGGTGGAGCTCATGTGGCCTCGACCAGTTTCAAATACATAAACTCGCTCTATCGATCTATTTGGCATTTTCGATGAAAAATAGATAGAAATACATTTGTCCATAAATCAGACTCAAATGTGGAAGTTAAACTGTGCGGTTTTTCGGCAAATTGAAGGTGAAAATTGTTTATCGTTGGAGAAGAATTTCGCATTACTGTGATGACCTTGGACTTGATTTGGAGTGAAAATGTTTTGAATGGCGATAATTTGTTTGGATATGGTATGCATGAAATTTTTTTTTTGTGGATGGGATATTTAGTAGGTGTGATATGTCTTTTAAATGGGAAAACAATTTTGCGGCTTTCTTGTTGAAATGATAGAGTATTCAGTTGAAAGCATTTTGGAAATTTTCTTTGGCTCCTTTGTCATTTAATATTTGTATTTTATAAATTACTACAAAACTTTGATAAATTTTGTAAGTTTTTTATGTATTATATACAGAATTTAAGTAGGTACTGAATTTTTTACCAGGCATTCTTTCTGTTCTACATTTTTCGTTACTTAAAATGCAAAACCTGCGTATTTTTCTAGTGCATTATGTGTGCAGCGCAATATTTCCTGGTCATCGAAAAAAAACTGTTCCTAGGCAATTATTGAGTTTTTTAGGAGCTTATTTTAAATTTCAGAGATTTTAAGCAGGCATTCAAAAACCTTCAATTGAAAAAAAACTCTTTTCATTGATACTAATTTTTAGACTTTTCTCCAAACTTCACGTTGCTTTATTGTTGCATGTTTTCCAAGTTTTCTTTTCTGAAAAATTATTTTTATTCGTTCATAATATTCGTGACATCTAAAATATTTCTTCGACTCTTCGTGAAATGTGAAAATTTGTGAAAATTTGTACACATAATATGATCACTTTTAATTGTAGTTTAACATTTTTTATTTGTTAAAATAATAGTTTTGAAAAGTGCTATAGCTGATCTCCAGGAGCTCCTCCCAAAAAAGGTACCTTGCGGTGAGCACGATATCTCTGAACTGGATCATCATCACAAATGAAAAAGTCTAGCGCATCAGAACCGCTAGAAAACTAATTTTCGAAGAAATTATCTTTGACGGATTTAAAAATGTGTGAAGACCTTATACCCTTCTTTGTAGTATCATATCAACCATTTCTTACTCAAAGGAGCAAATATCATTTTCTGACAGCATTTCCTATAACACAAATGATGAAAATGTTCAGTGCTGGCAGCATTTGTCCAACACAGCAGCAACATGCTCGTGCTTAAT
Source organism: Nemotelus nigrinus (assembly GCA_947369275.1). NCBI lineage: Eukaryota > Metazoa > Arthropoda > Insecta > Diptera > Stratiomyidae > Nemotelus > Nemotelus nigrinus. Next base: position 27,930,203 of record OX376375.1, on the reverse strand, counting down.
CAACCTATCTTTTCAATTTCGTTTTCATCCAAGGATATCATCGAAAGTTTCAGCGATTAAACTATGTCTGGGGTTGCCATCCGAAAAATTTCCAAAACTCGGAAAATTTAAATATCGGTTGCTTATTTTATTGTAAATGCTTTGCTTATGAATACAAAATGGAAGCATCTGTTGGTGCAATATTTACGAAATTGTCTGGTGCTGGCAATCATGTGCTAGCATCATAGCTGCTTCACGTTGTGTTCAACCCATCCTCTGAATTTGGTTTCGATTGAATGGCTACCACCGACCAAATTTTTTAAATTTTTGAAACGTAAATATTTTTTCTGCTAATTGTCATTGCAGGATCATTCCCATTTGGAAATTTTATAACAACATCGCTCAATAAAGAAATGTCAATAAATTACGAAATTCATCATAGCTGGCAACCCTTTCACGTGTTTTCAACGAAATTCCTACAGAATTAGAAATGCAACAAGATCGGAAGTTATAGGGGAAAAAACTTTATTTTCCTGAGGAAATTTACAATATTTAGGAGACAAAAATTGCCATAGGTGGCGACCCTATACTAATTTTTCAACCAAATTTCTATGAGATCTATCTTAGAGTAAGGTTGTGAAAATCTGGTGGCTAAATCGGAAGCTATAGGCCAAAAACCAGTTTTTTTTTTCTCAGCGATTTTTCCAAATGGCACCACTGCCACAGTGTTGCTCGTTTTTCAAAATCACTTCTATCAAACCTGGTCTTAGTTAACACCAACATGCTCTGCAAATTTCATATTGATCCGATCGTCAGTTCTCGTCAACAGAAGTTTTGAGTGCTGAAAATAGAGGTAATTTGATCACGGGTTGCCGTTCTTGTTTATCGCGGAATTTTGAAAATTTTTATTTGACTTGGTGGACAAAAGTCAAAATTTATCAATAATTTGAATTCATTTTCAAAAATCAAAAATTTTTCATGAAGGTCGATGATTTGAAGGATTTTTTTTCAGGATCCTGATGTAGTTACAGAGTTGCCCGCACAGTCTTGAAAGTCCATGTGTGTTAAATTCTAGTCTACATCAATACGCTCCAAAAATTTCACGATGATTTGTTGTTTTTCTTAGAAGTTATGACAAATCGAAATTTGAAAAAAAATCCTTGACTACTTTTAGGCACTCAGCGCCTACAAAAGGCTCAAAATTTCCAATTCTTTATCATAAACAAACTAAAAACATAAGAAATTTTCATTCCTTATACCTTTTTTTAACAAAAATTTACACTGCTTGGAAATATAGGAGTACCTGAAAATTCACTAAAATGCCCGCCGCCGCCAAAAGGTTTAAGATATCTGATTTCTATATACATCTATGTCCTCCGAAAATTTCAGCTCAATCGGATCGGCCACTCCAGAGATTATCTCCCTTAATCATTTTGCTGATATATATATATATATATATATATATATATATATATATATATATATATATATATATATATATGACGAATTTTCGGCGAAGCGAGTTACTAATATACTAATTTTCTTCGAAAATTAGTAAAAACCAAACGGATTTCGTTAAAGTCATGTATAATGTAATTAATCGAAGGAATAAGCAAAACAATTTTTTTTTGACAAAATGGTGGGATCTCAAAAAAATCGATCTTTCGTCAAAATTTTGGCCTTAAATTGTTCATTAAAAAAAAAAATTATTTGTCAGTGAGAAAAAACCTTCGATCCATTACTAAAAAATATACTGAAGAAGCTTTTGCTAAAATTTGAGATTGATCGGTTTAGCCATTTTCGAGAAATCTTGATCACCGACTTTAAAAACACAGTTTTCAGAAAAACACGCTTAACGTTTCAAAAGCACTTTACATGGAGGAACAAGTTTTTTTTTCCAACTTACATCGAGTCGTGGCCATATTCTCCGGCGTCTACTCCGCTCCTTCGGCAGCTTATAATAGCTCGATTTGGTGTTGTCTGTGGACCATTCTCCCCTCTCGTGTGCTCTGTGGTCGGAGATCTTCATGCGCTGTTCATCCTATCTTTCAGCATATGAATGCGCATTAGGCCCAAGTGAAATCTCTATTGCATTCATATAATACAATAGTGATGCCCTACTCTCAATAAATATGTTGGCAGCTATATATGCAACAATTTCTACAGTTTTCGGTGAAACCACCCACACACCCCTTTAATAATCTGGAGCGAAACTGGAGCGAATCTGGAGCGAAATTTCGCATTCCATTACGAAATTTTCGCATTCAATTGTAAAATTTGCACATTCCAGTACGAAATTTTCGCATTCAATTTTCACATTCGATTGCGAAATTTTCGCATTCCTTTTCGAAATTTATTGCGAAATTTCCGTGAACAGTAGTTTTTGATGCTAAAAATATAGGTAAATTGGGAAAGGGTTATCATTCTTGTCCGACATGAAATTTCCAAAATTTTACTTTGAATGTGTAGATAAAGCAGAAGATATATATTTTATTGTAAGAAACGGACATTTTTTAGGAGATTCGATGGTTTGAATGTTTTCATTTTCAGTGCCTTCCGTAGCTACAGGGTTGCCAGCACGTGTGCAACAAGTGTGCAGCTTAACAACATTAACATGTCCTGCAAGTTTCATAATGATTTGATATTCGGCTAAAAAGTTATCGCAATACAAAAATTTTCAAATTTTCCCAGTCTCATTTCAGGCGCCTAGCGCACACATAGGGTTAAAAATTTCAAAAACATTATCTTATTCACATTTAAAACACGTTCAGAATTCATTGCATAAACGTTATTTTTGCAAAAGTTTGTTTCTGACAGAATAATAGGTATATCTAAAATATCACTAAAGTGGCCGCCGGCGCCAAAGGGTTAAAGATTATTAAATTTTTGTGAGATCTGGCACTATTCTGCATAGACACCAATTTATCCTGAAAATTTCAGTTCAATCGGATGGCGCGTTCCTGAGATTTTTCACTGAAATTTTTTGATACATATTTTTTGATATAATATATATATATATATATATATATATATATATATATATATATATATATATATATATATATATATATAAATATATATATATGCGTAATTATGAATTTTTGGCCAAAGTGATTTTAATACTAATGTTCTTCTTCGAACATTAGTAAAAATGAAGCAGTTGCTGTTGAAAATATCTATATTCCTGTGAACTTGAGTTTCAAAGCGAAATCTATTTTTTGCTTGCACATATTCTACAATACAGTCACAGCGAACAAAGCAAACTATCTCATTTCCTATATATGCAGGACTAAAGCCTTGAATATTAATTCAATATCAGTTGAACATAGCTAATAATTATCTACAAGCAAGTTCCACGCAACGTATTGTACATGAATAAGCTCAAAACAATATTGTGGCACCCATCTAGCTAATCTGCAAGACATTAAGAACGCTACTTACAATAGGAACTATATCGCAATGCAGGTCAACTGTTATTTTTAAGCTTTTTGTTCCTTGATTATGGCTTATAAAAAAAATCATATTACAGACTATGCCTTGAGCTTTTCCTTCTCTGCTCATAAGCTGGCTCACTGGTTCGTTGTCGTTTTTTGTTGTTGTGCTCATACCGTAACGGTGCAAATCGAACTCATTATCGCAAATACCACAATCGAACACCACCAGATCGAATTGTGCAATTGGACGCCGCCATTCCATTTTGCGGTGGCACACCTTGAAAACGATACTTGTTGCAATACAATGTTTGTATACCTGTACCGATTAAGCCGATCGATTTACTGTTGTTCCCAATATCTCACCAACGAACAGTATGTTCCAGTAGCGAAAAGAATGATTCAATCGGCATTACCTTACCATGTATAGCGCATTAGCGTTTTCATTCACCACATAACCCCCCCGAGAGTTCATTACGTTTGGTCGGAAATTTGTTTACCTTCAATTAATCGGTCTCTGACACCGATTGTTCCGCGTAATGAAGTACAACGTACGCAAATGGTAACATACTGTCATAGTTGTCATAATTTCGCATAGATGTATCTACCATACTTACTGCTCCAACTTCAAAAAGCCTCCATGGCAGGTGAAATGAGGCAGGTTGCATATCAACTGCGGACTTATGGTCGTGTATCTATCTGCATGTAAAATTCAAGATGCAGATCGAGATTGAGATTAATGGCTGCGGTTTGCCATTGAAACGGAGAAATGTTTTCTGTGTTTGCGGTTCGACTTCGGGCTTACTCATGTGCGAATCAAGATACTTTTGTTGTCGACCGCCAAGTCGACTTTAAAGTCGTAGTCTAATTCAACAACCGGCACAATCGGATCTTAACCTGCTGCTACTACTGCTACTGGCCTGAGGTGGCAATCGGCCAGCCGCCCGGTTAATCGGTCGATGGTCAAGCTTTCTGTATGTTAGTTATCTCGGTGAAATGTCTTACGAAAGAAAAATCTGAACAGTTGTTTATCATACAGTATCGGCTTTTTCTCATATGTGTTGCTGCTGTTGATTCCGTAATGGTAGAAAGTGTGAATGGATTTCAGTGAACAGGTCCGGATGGTGTCGCATGATAAAAATTTTTTTTAAAGTGTGATATAATGAAGTATTATAAAAATGATTTTCCTAGATAATGGAATTAGATGACGCGTTGGTTGAAACAAATTTCTCCTTCAACAACTGCATTTTCTAACTTTTCGAAAAATGAAAATCATTGACAATTTCAGCTTGGAAGCAAATTAATTTTGGAGTTCCGGTCTCGTATATCTAGATTTATTAAATATCTACCGATTTTTTTGTCAAGAAATAAAAAGAAATTCAAAAGGAAATAATCCTTACTGGTTTCTTCAGGGGCCAATTTTACTGATCGTCGAAAAAGTTTTGCATTTAAAATCGAACTTTTGATTAATGCAACTCTTGATTATTGCACGGTGATTTTCGCAAGCGATGCTATTTTGATCATTGCAACAGTAGCAAAAATTTCACTCGAAATAATGGTCTGGTAGACGGTGGGACAGCTTGAGTTTCAGCTCATCTGAGCATTCAACACTCCCGACTCTATCTCTTCACTTTCGAGGGTGACCCCATCACGCTATTCGTCCCTACCAGGAATGAGAGCTATGAACTCCAAATCTATTAGAAAGTACGGAGCGATGTACTCAACATCCGGTGAAGCGAGAACACCCTCAACCAAGATCCTTGTATGACCGAACTCTGTTCTATTCAGTACAATTCAGTCCCAGAACAGTAAGATTAGCTTGCTGAAAGATCAGTATATTGGTTGGTAGCCAATGAAGCAGCATGAAAAGTGCTTTAGTAGTGGTGGCACAAAGCGCTCCAGTTAACAGTAGTGCAGCTAGCCTCTGCACTTTTTAAGCTGATGTTCACAGGTAACCTTAAGAGCAGCCTGCCACCAGAATGCCACTCCAAACAATAGAATTGCCTCAACTACAGTAGTTTAAGGCCAAGCAACGGTACGAGGGTGCAATCCCCGATTCGCCCCTATGGCTCTGTTCCGTCACTTACGTTGACGATCGCTAGAACGATTCCACAATTAGATCCCTCAGCAGTCTCGTACATGTTCCCCTTCTACCGGATTATTTATCGCAGTTCTGCAGTCACTCGTTCGCTCCTTATCACATCCAAACCCAATACGAAGTCATCTAGCTACACCAGGTTAAAGCAGCCGAATGCAATGAGGAATGTTTGTAAACATCACCAGACAGGAAGACCAAATCACAAACCTTATGTCGAAATAATATGTCAACGAATGTAGTACGAGAATCCAACAGGGATTCTCAAAATGTAATAATCTTGTTATACTAGTTTTTTTGTGTGTGAAAAAGCGGGTTTTGAATATCGTTATCTTTGCATTTATATAAAGTTGAAAATTACGGTATTTTAAGTTAAATATTTGAATTTTCATATCGTAACATAAACTCTCTCTCATTGTTGCTTCAATTTTCTAAATATTTGACCCTCTGGCTCAGGTCAATGGAGGAGACTCCGTTTAATTTCGGTGAATCAAAACGAGCAATTTTGTACTTCCTTGTAAAGAGTGCTAGCTCCGTTTTAGTAGGATTCACATTTAAGCCGCACTCACGGCTCCAACGTGAAAGTATGTCAAGATAGTGATCTAACCTCTCCGATAGCGTAGACATTTCCCCACACTGCTACATCTATATCGTCCGCATGAGCAATCACTTTGCAAGCGGCACGGTCCAGCCTCATTAGCAGAGTATTCACCGAGATGTTCCACAGCAGTGGAGAGAGGACTCCACCCTGAGGTGTGCCCGGCTGACCCCTCGTCGTACGTGAGCATTCCACAAGAAGCTGGGCGATAAAATCCACATGCAGCACCTTCAATAATTGCGTCGGACCTTACGTTGTTGAAGGCCCCTTCTATGTCCAAAAAGGCGGAAAGCGTATATTCCTTAAGAGCAAAAGATTTCTCGATTTACTCAATGAGGACATAAGGTGCAGTTTCGACGGATTTGCCTTTGGTATAAGTGGGCTGTGACTGCGAGATCAACATAGGATCGATTGATCTTTTAATATGGTAATCAATGATCCTTTCCAGAATCTTAAACAGGACAGAGTTAAGACATATTGGACGATAGCCCTTTGGCTTAATATGCGAGACTTTTGCTGCTGTAGTTATAAACACAATTCTAGTTTCCCGCCAGCCAGTGGGAATATACGAGAAGCGTAGGCAAGCGTTATAAATCTGTCTGAGCGATGGTAACGATATTACCATGGACTCCTGGATATCAGCCGCAAGGACGCCATCAGGACCAAATGATTTGATATGCCATCTCAGTTGAAAGTTTAAAATCGTAAATGACGGCGTTGAGCTAGCAGCTTGCTCCGTTTGATTTGCCGCTTCTGGAGGATACTAATTGCTCGGAAAATGTACGTCCATTAAATCGATTAGAGTATCCGCGCTCGAAATAGTCCAAATGCCATTAGAGTTCCTGATGCAACCCATAGCCTTCGGTGTCGTGCTTAAAATCTTACGAAGGCTGTGGGTGGATTACACTCTGCTCTAGACGCAGAGTTGAGAGCACTAGTAAAGGTGTCAATGGCCTGATCCAATTCATGATACCAGTCACTGCTCCTAAGTGCAGTTTCGCGTGAGGATCGGACCAGGGATTGAAAGAACTGCCAGTCGATGTTCTTTCTGTTATTAAAGGCTACCTGCTTAGCTGAGCTGCGGTTAGTCCTATTGAACGATATGTTCCTATGATCAGAGAATGAACAATCCTGTAAAACCGTCCAGTCACGGAGAAGATGCGAATGTCGCGCACTGACCATGGTAACGTCAAGAACCTCCCTGAATTTGAGGTGAGGAAGGTCGGTTCGCTGTCAGTATTGTTCCTCACCTCGGCTACTTGTGTTGGAGCTGCCCCATACTTCATAATGAGCATTAGAGTCAGCTCCTAGAGTAAGAGGCACACCAATTCTTATGGCTTCGGCCACAACATCCTTGACTATAACGCAGGGAGGGTTAGTGGCATGATCGTGTGCCATGTAGCAAGAAACACACCAGCGTGATCTTTGATTGATTTCCACTGCAATAACCATGTTATCCTTGTCACAGAAATTGTGTAGGACAAGGACGTAATATATACAAAATAGCAAAGTGGATATCATCTAAAAAGATCAATTAATTTAATTACATAATTTTATGATATTTACTGTGCTTTTCGCAACAATTTAATGCACATTTCTGAGCGATATTTGCACGAATAATTTTTACCGCAATCGAATGTCGATTCGCAACCTTTAAACTCGCTCTAAATTCAAAATCTCTATTCAATCAATTTTTCTGATTTACCACAACACAATGACTTGTTGCATGACAACAAGCAATACACAAATCAATTTGATGATACACAATACAATTTGTTTGCCCCAATTCGCAATTATATTGAACTTTGCTCGAAATCTTAATAGATTCGTTCTCCTATCCGCTCATATTTATTAAGAGTTTCTAAATTATGTGGTTACAGCACAAAGACTCCGACTCCAATGAAAACTGTGTCATCTCGTGTTTCCCATTCCTCATCATCGCAACTAATGAATAAGCAAATAATTCATCTGCAACACCACTACCTTCTACGATTCGCATGTAAACAATGGAGCCATTAACCAAATCCTCAAAACTACTTCTCACGTCCCAACAAGCCCGTATCCAAGCTGTCAGATAGAATGTCTAGATACGAAGAATAGCCCTAGGAAATCTATGGGCGCTAGATCATCTACACCTGAGTATTTCATGTCGCGAACAAGCAAATGGGCTACTGCAAAACCGGTAGTACCTGAGAAACAAAATTTCCATCTGGGAAAATCTGAGACCGAGCGGAGATGAGACAATGGTCTGGGTGAGAAAATTGCGGATGGTAGCTAAATGATAGTACCTACATACAAACATGAGATTTTCATGTTGGCCTGAATAAATTAAAAGCAAATTTGTAAGTCGAATTAGTTTGGCTGTCTGTTGCAATGCAAAAAGTGAACAATCTAAATGACAGCGTTAAATTTGAAAGAGGCGCACACAATCTTACTTCCTTGAAGGAAGTGGAAGTGTGGCATAATACGGAAACATCTTCTGTTTTGCTATTCAATGTGAAATGAGGGTTTAAGGGGTTAGTCCACTGTTAAACTGCTCCAAATGAACTTTTTTTTTAAACAGCTACCAAAAAAAAACTATTCAAGATATCGATTTGAAATTTTTCATGCATCTTTATTGAAGCTAAGAGTTAACATTTTCATTGGAAAAAATTATTAGAAAACAAAATGGCGGCCGCCATAATGGATCGCCGCAGCACCGCCGAAAAAAAAAGCAAATTGCGCCTCGTAAATTCCTGGACAAAATAAGCATCTGTGAACAAATTATCAAAAATATTTCATTAGTTTTGAGTATAAAGGACTGCACGGGCCTAAATGTAGAGCCCTAAAGCGATTAAAAAAAATGTAGTATACCTTTGAATCAAAAAAATTAATAAAAAAAATTTTTTTAATCAAAAAAATGTTTCCCAGATTGTCATTTTTATTTTTTTTGTTCTTAATTTAGGCCCGTGCAGTCCTTTATACTCAAAACTAATGAAATCTTTTTGGTAATTTGTTCACAGACGCTTATTTTGTCCAGGAATTTACGAGACGCAATTTGCTTTTTTTTTCGGCGGTGCTGCGGCGATCCATTGGGGCGGCCGCCATTTTGTTTTCTAATAATTTTTTCTAATGAAAATCTTAACTCTTAGCTTCAATAAAGATGTATGTAAAATTTCAAATCGATATCTTGAATAGTTTTCTGTTGGTAGCTGTTTAAAAAAAAAGTTCATTTTGAGCAGTTTAACAGTGGACTAATCCCTTAAGCTGGTTAGAAGAGACTTTTCGATATTTTTTCCGTCTCATATCGTTTGGCTGTTTACATGAAAAAATCTTTTAGATTTCTGTTCCTGGGCTTTTCTTAACTTGAATTTAAAATCCATCCAACAACCTAGACAATTTTCGCGATGCTTTTAATCAGAATACAAAACTTTAATTTCATCCCTGTGCACAATTTCTTTCTCCAATTCCTCTGCCGACCAATCCACCACAAGCAGAGACTTAAAACAGCACGCCAGTAATTAGACATTGCATTAATTTGTATTGTAAATTGTTCTAGGGCTTGTTCACGTTGTCTTTCGTTTTCCAGGAAATTGTAGTCGGAAGTGAATCCCAACGATTCGATACTTAAATAGCTGCAAGACATTTTTCGAAAACTCTTTTCGAGTAGTTGGGTACATAGTAGGGCATGCAATCCCGAGATTTCGGGATCTCGGGATCCCGAGCCATTTTGGACATTTTCGGGATCCCGAATTTTTTATCGGGACTCCCGAGATTTCGGGATTGATAAAATTCAACCCATTTTGGGAATTAGAAAGCAGAACTTAATACTAAAAGACATATTGTTTTATGAAAACCGAAGCGGAAGCCAGTTGTAATAATGAATTACAGCTGGCGTATGATTACATACTTAATATTCCACCAAAAAGTCTACCCGAAATATCTTTTTCAGCAGCTGGATATATGTGCAGGTAAATCAGGTCTAGTTTAAATTTTGAAACTCTTGGCGAATTATGTTTATTAAGAGCATACTTTCAAAACGAATCAGCAGTTTGAACCAATCGATATTATTACTTATCACTTGTTTCATTGAAAAGCAATATTATTTTGTAATTAATATGTAAACAACTAAAAAGAATAATGTATTTTTATTATATTATCGTAACATCCATTATGCTGATTAAATTTCAATTCGTTTTTAACTAATTTTATAACTAACTATCATGACCAAATAAAGAGCTTTATGGGACAAGAAGATAAGATGAAATTAGATCATAAGAGTAATTTAGATGCAATTATAGATTAACGTCTTACTTGCTAGTACCCATGTACATATGTGCATAAATTTAACATTATAATGAACTTAGCTTCCGGTTTTACGTATATATAGTTGAAATCAAGTTTTAATTGAGTACGAACAAGCCAATATATCTGTTTAAATTCCCTTAATATAGTTTTTTTATAAAATCCCGAAATCTCGGGATTATCTCGGGATCCCGAAAATTCTAATCCCGAATTTCGGGATCGCAATTTCAATCTCGGGATTAATGCCCTAGTACATAGTGCATCTAGCGAACGAGTGACATGAAAAGTTTCTCGAGTATTATCGTCGTCGAGTCGCGTTGAGAACAGAACAGACTTAAATTGTAGATTTCATGCATATCTATTTGCTATAGTGTTCTTACAAGTCGTCTCAAGTTGAACTGGTAGCGAAAATAGTGTAAGATTGTTTGTAAAAGTTGAATGAGATTCGCTCTTTTCTTCTGATTACAACTTGCAATTTTCAAGTGTTCTGAAGAATTTGCACATTTCATGTATCTAGCCGGGGGGGGATAGATATGGACAAGTGAGGTAATGATGCACACTTTGTTGCTGGATGATAGAATCGGAATCACGTTTTTTAAATATACATTTTAAAAGTAGATGTCTGGGAAACAGTTGAGTGCTGCCAGAAATAAGTAATTTTCAGTTTTCTTTCAAATAAACACTCAATTTTGATTGAAGTTTCGTTTAAAAAAAAATCAGATATATTCCAAGCACATATATATGTCTAATCAAAATCATTACTTTGTTCAACAATGTCAACAATTTTTATCCTGACTGAAACAAAAGAACTTCAAGCATATGGTGTTTGACTCATATCCAAGCAGCATATCGGAATCGGATGAGACTATACACAAAGCACCTTTTGTGTTTCGATACAAAGAAAAACGTTTCGAATCCAACTAGTTTTCCACCTTATGCTGCAAACATTCTTCCAAGTTGGACCGCTTTCTTAAGGGGGAGTAGGGTTGATTCGTGTAAAAAAAAGGCACATTTTTGTTACTTTTTTAGATGAAACAGTTAAAATCTATTTATTAAAACCAATGGTACATTATAGTATAACATTTGAAGAATATTTTGTGAAATTTTCATGAAAAAATATTAATTCAATTCTTCTGGGGCGTCTCGGAAAAAAGGTGAATTGCGGTGCCCATCATAACTCGGTGCCGGATCATCTGAAATCCTAAAATCAAACGTATTTCGTTAGATAATTGCTTTCCCCAGGTAACGCTGGGAGGGTTTTTTGAAATTTCAATTTTTCACTTTTTGGGAGCACTTTGAACGAAAAAACGCGATTTTTTGCAAAAAAATCTGTTAATTTGTTATTGTCAAATTAAAAATATAAACAAATTCGAAAAAAACTCTTCAGCGTTACATTGTAAATTATGTAGAGAAATTTTGTTCAAAACTTCAAAAGGATCGGTGCAGTAGTTTTGGAGTTATGATGGGCACCGACTTTGAAAACGTGAGTTGTGGGAAAAACGCTTTAAAGTTTTGAACACTAAAAAATTTGGGATGAAACGTTCATAAGCGAGATCTATCGGCTTACTTCACACTGAATCATCAGTGTTAGGTCCATAAAGGATGTTGCTATCATCCACAATGTCTAGAGCATCTTTTCGCTCCTGTCTACGATGAATCCTGCCTTCTTTTGTTTGCTTCTTTTTTAATCGAATGAAATTTTATTTTTCCATCATATTTTATGCATTTCACTACCGTTGCAATTGTTGAAAAGACTAACACAAATTTTTTAGGTCGATATAATCTCGCACTAGTTGTTGCTCTGTCAGATCTTGTAACTTTTTTCGGCGTTTTAGCAATATTTTAGCAGAACACTGAACTAAAATGGAGCTAAAATGATGCGAAAATCGGAAAGTGCGTGTACGTGCGTGTACGTTTACTGCCACACTAAATTATGTACTCTACATTGACTAAAGTTATAAATAATATAATATAAAGTTATTATTGACTAAAGTTAACACGTTTGTACTCGTTTTTAAATTTCTATAAAGAAAGATAGGGGTAGCTTTTAAGGTATTCTATAAAAATCGAACCAGCTGCCTGGTAACAATAGCGCGCTCGAGTCAGGTAGGTATAAAAATCCGACAGGTATAAAAATAGTCATAGCTTCGTCAATTTTGCTCTGATTGACTTGAGATTTAGACACGGCATTCTTTCTTCTTAGTCATTCCTTTACAATAAAAAATAAAATCGAAAAAAAAATTTAAAAATCCTACTCCCCCCTTAAGGGAGGAAATACATGTAAATTCGAAAAAAAAATTGCTAATTTTAGATTGATATAAAATATATATATTGTTTATTCAGAAAATTTTTAATATTAAATCCTTAAAGTACATGTCTCAGAGTAAATGAAAATATTATTTAATAATATTTCAACATAAAATGGCGGCGATGCGAGCGAATGAAAAAAACACATCAAAAACTGCCTCGTACAACTTAACGCCTTTTCCGGGGAACTTGCAACATTCAGAGAAAAAGAATATGCTAATGAGATATATAATTGATAGGTGAAAAAAATTGTGAAAAATGATGAAAAAAAATTTGAAAAAAATTTATATTTTTACATTAATTTTAGATTAAACAAAAAAATCGATTATTTTTCAAAAAAGTCACTTTTTAAACATTAATAAACCAATTATTTTTCCGAAATTACAATAACATGTAAATAAGACGAGTAGATATTACTCTTTTGTAGATGTGGTATAAATTTGAGCCGGATCGGTTCAATATTTTTTGAGATATTTTGTACGGAAGTTGAAAAAGTACTACTTTGAGAAAAACGCGTTTAAAGTTTTAAAGCTCCACCGACCCGGGGAACGCCGCGCTGCCTATAACCGACTATAACTCGAGAACTAATACGAATATCGGTTCAAGACTTTTTTTGGTATATTTTAAGAGCATTTCGAACATTTTGATGTAACAAAAAAAATCGAAAATTTTTAAAACAGTTACATGTATTTTCCCCCTTAAGTTTTCACATAACTACACTACCTAAAACTGTACAATCAGCCTGTGATTTTTACGCATTTCATTCACTACGCATTTTAATTCATCCAGAAACCACTGAGCTCGAATCGTTTCTGTTCTCTACAATCGCTTGCATTATATAACATTCTCATACTGTAAACGAAAATTATGAAAACACATTTTACTTTTTATAGTTTCGTAGCGAACAGCACGATAACAACTGAATGAAAACCATTTAATTGGCAGCTTGTTCAGCTTGAATTTCGCAGCATTTTCAACAATTACTGGCATTTCATACGACCAAACAATATCGGTATTTTCTTAAGTAACGTTCTTATGCACGCATGATTTTCGGAGCGAGACAAAAACAACTGTAATCACGTTATGAAACAACTTTTTCAAGTTGTGATTATAATTCTTGAAATCATGATTAAGTATCAATGCTCGGTATTTTTTTGTTTGTCGGATTAGTTTGCTTAATTGTGTATTCTTTGTTAAGTATATTGACACCGCTAGGAATCGTGAGGTGCTGATTTCGTTCTTTTTTTGAGTAGACGATGGTTTTACACAATCAAGTGCTTTTTTTGTTTGCATCTCATGTTGATTTCAAATAAATTATGAGCCATTATGGTTTTATGCATGAATATTAGTTAATGCAATGCGGAATAAATTGAATAAAAAAATACAGATAATTGAAACAAAAACATTAATGGGTATTTTAAGTACAAAGGCGACGTGGAATAACGTTTTAACCATTAAATCAACCATATGACTAAAACTCTCAATTGAACAGCGTATACCAAAACTCTTATTAGAAAAAAGCCAAAAAGGAGTGGGGGTCATACAATCTCGCATCGACTAAATACCTCCTCGAGTTAACGCGGACTGACTGCAAACGACTGGTTGGCATCATTACTAGCCATTGTCGTCTAGTAATACATGCTATGAAAATGGGACTCCTATCTAGTGAAACCTGTAGGATGAGTGAAGAGCCTGGGGTCTTAGAAACAATCCAGCCAGTATCTCCTGTGTCACTGCCCGGCACTGGGGAAAACCAGACTGCGCTACTTCGGTGATCCCTGGCTGGTGGATCTCTTGCACGCGGCGGAGAAAAAGCTGAAGGACATCCTTAAGTTCGTGAAAAAGTCCGGGGCTTTTGATGGCCGCTTGGACTGATCTTTCTTTCTCGTGGTTCATTTATGTGGTATCAATATGGACCAACAGGTCTATGTGTGGCCTTGTGCCAGCCAGTACAACCTAGCCTAACCTCACCTAATGCCAATCAGTTAGTGGTAACTTTCAAAAATCAAAAACAATCAAAAAAATTTTTAGATTTTGTTTCATCTATTTACAAAGTATTTGTTGAGTATTCAACACGTACAAGTTAATTCATTTCACAGTGACATTTTTGCATTTTTTTTTTTCAAAGAAAAATCATACAAAATTCTGGCAAAAAAGTCTGCGTTCGTTTGTTGAATTATAGAATTTCCCCAAAATAAATCGTTTCGAATACAGTTTTTAGTGCTTTGTTGTCTTTATCACCCATTTCTAGTTATTCTGATATGTGATCAAGTACTTTACTGTAGAGTTTGTTTCGCGAAAAATTTTTTTTTAGCAACGAAAGATAAATGGGCGAAAAATCATAAAATTATGGAAAGATGGAAACAGCTACAGAGGTACAATGAAAATAGTGACAAGGCAATATTCGTCAGTGCGAATGGTTAAAATGAATTTCAAATTAACATGAGAATTAAAATCTAAGCCTCACCTCAGTTTACCATAAAAGTAGTCTTGTAAGGAAATGAAACATATGATTTTAGTAGTGAGAAACATCCTTAGCTGACTTCATTTCACAACTTTTCGTTCAGTTCAGCATTTTTCCATATAAAAGGACGCAAGCTAGTATGAAGATAGGCACCCTTCTTTTACCAAATCTCTTCCTTTTATTTATAAATGACCTCCTTTCTTCCACTTTCAATCCGATCC
Source organism: Nemotelus nigrinus (assembly GCA_947369275.1). NCBI lineage: Eukaryota > Metazoa > Arthropoda > Insecta > Diptera > Stratiomyidae > Nemotelus > Nemotelus nigrinus. The sequence goes on along the minus strand of OX376375.1, from coordinate 27,914,824 downwards.
ATAGTTTTACCGATAACAGCACCATTGACTTTACATGCCCTGTTGACAGAGTGGCCGACTCTCGCGGGAACGCTACTTCGATTAGTAGAGATCGCATGCTTGCTTCGCGAAACAGGGACCTATTAAGTATTATCGCTTAGGGCTCAGTGAACCGTGTTGTGTTTAATGCGTCCAAAATCCAATGCTGTCGTTTTTCACTCAAGCCTTACCCTCCTTCTGCTAGACACACTATTTCCGTTGATGGTGTAGAAATTTCTGAATCATCTTCACTAAACCTGTTAGGATTTAACATCTCAAACAAACTAAGCTGAACCGGGAACATTTTGAAAATTGCGAAAAATGCCATGAAATGCCTAGGTTTCATTCAGAGAGGCAAGAAATTCATACTTTACACTATCCGACATAGCACACATCTACAATACACTCATAAGACCAAGACTTGAGTCTAACTCACATTTATGGGCTGGGGCAGTCCGCATTACTTTACCGGAACTGAACAAAGTCTAACGCAAAGCTTTAAACCTTATTGGCGATGAAACCATTACTTGAAGTATTGAATCTCATGAGCATCGACGAAATGCGGGTTGCCTTCCTCTATCGCTATTACTATGGTTTTTATTCTAACGAAATATCAAGTCTGATATCTTGTAGAGCTCCTCCTACGCGCAACACCCGAGCCTATCAACGCGTTCACTCTCATGCCCTTTCGATCAGTAACAGTCATGCCGTCAAATTTCACGATACTTTCCTAGGTCAATATGAATGTGGAACAGGGTACCATCTAAGCCATAGTTGTTTAAACAAATCGTGCACTGCTATCTCTTGCAAACTCAACCCTTCCTCTCTCCGTTTCCTTAAATTTCCTTCCACCAAGGCAGTAATGTAGCATAATAGAGTATCCTCAGAGCCTTGGCTTCCTCACAAAAAAAAAGCAATCCCTAAAGTAAGTTTGGATCTACCCAGCGAACAGCGAATTTTTTTAACACTTTTCACTGTCAATTATTTTATCATTTATTTTAACTTTTTTTTTGTTTTTTTTTTCAAAATGGCGTCATCTTAAAAACTGTAACAACGAAATATACTTAAGACACAATACAATCTGGATAAAAAAATTTTGTTTTTGATTCTTCAAAGTTACAAACTGATTGAAAGTAGCCAAACATAGAATTTCCTAGCATGTGTACTCGTAAATGTATGTGTGGCATGAACAATTAGAACACTTTTAGACTCTGAATGATTTGAAAATGGAAGTGAAAACATATTCAAATCATTCGAGGTATTTTTCGCAGAATTCTTTTTTCCGTCTAGCTGTTGATCCTAAGCTAGTTTCACCATTTTAACTGTGGGAGTCAACCACTGAAATAGTAGGAGTCAACACATAAATAGAAACAATTTGCGCTGTCAAATTTTGATGACATCTTTTTCGTTCAAGCAACAAATCACATTTCAAATGGTTCTTTTTTAAGGAAAAAAAAATTGCACCAAAAACTGATGAATGATTTAGAGAAGCAAATAAGTCATTTTTTGTGGGACAGGTTTTGTATAGCTCAAGTCATTTAATGACTAATCTTGAATGTCTTCACTGGCTTGTTGTCAGTTAATCTACAAGTGCAATTTTACAATTGTTTTCATTTAAAGTATTTTATTTATAGTATTTTATAATTTTATACATTTCCTGCTTCTACAAACTATTATGAATATCCCACAAATGACTTTTCAAAAATTACATTAATTATGAATAGAAAATGATTTTGATATATTATGAATTCAATCCATAGTTTAATTTTTTTCATTAAATGAACTATTTTCAAATAACTGCCGAAAACAACAAGAACTATGAGCATTTGAATTGGAAAAGTGATGAGAATCAAAATTCTTTCAAATTGTGTCTATTAGTATCTATATTGTAGTTCTATTCTATGATAGCGATGAACAAATATTTACTTCTATTCAATGATAGCGATTAATAAATATAAACGGTACTTACAATTAATATGCTTAATATCACAGCTACTAATTTCGAAACTTACCTGAAAAGAAAGATCAAAAATACATAAGTATTGATAATTTTTCAACAAAATACCTATAATTATTGAATATTGTTTGAATTCAATACTTTAAATATCTATGCTCAGTGAATCGAAATTGGTAAATGAATTTGATAACATTTTTATGGCCTAGTATTGATTTATTTATTTAGTTGAAATAGAAAGCCAACATGATGCATAAGTATAAATGATTAGTAATTCAGTTTATTAAAATTTTATGTTATTTAGATATTATAATTAAAGGCTACCGCAAGTTTCACCATAAGACTCGTAAGTAAGCAATACAAATATAAGAACAGAAATTAAAATAATATATTATGCAAGGAAAACTGTAAATTTAAGTAATTGTAAGGACCTAGAAAGCTCTTGCACTGTCAATATTTTCATCAAATTCTAGCCTACTATCCAAGACTACTCCTAAGTAATTGATGCGGTGTATTGTTTTTAACTAATTCTCGTCCACGACTCCTACTAAATATTATTTGATGAAACTTTTTAATACTATGTTCCATTTTGTTACTTTTGCGTCAAATGACCAGTCTATCGAGGTCGTACTGAAGTACGCATAAGTCAGCGTTAGAGTCAATTTGTTTGAGAAGCTTTGAGTCATCAGTGTGACAAGTTGCTGTTTGTGGAGCAAGAAATAGTCATTATGAAGATAATAAAAAATATAGGACCCAGAACTGAGCCTTGAGGCATTTCTGATGTAGCATAGTATTCATGTAATTCATATAAAGAATAACTCTCATATTTTTGCATATTTTTTATTTCTCCCATTTTATCTATTTATGCATTTTATCTATTAAATTATTTGAGTTTGAGAGTGTAAATGTTTCGATAATTTTAATATTTTTTTATACTGCCCGATTTCAATGCCTAGTAATAAATCGAAGAGATCATTAAAGATCCAAGTCTGTAAAAACGCAGACTACACTCTGATAATTCACTTGGCTTTTGCTCAAACCCACGCTGGACGCTAGATATACTTACGTCGAGATTGAGTTTATTCTTTAATCAATCGCTACATCCTTGCGTGTGACATGTTTAGAATCGCCTAATTACCCTTATATAACAGCTAGAGCACAAATACACTCTATCAAAAATTAACTTTCAGTACAAAATACTGATTGTAGCCAAAGAGTTCCACGATTCCTAGTAATTATACATCTCAGGAAAGCACATTACAAAGCGTTTTAACAAAAGATTTGCATTTTCATTCGTTCAGCACTTATTTTACGAAAAAAAACGACAGTAAAATGATCGTTTGTAGCGCCATTTATTGCAAATTGTGAAGTTGATGCTTTGAAGTTTTAATGAAAATTATCTTTTGTGATGAATTTTTCACCTCAGTGGCTTGCTTTAGAAGGAAAACTGCCACACATGAGATACAGAAAATTCAACCATCAACTTATCAACAATCCTATGTAACTTCAAAAAAAGCTTGCGGTGCCATATAACTTTTAAGCTGAAGTCAGTAACGCTATTCAAGATAATTTTTACTTCAAAGACTGCAACTTATTGACACATTTCAAAACCTCGATTCGGCTCATCCCATGCAATTCGAAAGATCTATTCAAAACATTTATGTCACAGAAAATATTTATGTCACAGATAATATTTTTTTTTAAAACACCACCGATTAAAATGTTACGAGTTAAACATGGAATATTGAATTCTTCCGCAAGATTTGAATAGATACTTAAAAAAAAAATGAGTCAAAAGATCGAAAAGGGTTAAGAGTGCATAAGGATTAATTTGAGCACCTTTTATACCGCAATAATCTTATTACATCATTCTATCAGCATCACTGCCCAGTAGTTCAATGGACTCCTCCGCATCAGCCCCTAACAACTTAAAGAACAAAACATTGAAACCAAACCAGTGTACCTATGTTGTTCATAGACCGTAACGAAAAAAATGCATTCGAGCGTACAATGTCTGACCAAGTAGGTAGTGGTGGCAATCATACCATATCTTTCAATGCAGTCTTCCACTCTTACCCGAGAAATCGTCTTGGACGACTCTCATACACATACCTTGCATTTTCTTTTAATCCCATTATTCAAAGCACTCGAATTACTGAAGATCTTTTATACACCTGACTGATTTTCCCGACGTTCGATTCAAGTCTATCCGGGCGGACTTGAACTTGATCCCATACCATACTCAGCGCCATATCTACATTTATGTGTATACCTGTGTAGGGGCCGACTAAATTCAACATAGATATAGTTGAACTTGGCGAACAAACCAGTGATTATGATTTTTTTTTATCGAAAAGGGAAAACGGAATTGCAGATGGAATCTAGGCATATACGGAATTGAATGGAATCGCGTTCGCGAAAGAACGAGGTCAGTGAAATGGAACGCTACTACCTCATATATTGCGGTATACTGCGCCTAGTCACTCAACCAGCAAGATGGATGGATGGGTAAGCTCTGTTGTCCGATGTCTTATAAATATGCAAAAAAAAAGATGAAATCATGGAATCGGACTTTAGGTTACACGTTGTTGATACGAACGATAAATTTCACAAACACTCATATACTCGCTCAGACAACAATGAGTGCCTAAAAGGAGCTAGTGTTAAACAGTTTTCTTGATTCTTATGGTTTTCAATTTTTTGCCGAGATGACAAGCTTGTGAGAAAATTTTCACGTGCGTTTATGGCTGGTGTTGATTTCTATAAAATTACAAGGTATGAATAGCGATTAAATTTATAGAAAGTAGATTGGAAATATGGATGAATGGAAAATATGGTGCGTGAGAGAAAGTGAACCTGGTCTACGATGTGATTTGCAACGATAATCAATTTATCGACTTATTCACTTAATTACATGCATTACTTTGAATACGCCCGGGCTTTTGCAAAACAAGTCTATCTTTTTGGACTTTGAATAATGCAAACATTATTTAATACAATCGCTTCGGAATCGTCTACATAATATAATTAATCAGCATCAGCAACATGCAGCCTTGAAAACAACAACGAAATCCTTGAAAGTCCCGATGAAAACAAAAAACAGTTCAATCCAACAACCAATCCACCAACGCCTGATGAGCCTCGGATTTAGGTCTGATTACATTCCATTGTATTATGGTGCAAAAGATTCCAGACCATTTTTTCGGGATTCATTTCATCCTGGCATTCGCAAGTGTAGATAGAAGAAAAATTTCTGAACAAACCCAGATAATGGACTTCAGAATGCTTATCTGTTTTTTCCTGGTATTTACTTGGTCCCTGTGAATTCTTTTGCAAGTACCTACGTCCGTATCTATATGTACGAGTAAAATAATGAATCCTCTAATGAATTGATAAATTGTTTCCTGCTTCACCGACACTAATGTTCGAAACAGCTTCTGAACAACGAACGGAATTTTTACGGTCTTGTGAGCAGTGAACATGAAAGGATTACTTGCAACCACAGTGTTTGCATGAATTGTATAATTTCGAAAGGAAAACAATTTTCGGTTTTTTTCCTTGCCAAAAGGGAAGCAAAACGAGAACTGTCTGTTGAATGGCTTCAAAAATGTGTAATGAACAGGTGTAAGTAAGTGAAAGATGATAAGGCAAATGCTCAGTCCGGATGGGCTGGTAAAGTCAGATGAGTCAGATGCTGGAACATAGTTGTCAGAAAACAGTCATTAATCTTGCGTAAAATGTACCGAGTAATTGCGGATACAAATAGATCTGGACTTTCGGAATGATGATGATTGTTTTTCAATCTACCTATTTTTATGCCTTTTTTTCCACACTGAGAAAAACCAGGCGCCAAAGAATATAAGGCAAAACGAAATTTTTTTTAGGAACAAGCACTTTGTAATAGAACTCTCAACGCCAAGCATCATGGACCTAAAGCCGGATTTACATTCTCGCCGAGGCATGCCAAATGAAGACAAGGTGAGTGTGTAAACGGTCTCCTTGTCTAGTCTCGGCTGTGTTTTTCATGGCAAGCACGCGTGTGTAAATGGTTTGCTCGTCGGCTCTTGTTTGTTTTACGAAGGGATAATGATCCTTTTATTGCTGTGCCTGACTGTTTATGACCGTCTCGTCCTAGTTCGAAGCCGCTCAAAGCGAAGTCGGTTTTATGTACCGAGTCAAAGGGATTCGAGAGGGTAGCATGTGCTCATTCACATTTTCGAATTTTTCGCTGGGACTTCAAACATGTCTTTGCGTGTCCCAGATTGAAATCACTCAACGCACACCAGGCAGTTGCAATAGCCACAGCCTGTACCTCAGCCATCGTTCAATGAACTGAACAAAACAGCTCACAACTGTCGAAAGATGCATGGTGCAATATCCTAAGTAAACAATTCACCCTATGAAAGGTGCATAGTGCATGGTCCGTGTTGCGTGGTGCAATATCCTAAATAAACAATTCACCCTTTGTCTTGTTGAGTCTCGTCCAATGTCTTGTTCAGTCTTGTTTACTCTTGTACACGAGACGCTCGTTCCAATGTATAAATCGGGCATAAGAAAAAACAAAGTAACAGTGAAATTGTCCTCGTTTTAGACAGTTTCGGTATTTTGACGATTGTAGGTTATGGAAATTCCTATTTGCCTTCTATTTATTATTAATTTTATTTCTTAATTTTTAAATTAAATTTAAATTATGCTTGAATTTGAATTCAAAGCTGTCACCCTATTCTTCAACAGCTGACACTCTACCCATTAGGCTGCGCAGGCTTATGGAAAATTTATTGTCATTTTGCGTACTTTAATTATATATGCCGAGATTATGTTCATAGTAGCTGAGGCTATGTGACTTGGAAGTTGAGACTATGTACAGAAAAGCCCATAATGAATGGGAATCTGGCCTTTTCAGCTATATTTTATAGCTCAAGGTATTATGTACATAGCTTATACGATCACGAATGCTGCGTTTTGTTGCTTAAGAGCATGCGCTATTTAAATTGTGGTATTATGGTGCTGCGAACTATATTTTATAGGTCATTGTAATATGTACATAGTGCATGCAACCATATATACTACGCTATGTTATTTAAGACTACAGTGCAACGATGTAAGATTTGACTCTATTTTGTGTTTTTGATTATGTAACAATCGGCAATTTTTTTTTCAAACGAAAACTACCGGTTCCTCACTTTGATAAAAGCGTAGATGGCCCTGGCAATGAAATGGATAGGGAAACAGAATGTTGCTTGGCAAATTGCGGGGATTATTTCATAGATGCTTCGCTGCTTGTTACAAATGGATTTGCAGAAGTGTATCTTGGTGTTGCAGTGATGAATTTTGATGTGAGAAGATATGATATTGGATGCTTCGTCGTTGATATTGTTGGGACGAGTAGTTCATAAGTGTTGATTTGTTTTCTCGATGCAAATTGGAACGGGGCGCACATAGAACTTAGGTATATAAGATCAATTTAGTATTGCAGACGATTAATGCTGTGAGGCAACATTAGAACCAAATGAAAGAGGTGACGCGGTTGAAGGTCTAAGATAAATGATGGTGAAACGAGTGACGAGAATAATTAGCATCGATTGGTGGCCTTTGCACTCAAAAGATAAATATTTATAAACCGGGAATCGTTTAATAATTTGTAATAATTTTTTTTAAATAATTTAATAATTTTTAAGATTCAACTATAGCCTTGGCCAAAAGTATAAGACCACCCTGTTTTTAGGCTGCGAATTAAAAAATCTTGAATTCAAGCAATTTACCGGTTCATATTCATCTGTCTGGCTACCTATTAATAGTAATTAAAACGATTTTAGACATTTTCTGTAAAAATCCGGATATGTGGGAATACATACTGAGAAGTTCCCGAACATTCATATGTAAACAGTTACAGTGTATTGATCTATTACAGTTCGCTTACTCTTTTTTGTCAGTGAGTATTGGTTTCTTAAGTGACATAATATTCCCAGTTTTCAGAAATGGCCAAAACTAAAGAAATAAATTTAGAAACACATGCACAAACACAACTGCTGCACTAAGAAGGATCCAGCTAGAGAAATATTGCCGGGCGATTCAGATGTTCCCGTGGGGCGATTCGATCAGTCATTCAACGTTTTAAAGAAACCGGTTCACATCTGAATTTACCAAGAAGTGGCCGAAAAAAGTAACAACAGCACAAGACGACAGATTGATTATACGTGCGTCGTTGAGGGACCGGAAAAAACATATTCCAAGTTAACTGCTGAGCTGTCAGAAGAGCTCAAAAAAAAATTGTCATCCAAAACAGTAAGACGACGTCTGTAGGAAAAAAGCCTTAGAGGCTGCAAAGCGAGAAAGAAGCCGTGGTTGTCTGAGAGAAATAAGAAAGTCCGACTAGAATGGGCCCTGAGGCACGAAAATTTCACCGAAGAAGATTGGTCGAATATTATCAGAATCGGCGAAGCATACCAACCACAGTGCGTGGTACCAACTGTAAAGCACGGAGGGGGCAGCGTAATGGTTTGGAGTTGCATTGCTTCAAGCGGAGTAGGAAAGTTGCATGTGTGTGAAGGTCGGACGGGCTCTTCCAAATACATCTCAGTATTTGAAAACGCGCTCTTCGAATCGTAAATCGAGATTTTCGGTGAAACCAACCTCCGCAATGTCCGATTCCAGCAAGATAATGCATCTTGTCACAAGCCTGGAGTCACCAGTCTGGAGTTGCTATGAAGTGGTTTCGTGATCATAACGTAGATTTGTTGTAATGGCCCCTTCAGTCTCCAGATCTTAGCCCGATCGAATATTTATGGAATATTCTGAAAAAAAAGATACATGCCCGTTCCATAACATCCAAAATAAGTTTGATTTGTGCCTTGAAAGAAGAATGCGAAGCAATAACTTCCGACGAATGGCAAAACCTTATTTCCACTATGCCAAGAAGAATTGATGTCATTGGATAACATCAAAAACAATTATGTCTGCCATTTTTTTCAACCAATATCAATACGCTTTGAGAAAGTCACTTTTCTGGGGTGGGCTAATACTTTTGGCCAAGGAATTCATACTGGAATAATATATCGAATAACATCGACAAGCTACGCTTCAACAATCTTACGTGAAAAAAAAATAAGTAACGTCTTGGAAAAATGTTCACCAGCTAAGTTGCGTCGTTCATCACCAGCTAACTGCTAATTATCATATACAGAATATACTAGGATAGATAGCCTATTAAGAAAGAAACAAAGCTTGTTACTTTAAAGCCAATTTCAAAGATATTTTGGAAATTAATCATATTTAACTGGGCTTGAGAGTTGGCAATAGACAATCTTCTGTTCATAGTTGTTGAATATTGAATAAATTAAGTTATATTTTCCATAATTATTTAGAGACAAATATATAAATTCCACCTTTGCCTCTAGATTAACCTATGTACAATTTAATAAAAGGAAAGCGTAACTACAACCTAAGCTTCGAAAACACTTAGATATTCATTAAGAACACCCGATTTATTATCGTTGCTCATAGAAATCAGAGTCGACTGTCACAGTCACAAATAGGCAAATTGGATCCACTAGCTCAACCTTTCCACCCCAAATCTGGATTTTATCTGTCGGGCTGGGTTGTTCAAATTCTTATATTAACTAATTTCCACTAATAGGCCTTAGATAATTGATCTTGGGGTTATTTTATTCGGAAAATCTTAAAAGCTTCATGAAGACTTTGTCCTTTCCTGAAAACTTTAGAAGCTTAGCCTTAGAACTGCTTCCACTCAGTTGATAGGCCATTGAAAATGTCAGCTTAGTTTTAGTGGTGCTGTGATCTTGAAAAATGAGAATAATAATCTTGGGCCATTAAAATAATAAACTTGCTACTTATATTTGATCATATTTCAAATGCATATGTTTTAAAATAAATCAAATGCTTGTGGTTTCAAAAGGAGTTACGCCCTTTAAATTGATTATGGTTAGAAATTTAGAATACTAGTCCCCGCTGGTTTTAACTTCTGCTGCTATCTTTGGAATCGTTCTACTTAATTTGGAACTCAGATGTAAGTTGCCTCTTGGTAAACAATTTTATTATACCATATCAGTAAATTTAATAAGTGGTAAAAATAATTATAAATAAACCTTTGAGGGCAGATTTCAAAATAAACATAACAATAAACATAAAAATTCACTCAAAGTGCTCCCATTTTTTTCATTAATTTAATTTCATAATGAATTTCCCTGGCTAACATCACTAGCTCAAAGCAAAACAAATCAAACAACCAAATGTGGTTGTAGGTGGTTATACGAAAGCAAAACTAGAGTGAGATGCAAATATGAACGCGTACAATTTATTTACACTTCCTTGCCATTTGCATGGAAACCGAAATTTATTTTGCCTGCTACATCTGCTTGCTAGCAATGAAAAACTTTCCGAACGAAATTCAGCTACAGGCAGTCACAATTTCAATGAATAGCTGATGTATTTCTGAGAACTTTTGCGTACACGTATACTATTGTGGTATACCTACATACTTGATTATGAAGGATGTTTTTTAAGTAAAAAAATATTCTTGGATGTTTGTTACTCAAATATGTGTTGATAGTCGTAATATTCGTCTAATGACTGGAAAATAGTGAACGATTTTTTCATGTGTCAAGAAAAAATCCAGATAGTAAATTCGAAACTAAAAGAAAATGATTTTAATTCAGAAACAAAAACTTGCAAAAAAATAGGTTATATCTTTTTTTCATCTCAGAGATTTTTCATTGAGACACTTTGTATACTTCAACAAAAAAAAATTCAAACCAAAATAATTCATTCTTGTGAAATTCCTGACATTGATAAATACGCTTCTTCGTTCAGCGTCAGTCAGACGAGCGACGACTTTCTGAGAGAGAGAGAGAGAGAGAGAGAGAGAGAGAGAGAGAGAAAAAAAAACGAGAATCTTCGCTGATTGCTCCTCACATCTTAGTCCTCACAAAACGTCCATTGTCTGACTGTAGTTGTTGTTATTGTTATTATCAGAGGTCAGGGTTATACTTTACGTCTTTACTGCACAGAACTACTCTTCGAGGCAGCAATTATTCATTCAACTCAACGTCAACTGTCATTCTGGTTGCTTGAATTTATTGTAACTGACGTGCTGCATTGCTGAATGGAGGAACTGGGACGATATTTTGTGGTGACCAGAGGACATTTCTTTTGTGAATTTTAAATGACAGTTAGATTTGTCTGTGTTTTTTATGTGACATTTTCGGGGTTTGGCTGAATTGGACAAATTTCCAAGTTTCGTATACTTAATGGATTAATACTTTTTGAAAAATTTTAATAAAATGTTTGTACGATTTTAAGAAGAGAAAAATAGCATGCGAAAATTGGACTTTGTTTCATTTAAATAGAATTCGACGAATTAATTAATATTCAACGACAAAAGCTGGAAATGTATTCAAACAGTAACAAACGCGAATAATTGATTTGCGTAAGGTAGCTCTAACCCATACCCTGCCCAACCTCAATGATTCATCAATAATTCACCTTCTTCCTACGCTAACAAATCCTTGGTAACCGTTTTCAATTTGAATATCGATCACACTTACCTTGAATCGAATTGAAACGTAGCACAAATCCTTAAATCACTCATACAAATACTTCATTTGTTAGAGAAGCGGAATGCAGCACGTTACCATCATCAACATTATGAGCTTATCGTCTTTGCATATTTTCTATTGACTTGCGAAAAGGGCTTATGGTTGCTCGTACCTGGTAGAATGTGTCTTAAGCAGGGTGTTCCGTTGTTACATGCATATTGCTGAAACCACTTTATCTTTAAAATATTTTGTGTAGAAAATCGTAGGAGAAGACGAGGAGATCGAGTTTTCAAATTGTTTCGATATTCAAGTAGGGGAGAAAACTGGCAGATGCCTACAACTTGAAGTATGTGTTTACTTAAATTTTATTTTTATTTGGTTGTTACATTATTTTTTGGCGCAAGTTTTTTATTTTTGTTTTTGACAGAAAATAAGACAACATTGTCAATCATGTTTTGTTGCAATAACAAATGAAATGCATCGGAGAAAAGACCGCCAAAAAATAAAGTCCTGACTAATACTGGAGAACAGCTAAGAGAAAGAAAGTCCTTGTTAAGTACTTGATAAATTGACGGAAATACAGCTGTGTTCATGAAAATAGTAGTGCAGGACCTCACAACATTAAATATTCATGTTTCGACATACTGACCATTGCAAATTGAACAAGTGTTCATATTTTTCTAATAACAGCATGCAAAGAAGAGAATAGGGATAAGATCTCGTTAGTTTTGCATTGGTTTGGATGTGTTTTTGATGACTTTTGAGTGATGCACCGAAATTTGGCTGTTCATTAAAATAGTAGTGGCTACATGAAAGGAAAAACAAAACTGTATAGCTTTATTCAAAATTGATTTGACAGGTTCTTAATATTGGAAATAGTCTAATATTTAGTTGTATATCCGTTATTTTTAATAACGGCTTCGCACCGCCGGGGCATGGAATCGATAAGGTCCTGACAACGCTTCAAAGGAATTTGAGACCATGCTTCCTGAACCGCTTGCCAAAGTTGTGCTTTGTTTGAAGGTTTTGCGGTTGCCACAACCCGTTTTACACCTCCCCATAAGTTTTCTATCGGATTAAGATCTGGGGACTGAGGTGGCCATTGCATCACATCGATCTTCTCCGATATAAACCAATCTTTTGCGAGCCTGCTAGTATGTTTAGGATCGTTGTCCTGTTGAAATGTCCATTTTTTAGGCATTTCCAAACTGGCATATGGTAGCATTGTGTTTTTTAGTATGTCAACATAAACATGTTTGTCCATTATACCATTTATCATATGGATAGGACCAACGCCATTGTAAGAAAAGCAAGCCCATATCATTATACTTAGGCCACCATGTTTAACTGTTTTTTTGGTGTACCTAGGATTATATTCTGTGTTTGGTGGACGTCGTACATACTACCTAGAGCCTGTTCCATCAAATAAAACAATATTTCTTTCATCTGTCCACAATATGTTGCGCCATTTTTTGGCAGGCCAGACTAGATGAGTTTTTGCAAATCTAAGTCGTCCTTGCACATGCTTCCGAGTCAAAAGAGGTATCTTTCTAGGACTTCTGGCATTTTAATTATGCTCAATTAGGCGACGACGGACTGTAACATCACTAACCGATAGATTTAAATCATTTTTGATAACTTTAGAGGATGCCGATGGCCGAATCTTGCTAAAGCGCACAATGCGCCTATCTTCGACAGCGGTTGTTTTGCGTTTCCCACCACGATTTTCTGGGGTTTTTTTTAATAATTAATCGCGTTAAATACCATTGTAGGTGTGCAGCAAACAATATTTTCAATTTCCTTGTACGTTTTGCCTTTTGCTCTAAGGGTAACTATTAAATCTCTTTTCGCAGCCGTGCAATGCTTTCCTCTGCCCACTACAATAAAAAATAGTTACAAACCCAATGAATATCAATCATCAAACTATTCATTGCTAAATTACACTTACTATTGACGTTTTTTGTTGTACTAATCAATTATTAAAATTGTTTTTCAACCACTCACACCGAGCACTACTATTTTAATGAACAGCCAAATTTCGGTGCATCACTCAAAAGTAATCAAAAACTTACCCAAACCAATGCAAAACTTACGGAATTTTATCGCCATTCTCTTGTTTGCATGCTATTCTTAGAAAAATATGAACACGTGTTCAATTTGCAGTGTTCAGTTTGTCGAAGCATGAATATTTAATGTTGTGAGGTGCTGCACTACTATTTTCATGAACACAACTGTATGTGCTTTAGATCTGAATTTGTTGGAAAATATAAGTTTTTATTTATTGAAAAAAAAATTATATAATTGGCAGGACATTATTTACTACCATTTGTTATATTTTTCAATAATCTGATTGTGTAAAGAGATAGACCGCTGTGACAGACCAGGATACAGCTCTGGTTGTAGCGCCGAACATGGTGATGTTGAACATAAGTTATAATAGAATATATTGACTTTAATAGAATTTATTGACGTCAGTTTATTGACGTTTTCAAAACAATTTTGGCAATATATCACAAAAAAACAACAAGTCTGAACAAACATGAGCTTTGGGATGAATACTGAACGAAGTTTAATAGCGACCTAGGTTTTGAAGACGACAATTGTCAAAAATCAGGATGTTTTCAAAAATAAAATGGAAGCTTGAATGAACATAGGAGATTTCTGAAGAACCATTTGGAGAGCCAAATTCAGGGGCAGACTCTTCAAAGGACAAGAAAATCATGTACCAAGATTAGTACTCTAGAAATTAAAGTCACCCGGCAGATTAGGGTTGTGACTAGACGCCAAAAAAATGTTTTCAGACTCTTGAATAGGATTGAATTGGACTCTTGAATTGAATCTTTACCATTTAACATTTAGTTCCACAGCTGCTTTCAGATGATTACTCATAGAGATTCTAATTTTCAAGCGACTTTTGGAACGGGTTTAAATTTTATTGGGAATAATCTATGATCAAATTAGTGGTAATTCACTCGAAAAATCATTTATTGACCCTGGAAACCCCAAATGAGAATCACCTTATTAACCTGTACCAAAATTTTTGATGCATAAGTGGTAAGTTTTCATTCGTGACATTTAGAGGAAGAAAAAAAGAAACAGTGCAGAAAAAGATACTCTTCTGAATTTCATAAAAAATGCTCAAAGTATTTTCATTTAAAGACCAATTTTTCATTTAGAAGATATATTTATTTCAATTCCTCGATAGACATCGATATTTCAAGAGTAATATCGAGAGTAACATCTTAAACATCTTTCGAGAGTAACATCTTAAATATCGATATCTGTCAAGAAATTAAAATATACATAGCTTCTACAAGAAAAATTGGTCTTTAAATTAAAGTACTTTTTGCCACCTTGGGAAAAATTTGATTCACTTTAAAACAATTGCTCGAAGTGTTTCCTATAAACATTTTTTAGAATAGTTCTAAATTCAAATAACTAGTGTAGCAGAGGACCAAGCATTAACAAAGGTGAGGGAATTAATGCTTCTGAACAAGCAAATACAGTAAAAATCGGTTCAAGATCTTAACAGAGAAGAACTTGAAAAAATTGAAGAGAAAACAAATTTTGCGTGCAGCCAAAAAGGGGATTTGAAAGCTCTAAAGAGGAAAAAAATAAGATTTTTTTTTTTGAAAATAACCAAGTACCATATATAAGCTTGCGCTGAATTGACTCAATAGCAACATACAGACATTGAAAATGAAGGAACCAGATTGGGTACTCACATTCTAAAATACTCCGAACTAAAGTGAAAATACAAATGAATACAAGCGGCAACGTTGGGGGAAATTTATCAAAAAAACATCAAGCTTTACTTTGGAATCCATCATCAAAATGAGGTCTCCAAAATACTGTAGGAGTATTTTCATATGTGAATGATATTTGATATCACTTCGAAATACTGAAAGGAAGGCTTAAACCCATTGCCAAGAGAAAACAAATCAGTTTACAGTTGACGACAGACAATCTAACTGTTTTGTATCATTTGCTTTATTTATTTATTTACAAAATTCATCGCAACAAAATACAAATTCCAATTATGGCAATGATATACGAAAAAGATTAAAAAATAAAGGATTAATGTTTACAAAACGAAAATACAATTCAACAATCTAATATCCCAACGCTCAGTTCAAGTATAAATACATTTAAATGACAGTTTAAAGCTATAGAACGATTGTGGCAGAGATCCAAGCACCAATTCATTATGATGTCCAGTGATTCTGACGAAAAGAGAAGATAAGTACACATTTGTGCGCGCGAACGGAATAGTGTTGCCACTGAACTGTTGCCACATATAGAGCTGCGAGGTCGAAATGAATCAGATATAATACCTCGCTGCGATTTAAACAGGAAGCACTCGTCAAGCAATAGCCGGCGTGACTCCAAGGAAGGGATTTTAAGAAAGGACAAGCGGGAAGCGTATAAGGAGTAAGGGATGTTATATTTAAAAAATAAAGAGCGTGTGAACCTACGCTGCACACACTCGATGGCCTTAGAAAGGTATAGGAAACGTGGAGACCACACTTGACAAGCATATTCGAGGACACAACGAACTAACATTAAAAAAAGACGAACACATGTACGTATGTCAACGAATTTAGAGGCAGAGCGAAGTACCAATCCAGAGACTCGGGAGGCTTTAGCAGTGACCTCTGCAACATGGAAATTAAACTTCAATTTGGGATCAAAAGTCACACCCAAGTCTCTAAATTGATTAACGGATGACAGAAAGTTGGTGGAAACCGAATAAGAGAAGGAAATAAGAGATGATTTGAGAGAAAAGGTCATACATTTACATTTGCTTACATTTAAGGACAAGGAATTGCGGTTGCACCAATTGAGAAGAGCACACAAATCATTTTGGAGAATATTACAGTCATTAGCTGACCTGATGACTCGGAACAATTTCAGATCGTCAGCATACAGTAGACAAGGGCAACCGATAATGGAAGTAAGGTGATGAATAAAAATTAAGAAAAGTAAAGGACCAAGGATAGACTCTTGTGGAACACCAGACGAAGGATAAAAGGGATACACATAAAGAAATCAGGCTGAGCTAGCAATAGACTGAAGATCGTTGACAAACAAGTTAAAAAGTAAAGAGCCAAGGAACACAGAGTGTGACAAAGAAAAAAGAAGAAAAAATTACCATTTAGGGTAACTGTGGAGCTAGGAGAAAAATTTGAAGCTTAGAGAACAACCAGAAGAGAATAGAACATACAGTGTACCAATAATATCTTCGTACAGCAGCTATTTGAAACTCAAGTGATAAAAAACAATAAATTATTGCAAAAAATTTGAAAATATTTATTCAATAAACATTTTCATTTAATTTAGAAACAAAAGCTAATCCATTTAAATTATTCATTACAAAATTTTTAGCTAAAAATAAAACAAAGACGACAATTTGCCTCCAATAAAGTCATCGTACACTTACGCAATAGTTTATGAAAAATCTTAAAAACTGTAGATACATTTTTTGTTAATATTTAGTTGGGTAGCCTTTGTTTTTAATCACGGCTTTAAAGTGGTGTGGCATCGATTCTACAAGTTTTTTGCATAGCAGCGGCGTAATGGTATGGGGCTGTATGGCTGCCTGTGGAGTTGGGAACTTAGAAATAATTGAAGGAATCATGGATCATCGGGCATATATTGAAATTTTCAAGAGAAATTTGGAGTCAAGTGCTGAAAAATTGGGTGTATCAAAGAATTGAACGTCAGAGTGTGATCAGGAAGACATTTATAAAAAAAGCCCCCGGTTTCGTCTGTATGGAATATGTTCCTTGGGTCATAGCCATTCAAAAGTTGGTTTAGTTCGTCAAACCAGTGGAAACAAATGGAAATATCCCAGCTGGCGCTCTCTCCGCAGATTTTTTTTAACTGTGATGGATTGTCGGTTTTTGAAATTTGAGAGCCAAGCCTCACCTACTGCATATCCTTTAATCCCGAGAGACTGCGCAAAAGATTTGGCTTTTTCCTTCAACATGAAACCGAAGACGGGAATGTTTACGTTTAGTAGAGGGACGCAGTCTATACGGACTTTAGTAAGGCTTTCGACCGGGTTGACCATCAAACTCTAATATACAAGCTTCGCAACTTCGGTATATCAGGGTCTCTTCTTGATTGGCTCCAGTCTTATCTTCGCGATCGAACTCAGCTTGTTAAATCCCAGGGCCACTTATCTAAAAGAGTTTTCGCATCTTCTGGAGTACCGCAAGGCAGTCATCTAGGTCCCCTGCTTTTTAACATCTTCATTTCTGATCTTTCTGAGACATTGCTTGGTATACCCCATCTCTTTTATGCAGACGATTTAAAAATTTACCACAGCGTAAACACGCAATCTGACGCAATTCTTCTACAATCAAAGCTTCAATCTCTCGAACAGTGGTGCAATGAGAATCATTTGAATCTTAACATTAACAAGTGTCATGTAATAAGCTTTTCCCATAAGAATACGATCAAAAAGTATTCTTACTGCCTTAACAACACCATATTGAATAGGGTTGATCATATTCTAGATCTCGGGGTAGTATTGGACAACAAGATGCGGTTCAATCTCCACTATGACAAAATCCTTACCAGGGCTAATAAACAGCTCGGATTCATTAAGAGACGTGCTAAAGAGTTCAAGAATATATGGGTTACCAAGTCATTATATATCACTCTGGTGCGTCCTCTATTGGAGTATGCCTGCATAATATGGAACCCAGTTTTTGAGCTACATAGTGAGAGAGTAGAATCTGTTCAGAAACGGTTTTTACTTTTCGCTTTGAGGGACCTTTATGATCCAAAAGACTTCCAACATCTTCCTTCTTACAAAACCAGACTGAGCCTACTTAATTTAATGCCTCTCTCTTCTAGAAGAACACTGTTAAGTGCATGCCTAACCTTTGATATTATAAGTGGTGCAGTCAATGTTGAAGCTCTCTCCAACAAAATTATTTTCAATGACCAACCAAGACGCACTAGGTATGCAACTCTGCTCAAGGAGTTCAATCACCACACTAACTATGCATATAACGAGCCCATAAATAGGTGCTGTAGAATTTTCAACTCTATAAGCAGCAACTACGCTTCGGGGATCTCTAAACACACTTTTAGAACAAACTTATTAAAGACCCTATCAACATCCTAATCCCACTTAATTTGCCCATCAATTTAGCTAAAATCAAAATAAAATATATTAAAGTAAAGTAAAGTAACTAAAATAAAAAGTTGTGTTGTATTTTGTTTTCTAATGTGTTGGAAAAAATTTGTATGTAATTGTTATGTTGTTATATTGAATTGTTAATGTATGTTGCCTTGTTTGGTAAATAAATTAAATTAAATTAAATCCCCTTAAGCAAGCACTCGTCAAGACGGGGAAATTCACCCTGGCATGATCTTTTTCTACTCGCAATTAAGGCACTTCCGGTGATGCGATCTTTGTTTTTCAAAATCATCGACAATGTCTATGGTAATATGCCAAGTTGTTTAGCGACATCTTTTTTTAATTGCCCATCCTCCACAACTTGAATCACACGTTTTTGTTTCACTTATGGAAAGACAATTGCTCTTTCTTGAACTCATTTCGATTCTTGAAAATTAATACAAAAGAAGACTGGACTGCGAACTGCCAACTCACTCATATTTCATTCATGTAAACAATCGAAAGAGCTGTACATGTATGTTAACAAATGGTCTGTGCATAGAAAACGCTTCAAATTATAGAGAGTAGTGAAGCCCGATTTCAAATTCTTGAATGTCGGCGGGCAAGATACTATTCCTTCAACTTCAAATTACCGAAAGGACCAATTAATATTGATTTTATTCAATTTATTGAGTATTTTTCAAGGGACCAGGAAAAAATTTCAAATTAACGAGTGTCAAATTATCGAGAGTCGACTATAGTGTTTAATACATTATATATATATATATATATATATATATATATATATATATATATATATATATATATATATATATATATATATATATATATATATATATATATATATATATATATATATATATATATATATATATATATAGATATATATAGGGTGTTTGGTACTAAATGAACACTATTTTAAGGAGGCGTTCTTTGACATATTTTGAGTAAAAAATCGTTCTACAGGATGGTCCGGATTTCAAAACCTACGGAGTTACAGGGTGTTCAAAAAAAACTTGTTCGGACCGGTACCCTGACTCACTTGAATCGTTATATCTTGAAAACTAATTATCACAACTCAAAGTTTTATACCGCGTTTATTAGACAATTAAATTACGTTTTATCTAATGTACTGCACTTGATTGCAGTTGTACCGAGTTTTGAGATATTTTCTTCGAAACACAAAATTTTTTAATTTTAACCCCGAAAATTCTGTGTTCCAGGTCGTTTTCCTTAGAAAACATCATTATAATGTGCCATTTTCATTTAAATATTTTGATAAGCCATATTACTGGCTACAAAAACTGCATACATTTCAATGACTTAGATTCTACCATTTCGCAAGTATTGAGCGAAAATAAATATCGCTTAAAAACTAAATATGTCATAAAACGGTCCTCCTTGAAAAAACAAAGTTTAATATGCTAGTCGTACTAAAGTAATTTAGTACCCATTAATTGCTATTTAAAGTATCAATAAGCTTAACTATATTTTAATTAGTTTCAACATAATTGATGCACCTACCTAGATGTGACAGGTAAAAGCATGTCCAGTTCTTCGCCTTTATTCGTGGGATACTTAAAAAATTGAAAACGCATAAAAACAGAACCACTTTCAAATTCTTGTAAGTTTCAGTGCATTACTCGAACAACAAGATCTGAATAAAATTTACGAAAATACATGGAAAATGCCTCGCTACACTAACGAAGAATATGGAGATATTTTGTACGTCTATGGGGAGTGCCGGGGAAATTCAGCAGCGGCGCAATCTTTGTATCATCAGAGATATCCCCATCGACGGATTCCTGGAAGGAGAGTGTTTCAACAACTTTACGCAAGAATTTAGGAAACAAGTAACGTCAGAACGAGCCGAGTAAACGCAAATCCTACAACTGCAACCGCTGTACGGACCGAAGAAGAAATATTGCATGCAGTGGAATCTGACCCATCAACCAGTATTCGACGCTTAGCGTTACGGTTTAACGTGTCTAGCTGGAAAGTTTGGAGTATTTTGAAAGCAGCCCGTCTACATCCTTACCATCACAGACCAGTTCAGGAGCTCCTACCCATCGATTTGCCCAAAAGGATGGAATTGTGCAATTGGCTCCTTGAGAGACAATTAGACGACGAAAATTTTGTCAACAGCATTCTTTGGACGGATGAGTCTTTATTTACGAGGGACGGTATCACAAACTTCCACAATTGACACACGTGGGCTGAGAACAATCCAAACACTGCAAGAACGTCATCATTTCAGCATAGATTCAGCGTAAATTTATGGGCAGGAGTGATTGGCAATAATTTGATTGGGCCTTTTAGGCTCCCGCCTACCCTAAATAGTACCAGCTACTTGCATTTTTTAACACATGATTTGCAGGACTTATTGGAAGATATTCCTCTGCAACGATTGGTTTCTATGTTTTAACAACACGATGGTGCTCCAGCTCATTACGGCCGACCAGTCATAGATTGGTTGCATTCCAACTATCCCAATCGCTGGATCGGTAGAAATGGACTAGTACACTGGCCTGCGAGGTCTCCTGATCTGACTGTAATGGATTTTTTTGTATGGGGACGGATGAAGGACCTTGTGTACGCAATGGAAGTATCCACTTTAGAAGAACTAAATACCAGGATCGATGATGCTGCAACAGAAGTGAGGCAACAGCTGAGAGACATGAATATGAAAAGAACGCTTGCCAAACGAGCTTTGGCATGTATTCAAAATGAAGGTGGCAATTTTGAACACTTACTGTAGATTAAAAATTTTGAAATAAAGCATAAAAACCATTATTAAATACTTTCAGTTCAAGAAAAAAGTGTAGATCGACAACGAGGGCCACTTTATGGCATATTTAGTTTTTCAGCAATATTCATTTTCGCTTAATACTTGTGAAATGGTAGAATCTAAGTCATTGGAATGTATGCAACTTTTGTAGCCAGTAATATGGCTTATCAAAATATTTAAATGAAAGTGGCACATTATAATGAGGTTTTCTAAGGAAAACGACCTGAAACACAGAATTTTCGGGGTTAAAATTAAAAAATTTTGTGTTTCGAAGAAAATATCTCAAAACTCGGTACAACTGCAATCAAGTGCAATACATTAGATAAAAGGTAATTTAATTGTCTAATAAACGCGGTATAAAGCTTTGAGTTGTGATAATTAGTTTTCAAGATATAACGATTCAAGTGAGTCAGGGTACCGGTCCGAACAAGTTTTTTTTGAACACCCTGTAACTCCGTAGGTTTTGAAATCCGGACCATCCTGTAGAACAATTTTTTACTCAAAATATGTCAAAGAACGCCTCCTTAAAATAGTGTTCATTTAGTACCAAACACCCTGTATATATATATATATATATATATATATATATATATATATATATATATATATATATATATATATATATATATATATTATTTTGCTAGTAAATAAACTTTTTTGCTTTTTGTTTTTTTAATATTCGGCTTTCGTCACTTTCCTGAGCTATTAAAAAAAAACACTTCCTTAACCTGTTAACTCGGGAATAAAATTTTTGGGGACACACAAATGTATGGTAGGCAAACTTGTGGTATATATGTAATGAGGTGAAATGTTCGTGCGTATTTTATTCATGCCAAGCTTAGCTCTGAATTCATGACTAAAAACTTCTATGACGCAAAATGTTGTCATGCCTATTAGAGCTGTTTTCCTGTCATGACGAAAAATTTCATCAAATCTTTTTATCAGTTTAAGCTTTAAACTATGAAAATCAAATTGTTACGGCCTACAACTCTATTCAATCAATACCTTTACTCAAAACAAGCAAAATTTACTTGCATCACTGAAGTTTGCAGCACAAATAGCCTCAAATCTCTCGATTGCGAAGAAATTACCCCATACAATGTACTCATCGTATTTTTCTGTAATTTTCTATTTTGAAATTACTTGTTTACAAACGAGCTAATTACATTTCGCTGTAGACCAACAACCGATCAGAACGGCATAAAATCTGAACTGTGAAATTTAATTTGGATGCCCAATGATGCATGAAATCAAAATCTTTGAAATCAGTTTGCTCAACGTAAGCATGACTAGCTTTGTTGAATGGTGAATCGATGACATTTCAATTCATTGCAATGGTGGTTACGATTGAGTTGGATTAATTAAATTAGTTTGTAATTTCAGTCGAACTTTTTTAATTGATATAAGACGATCAAAAAAATTACAACAAATTTTTGTGAATCAAAAGTTTCTACAAATTCTTGTCTAAGATGCGAAATTTAATCATGAAGAATTGCTTAAATTGTATCTGTAGCAATATGCTATTTATATCCAACATCTAAATGCGTTTAAAAATAATTCAAAATAATCTGGTTAGTAATAATCCGTTTAGTAATACTTCAAAAAAAAATTCTGTTTTGGTAGTACGTTGTGTCAGGTTTTTGTTAATCGTTGACCAGGCATTTGTTTTTATCGGCGAATTTTTATCGGCCTTGATAATTCCTTTGAAATTTTATCATTTTCATGTTATCGGAAACATTTTAGTTCACATTCTGAGAATCTTTTTTTCAAATATATTTCAACAAATCTACAAAGATTTTGTTGATACAATATTGTCATTTTCGTGAATGCAATCAAAGCAAGCTATCTACGAGGGGTCTAACAAAAGTCCGGTAAACGGGTGTTTCATTTTCTAGTTACGTCAAATTAAAAAACTGTAGGCTATTTGCCATAGTTTAATAATATTCTGTGTAAAATTTCAGGAAGATCTGTAAAAATGGATACGAGAAAACGAACATTAGGTGACGCTAGGTTTATCCAAATTCCTGCACCAACACAGCAGGAAATTCGATGCGTAATTCTGTACGGTTTTCGACGTCAGCTAAAGCCAGTGCAGATTTTTGAAGAATGCCGAAACGTATATGGAGCCAAAGCACCATCATTAAAAACTGTTTCAAAGTGGGTTTGAAGATTCAAGACAGGACACTTTTCTTTGGAGGACGAACCGCGTGAAGGGCGTCCGAAATCAGCCACTGATGATACAAATGTGGCCCGTGTGAAATTAAAAATAGACGAAGATGGCAGATTGACCGAGGAAATAATTGCTGATCAACTGGGCTTGAATGCCATGGCAGTGTCAAGAATACTCAATCATCACCTCGGATACACAAAAAAATCTGCTCGATGGGTACCACGCATTTTGAATGACGCTCAAAAGGAGGCACGTGTTCAGTTTGCCAAATATTTCCTTGCGAAATTTAAAAACGGGCAGTCTAGCACGTTTAATAAAATCGTAACAGGGGACGAAGCTTGGTTCTACAAGCACGATCCAGAAACAAAACAGGAATCCATGGTATGGAGCCTAAAAGGAGCCAACCCACCCATCAAGGCAAAACAGCAGAAGTCAGCTACAAAAGTGATGATATCCATTTATTTTACCAGGACCGAAATTGTAGCAGCTATTCCTTTGGAAACTGGTCAAACAGTGACAGCAAAGTGGTACACTGAAACATGTTTACCACAAGTTTTCGAAAATTTTTCGAAACAAGTTTTCGAACAGAGGCCGAGAAAGGAACTTTGACGCTACTTTTTACACCACGACAATGCGCCAGCTCACACTGCTGAAAAAACCAACAACTTTATCGCGCTCGCTGGGATTGAAGAAATTCGTCCAGCTCCATATTCTCCTGATCTAGCACCTTGCGACTTTTGGTTATTCCCAAAAATTAAAAAAAATTTAAGGGGAAGATTTTTTAATTCAAATGACGAGATTATCAATGCAGTTAATGTGGAAATTCAGAAGCTACAAAAACCCGATTTTAAAGCTTGTTTTGAAAGCTGGATCTACAGACTGAAAAAATGCATTGAAATTAATGGAGATTATGTCGAAAAAATTCAAACTAATGACAAAAAATAAAAACGAACTAAAAATGATCGTTTGATGATTTTTTTATTTAAATTTACCGAACTTTTGTTAGTCCCTCCGTATGGAGCCATTTGATAGATTTTCTAGTGAAAACGAATTTAAAAATTATCAACCAATTTTCATCAAAACAACTTGTACTAAGAATAATCATTCATTATCTCGATTTTATAGTGCGCTATCACAATAATCAGACCCCTAGAAATTCACATTAAATTCATTTATTTATTCATTTTCAATCGTACTTTATCACAACAGTAATAAACTACGGCGCCATTGAACTTATCAAACTCCCCGAGAACATAAACCACAATCATCTGACAATAAAAATGTCTGAAACTGAAATAAATTCCGTTGGTTATTTCAATTCATAGAACAAACACATATCACTTTATTCAACTTGCACAGGCAAAACGACAAAAAAAAAAACCCTATAAATTAAGACATTCATCTTCATCTAAATGACTGATATCAAGACCAGAAAAAAATCTATTTCAACTTCTGACACTCAAGGTCAAATTGTTTGATTGAGATAATGGGAAAAATTCAAAAGAAAAAAAATGATACTGAACGCGCCCTTTTTTCATGCATGTGATAGAACTCTCAGCGGTCCCGCATCGTGTGTACATACGTTATCGTTAATTAGTCTATTGAACTGCAAATGGACAAAGCCTTCAAGTGTGATTGCTAATAGAAATTCATTTTCACAAAGAAGTAATTGTAAATGGGTACTAAAGGGAAGAATAAGAATGCCAATTAAGTAAATATTCAAGGAAATATTGTTCAGCATGTACATACACACCCGGACAAAATAATCGGTGTGAACCCCCAAAATGTGCAAAATGTAGAGAAAAAATTAAACAATATGTTCTGCAATCAAAAAACCACTATGGTAAGTGAGTAGCACTCTTTTCGAATGAAATGGGGGAATCCCCGCAATAAAACTACTTCTTGGAAAATATTGCGGGTTGTTTCTTAGTTCGGTATTCAAAATTGAGCTGGACAATATAATAGGTGTGTGCTGGTAAAAATTTAACGTGAATAAATTTAAATAGTTATATATAAAAGTTTAAATAGTTATAAATTTTGAGGATATTAAACTAAATGAAGGTACAATTATAACATTGTAATAATATTAGATGGGCCGTGAACCTCATTGCAAATTTTGTTACGAATGCTCTGAGGAGCACCTAAAAAAACTTCACCAGTGACCGAAAATCGTATAGTTACATTAGCTAAACGCGACCCGTTCAAATCATCCAGGGCAATTGCCAGTGAAATTGGGAATGTGGTATCATCACGAACTGTTCGGCGGCGATTAGTAAGTGCAAAACTACCCGTTAGGATTGCCCGGAAAGTTCAGCTGCTTAGAACTGCAAATTTGAAGACGAGGAAAAATTTTGCGTTGATTCATAAAACCTGGTGCGGATCGCAGGGTGAAAAAAATGGCGCAATATCCTTTGGAGCAATGAAACAAAGATAAATTTGTTTGGTAATGATGCGGCAAGAAACGTTCGTCGACCGGAAGGTAAACAATTTAATGTTAGGTTTACAAAAAAAACGGTGAAGCACGGAGGTGGCATCATAATGGTATGGGGCTGTTTTTCGTGGCAAGGTGCAGGCCCGATACATCGAATTGATGACATAATGAATAGATTCGTGTACAGGGATTTGTTGGTTACGGTAATGCTGCCATATGCCGAGGATAATATACCGCTGTTGTGGACATTTCAGCAGGACAATGATCCTAAACACTCATATCGATTGGTGAAAGCATGGTTCCAAGAGCATATGGTGGACGTCGTTGAGTGGCCAACTCAATTCCCAGACCTCAATCCTATTGAGAATCTCTGGGGTGAACTTAAACGAGAAGTTTCAAAGACGGTTTGCCAAAACAAAGCGCAGTTATGGGAGAATACTCAAAAAAGTTAGTACAATATTCCTGTAGAAACTTGTCGGAAGTTGATATCGTCTATGCCCGGAAGAATTGAAAAAGTCATCAAGAATAATGGCGGATATTCTATTAGATGCGTCCTAACGAATTCAGTATAAAAAAGGACCCTAACTATCGAAATTTCAATGCTAATTACTAAGTTTGTTGGGCACACCTATTATTCTGGGCATATGAAAATTAGCGTATTTTATTAACTAAATTTCAAGTTTTTTTTAAGACTGTGCAGCCTTTTGTTTTTTGTTGTCACGATGAAGTGTGTTTATCTTGAAAACTAACTTAATTTTTGAGGGATAATAAAGAAATATAAAAAATTAAGCTTGTTTAAAAAAAAATTGTTCACACCTATTATTTTGCCCAGGTGTGTAATGTATGTACAGCGAATTCAATAAGGTTTGTTGGAGATTATACCTTTGTCCTGTGGGAGTTATTTATTAGCTACGTTTTTCTCTCGAAAGAAATCCAATGAATTTTGTAGGTTTTTCGAGAGTTATTTTATATTCCTCATCAGATGTATCATCGAAAAAGTGGGTCACAAATAATAAAAAGATAAGCAGTATATAGATATAAAAAAAGGGTCGAAGTCACGACAACAATTGTTAGATTATTATCGGCTCACAAAAAAGACTCATGAAAATTTTCTTGGATGATCCAAACCCAGCAATTTTTACCAAGCTGCCTTCTAACAAGACTCCCCTTTGCGAAACTTACCTAAATCAACTTGCTCTTACAGATTTTCAAGATCTTTTTTTCTTGTGTTCCGTTTTTTTTTCGTTTTGTTTCAATGCAAATTTTTTCCTCTTTATGTTTTCGATTTTCTTTTCTCACAAACGTATGAGCGGCTTTATGGCCCTGCAACACCAACAACAACCGACTTTATATTTTTTTTTTATTGCATATTAAAATTTATAGCATTTCCAGCAGCACTTAATCACATTACCCATGTACCTACATACCTATGCCGGGGTTCAAGAAAATCGTATTATTACATACGGAATACGTGCTCCATTCACTGGCTTTTGTATTTATTCTCATTGGCAATAATAATAAATCATATATGACCTACAGGTTCGAATTTATTGTGGATTTTCATTTTGTTGTAACTGGTGCCAATGTAAAAGACCAGAAGACTTTTAGATACATTTGTATATATCCTATGTTCGTTTGTGGTCAATAAGTTTTACGTTTGGAGCCGAAGCTAGGTAAAAAGTGCCTACAAGGTAAATTCTGTTAGTGCTTTCGATCTTGGGCATGGATTTGGATTATGTTGACTCGAGGTAGGGTAATTGGCGCGAAGTTTTTACGAGTTTCCCTCGAAATGTCGAGTGAAAGATTTTAAGAATTCATAAAACAAAGCACCGTGGAGAATTTCGGTAGATTGGACCGTACATGCAGATCTGCAAAGGCGTGTGAAAAAAATGTTGTATTAAGAGGTTGCGCGTAGCCTTAGGTATAATTAAGTTTATTGCTTTAACATTTGCAAAGATTTTGCCTTAAGAGCATATCATCTCTATCTTAGATTTTCAGATATTAGCATTTTTGAAAACTAGATGCTTTGATGAAACAGAAAAGATGTAAAACATCACTTAACCAGTCGTTAGTTGCAGACGATCTAAAAGATCGTGGAAAAATATTTTTCAACTTTTTTTGTTCAATAAATGAATCGCTTACGCCTGCTCTTCAGGCATATTCTTAACGATGGAATCGGAAACATGTAGCCCAATTTTTTTGTTTCTGAGTAGTGTGTGCAGCAGAAACATTTTGTACACAACAGATCGCCGCAACTGTTTTTCTTCAACTTAATTGTTTTTTTATTATCTTACGGATTACAATTGTGAAAAGTGTTCAGATCACACAGTTTACATAAAATACTATATCTTAAGGAATGAAGACTGGAATATAAGAGATCGCAGCGAATGAAATTAAATAATTATTCTTTTTTTCGCAGTTTCAAACATAAAATAAAATTACAACGAAGGACATGTAGAACAGATATTAAGGGTATTTCGTGACGATGGAAATGAAGAGTAAGTTGTATGTTTGGAACAGGTATTTTTCTGTACTCGTACTAATTATACCTATTATGTGAAAATCCTACTACGACTCAACTCTAGTCCGCATGAAAGTCTGCTGTCAATTCTACTTCGTCCAATATCAACTAGCTTCAAAACTTTTGTTTCGACGGAAACGTTTCCCTTGTATTCGGAAAAAATAAGGTAATTTTTACGTTCTGAATCCCCTTCTCCCGAATTATGGACTCTCCGCCATAACTTCTTCTTCTGTCGTAAGACTGTCGAGGTCGAGTATCTCAATTTTGGCTTTGGACTCCCCACGGCTGCCTGGATTGCATTGCTAAATTTCGAGATGTCTTCACACTATGCCAGTGTCACAAGTACCCCACCGTCTGCCGTCTTCCTGATTTGTTGAACTTGTACCCCCTATTTTGCTTGGGCTTATTCCTGCCGGGATATGCTGAAGGACTTCTGGATAACTCTTCCCTTGAGTAAGCTTTATTACCACAGCTTCCTTTTTTGCGTTAGACGATTTGGTTTTTTTTTGCGACTTGGTTTTTTTTCGGGTTAAGGTCTGAATTTGACGCCAAGTTCTTAGATGAACCAGAAACTGTCGACTTATCTTGCCGACCGTTGCTTTCATGTGGATTTCTCACACAGTCAGCCATGTGTGCTGTTTGATGGTGCCTACCTCACTTCGTGCACTAACAATGTTTTCTTTGTCCTTACCAGTTTTTGTCCTTTGGCTTCCACAGTACATAGAGTTTCGGCAGTATCCTTTACTCTATGCTCTCTAAGCAGAGCTCTGCCTTCCAATTTTCTCTTCTACAACTTCCAGAGCCTCTTCGAGTTCAAGAACGCCGTCTTTCATCTGCTGCGATATATTTTTCTGCACTTGGGATGCAGCTTTCCCAGCACTTTCACAGCATCTTTTCTTCTTGCGCCCTTTCTTCAGCCATATAGCATCACTTTGAAGAAGATCGTGCCGTCGTCGCTGGAGAGGTCACTACAACACAATGCCTGCGTATGTTTTTCTGGACCAAACACCGTTCCGCACGCGGAGTTTCTTCATCCACTTTACTTGTGGTGGCCGCACTACCTGCCACAGCCGAATTCAGGACGCTAGATGTTTCAGACTGCCCCTGTTCTATTCTTATGGAGTTTTCGCACCTTTGGCCTACCAAAAAAAAAAGGATTTACTTCCTTCGTCACTAGTGTGTTTCCCTCTATTTCGTTCACTTTATTGTTATAATTTTATTGTAATCATGTAATCATGACAATTACCTTAATGATCCCGTGGTTATCTAACTCAAACAGGAAGACCACGCGAGGGTTATCAGACGCCCTTATGGGTTCGTCTGCGCAGAGCCGGATCAGCGCTAACCAGGAGTGCAACTCAATTGAACCTGTCCCGCCAACTCAACGGCGCAAACTTCGAACGTACTCTGGGGCCTGTCAAAATTTTAACAGGACGGAGGCGGTATGACATTAACTTGGAGCTGTTGGCACTCGGATGTCCCTCTGGTGCTACTAGGTTCAGAATATCATAGCCACCAGCCCAAATGCATCAATTTTAAATCATTAGTCGAGATCTTTGTCCGTGTAGAGTGAACCAGTTTGTGCGAATGCATCAATAGTGAGTAGATCCCAGGATTACAGGATTAAAAAGTTGGAAAGACCAGAATCCCGGGATTTTCGACATTCTATTTCATTAGGTAAATTTTCTCTGGCACAAAGTTGATTCTGGAGATAGTTTAGCATGCCAGATAGCTCGGTACACTGACGCTCTTTTATTCGATCAAATATTGCAATTTTCATAGCGTTGGAAAGAATGGACCGTTTTTCTCCTAACTGCCTAAATAAAAATCTTAGCAAAACATTAGCAGTGCATAAATTTGCATCTCTGCGCCTTAAGGCCTGCACAGTTAATTTTACAGGGAGTAAATTTTCAATAATTTTCTGAACCAAATCAAACGCAGCTGCTTCTAATCGATCTGGATATTGTAGGCTTATTAATGCCTTCTTTATATTATATTTCAAAATGGAAAACCGTTCGAACATAGTCACGAGACTACTCTACCTTGTTTTCAAATCCAGTAAAAGACAGTTCTTTGCGTTGTTCGGATTTTATATAGTATTGAAGAACGTTTTCATTTTTCGTTGGAGATTTTCGTTTGTCAGATCTAGCGTGCCTTGCAGGTGATCGGGTTCAATGTATAAATCCTAAAATGTTGACATCCTTACTCGCATCAAGCTCCAGTAAGAATTTACTGAGTGGATGTTAATATTTATATAGCGCCAATTTGCAGTCGAAGTCCATTCATCAAACGTCAAACTGAACAGTTCACCTGAGATTTTAGCCTGTCTTATCTCGCTTTTTATTATTTCCTTTATCCTCCAATAGCAATAAGGGATCGTGATTACCGTAGCCGTCAAATAATGGTGGAAACATTACCCGGGGCCCAAGTGCGCAGTTCTTTAGGATCATGAGATCAAACATTCGTGGCAAAATCAACAGAAAACATAATATGTATATTTTGTCTCAATATACAAAAATCGTAGGTAATATACGTATATACATATGTATACTTCGAAAAAAAAAACTAGCTAGTACGTTTGGAACAGGTATTTTTCTGCACTTGTACCTAGTATATTAAAATCCTAGTACGATCCAACTCTAGCAAGGATGTACTCAAGCGATGTGGCTCTACAATTTAGCCTGTGCCATACCAGCGACCAAAAGTTTTCTCAATGTAAACTTGTATTCACTTTTTCCACTACCAGAGCATATAAGGCGTGTTTTTTTTTTTTGCTCCGATAGACAACAGAATATAACTATGCCGCGAAAACAACGATCTAGTATAAAACAGCAGTGCATTCACTAAGACTGACATAGGTTGCTGCATTTGCTGTGGTAGCACACAACAGCTGAAAATAAAGGGAGAAAATAACGAATATACACTACCACAATCGATAGAAAATAGAAACCATGAAAACCCCAAAGCCACCTCACAACAAAAAAGACAACTTCTCAAGAGCTTTTCTTTTTTCTATGAGCACATTCTATAGTTCAGCACGTGAACTATAAATGAGGAATACAATTTCTGTCCTAGTGAATTCACTGATACAGGAGTGTTGTTGTTTCCAATACATATACTCTATTCTCTGCTGGATAGAGGAGCAAAAAAACACGCCTATTATTGAACAACTTCCGTTGCAAAAACATTTACTTTTCTTTCCGAATGACTCAGCGCATCAAATTATGCGTTACGATTGCAATTTCTCACGAACTTCTGTCATCGGTTACGTCAGTCGCGCTAATGCCCTTTTACAATCGATTTTCCACTTAAGTTTACTGATGCACTTCATATTCAACTAATGTGAGCTAACCTTATGCAACAGTGCGAGCAATCGTGCTAATGGACTCTTTTGTTGTAACCGTCACCGGTATTAACGCAATTTCGATGTTTTCTCGTGATAAAACTGAAAGTAAGTGTCCCAAACTCATGGTTAACTCCATTAAATTTCGAATTGGATGAATTAAATTCGTTTTTTTCTTGGCCCTTTTAATCATTAACGGCAATTCCTTTGCAAATACTGGTTTGATTTCGAATCAAAAACTTTCATCGGTAGACTTGAAAAGTCGGAGTGGTACAAAACACCTTATCGGATATAAAATACAAATGCAGATATCTACAATACAAAACTAAAAAAAAAAACGACCCATGGCATTGTACCGTAATGAAATTGAAGAGCTGATTACGGCCGCCGTGAAAACATTTCCGCTGGGTTTTTAGGGTTCCACCACGCAAAGGCCTCTCGATAATGACTCTACGATAAAGGACAGTCATCACAGCTGGTGATAGTGGCGCTGTCGTCCTAGTTCCAACAACACGCCATTTCTATGCAAGGTACCTTTCTATGAAAAGAGATAACTGTACTTTGTTCAATTAAATGGCCGTATGCAAAAAGAACACTTCGCCCTAAGGAAATTTCGAGCACCATGACATTACGCAACGAATTTACTTACGACAGGTTACAACGATGAGTAGATTGAAGTCATGCTTACGTATATATACGTGCCGTTGTAAGGTACCTGTGAAGTAAGAAAGCGGAACAATTTCACGCTTTCGTGGAAATTGAATTAAGGAGAAAGATTTAAGCCTAATTTCGTACTCTACATCGATTTCCCGCCCTGTGTTTGAGTACACTCACAGCTAAGCATGTTTAGGGACAGCTGGAGTGGATTAGATTCGATGATGTTAATTTTAATTGGAATGGATGGTCGAACATAGCATATCTATTGGAAAAGCAGTCTTTGAAGATGACAATTACTTACAGTTCAAATACTTTTCGCTCTACAATCACTCCGTCAATATGAATCTTTAAGAAACACAAAAATTCAGTGAGAGTAAAACAGCCGAGATGTCCCAAAATTCAAACACTAACAATTAAACTTCAATTACATGGGCCTGTCATAAAACGACCCCTTATCAATGTTACTCAAAATCAAATAAAAAAAGATTCATTCTCCTACTATGATTGGCACTTTCCTTTGTCATTAGTGACGGCCATTAGGTTTTCATCTGAGCTCTGTAAGCATTCATTTCATATGACCGTTGCAAGTATGTACGTGTTACCCGTTAATTAGCCAATTTAGCTTACACCAGATCAGATACTTTGTTCCATCTCAATCACTACATTTTCTAATAACATGCGTGTTGCTCGTTTTTGCACCGTATCTACTGTTATTTCATAGATTTTGATATTTGGCAGGAAACGCCTATTAGATAAATTAGATATGGTTTTACCTTCACTTAATCACTTAATTATCATTGAGAGTTTAATGAGAACTGAAATTTAACGACGACCTCTAATGCGTGTATGTACAATGTGTAGATGGTTGGATTTATGTTCATTCTGAGATAATTTGAGGAAGTTATAAAGATTTGAATTAGATGTTTTGCTGTTAAATTTTGTTAGGTTAAAGCTCTTTGAGTTTAGTATGATAATACGGTAAATTGAGACTTTATTGAATAATTGAGGATGAAAGTTACATCACATAGCAATCATATTTGTATCAAATGTATCTGAATCTTGTTAAACTACTATCATCATGAAATATTTTCGTGAGTTTTGTGTTTGTCTATGAAAAAGGTGGACATTTTTATCCATACCCATTTGATGCCATAGATATCATTAGAGTTTCAAAAAAAAAAAAAAAATATTTTAACACAGGAAAATTTCAGTTGACAATTCTGAAAAATATCGGAACGAATGAATGTTCTTCAGGAAAATATATTCTTAGTTTTAATGCACTGAATGTCAGCGTCAATGGACTACCCAAATTATTTTTCAGTACATCCACGATTATTTTAGATCGAATATTTCTCGAGATTTTCTCCAGGACAGCACTACATCATCACCAGATTTTTAAAACGATACTAAAAGTTTTCGCAAATCAAATTTTCTCAGCCACTTCTTCCTTGATAGCGACTATCAAATCAAAAAAAAATCCCGACATCGCCGAAACGACCCGCGTAATAAAATTCTTTACACACGAGAAAATTCTTCTAAACCAGCCATCCGTGTTTATCTATTTCTTCAAACCATACACAATTCTATAATATATATACAGGTATATTCTTCTGCTCATGTAGCTGCGTCTCAACCATATAAAATCTAAATCGCGTATTTTTTTGAATATTCACCCCCAGCCCCCATGCTTTTCGTTGTCTGAAGATGCCAGGGAACTAACCAGGCTTCGTTCTTTATTCCATCGTTTGGTTGTTCATGGCAGCTACTGCACGTTTTACCACCCCTGTAGACGCTGTTAACGACCTGCCGGCGGATACTGACGATAGCAATCCAGAACGATAACATACCATCATCACACGTCACAGAGGTTGCAACCTGTGAGGGTGCTAAAAATAATATGAACATTATGAATGAAATCGAGATGTTCGAAAGATAGTTTTCATGCGGTTGGGGCGGTAGTGGCTGTAGCTAGACAGACATTGTCGAAGGACAGATCGTTTAAGGTGTCTGATGGTTTCTTGCTGTCTTGCGAAAAGTTTCGATTGGGAATTTTTGTTCTTTCATCGAAAAAAATTGTAGTCCTTTGGGGGAATAGTTTCAGTTGTAATTGTTTGCAGGGAGCTCATAAAATTTTATATCTAACGCAATGAGTCCGTATCATTTGAGACAAAGAAGGTCAATAAACTATAAGGATCTTTTTAAAGTATACTATTCTACTATCTTCTGAAGTTTGTCTTTGTTCTTTGCTTGTCATCTATTTATTACGAATCATCTTAAAATTTCCAACTTAATTTCATACGAAAAATAAGTCTTCATTAATAATTTTTTCCCATCTTCGAACTTCATTCAATATCAATTAATCGCATTTGCAATTACATCAAAGAAGTCGGAAAACGTTAAAATCATCACTTTCGTAAAGACGACGACTGCAAAAAAAAACGAATGATAATTTCTATCATTTTCCGCGCCAAGTCGAAGTTTCGAACTAAGCTTCTTGACTAAGTAAATTTACGAAAAAGTTTGTTTTCGCCAACTTCACAAACTTTCCGAAGAGTATCCTTATCACACCGTCATTTAAGTCACTAGTAAAAATTTTTATTCACCTTCAAACTTCCCTAGTCTGTGTCTCTACAAAGTTTAATCAAATTATGATAAAACTTTGAATAACAGACACAACGACTTTATCCATTGTTTTTCTTTGAGATAATCAAGACTTCAATGAAAATTGAATAATTCGCTCGAATTATTTTCATCGTTGGAAAAACAATCAGAATTTCGAATTTAACACATATGGCTGGTCCTTGACTAGCAGCAGGTGATGATTGAAATTCGAGCTATGTCATATTTCGGTTGTGCATTTGGTCCTTTTTCAGCCGAAAAAAATATTCAGTCTAATGTCCTATTAGGACCAGAATAAAATATATTTTCACACCAAAATGACTCTGAGATCCGGGACATGTGTGTAGGGCATGTATCTAGAGCTGAGCATCTGAATATGTTTGCATGCAGGATATTCTTGGCTCTACGATAGAATTACCGTTGCGTAAAACCGTCAAGTTACTGGCACTTTGTTAGACTAATCTACCGGATAACTAGCTATATAATATTTTATTTGATCTCAGACCAAGAGCCGGACATACCGACCGACATACTTTGGGTAATTTCAGGAGAAGTCGTTGTCGTAAAGCATTGCAGAAGTTTTTATGAGATTCTTGAGATGTTGTAATTTTCTCGTAGAGGGCAACGTACATCTGTGGCAGAATAATAAAATGTTGATGAAGTTTTATTAAATTTGTTAGCGAAAGAGAATGGAAACAAGTAATAAAATATGATGAAATTTACGGAAATATTGTCCTATTCGGAATGGAAATTGATTGATTTTTTTTTTTGTTGAAAAACTGATTTTGGATTTCTTGATGTGGTCCTTTTAACACTATTAGCTATTTAAACACGGACATCATAACCTGATCTTGTTAAAATATTGTCAAAGTGGCATTATATAAGGTGGCGAAATTTGTATATATAATTATATTAAGGGGTTATATACAGTTAGAAGTCCGGAAAAACGCGTTTTTTTTTTATTGATTTTTGTGAAAAGATATTTTACTTTACAAAAACAAAAAGTATACATGCATTTAGTGCCAACATCTAAGTTCAGAATCGCACCAATAATTTGTAAAAATATTGATCTGGTGCGCTCCTGCCGACAATCTCCTGAAGGTCTTCCAAAAAAGGTGTTCGGCGGTGACCACGATTTCCAACCAAAAAACCAAACAGATTCTTTTAGTAGATAGACAAAACTAGGTATTGATCGAAGGAATATTCGAAATTTAGATTTTTGACAAAATGGCAGCTTCGTAAAAAAAAATCGAATTTTTGACCAAAATTGCCATTTAAAATTGTTTAAGAAAAACAGAAATAATTATCCGAAATCTTATTCCTTCGATTAATACCTGAGGTATATATCTGAAAAAGTTGTGTTAAAATTTCAAACTGTTTGGTTGAGCCGTTTTTTTTTTTAGAAATCTTGGTCACCGACTTGGAAACATATTTTGAGAAAAACGCGTTTAAAGTTTCGGAAAAAGTTAACACAGATCATTTTTTTTTAGTTACATGGAGTCATCTATTCTAGAGCTATAAGCAGCAATGGGCATTTACTACAATTGTAGTAGATCTTTTACTTTTTTCTGCTTTTTTCTAAATCTACTACTCTACTACGTAGCAAATGATATTTACTACTTTTCGCAGGGAACTACTTTTTAGTGAATATAGCACTGATGCAACTTCGGTGAACCTTTAAGCAACACCTGAAGCCCATCTATGATAAGAAAACGCCGAGCGTGTGGCAACTACTCTTAAATGCTGCTCGTCTGACTAAGTTCTTAGAATGCAGAAAAAAGTAGTTGCTCTCGGTTCTTTTCATACACATTTATTCGTCTCAATGCCCATCGCTGGCTATAAGATGTACCTTTTGTAGCCTCACCAGCTTCTAATACTTCGATTTGATGCTGTCTACGAGCCGTTCTTCCCGCTCGCTTACTCCCATGCGCTTCGGTCTGTACTCCACCTACTTTCTAACAGTCCAAGTTGTGATTGCAAATATGCGTATATCTCGGAAAAAACTTGTCGGATCGATTTGAAATTTTCAGGGAATATTATCAGTTGAATATACATTCTGAAAATGCAAAAAATAAAAAATCGATTTTAACTGTATATAACCCCTTAAAGAAACAAAAACCATTTCTCGACTATAACATAAATGATGACAATGTTCAGTGCTGGCAGCACTTTTCCAACGAAGCAGCAATAAGTCTACCATAACAATCTCATGCTAAACCTATCCTATTAATTTCGTTTTCATACGAGGATTTTATCGAAAGTTTTGAAAGCTTCTGAAAGTGTGGTTCAGTAAAAAGAGTGGTTCACTTAAAAGGGTCATTTTTATCATTCTTAATTGCAGCTTATTCAATTTTGACACGTCTTAAACACACATTAATCGCTACAATGACAGATTTGAGGGTTTGAGATAACTAGATTGTTGCTTAGCACATACCCGATCCATGTATACATCAACAAATTGTGAAAATTTCATCTCGACCGGATAAAAAAATGAGGATTTATGCTCATTTAATTTTTTTGAGTATTGTTGCCTAAACCAACTCCGTTGAGCTGTCGTCAGTACAACATTAAGTAATTAAAGAGCCATTCTGTGCCTGATTTCAGGCCACTAGCTCAGTCACCTTCTTGCGCGAGCTTTCAGGAGAACAAGCACAAAACAAAGAAGAAAGAGAATGGTGAGTTGGTGAAGGAATCACTATCAGAAGCAATAATATATAAAGGTTATTGATTGTGATCATGGTTCCCTTCTTGTCTATAAATCAGCATAGACAAAGCTTATCAAAGCCGATAATATTGATACGGGAAACTCGATCGTTTTGCGGAACCAGCCTCCGAAAGCAGAATCAAATTGGAATTGTTTTTGCGGGATGATTAAAATTGCAAGTGGTCACGCCAGTCAAGTATGCACTGTGTGCTGGTGTCTGATGAGAATCAGTGCATACTTTCGAAACCACTTTGTCAAAATAGAATTTACAATGTAGATTAAAATTTTTAATGTAAATAAAAAGTTGTTCAATTTTAATCATCCCGCAAAAACAATTCCAATAATATATAATTTTATCTTACCATTTTAATATTTAGTTCCAAAACTATTACAACAACAATAAAAAATTCAGATATTTTTTCGAACGGAAACAACTCAATCAACTTATCAAACGGGATGAGTTGGATGGGTGTTATCAATAACCAAACTCGGGCAGGAATCAGAATAAAATATTGTGCAGACTTTTTGAATCAATATTGTTCTCATTGTTCCCGGGTGTCCCATTAAATTTGAACTGCTTTCTTTGTCTAATTGCTAAGATTCAAGCAATTTCAAGTCACTATATCAGAATAGATGTTTTACATTCACGGAACTGATTCGCCAAGCTGATTTCCTTCTACTCTACAGAAATTTAAGCTCGTGATTTGTCTTTAATCACGTAAAACCATCTCTACCAACCAAAACTTCCTTCAAATTGCCCATAAGCTTAAACGGGAGTTATTATTTTCCATTTTTCTTCCTCTAAAACTATCAATTTTTTTATCAATATTTCGGTTCTACTTAAAATTTCATGCTATTTCCGCGCCAAAATAATTTTGTTCGGTACAGCCATTGTATGTGACTACTCAACAGCTTTTTGAACAAGGCAATGATCCGTTGACAGTCAAAATGTCATGTCATATCGATTGAGCTGTGTTTGTGTAACCCTATCTAGTTTGTCGACTTTTTTCTTTAAATATGTTTTTTGTGGTAATTATTTGTGTTTTTTCAGATGCCGTGGTGGTACCATCTACACTGTTATAGATAGTACCACCACAGCATCTGAAAAATACACATGAATAATTATTACACCTTGCCTCATATAATCTTGCAAAATCTTCACGTTCAACATTAACAAAATTCATTCACATTAATAATCACTATTTATCAAATTTGCCAAGTTACATCCAGAATAGACTAACTAACACCTACTCCCGAGCCAAGTCGATATCACAGTAGCGCCTACATACCACCATACATTCAATCGAACATTAGAGCTCCTACCTTATCTATAATATTACCGGAATCTAAGGCAAGATGGCATTTCTCAGGCTATAACAAATGCTTAAGTTATTCAATAATCTCTAAACTAACGTCAAGGAATTTCTATTTGGCAGCCAAATATAAATGAAGGCTGATTCTACTTGATTTGAATATTAATTTCGATTTTCGGAACCGAATTATCATTATGCAAATCATTCTGCATATCATTATTATACAATGGAATTTTCTTGAAATTTATGTCGATTAGACTGAACGTATTTTAGAGATTTTTGCAAATTAATTTCGTTATTTTCGCAGCTAATGGTGCGCGTAAATCGTATTTTTTTTAGCGAAATAGTAAAAAAAATTCAAAAAGGTCTAAAGAAACAAAACAAGTTTGATTCAAATGAAAATAAATCTGAAATGAAATCTGCAAATGAAAACGATCTTTGGAATAGATGAAAAAAAATGAAAACTGATTATGGTTTCAGTTTGAAAGCAACTATTTTTTCTCTCTAATTTTATTCAAATGTTAAGTTTATTTCATAGTAAATCACATCAATCTATATATCTTATTAATTTATGAATGCTAATAAATTTTAATAGAGTTTAAAGACCATATATCTAACGCAAGTAATTTTACCAAAAATATTCAACCCAGTTAGGTAAGATATATGGCAAAGAATGTAAAAATCCATGTATGTGAAAGCCCATAAAAAGGCATCACTTTCATTTTATACGATATTAAAGTGTAACGAACTGCAAGCATCTATATAACAAAGCGGATGTCGACCATTCATAAGTATATGCATATATTTATCAGATAAAAACAAATTATGTCATTCTTCATTGCACTAAGATTATTATAACATTGTTTTTGCTAACACCAAATTAACTATGATTGAACGTAAAAGCGCTCCATACTTCAATTTGCATAGTAATAGATACTATAGTAATAGATATCTGAGCTTCGAAATGGTCAAACACATATTATCTAAGCGGATCTAATGATTGGTTATTTGACTTGATAAATATTTTTTTACATTGTTCCTGATATATAAGTACTCACATTCCATCAAGGATAATCCAAAAATTATATTCAACTGCAACTTACCTGAAAAAGAAAGTAAAATTTTTACAATTCTAGCAACGTTAAATGTATTTTTATAATATTCTGATCCATAGTTTTATTTTTGCGAAAACTCAATTTTTATTTTAAATGATATTATGCGTAAAGAAAATCAGACTGATTTAGGTATAGTTGTTTATAGATTTTTTTTATGTGAAAACAATTTTTGCATATAAAAAAAAAGCTTTAGCATACAAATATGACCAAAAAGTCAGATGCAAAGCAATACTCCTGAAAAGATATTCAACACAGCACTGCCCACATTGTATTAATTCCAACTCATGCAAACGATCGAAAGTGAATCATCAGCCTACCAAAAAATAAATCTTCACATGCCCATGATCAGGTTCAAAGTCAACCAAATTCGATTTCTTGCAAGCTTTTGAATTTCAATCTTTATCTTTTTGTATCTCTCTATCTGGCTCGTTTTTATATATCTCGCTGAATCAGATTCATTACACTAATTAATTTTTTTCCTATAGTACAGCTGTTTTTATTTTGTGAGTAGCATAGCAATCATGTGATTATCACTTTCAAGAGAAAGTGACTTTTTTATGCTTTTCAGTGTTAATTTAGATATATGTGCATAAAAATTAGCGCTTAATTCAGTAATAGAAGCGGTTTAATTGGATTATAATTAAAGTTTTAGTGCTTGTACTGACTTATGCAATGATGGATTGTGATTATTCAATGTTTGTAACATTGTGGATGGATTAAAGGATTTAAATGGATTTTTTATTAGTCTATTCAGGGCTTAAACTTATTTTTTATTGTGCTATATGAGCATAATATGCGTAAATGGAATAAAAACAAGTGCGAAAATTCGATTGGCATAATATCTGCAATAAAACGCCGTTTTATAAGATTTCATTTCTTTAGATACATTTTCACTTTATTATTTAAATTTATAATGTGGAAATTATTTCATATTCAACGGTATCAATACATTTAGAGCAGCTTTAAAGACGATACGAGAAATCTCATTATCGGCCGCACGGTGAGATGTTAAACTGAAAGGAAATGACTATGTTAAGTTAGCTTGAAAATAAGCAAGAGTACTAGTCACATCTTATCGTCAAAAATTGCTTGGAAGTTGCTTTCACTTTGAAAATGCAGATTATATTGACACATGCCTCCAATCATTTCACGCCGATTTAGTATGTGCAGTTCATTCTTTCGAGCTAAAAAGTGACATTTGGTATTTGAAGTTGTGCAAATGTCTTTTCAATAACAAAGTCGATCGAAAATTGAGATTCCTTACATTTTATCCGTCAGAAATAAGCAGTAGTTTCAAATCGTTTCAAATTTAATATGCATTTTATCACAGAAAAAAAGTAAAGATACATTTTCTAGGTTGGAGGTTGAACACGTGCAACTAATGCTCTTACTTTGCTTTGATATTTTTCTGAAATAAACTGAAGAATAAACTCAATTTTGCCTGAAATATAATTGGCGCCCAGTGTGGGCGTAGGATTAAATCAAATGAACGATGCCAATATAGTCTACCATTATAATTTACTTTTTCGCATTGCCGGATCTTTTATAATTTCTTAGATATTATTACTTGGTATTAAATGTAAAAGAATTTCAACCACTATTACCCTATTTGGCGCTGTTATTCCAAAGAAGAATTTTAGTGTTTGAATTTTAGTATTTAGTATTTGAGTATTAAAGACAACAGGCTCCGAGAAGAGGCATCTTAATGATACAATATCTTGAATGATTAATTAGACGATGTCAATGCTTTTATCAAAGAAAATTTTGCCTGAAAAATAGTTTTCGAAATCAAATTTTATCAGTTAGTTGCAAAGAGAAAACAGTTCCTTCAGTATTCGGTAAATTATTTTTGTTTGTT
The DNA here is from genome assembly GCA_947369275.1 of Nemotelus nigrinus. Taxonomy (NCBI): domain Eukaryota; kingdom Metazoa; phylum Arthropoda; class Insecta; order Diptera; family Stratiomyidae; genus Nemotelus; species Nemotelus nigrinus. Next base: position 27,872,626 of record OX376375.1, on the reverse strand, counting down.
GTTGAGCATTAGTGCACATTACTTGTAAGCAACAATCTATTTTGTCCTAGAATGAAAGTCAAGGCGGTCAAAAATAGTTTCCTAATACATTTTGCATGAAGTTTGGAAAACTCATGTGCTCAAAAAATAACGGGAGTTTTGCATTTTCTGGTTTGCATTGGTTTGGTTGTGCTATTTTTTTCGGTGGCTTAAGGAACATCCCTAAAATGAGTCTGTACATTGGCACAAAGCTGTATGAGCTGTTCAAATTGTTGGCAGCTTTCGAACAAGTTACATGTGTTTTTGTACGATACGCGAATTTTTAATTGTTGAAAAAATTGACCTGAGATTTCGCATAAATGTTGCCATACGAATGGAAAGGTAGCTGTTCGATATCTGTCCAATAAGTTTCGACCCTTATGTAAATTATACCTTTCATGTTAACCTAATTCATTTCTCATACTGCTTATGCTTCCTGAAGTTTTTGATTTGTATTTTTTACACGCGTCAGCATATTAAATATTGAATTATTGGCGTTCAATAAGTATCGTAAGTAGTATGAGGAATGATCAAAGGTCATTGTGATACAATGTAAAATTATGTTGTGAACAATTAGTCGTAACCACATGTAAAGTAAGCAAAATTAAGCTATAAAAGGAATGAATTAATGTAAATAAAATCAATCTTAGCGTGGACAAAGCCTATTATTTATCCTTGGTGAGGGTGCTAAGGGTGCTAAGGTTAGTTGAGTTCTGGCACTGAACTTGAATTTGGCGGTTCTATTAGATTACCTGGTTTCTGGTACTGTACTAGCAGTTAGTTCCCTAATAGAATACTTCCGAATGTTAGAATAAGTACTGAACTTATCTACGTCACCTGGTAATAGTCGAAGTTGAGTTCTTGTACTGTACTTGAGTTCAACATTTTCACTAAACCAACTGGTTTCTGGTATTGCACTAGAAGTCAGTGTCCTAAAAGAACCCTTTCTGAAGGCTAGAATAGGTACGGTACTTAGTCTACGCCCGATTTACAGCAAGGGATTGATATCAGGTGCTCGACCTATATCAATGACACATACCAAGAGCGATTCAAGAAAAGCCTTGGTCGCTATATAAAAACAGTAGCAATTTTTAGAAATGGTAAATATTACCTTTGATGTGCCCGCTATGAACAAATTAAGGAATTGCGAGTGTTATAAATTACAGATGGATAACAAATAAGTGATGCAATCAAAATGAGTCAATCACTATCATCCAACACGTGTATCGATACACTTTATTGCCTCACAAGCACTTTTCACTTGTTGTGATCATGTGTTGTTTTCTGTATCCGATAATTTTGTGAACGCACAGTAAAGATGAGTGACACATGAGTAAAGCAATTAAAATTAGACAATAAAATGATGCAATCAATTGATGACTATGAGCTTGTTCCCTTTGGCTGACACTTTTGTGTACGCACAGGAATGAGTAAATCACTGCACATTAGGAATCATTTGCTTAGAGTGTTCTGTGTTAGAGTCCTTCATTAAGCTCTAGTACAGAGTTGAATCGAAATTTGGTGTGCTAGAGTTAAAGACTTTAGAGTGTAGAGCGCTTAAGTCGAATCCTTTGAATGATACTTAAGTCGAACTCTTTGAAATCATGCGAGCCGGGCCTTTTTTCTCTGGATTCCAGAGTTGAGGCAGCGATCTCAAATAGTATGTATACAATGGGGGTATTTGTGGACATCGAAGAAGCCTTTGGCCGCGCTCCTTTTCGGGAGCTATGAGAAGATGCGAAAGCTCATGGCGTGGACGAGAGATTAGTGCTGTTTTTCCAGCAGAGCATATAGATTCATTTTCACAAGAGTCATATAAAAATCCACAATCATCTACGATAAATAATAAAAGAAATCATTTTTATTCAACCACACAACAAACCCGTTTTTAATTGAACTAACAATAAAAAAGCAATCTAGTTTCAACCCTAGAGTTTCGTAAATATGATTAAATCAACTTAAACTGTAAGCAATCCGAGACGTTGCGACAATGCTGATCAACAAAATATATAGTCCATTATGATGGGGACAACTATCGCCGAAGAACGCAATAACAATAAGAAAAAACATAATAACAATAACATAATAATAATAATTGAATACAATTTATCTAGGCTTGTTGTCTGTGGAGTTTCTATTTACTCATTTTCGGTTTTGATTATCCCACGAGTGTGTGGTTCGGTCGGGCTAAAATTTTTGGATGTTGTTGGTGTATATTAGTTGTAAATATTTCGATATTTTCACAAGCATATTTTTAGTGATTTTTAGTGATTTCAGTGAATTTCTATGAAAAACGCATCCGATAAACCAGTATGCCAAATGAGTACTGATAGCTAAAATTAAAAATTTAGTTTGACTCAGGTGATGTTTTTAGGAGTCCTTTATCCTGTGTGAGAGCGGAACCAACCAAATATTTTTGTTTTTTCAAATTTCAAATTGTAATAACTTCTTGACACAATAACCAGATTATTACGAAATTTCTAAAACACATTGATGACAGACCTTTCATGCAGTGCATAACTATTTGTGTGATACTGCTAGCAAACTAAATCTACTATTAAACTCTTTAGTTTTTAGTAGCTCCACATCAAAATGATGCAGTGCCAACTAAAGTAAAATTTCTTTGGAAGAATTTTAACGAAAGGGTAAATGTCGTAAGGCTTTAAAAAGACATCGCTGGTCCAACGACTGAGCAAAAAACATTTGCATGAACTTATCAAAAAAGAACAGCTTATCGTGGAATGAAAGGATACAAGTATATCTTTGTGCAAGTATATTTTTCAGAAAATGTTGAAAGCACCGGGAGTTGTTGGCACAACTGTTTCCTGTGGAAGGATATTTTCGCGTTTGCATCACAGTGCTTGTTCGTGAATTTTTGGACTAAATCAACACTGTAATGATGCCACAGCTTTTATGTTCACCAGCCCATTTTAATTTATTTCTGTTCTCAAAAATTCTCCAAAAGTTATCATCAAAACACAATGCTTTGTAAATTATTTTCTCACCAAACCTTTTATTTCATTAAACAGAATTCCGAATGCTTTCAAATCACCAATTTCATATTCTCAAAAGACTAAAACAAATTCAAAGCAAATTCAACACTTCGATTTAACCTTGAAAACCCTCATATAAACTCAATCAATGAATCAACACTCTGATTTCATTTGTTATTTCAATTATTTTCCATTTTATAAAATTTCACACACAATCATCAAACTTACTGTTTACATAAAAATCGTTCGCTTCACGAAGTTGTTTGTACTAGGTGGTAGCATCGAAGCTTCACATAAAATTGCTCATGGAACAATAATAATTGAACGAATACCGTTGTTTAAACATTTTTATCCGATTTTGCCTGTTTCGCAAATGTTTGGCAACGTAATTTAATTACAAATATTGTTTTTATTGTATTTTAACAAAGCGGCATTGTATGTTGTGTTTGTTGGATATTTTCAGTTACAACATTGCAGAGATAAAATCCACGTATATGTACGAATATGAACTCGAACAAAACGTTGTTAGATTTATAAATCTGAATCACCGTGATGTGATGACGCATCAGCTCGGAGTGTGAATAAAACTGAGCGCTCAGTTTGATATTTTTACGATGGGGAAGATTAAAATTGTTCAAATAAACACGTTTTGCAGATTGTTTGAAGTGAAATGACTCGAAATTCTTTTCATGAACGTGAGCTACTAAATATTTGAGTATTTTTCATATTAATTACTTAGAGATTTTCGGTAGAATTTCGATTGTATTTTACTTTTTACTGTACTTTCTCTGTACACTCATAGCAAAAAGCAGGAGTATTAAAAAAAATTGATGAAAATTTAAATCATATTAATGCAAACATTTTGATAATGTTTGCTTTCGACTTGGGGACTTTGGAAAATTTAATGCGATAAACCATTATCAGCAATGTGTCATTCGTAAGTCGAAAGAAAAAACTTCATCCAAAATTTTATGTTATTACCAGTACTTGTGTTGATATTTGAGCGTTATCAGCACGAAATTGTAAGCAATTCATATGCAAAAAAAACTAGCGAAGAATGCATAGGGAAATTAAAATTGTTTCCATTTAAAGAAATTAACAGAAAAATTTTTTTGTTTTTTGTTATTTTTTTTTTTTTTAGATTAAGTGAAGCATGTTGAATTTTTTTTAAATTTTTATTAAAAGCCAGCAATTGCAACTTGGTTGGCAATTCACGCTATAGCAAAGCGATTTTTTTTGGACGTTAGTTGATTTAATCATATTTACGAAACTCTATGGTCGAAACTAGATTGTTTTTTTATTGTTATTTCAATTAAAAACGGGTTTGTTGTGTGTTTGAATGATTTATTTTATTATTTATTGTAGATGATTGTCGATTTTTATATGACTTATGTCAAAATGAATCCATATGCTCTGCTGGAAAAACAGCAATAATATCTGCGTCAGCCTGACATGTATCCATATAATTAGGACGTCGTCTACGCCATGAGCTTTCGCATCTTCTCATAGCTCCCGAAAAGGAGGGCGGCCAAAGGCTCCTTCGCTGTCGACAAATACCGCCATCGTATACATACTATTTGAGATCGCTCCCTCAACGCTGGAATCCAGTGAAAAAAGGGCCGGCTCGCATGATTTCAAAGAGTTCGACTTAAGCATCATTCAAAGGATTCTCTACTCTCTAAAGTCCTTAAGTCTAATTCCCTCAATGAGTCTTTGATAGTTCGATTCTTCCATGTATTCGGTCGAAATCACATTCTACTTACATCACAAATTACAACTTTTTTAGCCTGCGTGTGATTTTAATTTATATGTGAAATGTATGAATAAAGTGTTGGTGGAGAGTAGGAGTGTGGTACCTTTGTGGTTCTACCAGCGAGAGAGATACATGAAGCGAAAGACACTCTCCTCCCGGGACGTTTGTTCGGAGCCGAAGACAGCAATGATGTAATTAGTGTCTTATGTATATGTTACTGCTTCTTGAAAGCTTTGTCGACAGGTTCCTTACAGGATGGCATGTAACAGGGCTTCAACTTGTTAATGGATACATTGACGGATTTGTTTCTGATTTCGAGTGTAAAATAGTTTGTAGGTCTGGCTAAGACTTTGAATGGATCGTCGTACGGTGAAAGGAGTGGTGGACGAACAGAATCGACTCTAACGAAGACGCGAGAACAAGGGTCGATTTGCCTGAAGATGAACATCTTCGGTGTTGTGTGATGTTTTGCATCACTCAGCCACAGTTTTGCCATAGCTACCGAAAGTTCGGAAGTAAAGTCGGTTTGACTAATCTTCCTAGGATTTGCATGAAGAAAATCACTAGGAAGACGTGGGTTTTCTCCGTATAATAGTTATGCCGGTGACGCTGAGAATTCTTCTCGGATTAGATATCGTAATCCAAGAAGAATTAGGGGCAGTGTTCTGGTCCAGGACGCATCTTTGTGAACCATGATAACCGATTTTAGAGTACGATGTCATCTTTCAAGGAAATCGTTGGCCTGAAGGTGGTACTCTGTGGTACGATTGCGTTCGAAGCCCAAGAGTTGATCAAGCTAAACGTGGATCTGGTCTGTGGCAATGTATTAAGAAACTTCGAATCGAGCAATCTAAGATCTCAGTACAGCAGAAGCACAACTATTGGCAGCTATGTTGGCCAAAGGAATCGCTTCAGGCCAACGAGTGAAACGGTCGATTATGGTTAGAAAATAAGTGTATCGCTCAGAGTGGGTTAGGGGACCAACTATGTCGATGTGAATATCCTTGAAACGTTCGGAGACCGTAGGAAAGGTCGATACAGATTATATCTGGTTATTTTGCATTTTTGACAAGATGGACATTCTCGGGCCCAAGTGGCAATGTCCTTGTTCCTCAAAGGCCATAAGAATTTAGTTGAAATGGGCTTTCGTGAAGCACGAATACCAGGGTGAGCTATGTTGTGGCCCGAATTGAATACTTTTTAAAGGAACATAAGGGGGATATAAGGTCGTATGGTTGGGCCAGACACTCCACAAAAAATGTCGACGTTGGTGCCACAGATTGGTTGTCTCTTCCACTCAGAAAAATTTCACCACTTAAAATTTAATAGAATCAAATTTAAATCAAAAGTTGAAACACTGTTAAATAAAAAACGAATCTTATTTGAATGAAATAAGCCCCCACATTCAATAAATATGACTCCATTTTATTATACAAATGTTATTTTCATATCATAATTTTCATCATTGAATGTAAAACAAAACATTTTGTGCTAAACTAGACCACTTTGATACAGCGTTATTGAAATGAAGGCAGATTATTTGAATTAAAAAGAAACGTATATGACGCCAAATCATATTTGAAAATATTTGGTTCATATCTATTTTTTTTATTTATGCAACCATTTTTTTCTGAGTGTTCAGAAGAAACTTTGAATCCTTTAAAATCTTTTGAAACTTTGTGTCCGATTTTTGGAACGAGGCTATTGGGGCAAAGCCAAAAGCACTGGGAAGAATTATTTCTTCAAAACGAGAAAGTGTGTATGCAACAACGTTGTTGCAACCAGAGACATGACGAATGTCAGAAGTGTTCTGACTTATATAACTTAGATGTCTAAGTTGATGAGGTGTGGCCTTTTCTGGCGTTTGCTTGAAAGCAAAAGTCAGTGGTTTGTGGTCGGTGTATAGTGTGAACCTTTGGGCCTCCAAAAAGTATCGGAAGTAACAAATGTCCTGATATGCCGCTAAGAGTTCGCGGTCGTATGCACTATAGTTTCTTTTGTACGTCGCTAAGTTTGGCCGTGACATTTTTTCTGCAGAGCAGCCCCGATAGCGGTTTCGGATGCATCTACGAATAGACCAAGCTCGGCATTTGAGTCCGGGAAAGACAATAGAGTTGCTTCTGTTAAGCCTGTCTTGACTTGGTCGAAAATTTTGTTAGCTTCTGTTGACCAGTCGATGGTTTTAGCACCATCTTTCTTGGAGCAGCAAAGCTAGGCGTTGAGTGGTTGCTGCATCTCAGCTGTGTGACGAAGGAAGCGACGATAGAAGTTGACGATCCCCAAAAATCTCCTTAGGTATTGAACTGTCTTGGGGAGTTTAGCTGAAGATATTGCCTCAGCCCAAACTGGGAACGGCATAATGCCTTTCGACGAAACTTCATGACCTATAGGAATTGACCTGAAGATCGAATGAAATGTCATTTCTTTAACTTAATTATAAGACCAGGGTTGGAAATCGATTGAAAATTTATTCCAAGTGAACAATGTGCTCCTCTTCAGCAGTCGAAGCTAGGCATTTCACCATAAATGAAGTTGAATTGATCGCCCTGAAGTCCATTAGATTTGAATAGTCATCTACCCTAGTTTTAAACATAAAGACCAGCTTAACCTGACCCCAAAATGACGATTTTTTTCTATTTCTAAATTTATTTTAAGTTTGCCTCTAGGTAATTAATTCCCTCCCTTAGCATAACCGAATTGATGACATCCAGGCGGGGCGATTTGATATTTTCAAAGGACATGATTGCATCCCTGGTGATCACAGATCTAGCATTTTCTAAGACTACAAAGAACAAGAGGTTTGGCCAGATATCTTCTGCGTTTCAATCACCGGAGCGCTTTAAAAAATAGACCCAAATAAAGTCTGTATAGACTCCTTATTGAACTTGGGCGTTTTAGAGAGCCCGACTTAGTTCATTGGTTTTTCTCTTTCATTCACCTTGGAGTCCCTCACAGAATGATCTGAGTTATTCCTTCATAAAATTTTCATAAGTTCTCTACGAGGTCCTGAAGACGATACATATAATATATACTAAAATAGTTTAGGTACCTACCCTGCTGAAGAAGCAGTTTCATATCCTCGCGTCTGTGTTATAGTCCCAGGAAACATATTCAATAACAAATGATTAACTTTATAAGAAATGATGTAACTAAAGAAAGAGGTCTTTCGGTATTTAAACTCCAATTACTTTTCTTGGGCTATTCGCATAGTCTAGCCACGGCTATAAAGCTGCCGTCAATTAAAATATTTACTGTTAGAAGTATTAACTAGTTCAAATTAAATTTTCAGTAATAGCTTCAGATCTAATACTACAGACATAGAGTCGATATAGTTATAAAACCACAAAAATTTAAGAACTCTCACAATAATGGGCCAGACACCACTGCCAATTATAAATTGAATATCAATAATTCGATCTTACATCATTAAATTACAAATGATATATGAGACAGCCCGTATAACTTCAAACATAAAGCTACTTTTTTTAACATTTCTCATGAAAACAGTTGAAATAATTGATCTAGTAACTACTTCTCTGGCACTATCTAGTTTACTGTTTGAAATTATCGCACTTACAAGCAATACGAAATCTACTTCCATTCATTTTTTACAAATCTCGTCACAACATCAATTTTTTCGACGAGTAAAAATGATTACATAAGTACATGTCTTGAAACCAAACCGCATTAACGTATTTTCACGAATCGGTTAAATGCAATCAAAGTGAAGTAATTTCATTTGCTCCCTGCAACGAAATCAACACGCAACAAAAGTAGTCGATTTGAAACCATTCATTGGCATCATTCTTCTTTAAAACGAGCAGCCAATCATCTAACCTAACCATCAGCCTCAAACCATCATCACTTTTATATAAAAACAACAGCAACATCAAAGCTCGATTTGTTCCTTTCGCCTACTAATGCGTTCCACCTACACATTTTGTGTAATCGAATCTCGACCTTCATGTACAATTCAAAATCGAAATTCGTTATGATTGCATGGAATTCAAACGTAAATTATAAACTTAATGAAAAAGTTTATGCTACGTAATTATATTACACCGCGAAGGGTATTCGTTATAAAACACACATAGAAGTTTCATACTGTGCCGTCAAAGTTCAATCTTACGCGAATAAAAGTAAATCTGGCGGAATAAGATACATTTCGTGTCTCAGCCAGATATTTAAAAGATGTATTTTAATTTTTGATACCCTAAGGTTATTTGAATATATGTAATTGAAAATGAGGCGTGGTTTGTGCATTATTCAAAATTATCAAGGTATTAAATAAATCGACGGTAGACCTAGAAAGTTGCATGGTTTTCAAAATAGTTACAAAATATAGATTTTACCAAATATCTTTATTGTGGAAGATTGAAAAATATAGATTACGGGCGGAAATCCAGCACAGAAAATTTTTCGCAACACGCTGATTATGCATTGCACTTTAAATTTGTAATGCTATAACTGGCAAAACGATGAAACTCCTTTTTTTGAGTGCTACACCGAAAATGTTCAGTAACTTCTTTGTTGAAATATCTATCCCACGATCATTCTTCACTATTTACTTTCAGCCGAAAAATTTGAACTGTCTGTACGGGTCAAGGTAACCACTTTGCATTTATTTCGCTCTTTTTAACATTCAAGAACCTCTCGAAATGGCTCTCAGTACGCAATTCACAATTCGAAATCCACTTGAAAGCCCCAGAAATTCACATTTCGTCTACACACGTACACTTGATTGTTGTACAAAAGTTGTACATTTTTTCAGGTGCGATAATAAAACTGTGCACACATTTCCACAAACGTCATCTTGTTTCGGAAAAAAAACTGTGTAGCTTGCATAACGCCAGACACGTTTACATGCGGAGAAAAGTGTTAATTGGAAGTCAATTAGAATGAAACGTCTGTGTGAATTCTAAATGAACAATAAACATCATGTGAACGGAAACTTTACGACGAAAAATAAAGATACTTTGATGCATGCATATGTACATATATTCCGATGACTATCTGAATGATCAATAGATGAATTCTGAGAAAAGTCAACTCGCAATCGAAGAATAGAATACTGATGACGGGGGACATCGAGTCGTGATAGTCGAGTTTGAGTGAAAAATTTCAATTTGAATAAAATCGTAATGTTTTCAGTAAAAACACGATCTCATGACTTGAAACGTGGCGTTTTTTTTTGCATAATCTTTCAAAATATAAAATGACGTAATGTCATTTGCAAAATTAAGACGGAGAAAAAAAATTAAATCTTTGCCTTTAATGGCTTCGCGTCTTTGACGATCCTCAAACATGTTAAGCGTATCTCCTTATGTGCAAAGGTTGACTGATTTCAGCAAACCGGTTCGGGTTCAAGTCGTCTTTTAGCGGTAAGTTCACAGAGCGTGTGTGGTATTTTTTTTTTTTTTAAACATCTAAAATATTGCTTAGACACAGCAAACTTGAGTGAAATTTGTTTTAGAAGACAGAAATAATTGTTAGAGTGAGAGCAATATTTACCTGGACGAATATTAGCTGACAAAGATTTTTAATACAATAAAAAAAAGGAAGTACTCAATGTGGGGCTTATATGTTGAATTCTTTTTGGTAACCAGCTAGATGTAATTAAAATTGTTACAATCATAGCACGTACGTACACTACATGCTCATATAATACAGGGAGCAAAAATGATATGCATATTGACATATGTTGCCATACTACGCATAAATGCTCTATCTGCATTTTAGTAACTTCGGAGATATTCAATGATTTGTGTTTTTCTGTAGCATGCAGACGAATGGAAAGTGCATTTTTCACTATTGATTTTAACTTACTTCCACCAAAGATAGGTATTTCATATTTTCTAGAAAGCTGTTCGAATCGGGTTAACTCAAAAATGTTAAAAAAATGTTATGCTTAGGAGACCAGTCCAGTGTATCACGTTGAATTGTATATACTAGAGTTCTATTGACCATGTTTAATTGGAAGGGACTAAACACAAATATAGAGGAATGGCTTCCGATGGAGCCGAATCAGTTGAAGGGTGTTAATTCAGGAATAGTTGAAAGAAGTCAAGTCTGGTGGACTGCTGGGAATATCACTATAATCTCGGGACCACATGACCTCACGCAAACATTACTAGATGGAATGTTTGATGTTCCTTTAGGAAGCGTTTGAAGAGCCGAATCGAAGAATTAAATTGAATTATTTTCCATTTTTCAAACCGATGTTTTTATCTGGAATTAGAATTGTTCAGATAATGTACCCATCGATCACGGTTGCAGAAAAATTGTTTGACCAAGTATAAGAAATTTACCAAACTTGGAATTGTAGAGCGGATGAATGAATAATGTAAAGTTTTCATTCGACTTCCGATAGCTTATTGAATTACTTTAACAATAATAAAAATAGTATTAATTTTAATACTTTTTTGAAAAAGAAATATTTTTTGCGTACCTTGTACCAGGCTCCCGGAATCGGTCTACTGACTAAAATAATCCCGGAGCCTATCCCTGCGTTTAGAAGAATTTAGAAGACTTGAAATTGAGATTTTATGGAAAAGGAGGTACGACAGACTTGAAATCTATTCGTTTGGGAATTTCACAAACGTATAGCTTAGGAATGGGAAAATTAGTGGCATGGAAATTTTAGGAAAACACTAAAAACAAACTCATCCCAAAAATATTTGGAAATATCTTGTCATAAGAGGTTGTCAATAGATGGATCAAAAACAGTTTGCTAGTTCAATATAACTTTAAAACATTTTTTTACAGCATTTCCCTACTGTTGATGTTTATAGAAAATGTCGTTCTTAGACACTGGTTCTTCATCGTTTATTGATGAGCTCTTCAAAAATGTTAACTTTGTTGCGTAACTTCCTGGTCAATTTTGATATCGAGCCACTTTATCTACTTTTCCCAAGTACTATTAGACCTCAAGATGTTTAATTGTAATTCTGGCAGGTGTCTTTAAACTCGTTTTTTAGATATTAGAAATATAAATATTATAAACAGAATCTCGGGCAGGAATCTCACTTTTCGGTAAAAATGTGTAATGAACTCTAGCTTCAAATAGTACTGAATTATGTGAAATCGTACTAAATTCAAGAAATAATCAAGGATCGCCGATATTATAGCTACAATAGCTGCTGAAGAATATTACAAAATTATAGCATGACTCAACCGATTTGATAAACTAAATAATTAAATGTAAAAAATTAAGTGAAAAGTTAAAAAGACTACTTCTAATTGTATAATCATAATATAACGAATAACAGAAATCAAATGTAATCCAATAAAGTTGTATCAATTGAATTAATTAAATATGGTGCGAAATTCTCACATTTGTATTTCCAACTAATGCGCAATTTAACATAATATGATTTACAGTTTTCACAGAAAGGTTATTGCTTTTCGGGGCGGGGGTTGGTGGTAACATTTCGGAGCACACATTTCCACCTACTCTGGAGTCTGGTAGATAAGTTTGTTTACATGTTTTTTTTATGCGCCTCTTAAACATAGAAAAACCAACTCACAAACATTCCAAGTCGTAATCAAAATCCGATAATATCAACATGCCATTGAAAAAGAGGATGCTGTTAGTAGCAAATGTTTAGATCAATATATCTCAAAAACGGTTATGGTTACAAGAAAAAGCTATAAAATCTTTTTTGTTGGAAATTTTCTAAGCAACGAATTCGTCATACATTGTTTTTCTGAAGACGTAGATATTTAGGAAAGGTCACTTTTGGTGACCTTTAACCCCGCATAAAAAGTAACACAGCACTCGTATCGATGGGGGCTTTTGACATTTTGTTCAACACGCCAGTTTCAGCTTTCCCCTAATTTTTCCGAAGTTTCGCTTTTTTTATGTCGGATTTCACTGGACTATTATTTAATCAATAAAAACTTTATTTGTGGCTATTGAAGGTACTAAAAAAATTGCTTCACTAATGAGTGTCGTTAACTATTCCTTGAATTTTTCGTGTCTGTTAATTCGTCCCTAAAAACTTAAACCAAAATTGGGTACAATAACTTTGTTCAACTTTTTTGCAGCTTTTTTTCAAATAAAAATTCGGCAGCTCACACAAAAATGTGCTTACTCATCAACGGCTTACCAGTGACAGACAAGTTGCGTATCAATGTGCATTTAGTCCTGTCCTCATAGCTTTGTCGGTCTTACGAATAAAAATTATGATCAGATACTATACTCCACTGTTGATGTATTGTCCAAAGATTAGATTGAAGGCTTTATTGGAAATCAAAAATTGTTGCGAAGGACTCAATCGTTTGCTCAACTATACTTTACTTAATGAAGGCAAATAGGCTTATAAAGAAATAGCTTCTGGGGATCTTAGGAATTATCGAGTGCCGTCTGACGATAGTCGTATTGTATTTTTTGAGTAGAAGCGTTACTTTCTGTCTTAAGGGCATACAAAAAGTTATACAAATGACTTATACATATTATTTTTAAATATCTCGCCATTATTATCTAAATCAGGATTTGGAATCCTTCCAGTATTTACGTCTCCTACTTTACAGTCTAAATCTTCAATATTAAAACAGTAGAATTTACACGTCATCATGATTACAATGAAAGATTTGACGAAAAAAAAACAGTGACCGCTGGCCAAAAATTGGATCCGGGAGTTATAAAACACGAAACTGAAGCTATTCTAGCTAAATCAATTTATCGTGTTCAAATTAGATATTATTGATATTACTGAACATTTCTTTCCACCAACAAACACACTCATCGCAATTAGTTTTGTGATGAATTCACTGCCATTCAGATCCGCCTACGCCAAATGGATTAGCAATATATCGACAATCCGGTATCTTTTGAGTTAATGATCATTTATAAAAGCTTACTCACAAAGTCTAAAACAATTAATCATTCATAACACCGGGGCTCGACTAGCAATTTACCCAGCAATTTCCGATGGTAGCACTCATAGGCGGGCCGTGGTCTAAAATCTGGCAGGGGCCAGGAACCGAAAGGTTCAAAACATGCGATGATTTTGTCTTCCGTAAGGTACGCGTACTGTTCATACAACTTATATAATTTACTAATACATTATATATTTGTTGATTTATTTTTTTGTTATTTGCTAATGCATAATGCATTATCAAATAAACTTCTTGTCTGTGAATACGTATGAGCTACAACCACATGCATATAATGTGAATGGTAGGTATGAACTACACATGAATTATCTATGACCGCTAAGAAAGAACGCTTGTATGAATTATATGGGAATAGAATGGAAATAATTAGAAATATAAGAATATTTTTTCGTTTAGAAGCTAAATATATTTCAACTTATACTTGAAGAATAGGATAGCTTAGCTTCAAAATATTTTTGAAGAAATTGGAATATATTAAGCTTAGAAGGAAGGAATTGATCTCTTACTTCAAAAAAATAAGCTAGAAAACCTAGAAAAAGCAAAAATAATTTGGCAAGATGAAAAGTGCTGTAACTTACTCTTTTCGAGCCATTTGGTTTGTAGCCCTAACTGCACCCTAACTACTAGTGCTTTTTGTTGTTTTCCGTTTTCGCGATCTTCTGGGAAATGTGAGATCCAAACAGTTCTTCTCTGCAAAAGATTTAATTTTTTCCCATACTAAGTACAAGCCTAATCGCTCACTTAGTAGTGTTTTAACTGTTCCATTCACAAGATCTATCCCATCTCTAAGAGTTGTATTTTTAGTTTAGAAATATGTGCTTAACATGTTCGTTATAAAAAAAACATAGTGAAAGATGAAAAGAGTTACTAAAAATTTAGGATTACTGATTGAATAAAAGATCCCCAATGAATAAACTGAGTCGTTGTATTTTCCCTCATTCATTTCTTTTTCTACAGTCTCTTTCATAGCCCCACAGCTATCGACCACATATTTGCGATTGCGAAATCTCATTGACTAACGAGTCGAGCTTAAACTTCTCATTCCACGCCTTGTATTTAGACCAACTGCCTGTTCAAGATGCTTCAACAATTTGTGTTGTGATGGCTTCGAAAAGTGTAGGTAAAGGGATTCGATGGCATTGAAAAAGGATGTACACGTTTCGATTGTGAAAAATGTGTCCATCACAGCAAGGATAATTTTATGAGTTAGACATTGTACAAATGTGGCTACAGGGTTTTTCATCTAAATTAAGATTTGTACACCACTTTTTTGTCCTGATATGACACTAACACCATCATAAGACTGTCCAACAACAGGCAATTCGCTAAGTCCGTAGCTGTCTAACAGGATCAAAATTATATCTGCTAAATACGCGGCATTTCTAGCTCCTAAACAGTCTACAAAGCTTGAGAAACTTTCTTCGACAGCTAGCTCTTTAGCAAATCTGACAACCACGGAGAGTTGTTCCTTTTGGGACCCTTGCTTTGTCTGCCATAATGGATATCAGTCCGCACTCTTTTATTTCAGCTGTATTGTCCTCACGAACGATTTCAGCAATTATTTTCATTAATTCATTTTGTGTTTTGACACTACAGTAGTTTGCAACCTTGTTTTTAAAATGTTTTTCAAAAGTTGAATCATGCATCGCGAATAATTCACAACATTCCAAAAAAAAAATCACGGTTATCACTGGTACCACTTTCATCATGTCCTCTGAAAGCTCGTCTTTGGCGACTGAGACACGTCGTAAGGTCGATAGCCTTTTCCAAATTATTTCGGTTCATCTTGACAATATTCCAAGACTGTTCAAGCACCATATCATTTACTGTCTTCCAAGCATTAGTAGAATTTTCATATCCGGATCGCAAAGTTTTCTATGGAAATTCTATGGAAAATTTCGCATTGTGATAACTTCACATCCAGTCATCAGATCATCACAAAATTTACAAGACTCATCAATGGGCATAAAAAATAAGCTTCTGTCGTTTTTAAATAATGTCTTTGGTACCTTGTAGGTACCATAAGTGCGTGAACACAAATCTTTCACACGGCTGTTAGAATAAAATGCAAATGATTGATGAGTTTGATACTATATTTATACACTCAAATATAAACTTGTAAAATTCCCTATCGCATAAAAATCGCACCGAATTATTTATATTTTTAGAACCTGCAACTGGCGTTTACGGTATCTCGTGACCGAATAAAAAGATAAAGGTCTGACAAAAGTTCAATGAATATGATAAGAACCATGTGGCAGCTGTGCCACTATGAAAAAACGCTCGGTGAAATTGAAGTGCTATGTCTTCTAACTTCCGATGAAGTTATCAAATTATAATAAAATTCACACACATTTAACCTGAGTGTAAACTAAGTAGGTCATAGATAGCATAAAAGTGGCAGGGATGCCATTTTTATTCTCCAAATGACTTCGAAAATTGTATCCTACGTTAATTACCTTATTGCCTACCATTTTAATACTTAGAGTATGTTTTGTGAAAAACATAATTGCATAAAACGCCAGTTTATAAAAGTGTTCTTATCTAAATACCTTTATATTGCCTAGTAAGAATGAACAGATAATCTTAATAAAAAAAGGATGATTGGCGAGGCGCTTTTTTAAATTAAATATTGCCGTACAGTTCTCAAAATGAGTCTCATAACATCGTAATTAATACCGCAAATAGCACAGTCTCTATGTTATAAGTAGTGTGTATGCTTTGGTATAGGCTTACACTACTGCACTTCTCAACTCTTGCTGTAACCACAAAAACCTAAGATGCGAAAACTTAAGTGTCTGCTGTTGGAAATATTTATTTTTCTGGGAGGGGCCAACCTAGGGTCTGGAGGGGTCCCGGCCCCCCCTGGCCCCCCCTACGGCGCGCCTATGGTAGCACTGTCAAATTTATGGTATGCAATCTGTGCATGGGCAATTTCATGGCATGCAATTTCATTTCGAAAATGACTCTGAGCGAGAAGGACGTGCGCTGTATTCGAGTGTCAAATGCTCTTAAGAAGTTATTTGAAGCGCAGAGCGAAGAAATTCTGCTACTTATGAAAAGTTCACGTGTAGGATTAGTTACTTTTTGGATAAGCGGGTGAAATTTCAGACGAAAATGTAACTATTATATGATTTGCTGGGGTACGAAGGGGAATGAGATAAAAGTAATTTGAAAAATCCACCAATCATCAACTGGGAGTCTCATAAATTTACTCATCGTCCAAAATCGAAATTATTTCATTTTTAAATCAAAAAATTATATATAATTTCACCATTCCGCATCAAAATTCGTTTTTTTCGCAATTTCCCACCATTTCATATTGTGTGGACTATTTTCATTGCTCAACGAGATCTAAAAATCCCTTTGAATTCAAAATCCCTACAATTTCCTATAAGAAATAAAACATTCCCACAGTTCAGCGCCATTTTGAAATCAAGAACTGTCAAAATATTGCCAGGCAGATTGCCGAGCAAATTGCATACCATATTGCCTACCATTTATGGCAGACAATAAAATATTGCATACCATAGGCTGCCTCCACTGGCAATTTCAAATTTCATGCCATGGGAAATTGCTAGTGGAGGCAGCCTGTAAAGTCACGATGCAATATACGAATCGATTTAAAGTTCTGTGTTTCTTTCGTTTTTGTTTGTTTTCACAGATAATGACAATGACGATTTCATATTTTAGCTTCAGAAAAGATAGCTAGTTAATTTTTGAATCTGTCGTAATTGATTCTTAGTTTCGAAAATTCATAAAGAAATTTTTGATACGCAACGGTTTGTAAAAAGTTAGTATTGCTTTATTAACTGATTTTCGGTAAAAAAAATCAAAGATTAGCCACTGAAATATTGATTAAAGTTATTTCTGCTGAGTAAGAGGTCATTCAGAACAAGCTTCCTTATCCTTTCTTTGCATCACAATCCTTAAAACCAAACAAACCCAACTCCTCCCTACAATATTGAAATTTCTAAAACATCGATACATGTAGGTGTATTATACATACTAACCACCACACATCCCTCCTAATATCTGCTGCTGGTATCTTTAACAAAATAAATACGAAAGCCGCTACAAAGCATAAACCAAGCGTCCGTAACAGGAAAACACTAAACTCCGAAATTCTTTTTGCTATTCATGAACATGCTCGTGCATATTCGAAAGACGACCACACAATTTCCGATCAATTATCCAAGATACGAAAAGCATGTTCAGCTCAATAAAGTTTGGGGTTTAAAGAATAGAAATATTCAAAACCAGAATTTTGTTGAGATTTATCGTAGGAGTTTGCGAAAACCTGAAAATAAAGATGATTTGCGATTCTTTTGGCAGTAAAGAAATTTATCTCTATTATTGAGTAGATGTAAGAAAAATCGAACAATATCTATTCCATTGTTTGATTATTTTTCGACCTAATAGAGATAAATTTCTTTAGAGAAAATTCAGAAATATAAGAAAAAAAGAGTCTGTGAATAGTTTTAGTTCCTACTAGAATAGTTTTGAAACGTTAATTGGATTTGGTTCGAAAGAAAAATAAAAAGATACTATTTCAGTTCATTCAGATTTAACATCTATCGTGCAATCTAAAGTAATAAGTGTAAAAGTTTTAAAGTGATAAGTGTATAATGAGGCTTTCAAGTTGTTTCATTTTAAAAGAAAACATGACAATGCCGTCAGAAAATACGTCTTCTAAAAAGGAATAAACTACCACACATTTTCAAAAGATAAAATTCAAAATTTAAAACCCTTACAATACAAAACATCATTTTTCAATTCACAATTCATCATCAGTCCAGCAAATCTAAAAACTACAACGCAATTTCATGATATCGCACGTCAAATCATGGAAAAGTCATGTTTGTTAGATACATTTCATATATCTTTAACATGAGCGCTCTTATCTTAGTTCGTAATTATTCCGGCTGTAAACTACAATTCTAAATCATTTTTCGTTGAAATATCAATTAATAGTATCCGCTAGAAAAATGTACAAACATATTTTCTCATTTGTATGTAAACAATATTGTTCTATGTTTTTGTTCGATGATGATAAGCGATTCATTCTTGTTTGCTAACCCATTCGGTATTTCCATGCTGATAGCAAGTTAGATATTGGCGCTGAACTTGGTTAGGATGGAAGAAACATGTTTAAGGGTTTTTTCTGCGAAAGGTTAATGTTCTTGTTTTTCCGGAACTTTGTGCGAAATGCAGCATCTATTAAATTTATTTACTTTTAAATTATGTTCAAAAGAAATATTAATGGTACATTAACTATTATCGATGGGGCATTTGTATTTGAGAGACTATCTTATCAGAATCATGTTGGTTTTTGGAATAGATAAGATTATGTAGTGTTGTCGTAGATTAGATTACATGAAACTGTAATCAATAGACATAACTGAGTGAGCGAATTGACTTGCTCATTCTGAATTGTTTATACACTCAGAGTTATTGAGGTCATTTTCTAGATAATTGTGGATAAGTCATGTTTAGGGCGTGGTTTCAGTTTGAGTTAAATCCGGATTTTAGCATAAGCAAGTAATCTAAGATGTGTATAGTAAATTTTTTTTTGAGCAAATACGTTTGTGTAATTCACGAAACCTCTATTAATCTTCAAACCATCTTATCTAACAAAACTAATCATGTGTGGTTTGGTGTTAGCATATTTCAATTTATTTCAGTCATTCATGTTATTTCAGAAGCAATTTTCGATTTTACAATCATTTTGCACATACTAAATTACAATGTAACAGCATGACACATAATTGAATTTGTAATTGCCCGTGGTTTGTTTACGAAACTTGAATTTTTCAACATTAAAATTCAAATTAAATATTTCAGTTTGTAATATGTTTGAGTTGTGAATTCAATGAGCTATGCAGTCTTATCCGATTAGACAAAACACAAGAAAATAATCTTTAGTAGCTTAGAACTTTAAAATGATTTGTTCATCTCACTATCAACCCTCCCACAAAAACAAAACCTTGAAAATACACAAAATACGACCCTTGCAACAAATCATACATTCACACAAGTAATTGTTGGCAAACAAATCCCTTGTTTTCGAAAAAGCCGATAAGCTACTTTTCATACTTGTTCGTAAACATACCACAAAATTCTCATCGGAAAACAGATACATATACGAGTATGTACATATGGATTAAGTTTTTAACCGGAACTTTCCTCTTTTTTTTTCAACATTGAATTTCCACAATAGAACGATCTAAAAATTCGTAGAGAAGTATGGTAAGTGACTTTACTTGGTGCTAAGATAGATTGCTAAAGCTGGTGTACATGACGGTTAGGTCGAGATTAAGAGGTGAGATATTTGAGATTTATCTAGGACAAGAGCATTACCAGGATAACGGGTGATAGATCTAAATCTTACTTTGGTGTAGGACAAGAGCATTACTCGAGTAACGGGTGATACATCCAGGTCTTACCATTGTGTACGTTAGAGCGGACAAATGATTTAGAATTTGCAGGGACAATGATAATTTTTATATGTCATTCGTTACAGAACTATTCTTGTTTCATACTTCGTTGCTTTTAATCGTATCTATCTGTCATTCCTATGCAGCTCAAGGGACGCATGCAAGTACGGATACATGTAATTATGAAGCGTAGGGGTGGTAAATGTTTGCTAAAAGGGCGATTGCATGATCCATCAATTATTTCACACGCATCATCAATGATTCCCAATATCCCATCCAAAAAATATACCTAGAGCTTATTGACTATGGTGAACACGTTTAATTATATACACAAACCACAATAACACAAACCCATTCAGCCGTATTTCAATTCTAGACACGAAAATCATTTTATTTGCAACCATAAAAAACTATTTGTTTCAAAGCAAAAACTCATCCACTTACTTTTTAAAATTTAACTCCTTCAATGTATAGATCCAATATTAAAACTCCAAATAATCCACAAGTGTAGGTGTAGGTATGCACGTACGTCAAAGCACTTTCAAGTTCACTTGCACTGTCTTTAAGATTATTCCGTTTGAAATTTTTCCTTTCAAACCACTGAATGATTTTCACTTCGAATTCGTCATTAAATTATCAATTAATTTTACAGAAAACAATCATGAATCATTTGAACTGCAACGAACAACAGCGACAGTTCACAAATTCACCAAAAATAACACAAACACACGCACGAATAGCACCAATTAGAAATTCGTTTTCGTCGTCACTTCTCTGACAGGTCTAGCATCATCTTTACCGTAGCACACACTTGACAATTATTCCGGTTCAATTTCTCCGATGATAACAATAAGACAACTACCGTTCGGATCGAAGTGCAGCAGCTAAAAAGAAAACAAAAACACCTGACCGGCTGTATGTAATAGAATCGTATTCACTTGAATTATCGCTGGTGATTACAATCCCGAATTTATTTCGCGCCAAACTGGAGTTTTGTCGAAACGTACCGCACCGAACAACAAGCACTGTCGAAATGTGGACGTGTAGAGCTTCCTTTCCTACGACTGGCTGAGCTAAGTCTCTCTTCCATAGAGAGCACACTTCCCCACTCACTAACTAAAGTTGCATGCAGAAAAGATAAACACAAGAAAAGCTTTTTACTGTCGCTAGTAGATACTGTGCAAGTGCGATTAAAAAGAGCGTCTTGTGCAGGGTTAATTTGTTGTTTTGTCAGCCACTGTTGTTGCGAGAGAGCTCCAGTCGGATTTTTGCGCCAGAAAGTGAGTTGGGGAAGTGATTTTGCGATACTGGTTTTGCGGTTTTGTGCGAATAAAGTGTATTTTTCGCGAGTTTTTAGTGATTTTTATTTTTGTTTTGTGTTAGCAGTTGCCCAGCAGGTAGATACGAGCATGTTTTATTCCGCGAACTGGCCATTTTCGTCTTGCGAAGCGGCACAAATGGAATGCAGGTAATTTTGTGAATGTGCTAGGGCTTCAGACATTTTTGACAGGTGTAGAAAAAGTGCAGCAAACATGTTTGTTGCAAAGATATTTGGATAGTTTTTTAACCTAAAAGTAACTTTGAAGTGATCGTTGCTGTAATTTTGGCATTGAATCTAAGTACGTAGAAAATACACATTGAATTAAATAAGGCATGCAGAAAATTAAAGAGCAACGATCATCGAGCATCATAAGATTAAATGCAGCCACCCACAAAGGAAAGATTGTTGCCTTGTGTCATTTTTTTCGACAACTCTGGACAAAAGTTATTTTTTCGACAACTTTGGATTGAATTACAAGTACCTACATGAAAATATATGTATATATAAATTATTTGCCAGTAAACTTTCAAGAGAAAGTTTTTTGATCCTGGATATGATTTGAGTTCAATACGATCTGTTCCTTATATTCCGATAAAAGAATGCAGCGTAAACGTCAGTAGCCGCAGATACAATACCGATTGATTTACGATTGAGATTGAAACAGTCGAAAGTAAAAGGGTTGTTTAAAGGTTTCGTATCGACTGTTTCTATCTCAATTCCGTTTGAATCCAGATTGTATATTAAGCTAGTGATTGATTTCATGGTTATAAAACGAGGATGCCGCCTTCCTAGGATTGGCGCATCATTTGAATGTATTTTTTTACGAGTAACACAGAATTGGTTGCAGTATTCCTGGTGGAAAATATTAAATTTCATCTGCCACTAGATTAATTGACGATATTTTTTTTTTAATAATGTGGCTCTTGCAAGTCCAGAAAAGTAATACAGGGTGGCGCCAAATCAATCATCGAATTTTGTTTTTGAATAACTTTTTTCCTAAATAAAAAAAATTGCTTCTGAGTGCTTGTCTGCGTCTTGTTCGTTTGTCTGCTTGTATTGCTTGTCTGTTTGTATTATGCAGCTGTCTAGTTCACAAATATCAAATATGATTCACGTACGACGCTATTTGCAAAAATTATAACATGTTTCGATAGGGTGATTAATTTTGCGCCACCCAGCACTAGCAAGTGTTTTATCTTTTGAAGGCTAAAGGACATATTGCAAGAAGAGCAAAACGCCACAACATGTTAAGCCTAGCTCGAATTATTTAGCCCTCTTTACGAATCGTCGATCGTATTTTATCTTATGCTTTGAGGATAATAAGTCAAATAAGTTTGGAACTCTATTCTGAACAATTGCAGCTTCAAAAACTTCTACCCTATGCCGATAAACGAATTTTTAATTTTTGAGAATAGAACTCTAAGGTCATTTGAATATTATTTTTAAAGCAGAGGAAAAATGCATATATAGTCGGTCACAAAAGCCTACGTACAGAGAATTCAATTTTTAGAACATCTACTCTATTAATACTTCATTTTAATATGCTGAATAAAGCTACTTCACAACAACCCTTGTCGGGCCTAGAGGTTGAAGCTGGTAGAGAACTTCATTCGGAAATTTACAATTGCTTCATACGAGTACGACTGACTACTGAGTCTACTCCTGATTGAATTCGGATACCTATTCAGAACTAGGTGAACTCAAAGTTCGGTGCTAGCTACCCCGTCCGAACGTCGACTCAAGGGCACTACGACTAAAAGCCAGTGCTCTAGCCAATAGCCCACACGAGCTTATCATAACAATACGTAACTATATTAACAACAATCGATTTACTATGATCCTCGAGCTATCACATATTATACGCAATTTGCCCAAAAGTTACTGATGGAAATAATATAATACACCTATGACCAGGCTATAAATATACTGTATATTTGTTTTTCTTCTGTGAATATTTTTGCAAAACGCAATTTATGTAACTTATTTGTAATGTTTGTTGTAGTGTTTACATAAATATTCTATTCTTGTTCATGTAGTTCCATAAAAGAGGATTTGTATAAGAGCATATTGTGTATTTTGCGCGTTATTTTTGATTTTGATACGCATCTCAAAATATTTTGGTGCTGAAATTTCGACCACACCTCAAAAACATCTTCCAGGTCATTGTACTTCAGAAAATATTAAGCAGCTTTATGCTCTTCTGATTTAATATTGAATTTTAGTACTTTTGCATCGAATCCGAAAATATACGGATTTGTATTGAATTCAATGATTAATTTTATCTAGGAGGCAGAGATGTACTTTGGTACAAGCTAATTAATCGTTATTTCCAACACATGTTACGTAAAATTTATGAACAGTGCTCATCAGAAAGCCATAACACAAATATTAAATTTGCTCAGGCACTAGTCAAAACTACATGATTCAATTCATTTGTTTAATCTAAGCGCTAAAATTTTATCTTAAAATAAATCCACCTCATTTCTCTCAGAAAACCCCTTCATCGCTCCATATACAAAATCACAAGAGCCACTTCTTTCATCTTGTGTGTGTGGCTATTTCTCAAGTACATTTCCTTCCGACTCAAGGAAAAACTCTTGAAACTTTCACTTTTGCTCTTGCCTTCGTACACCTGAAAATAGAACAATACCTTGCCACAAATGGACTTTTAACTTTCCTTTGCAGTAAAACGATTCATCGTCACAGTATCTCGACTAAGACAGTGGTGGGACTAAGGATTCGACCTCATTCTTTACTGAAGCGAGAAAGTGCTACGTTACGAAGATGCCTAGGAAATTTAAATGATGCGAACCCTTAAGATCTGGGAAGAAGTAAATTAAAAGGACAGGGATAGGTTTCTAGATGGAAATACGAATTAATTATAACACAGGGCAAGGACAGGCTATCTTAAATTGTACTTTGTTGTAGTGTTTTTACGTTGGGTTGATTTTTTTTAGAGATAAGTTGAGTTTCCCTTTGCGCTTTCTTCAAGTTTCCTATATTCTAAACATTTTAGCATATCCATCTTATTCGGGCTATCGACTTTTCACTGATGCTTCATCTCGTTATTATTCTGTCATCTACGTCACTGATGTATGTTTGACTTGGCTAAGTATTGAATAAACACCTGCTTGTTTGAAAAGACGTCGTCATCCTGTTTGTCGACAAAGTCAACAAAACTAAACGACACATGGTCGACATAAGTTGACTTGCCTGTCGCCTCGAAACCATGAAAAAGCTCAAGTTTTTTCGCTCTGAAGGACACTTCTGGTGGCGTTTCTTAGGTCGGAAATGAAAATGAGGCTAAGAACACAAACACATGCCACTTGAAGCGATGCCGAGTGAATAGATAGAGGATGCCACTTGGATGTTCTCATTACTTGAATGAAGTTGGTATAATGATGATTATCATTTCGACCACATTCTATCACTTCAGGTGTGGTGGATTTAGTTTATTGGCATACTTTTAAGATTAATTAAGTGGAGAGTTTGAATATCGTCGAGATAGGCTTTAAATTCTGTGGCAGGATATCTGTGAAAAGATTTCTGTCAGTCTAGTATAATAAGACGATGTAGAGAAGAAGATGTAAATTAAGATTGAAGATATGGTGAATAGATGGAATGATTTTGATGGCACAGGATGCATTCAGTGGCAAGAAATAACTTATAAGTAAAATGGTGTTTAAATTTAAAATGGGCTACTTAGCGTGAAGTTGAGTAAAGTCACAGATTTCAAAAGGTTTTAATTCGTTTTATTAACATCAGCCTGGCTGACGATGATGGGATCTTCTGCCCTAGACGGTGAACCAACAATATGCTCCATAAACCATGCAGCTGAGTCTACGGATGGTCAATTTATACCCATCGCCCCTCGGGTCTAAGTTTACCTTCTCGCGAAGAGCCTGCCATGTGACGCGTTTGCTCCCCGTGATGTCCACAGTAAACTCGTTCTTATATAATTACAATAGCGTTGATTGGTTTGATTAAATTGTGCCATCAGTGCCAGAATTATGTTCACAGAAGGTAGGGTTTGCACATAAAAATGACTCTGGTAAGCTCTGGATCCAAATAATATCATGTATTCTGAAAAAACACAGTGCCCGAGTCCATCCATAACTTTTGACACTATGTACAAATTACAACACTGTTTCCCTAATAACTGATTACTTTTTGACAGCATGTTTCCTACAAGCTGCCGCCGTGTCTTATAACCCTTCTGACGCGCACCATCCCCCGCTTTCCATTATGATATCGATTGACGTTTTAGTCACTAAAATTCCGCTTAGACACTTGCATTTCAATTATTATAAAGTTGACTTTGTAAGCATAGTCAATGAAAACAAATTGTTGAATTGGAACTTTTTTTTCATCGACCTTACTTTTATTGAATGTATTTTTAAATTTTATAACTACCAGTCGATCATGCAAAACTGAACGATAGACCTTGGTTTCAGTCAGATGTGTCGTCTGCTCTTAAGGACAAAGATGCAACTCCTGCCAAATATAGAACTTCGGGCTCTGATAATGACTTTTTAGAGAATTCTCAAGGTTACGCTCTGCAGCTAAAATAATCGCTAGACAAGCCATGCGTGATCCTTTCGCCAATATTGAGTATTTTATTTATTTTAAATCCTTGTAGTCATATCCCTAATAAATTCCCATCGTTTCCTTCATTCAATGTATCTTGATGATTTCACTGGCCCTCATGATATGAGTGAACTTTTTGCCAAATATTCTTCAGCATCCGCAAGGCCACTTTTGGATATCTTTCCGCTTGGAGCAAATAATATTTTGCCATCGCAAACTTTTTTCATGGCGAAAAAGAAAACAATAAGTTAAGACCTATTGCTTAAAAGCTCTTACGTGTGCAGAAAGCAATCTCCGTCGTTGTTAATTATGATCTGACATCTTGTCGGCATACTGTCAACCAGCCTTTCCGCGTAGTCCGTGGATGAACGCGAACCAGATCTATAATTCCCCACACATTTTTGATGAGATTGGCCTTTAGATTAGGAAGGCCAGCCTATTGTCGTGACGCTATTCTGTTCTTTCCAGGACTTGCAGAGTTGACTTCAGTATTTTGGGTCATTGTCTTCTTGAAGGACCCAATTATCGTATTTCCGTGGAACCGACTTCTTTATCAATTTTAAAAGTCGACGCTTGTACATCTGGACCATTTTTTTGGCGTTCAAATTTTGGGTGAAGAGCTCCAAACATCTAAAACTGCGCTCGACTTTAACTGGATGTTTAACAATGCGCTGAGTAACGTTTATATTGTGGATGATGAATTGCGATCCATATTTTTGGCAGATATGTGTTTCTCAAAGAGGAAAAGTTTTCTACAGCTGTGGTGCTGGTTCCAGCTCAAATAGCTGGAGAATCGCGTTATCCTGCTTATTCGTAGTAACTCGTTTCAAGCGCCGTTTGGAAAAGTTATAAACATTTTTGTACACTTTATACCGCTGATTCGACTTCACAACATACTTCTCCAATTTTTTAGTCACTTTGGTAGCCACGGAGCTCGATAATTTTGGTCTTTTCAAGTGCGAACTTCAAAATACCGCTTCGTAGCGTTTTGCGTAGTTTCCGCTCGTTTTGACATTGACGCCGCGAAGAGCTGACAAGAATATATTTTCTACTTGAAAAAAATGCGGTTCGTTTTTTCTGACACGGACTGTGCAGCTCTTACTAATTTGAGTCCCAATGATCACTGCCCCGCAGGCCCGTGCGCAAGGGGGGGGTTTTGGGGGTTCGAACCCCCCCCATTAGGACTCTCTTGTACTTTATGACTATCATCATTAAAGTTTTTTTCCACGAAAATTTCATGTATTTTCAAAAGTTATATTTTGGATTCTTAAATTAACTGTACAGTTCTACAAAATAATTCTTTGTACTTTTTATTCAAAAACAATGCTAAAGATATTGTTATAAATAAATAATTTATATAATTTACTCATAAAGGCTATTGATTTGTGATCACGGTTCCCTTCTTGTCTATAATCGCATAGACAACGTATATCGTCTCTAAAGCTAATCAAAGCAGAGAATAATTGATACGGGAAACTCGATCGTTTTGCGAAATAGGCCTCCGAAAGCAGAATCAAATTGGAATTGTTTTTGCGGGTTGATTGAAATTGAAAAATTTTTTATTTATCTTGAAAATTTTTATTTGACAAAGTGGTTTCGAAAGCATGCACTGATTCTCATCAGACACCAGCACACAGTGCATACTTGACTGGTGTGACCACTTGCAGTTGGAAATCATTAATTGTTATTTACGCTGGTTGTAGATTTTGCGCAAAACGATCGAGTTTCCCGTATCAATTTTTCTCTGCTTTGATAAGCTTTAGAGACGATATACGTTGTCTATGCGATTATAGACAAGAAGGGAGCCGTGATCACAAATCAATAACCTTTATGAGTAAATTATTTCCATGGATATCAGTCGAAGATGTTAAAATTTGTCACAACCAGCGTAAATAACAATTAATGATTTCCAACTGCAAGTGGTCACACCAGTCAAGTATGCACTGTGTACTGGTGTCTGATGAGAATCAGTGCATGCTTTCGAAACCACTTTGTCAAATAAAAATTTTCAAGATAAATAAAAAATTTTTCAATTTCAATCATCCCGCAAAAACAATTCCAATTTATATAAATTATTCACTTAACACATGTACGAGGATAAATTTACTGGATTGGAAAAGTATAACACACTTTTCATTTCAATTTCCGCTCTATCGATTGTGGGTGATCGGATATCATCGTCAATCTTCATATGACAATTACATGAAGAAAGTGCATTTTATTCCTTGTTGTTTGCTCGACTTTGTTCATTAATTAACGGTTGTTGACAGTTATTTCTAACGTTTATTTGTTTGAACGTGAATTTTTACATGGATATCCGTCGCTTTTTGCGCAAAAAACCACGGATAGAAGTCGAAAATGTCAGTACTGAATTTTTCACATGTTGAAATGACAAACCTGGTAACTCGAGTTCTATGAAGTTTCTATAAAATCCCTTATAAAATTTCCTGATGATAACAAAATTTCGGTTTTTTATAAATCAAGTTTTTGAAACTTATGGATCTCTATGAAACGTAGCTAATTTTAATAATGAATTTCATGAAATGTGAAAATTTTTCACAAAAACTTTATAAAGTAAAGAAAACCTTTATAAAGCATACCTGAATTTTCAAAACTCTCAAAGGGAACTGTGAAGTTCTTTTCACTCATATTGCTGACTATTGACTGCTTTCGACTTCAATAGTGTCTTCTTTAACTTTGAACTGAAAAAAATTCTTTCTAGTTTATCAGACAACGATTTGACTCAACGGTAGCGTTTTAGACTTTCACCTCTGGCGCCTGAGTTCGTGACCAGTTGCAGAGAGTTTTTTTTTCCTCTATTTGCTATACAGGGTGTACCAAAATCCCCGTGCCGAAAAGAAATCCGATATTCCTTTTCGAATTTCGAGTCGAAAAGTCCTTTACCACTTTTTACATACCTCAAAATTAAAAAAGTTATTCAAGGTTGAAATTTAAACAATAAATACGCTCCCTCGACAAGTGGTGATAAAAACCACGAGCCAAAATGTTCCTGAATTTTCTTCATATTTTTCTGAGTCGAAAAATCCTGTGCCACTTTTCGCAAAACTCAAAATCAAAAAAGATATTCGAGTTAGAAGTTTTCACCAATCAGATTTCTCAGATTTCAAACTCGAATATCTTTTTTGATTTTGAGTTTTGCGAAAAGTAGCACAGGACTTTTCGACTCAGAAAAATATGAAGAAAATTCAGGAAAATTTTGATTCGTGGTTTTTATCCCCACTTGTCGAGGGAGCATATTTATTGTTTAAATTTCAACCTTGAATAACTTTTTTAATTTTGAGTTTTGAAAAAAGTGGTAAAAAGGACTTTTCGACTCGAAATTCAAAAAGGAATATCAGATTTCTTTTTGGTACGGGGATTTTGGTACACCCTGTATATTACCTAGCTAAGGCCACAATAAAATCAATAACCATTTATAACAGCTTTGTTTAAACAATTGTGAAACAATTTTATTTCATGAATAATGAGAAATAATCGATTTATTGAAAGAAAAAAAATTTATTGAAACTGGAATTTATTGAAACTGTAAGCCAAATCAGCGAAGAATACGACATTCAATTGCGAAAACCAAGGACAGCTTCAAGATAAACGCAACGTTCTAACGTGCAAACTGATTCAGTTGAAGATTATTTTCGAACTACGATTTATATACCATACCTTGATTCGTTTGTGACACATTTACAGGACCGGTTTCTGAATCATCGCAATATTTTATCGAATTTCGCTTGCCTTTTTCCGAACAAAATGAAAAAATTTGATGAAGAGTCATGTGAAAAATTATTCGAACCCTACTCTTCAATTTTGCACGATGATTCGCGTGACGCATGGGTGAATGAAGTCATACTCTGGAGACGACGCATTATTGAAAAGGACATCAAAAATTCTCTCGAAGCCCTTGAAATTTGCAATGCAGACGCGTTCCCGAACGTACACCAAATGTTTCGCATTATGGCCATTTTACCCGTGACGACAGCGAAAAATGAACGCTCCTTTTCAACATTGCGTCGTCTGAAAACGTACATTAGATCGACAATGTCTGAAGATCGGCTCAACGGCTTAGCCTCCCTCAATATACACCGTGAAATTGAGATAAATGTGCAAAAAATTCTGGAAGATTTTTTTTCGTTACCTCGAAGAATTAATCTGTTAAGTAATGAATTTGAGAAATAAATATGAAGTTTTTACATGCAAACGACTTTAAAAAATAAAATAACAGTTTGTCTGTTTTTACATATTATTGATAAAAAACTTTTATTTCAAAACCCCCCCCTTAATTGATTTCTGCGCACGGGCCTGCTGCCCCGCAAAGTTTGTTTGATATGGAGAATTTTACCGCCCTTTATATAATTGCCGCTCTGGGCAATTGCCCCGATTGCCCTTGCGGTAAAGAGGGTTCTGCTTCATTCTTTTTCCAGTAATTCTCAGTTTCACCCTATGTTTCCTCAATTGCTAATTCTTTAACTTTGTCTTGCAACCGAAATGATCCTTTAAAAATCACTCCCATATTCAATTATACTCAATACTCAATCACATCTGAGCTTATAACCTGCTTCAATTAGGTTGCTTCTGCTTCGGATGAAGAGAACGAATTCGATATTGTTTACATTGATTTTTCAAAAACATTCGATGTAGTTAATAACAAACTTCTTGCCTCGAGGCTACTGTGTTTTGGTATTACCGATTCCCTCCTAGGTTTTCCTTCTATCTTTCTGATCGTACTTGCACCATAAATGTGCTTCCTTCCTCATACTGCGCATTCAGTCCTCTTTCCGGTGTTCCGCAGGATTCCATTCTTGAACCTTTCTTATTCCTTGTCTTTATTAATAACCTTTCCTCTGTTTTTCATTCATCCTGACTCCTGTATGCTCATGATTTCACAGTGTTTACAGTAATTGAATCTTTCAACGATTGCCTCCAACTCCAAAACGGTCTTTGCTCTTCGATAAATGCACTTGCCTGGAACATATCAAAATGTCATCATATGTCTTATATGTGTAACAAGCTTCCGTTTGTGTTCTCCTACTCCGGTTTTGAATTCCCTCTCACTATTGTTGATAATTTCAAAGACCTTGCAAATTAGTCAGTCAGTGACTTTTAGCGCACACTGTGTAAGGAACTTCAATATTATTCCGAATCTGTTGTTATTTGCAATTTAGTAATAACAATTCTTCATCCATACCGTATGAATTTTGAAAATATTCTTTTGTTATATGACATATGTTAACAACTTGTATCAATTCATTTACAGATGTGGGCTATTTTCATTTTTTTTTCGTAGTCAATAATCTGCAATAAAAAGGAGACCAATCTAAAATTAAATGTGATTAAATTAAAAATATCCTAAATTAAATTAAAAATATCCCTATCCATAGCAAGCAGTCGAATGACTTGGAAACATTCAACTTGTGAACTTCACTATTTCCTCCATGCCAAGATTAGTGTTCATCGTATTAAAAATTAAAAATATATAAATCCTATAAATGATATCCATCCCCATATCATAACGCAAGGAAGTTTCTTTAATATGGGTAGCATGCATTCATCTTTATATCTTTAAGTCAGACTATGCCACATTCTAGCGCAACTGTCAGATTTGATTAATTTTATCTTTTATCTATCGGAGAATATTATGTTGCTACAATCACAAACGATCCGATTTTTACGTTCTCTTGTCTATAAAAAAAAGGTGAGTGCATTATTCCCTGTGTCAATCTTCCGGCAGGATGGTAAAAGCGAAGACCGAATTCCATAGAATGTGCTCACACCTATGGTTTCCACCGACTCACTCGCAATTTCTTTTCCAGCTATACTTTCCTTACATTACTTCTTTCCTATTACCCTCCTTTTTTTCTTAGGCCTTTGTTAAGAATAATTGTCGTTACGACCTGTAATATATATTTTTCTCGAAAATGTTGCCTCTCGAGACTCTCTGATGTAGTATACTTAAAAAAAAAACATCCATTCAGGCGTTCAAGCCAATTTATATCGCGAGCTGTCTACTCAATCACGAAAACCCGTTAAAGTTTCGATTTTTGGCCTTTACAGCTATCATCATTCTTTTTTGTTTGCTTATTTTCACGTAAAACATTCCTTCACTTTCACTTGTTTTCACTCGTGGCGTTCGAATACCACATAAAGTACCCGAAGGTCGTGCAGTAGTTACTTCCCTTTTACTCAACCTGTGGGAATTTACTACAGTGCATAAACTATTAAATTACATATTGTGAAAAGACAAAGCTAGTAGTGTGTCCGATTTTTTCGATCAATTTTAGATCAATCTAAAAAAATCTTTGGAATCCTCAAATTTAAATATAATCCCAGGTGAAATTTAAATTTTTCAATTTCCGCATAATTTATCCTTTCGCAATCTAGTTCAACTCGGCGGTCACAATTCCATCACAAGACACTCAACAAAATCCATTCAATATTCAATAAATCATCTTTATCGCTATGCAAGAACTACTATAACCATTATTGCAACTATTATCATTAAATATTCTGTTAACATAAACATTTAATGTTGTTTTTCTTGCTGCTTTCGAAATGCCCGACATATCAATGAATATATCCAATAGCCTCGTTCTTCGACCATTATTAGCAATAAAAGTGAATGTTTCCAAGTGGCAAAGTAAAGAATGAGTCACAGTACGTGACATCGCATCTTGAAATGGTTATATGTGTTCAAGAAGAAGAAGCCGAAGAAAAACATAAAATTCCGTGACCGCGGCTGCTACTATGATTTACAGTATGCCACTGTCGCTATACTTTATGGTTGTCAGCAATTTTATTGCAAGCTAGATAGTGATGCACTGATGACGAAAGTAGGTAGACGACTCCTGAGCACTACCAAAAGACGGTGAGCTCATCAATAGTTTTCGAAAAGAAAATTTGCATTATGGAATTTGAGAAATTTTGAACGTGCCCTCATCTGAGTAGGCTAGTGGCTAGCTTCTTGATTCCAGTGAGTTGTAACGGAAATTAATTTAAATGAATTCATAAAACAGAGCAAAACCGGATTTTTACGTCTTCTGTAAACATACTTTTTCTTAGGATTTTGTGCTGTCAATTTAACGGAATCGAAAGTATCCGCTTGTTTATTGTGCATTTATGGATTTGTTGAATTGCCAGTGAATGACAGTAATTATTCTTGCATTCGAACGCAATTATAAAGCAGTGAGGTTAAAGTATTTGAAAATTGAAGCATTTTGAAAGATAAGAATAATATGAGTTTATGATACAAAAGTTTAATATCATCTTCTGGGATCATTTATTATTTATTTATTTCAAAATGTCTGTGATTAAGTTGGTTAGATTTTGTTGTAGTGAGTTTAAACAGCAATAGCCAGCACAATCTTCGACGCAATATATTGTTTGAGTAAATTTTTTTGGCGTACTTGAAAACTGTAGCCTCGTCACTGAATTTTTTCCAGCGCATTGGAAAATTGCAAATATTTTTCCGATAGACAAGTTGGTTGATCGTGCTTCTATTTTCCAATATCGCCCTATATCATTCTTCCATGCTCTGGTAATCTTTCTATGCACAAAGCGTCACGGTTTTTTGGGGAAAATCTAGTTTTTCTAATCTCTTGGCCTTTACTGTTGCTTTTATTTTGGATCAATTAAACCAAGTAATTCACTGATTTTCGTTAAGCTTTGGATTCCGTTGGCCATCATATTCTCGGACTTTCTTTTTTCCTGGTTTCCCTCCTACGATCATGGTCGTTTTGACGTAGTCGCTGTTAATTCTGCTTCTCATCTTTCTTGTATCCAATCTCTGGAGTTCCGCTAGGTTCCACTCTTAGCCCTGTTCTGCTTTTACTTTTTATTAATGGTGTCTGTTCTTTCGTAAGTATATCTTTGCCTTTTGTATGCTGATCATTTCAAGTTGTTTAAAGTAATTGACTCGAATCAGGTATCTTATACCTATAGAAAATTCGCCTTTGTGTTCGCTTATTATATTTCTGTATTTGCTTTAGGTGAGATTAATAAAATTGAAGATGATGGTGTTGTAAAACTAAGCATAGATTTGACCAGCATAGCATGCACAACATTCTCGCGGTGTCTGTTTTATCGGGTTTCGATCTAATATCTTTACCGCTGTGCAGCTTTATCTATCTTTTGCTCGTAATATCCTTGAATATTGTTGTCAAGTGTGTTGTTCTCATTATAGGGATTTGATAGATCCTGAGAATCGATCCCAAGTAGGTTCTGTTGTTTTTTGCTCTTAAAATTTAATTTCTTTTATTGTACATATAATGAACGTGTTCCCCTATTGAAATTCCGTCCCTAAAAACTCGCAAAGTGTTTCTTTACGAGTGATTTCTCTTCAAAATTCATCATCATCACGTTTTGTAGGCCCTTAGATCTGAAATTTGTGCGCGCGAGCCCTTTCGCGAGCACGGATACATACTGAGAACATGATCTTGATTCTTTACCGCAGACACTTGCTGAGCTTAGAAATATTCTTAAAAATAAAGTTCGCTAGCTCGTAAACAAAAGCGTTGTGTTTTTTCTTATTTATTAGTTTTACCAAAATTTCAATGAAAAAAACTTACGCTAACTGGAATATATCTCTCGTATTTGATGAATAAATAAATAAGCAGATCTCATACACCGAGAGTATTTTGTGGCTCCCAGCTTGTAGAGTTTCTGGCTCGAATCCTGCTTCGGACACGGGTTCGTAAAGCGAGGTTCGAACTAACATAGTTTTGATTAGTTACCTAACTCAAATCAGGAGAAACTAATGCGACTAATCATTCGACCCACGATTTGAAAAATGAAGTATCTGCCACTGCCAATTCTTTAGATCGTAAATAATCTGTAGTGTCACAAACTTTGCTTTGTGTTACACATAGCGAGTTTTATGTCTATATCCACACCCGCCCATTTGAGTCTGCGTTTCTAGAAAAGCCGAAACAAATACTTCTTAATTTCTCTAAAAAAAAAAACCTGCATACCAAGCTTCAAATCTCTAGCCAAACTGGTTTCTGAGAGGTGAATCTAGTGCAAAACTGTCACGCGCCTTCTGTATCCTCTAATTTTAAGTAGTCAGACACTATCGCAGCCGCGTAGACAACAACTTACCAAAGTTTCATCGCAATCAAATTCACGGTATAGGAGCCTATATGGAACACACATTGATTCTTCTATGTACTTATAGATTTACATAATAGTCGCGTTTTTTGCACCCATGCAGAGCAGATTAACGTATGGTTGCAAAAAAAACGATCCCGAACGGAAAATTTACTGTGTTCGAAAATGTTGTTGCGTTCGCTGAGCTTTCGTTGGTTGTTAAATTAGAATGAGTTAGAAAAAACCTGAATGAAATTTTAACTAGGTTTTAATCGAAATCAGACATGAAACTTGCATATGAAATAATTTCAATGTAATGTGCATTGGAAACTCTCAAAAACACTCTGGACACTACAAGATTTGATGTAAAATAATTAACAATTACGAAGTGTTATGCCAATTAATTCAATTCAAACTCCCGGTTTCACAATATTCAACAACAGTGGTACGAACCGTTTAGAAAACTCTTACTGCTATCAGCACACTCTACATGTAAGCCCATAAATAACTGCTGCCTAGCAAATTCTGCTTCAGTGACGCGACATGTGCAGGATTTTGTTATTGTATTCAATATACTTAACAAAATTTGATCTGCTCGGGTGTGCAAAAAAACGCACCTAAAATCAGTTTCATAAAACATTTATTGCTAGATTTATATTCTCGTCAAATAAACACTCTACCTATAAGAAATTTCTTTGAAAATTCGGAAAACGAAGACAAGCATCCGCATTCACTTCCATTATGTGTCCAATCTCTTCTCAGACAATTACACTCTAGTTTAAAATATATTTTTTTGCGTGAATACCATGACATCCTTACCATTATTTCTTACTTAGTGTCATTGTTTTAAGCTTGGTAGGACCGATTTAATCTAAAAAAGTGACAGCCATTAAAAGTCCACATCCATCCAGAACTATAAAAATAATCCAGGATTACAGCCCAATAAAAGGATAAGACATGACTTTGAAAAGGATAACGGTACCAGGTGTCCAGTCATAAAATAAAAGCATTACTTATCTAAATATTCTGATCCTGTCTGTACACACGTCCATACATAGGGAACAAACATAGAAAGTAGGGAAAAGGAAGCTATGAAGGTTTTAATGTCATTCATATTCCACTCGTATTCTTTGTTATACATATTAACGCTAGTAAAAATGAAGGGGAAAAAACCAATTTGATTGGGACATTCTGAATATCCTTGCGTAAAGCTCTGAACCGTTAGAATACTGTCACTCAACATATAATTCTACGAGATTTTCAAATACTCTTTTTCTAGATGACCGCTATATCTAGTAAAATCCAAAGAATTTTGCACACAGGACGCACAACAAATAACTGCGTACGTTTCCTATAATTGTTCTGTGCGATTCGTGTTAGTCATATATCTGGGAATTCCATTGCTCTAGATTTAGAAGACAGTTTATCTAACATTGAATAACATTCGACTGGGATATATTTTGATAACAATGTAAAGAATCAACTTAAAGTGAATCCTAAGTATGCAACCTACTTCATAATGTATGTGTGTCAGCTAGCTATCGAAAGATTATTACACAAGTTGCAATTGTTTCTAATTATCTCGATTGAATTTCTTTATACTCCGCCAGTAGAAGTGGCTACTTGAAATCTAATTAAAGTTGAAGACTTTAATTAAATTTCAAGCACATGTAAAACAAAAGCCCTTATCAGTCACACGTGTATTGCATGCACAAGTATAAATATCCAGTTGCAATCAACCCGAAATTCAGTTTCCGCCGAAATGAAGTCATTCGCAGTAGTTTTCTTCCTGTGCTCACTAAGTGTAGTTTTCTGTAATAGAGTCCATCTAGGATTCCCAGCCTTCCATCCATCTGCTACATATAATGAACGAGTCGTAGGAGGAAACGAAGCATCGCCTCATGCTGCTCCATATATTGTATCCTTGCAAAATAACGGACGTCATTTTTGTGCTGGATCAATAATTTCCGAAGACACCGCTGTGACAGCAGCTCATTGTATCATCTATGAGAAGTTTGAAGCAGTTGCAGGAGCGCATTCTCTCGGAAGTGGTGAAGTCCAAACCCGATCTGTAGTCAGATCTGTTCGAAATGAAAAATACCAAGGCAGTGTTGCTCCCAATGATATCGCCTTAATCTTCTTGGATAAACCTTTTGAATTCGGAAAAACTGTTCAAAAAATCGCCTTACCAGTTGCTGGAGTAATCCCAGTCGGTACAGCGACACTATATGGCTGGGGAAGTACTTCGAGTACGGTGATTCCTAGTATGCCACGAAATTTGCAGACTGTACAACAGCCGCTGCTCAGGTATGATGTGTGCGAGATGGCAATGGGTGGTCCTGGTGCGACACCACTTGCCGAAACCAATGTGTGTGGTGGTCCATTGACAGGTGGTATATCAGCGTGTAGTGGTGATTCTGGTGGTCCATTGATTCAGCAGGAAAATGGAAACACTACTTTGATTGGAATTGTTTCGTGGGGCTATATTCCGTGTGGAACTCAAAATGCTCCGTCTGTGTATACTCGTGTATCGGCCTTTATAAGTTGGATTGGTGATAATATGTAGGGGTTTAGTGGATTGAAGATGTATCGTTTGGTTTTTATATAGTATGTAAGTAATTGTTATAATGTGTAATATATGACGATCATTTTTTGCGAACATAATTGAAATTGTGGTTTATAAATTTGTGTTTAAGTTTGCAGGGGAAAATTATTGATTTCTTATGGACCTTACTATATACAATTTGAATCTTCAAATTTGAAAAAATTTGCTATTTGACTATCGTTCACCATAAACTTCGATAAAATGCAATCAAAGAGCAAGATTTTACATTTAGAGTGTATATTTCCCTATTTTTTATTGAATTTGTTGTGAATCTTACAATGGCAATAACATAAATAAAAAAAATATAAAACGATTTTTTAAATTAATTTTTTAAATTTATTCGTTTCAAAATGGAAGGGGGGGGGGGGTATATTTAACTTAATGTCTTTTTTGTTAGGATATATTCTACTGGAGTCGGGGGACTAAGAGTAGGTACATTCGACTGCGATCTTAGTATTCAGAAACAGATATTACTTTTTCTTTATTTACCCTACAAGGCAACCTTTACAAATGCAATAAGAACATAAATTCGTAGAGTTCAAAAATAAATACAACAGTTCTGAGTTTTTTAGCTTACATACTTTAATCATTTTAATTGCATTTGATTTATGTGAATGGGGGTGGAAAGAACAGGGTAGGATTTTAAAAAAGCCTTTTTTAATTAATATTGGAAGATACATTTAAGGTTCTGAATAAGACTGTCATACTCAAACGCATCTTGCTCTCCAAAAGTATGGCGAGTTTATTAATATAATCAACCTTTGCAATTTAAAGTGTTTAGAGTTTACTGGAACTGCGACTTTACGGGTAAAACATACCACACGTCGTCTTTTGATATTGAAGTAGGGATCATTTTGGCTGTACCTTTATTCCAAAGATTGAACTTTGTACTGAAAGAGGTCCCATTAGACTGCCTTTTAATTATTATTATAGAAATGTAGCGTAGCGTAAAAAATAGCTTCAAAATGTCGACCATAAAGAGCAGTGTGCCACAGTGGTTACCTTGTGGAACTCCAGATGAAGCGGAAACCCTTTTGTATAAAAGACCTTAGAATTTGACGACCTGATTATGACCTGATGACTTATTAACCGGTACTCTCCAGACCACAGGTTGGCCCTCCCAGAAAAATAATTATTTTCTACAGCAGGCACTTGAGTTTTCGCCTCTTTGATTATTGTGGTTACACCAAGTGCTGTGTAGTGCCTATACCAAAGCACACTATTTGCGATATTAATTACGATGTTATGGGACTAATCGCTAGAAATGGACGGCAATATTTAATTTCGACGAGTTGTACGTTATAAAAAAAGACAAAAAGAGCCTGCCAATCATCCCTGTTTTATTAACATTATCTGTTCATTCCTACTAGGCAATATACATGAGTTTATACACTGAAAAAAATCCACATGGCGCCCAGAGCTATGTAACATAGCGCATTATTTATGGTCCCATACGCTATGAACATATTACTCTGAGCTATCCAATATGGCTCCCAGCGCCATAATGTCAGAATCTGCATAGCGCGTGGTCTTATGTAACATGGCGCAGCATTTATGGTCCCACACGATATGTATATAGTACCCTGAGCTATGCAGTATGGTTCCCAGCGCCATAATTACATGGCGCAGAAATTATGGTCCCACACGCTATATGACATAGTACACCCTTGAAACACCGATAAGCTTGTAGTCACGATCAGTTCCATGAAAAACCCAGTTATTTTGAAGAATGTCTTGATTTTACGATCGGCTCGATAAATTTAGAAAATCAGATACATCAACCCTAAATATTTTCTCCTGAAAACGACCTCAAATCTAGCTTTTCTGTATCATAATGAATAAATTAAAATCATTATTAAATAATTGGCTCATCACGATCGCTTATTGATTTCTACGTTGACCCTGAATGGTCTTTCTTATTACCTTTAAAATTATTTTCGGACGCATTTTTTTCCAAAAGTAAATCTCAATTTGATTTATTTCGGTAGATAACTGAAACATATTTCAAGAAAAATACCAAAAAAATACGTAAAGTGCAATGATATTCTCGGGGCCGAATAGCTTCCCCTCCTTAGTCTAGCTGGTATTATACACGATGTATCAAAAATGTACCAAAAGCGGTATGGATATCAATCGATAATTTATGTCCTGCAAAGGAAGTTTCCTTATAGTATATTTCAACGAGACAATAACATATGTTTGTATAAATTGATTCACTAAAAAAAAATCTTAAAGATAACAATCCAATTTAAATTGCGGAAGGACTCGATGAAATTTTCCAAAGTCCATCTTCCTAACCCGTTACAACATCATTCGATTTCTTCTGATGGATTTTCATTTTTATGCGGTACTTTGGTGCATGTAGGTTTATCTATGAGTGAGCATATAGTTTGGAATACATATATCTCTTCTGGTTTAGTCTAGATCTCTGTATCTATCCTCAATGGAACCGGGATGTCGTTCAGATTTATTTTCCGACATCATGTCCCATTTTATGTATTTTCAAGATGTGCTACCCGGTCTGGAACGACGATGTCATTGGGAACGAATAGTTTTGGAGGAGACCTATGTATGTCAACATTTTGTCGCATGTCGTTCGTTGTTGAGTGTTTTCTAAACCGGCATGCAGACGTGTTTGTGTTGATGTTTGCTAAAGTGGGTATCTATGTATGCATCTCTAAGTGCAAGCAAGCATGTGCTGAAAATATAGAATAACAATGAAAGTTAGATTGCCGTGAAAATTGAAAATTTAAACCGGAATCGGATAAGGGTTTCGGATGGAAAAGTGAAAAATTTCGGATGAAGATAGTTGAAAAATTTCACGAACGAAAATTCGTATTGATTTTGATTAAAAATTAGAGGATTTAAATGATTCGTTGCATGGATTTTTGTCGTTCGCGATTCCTTGTTAATTTAACTCTAATATGTTCCCATATTTTACTCTTCCGTTCCTGCCCGTTTACAAATAACAGTGATTTCGATATATTTAGATATATTTCAATTTCCATCGTTGGCCATTAGTAGTCATTAGACAGTTCATGTCCAGCTGTTCAGCCTATGTCTAACCTAACTGGAATTATCAATTTCTGCACCGACTGAGAATCACTTCCAGCCCACTACCATTGAGCCAAACTTCGTTTAAATCTTCCAATTTTTCTCAATACTATCTAACTTTACGTACCCATAGACGCATTTGCATGAATGTACGTACTTACAAAGACCCGATTTGCTTTCACAAAAGTTAGACAGCGATTAGGCTAACATTTACTAGTAAGTATCGCTACATATTTTGTATCAGTCTCCACGCAAACATTTCCAATTGATTGCACGCCACTCACACACAAGCCACTTCACTCATGCTAAATGCTTATAGATTAATCATTTATTCGAGTGGTGTTTAGCATTGAAGTTGCAGCAATTTACGAGCACCTATGCTATGATTGCCACCAACGGATGTAGTGCAAGGTCAGGGCACATTTATTTCAGATCATATTAAATCGCAATTGTGAGAACTAATACCTACTTCAGTAAATACAAAATAATAGATGTGCGCGAATAATTGACATATTTGAAATATAAGGTTAAGGTGAGATATTTCACTTCAAGTTCGTTCATCGAATAACTACAACCTTTCTCGACACAATTCATTCTCCACTTGATAAATAATTTGAAACTTTATTCATTCGAAAATAGGCCGTTAAGACTTCCATTAATTATTCGAAAGAACAGCGACATTAAAACGACTTTCAAAAGAATTTAAACAACTTCATTGTGTCCGCACTTAATGCAATGAAAATCTCACAAAAACAGTTCCGAGACCCGAAACGAAAACAGTGATATTCTTTCATCATCCCTTTACGATTCACACGAAAGCTCGACGAGAGAAATCACGTAGTATTCTTTTCAACTTAAGCCACTACTATGCCATCTACATCTAGCAAATGCTGTTACTCGATTCCCGCTAGGTTCTTACAATTTCAGCTCTGCTCTGAAAAGCCTCTGAAAAGTCCTAAAACAAATTATACGAAAGTTTTCAAGACGTGTCGGCATTAATGATGTCCCATTTCAACTTCAATTCGTCCTTTCGCCACGTTTCGTCTCTTTCGCATTCATTCACACAAAAAGCAAGGTGTACTTCGTGCTGGAGAGGATTTAAGAAGGCGAGCACAATCAGTCAGTAACTTATATGGCCCCCGCACAGTATACGGTAGATTGCGTTCATTGTGAGAACCTCAATATGAAAGAACAGCAGTGCCAGGAGAGGTTTCTTTTAAATTGCCCGGGGAGGAGAATCAGGAGTACGAGAAGATACGACTGCGACACTTCATCGATCAACAAGTTTTCAAGTGACGTGAGAGTGGGTACTAGCCAGATGAAGTCTAGTAGTAGCAACAGATTCTGTGTCACGTCCAAGTAACTATTCATTGCGTTGTTAGAAGTGATGAAATAAAGATATTTTCTTTGCTGGAGGACATGTTCAAGTTTGTTTCCGTTTTAGTGGGATGGATGGAAGTCTAGTGTCTGAACATTTGTGAATATAATTGAGACAAGGATATAAACTTTGAGGACCTAAATATTATAGATGTAAAAAAC
Source organism: Nemotelus nigrinus (assembly GCA_947369275.1). Taxonomy (NCBI): domain Eukaryota; kingdom Metazoa; phylum Arthropoda; class Insecta; order Diptera; family Stratiomyidae; genus Nemotelus; species Nemotelus nigrinus. Next base: position 27,830,328 of record OX376375.1, on the reverse strand, counting down.
TCATGTTTTATTTATATAGATAAGGTTCTGTCAAATTATTTTTAAAGTTTTTACTTCTATACTCGATTGAATATCATCCGATTTTTTAAGTCGGGAGATCAAATAAATTCAGCTAGCGAAATAAGTGATGTAGGTGTAGCAAAAAGTTCTGCCCGATAATTTCTAGTCAATTTTCTGTATGCATGCACTTGCTCGTATGAGACAATGGTTGTGGCTTTTTATCATTGCATTTATATCATGTGCTCTTCTAAATTAACTGAAGCAAAGCCAATTTCAATTTATTTAATCTGATTAATTTTTATATTTTTCAAAACAAAATATTTGAATTTAAAGACAATTTTTTCCATTAGAAGCTAGATGTATTTAAAAATTTTGATAAATGTCGAAATTTCGGGGATAATCTGCCTTCTTCTTCATTGTCCATCGGTCTATAAATTATTCATTTCCAAGTTCAACAATCATACTTTGTGCAAACGCTAAGCTTCCAGCCATTCACTGGCCATCCTTTTCGTGTGCAGCCTGAATCTACATCGTGTCCCTTATAATTCTGGGAAGTGACCAATAAGGCATAACCTCTTTCATGAAAAACGTTTTACTGAATTCAGTTGGTAATGACCTGGATGGAATCTTGGATATCTTTTTCTCTAACATTTTCCTCCAATAACTTAACATTTATACATTTTTATTTCTTCACATAGAATTTGACTTCTATCAGTTTTCTTTAAAAGTTTTGTTCGAAATTTCCGTCTCCGGGTCTCTCACCTTAGAGTTCTAAATGAAACTTTCTCCTTTGAGGATATGCTGACTTGAACTTCTTTTTAAGTTATTTTGATTGAACCAATATCATGTCATCTGTATCCTGTGTCATCAGATTTAAAGGGTGTGTAAACGGGGGCCCCACTTTTATTTGTCAGAGAGGCGCTCATGTTTCTCTTTTCAGGGATGACCAAGAGATTAGGTGAATAATTTAGGATGGTGTCTAGTTCGCCTGTGAGTCACTTGATCCAAAACTTCACTTCGCCCAAATTCGAAGGTCAACTAAGTGTGGTTTAGACTATGGGTGGATCATGACCAGTCAGACGTATTGTGAAAGCCTACAAATCCTTCGAAAGATCCTGAGGAAGTTTGGCTCACGAGCCAAAGATAGGATGATCGGAGTGGTACGTTGTTCTGACTGTAATTGCTTCGGCTATGATTCGACAATGTGAAACTTAAACCAGAATCGTAAAAATGTAATCTATGGATCATGAAATAGACAACAAGAAAACCGAAATTCTAGCCAATACTTACAAGAAAACTCAAGAGAACTCTTATACAAGAAAATATAAGAGAACTCTTTCCAAAAAAGTTCAAAAGGCATGTGATCTCCAAGTAAAAGATGCGATACGACACAGGATCCGGTGATTGAGCGCTTGCTGGTCCTAAGATGCTGCTTAAGGAACCTGGTTTTCACTCAGTAGAGTAGAAATTCAGCAAATTAGCAGAAGATCCGAAATATCGCCAGCTACTTTAGCGGAATCGGCGGCTAAGCCGCAAAGCAACAATCCAAATGGATGCTGTAAACTCAATGATTCCCAGTGGACCAAAAACATAACAGCCACCAAGAAGGAATGCAGTCGCCTTAATGGACCTCAGTTTTTCAAAATGTTCAATAGGAGCATCGAACGCTTCAAAGCAAGAGATGAAGCGAGCAGCCAAGAAGGCTATGTTGCCAGAGTCCAAAGGCAAATCTGAGAATACTGAGCAGAAAAACACAACTCAGATCTAAAAGTTTCTATCTGCAGGCGGTGGAACTCAAAGATCAATTAGTGGAACCTGATTTTCTTAGTACAGCAAAAACGATTTCCAATTCAATTCTTACTAAAAGTATTGACATACATATCTTTCACGATAAATGTAAACTGTAGTCTGCACTCTGTTTAACGAAATGGAGCAAATATCAATGTTAATAATGTATTGCATGGCCTATAAGAAGTTGTTTTTCAAAAATTTCGTCCAACCAATGGCCACAATACCAAGATTTGAACATTTAAAGGAAATGGTACTTCAGAATACCATCAGTAAAGCAACAGTTAACGAAAATTTTGGTATCAGATTGCAAAGACGAATACCCGGAAAACACCTCCTTGTGGTCCAACACAGAATTGAAAATCATGTTGCATTCACCAATACTCTATAAACTTAGCACCTTTCGATTATCACTTGTTTTCCTCCCTGCAAAATTTTTTTGATGGCAAAAAACTCAAAACTGAAGTAGAAGTCGGCCTACCACTTTTTACCTTCTCTGCACATGACAATTTTTCTGTAAATGTTTTTACAAATTAGCATCATACTGGCAAAAGATTTTATTTTATTTATTTATTTTTACTAATAATAATACATATAGAAAAATTATAATTTGAAAAAAATACAGAAAACAAGGTGAACTCCAAACGAAAAAGAATGGAAACAATAAAAAAATGAAAATAATGACAATAAAAATAAATACTACTAATAATACCAATAGTAGTAATGAAAATAAATATTTTGTTTTTATTTTACTCTCAAAGTGGTTCCCTTACTTTCACCAACTAGTTTAAACTGGGATTAAGAGTATAAATACAGAACTCAAAGTAAATGCGACTTCTTTCACAAATTAATACACAGATTAATTCGTTTGCCTCAAATAGATAATTGTCCTCCTTTCTCAAAAAAGGAGCCATGTGCCTACATAAATGTATGTAAATTATTTGTGAATTTTAAATTTAAGTGAAAGCTTAATTCTTTACCCATATTCCACAAAATCAAGCAAATACCAAAGATTGTCATTTTTTCTTCCACTTTACCTTCAAGCATGATTTCTACTTAAGCATTGTCGCTACCACTACCATTAACATTCTAGCTCAGCTTTTTGGTCGAAGCACTTTATTCGATCTTGAATGTGCAAATAGACGACTAATTCGCTTACTATGTTCTCCGACTCCACCTAGAGGCTCTTTCCCTTACAAAATAATTTGCAATGTACATTGGAATCACTATTTAAGACCTACAATTGTAAGGCAATTGTCGTCCAAGTATTGTTGACTTCATCACCACCGCATACAATAATGCCGACAAGTCCATAGAAAATAGCTTTTTGAATGCTTTTTGGAACGAAAGAATAGCAAGGTATGTACTTTGCAAAAATTTTGCTTGACCACAAAAATAACTTAGCGCAATTACAATGGGAGTGTGCATATTTCTAAAGTGTAGAAGTAGCATTTTTAGCACTTATTGTCTATTGTATGGTTATTGAGGTGGTGAGAATTAAAAACGTGGTTAGCATGAATAAAAATTGGATAGATAATAAATAGGGGCCAGTGGCCTATGTGTTTTAACAATTATTCAAGAATTTTATGATGCCTCTATTAAAAAATTAGTATGAAACTTGTCAGTGAAACGGCAGATACACATGAAAGTATACTATCATCCCAGAAAAAATACTACGTATTTTCGTATGCTCCTATACACTTATTCTAGAAACGATCGTTTTACCTACTTTCGCCTCGAACTACATATATCTCGAAGTAGAAGCAGTAATGACTCGAAAACGAAACTACTATGCGAATTTTGTTTCTTACCACAACAATAGCTGCAACCACTGCACTGTACAATGGAGTACTTAGTAAACCACAATTCACCTCAATACACCGGTTGCGTAACCTCAACTACACACGGCAACGAATGCGATGCATAGAACTTTAGAAAATTTTACGCAAACTATGAAATTTCTTTCCACTTCCTCAAGGATCTCAGCAGCTGCTCAGCAGCCATGTCCGTTCATGTTCACTCTTTTTTTCTCATTTCACGCTATTGATAACAATTTCAAGCATACCAGATAAATGAGGACATACATATGTACATACATATAGGACCAACAATTGCAGATAGAGCATGCACTAACATTACTTCACATATAACGAAACAGAGAACTTCAAATCCGTTGAGCGGGAAAGCAATCTGCTCTGCTCCAATTGCATGTGTAATTCCAGCCCTTGATTTACCGCCACCCGAAGAAGAAGATTACACTTGCCACTGTGTCAAGCAGGCTTGGATGCTGTATGCCTTACCGTTCAATTTGTTCTTGTTTTGCTTACGGGCGATAACAATGCACGCAAAGGATTTTAGTAAGTGCATTTCATGTTCTTCTGCTGTAAGGATAACATGAATTACAATTTGGACTTAGATGCATATAAACATTACTTACAGGCAGATTCCGAATGCTTGTGCTTCTTGAAAATTGTGTAGCCAGAGTGGTGCTTCAGAAAAAGAATAACAAGATTCTTGAAGAACTTCCAAATAACGGGAGCTATTTCCTGTCTCTTATTTCATTCTCAGAGATTGCCTTGGTATTTCAATTGCTTTTTGATTGAAATAAACTCTTGAGATTGTTTAAAACATTTTCATAGCTACTGCAGTTTGAAAAATGTTCGAAAAAATCCATTTGAAATGTATTATACACGTATCTATTTCTCAGTTGCTTTCATATGCAAAAACAATTAAATATCCATGCTAGCTCAACCCAGAATATAATTCTGTTCTGTCGCAAGCTTTAACCCTTAGGCTACAACTTAATCATACAGTCTAATGAGTGCCTCCATTAATTATGGAAACAACATCGACTTCCGTCAACACTAGCGACTCGATTCCCACGATGTAACATTATGCTCGCGGGTATTTATTTATTATAAGAACAAATCGCTATTAACATGCAGCATGGCCAGACAACCAACGATCCAACCAGGAATAAACTTCCATCTCCAATTACATATGCATTTTAATCAGCGTAAATTAAAAATAGTAAAAATATGCACATACGGACAGTCATGCATAAATCACTTTAGCTTTAGAGATCGTGTAAAATCTTGTTTCAAGGGTATTTCCGGAACTTCATCATACATTATCTGATTCCGATTGCATCAAGTGTTTACGCACTGGAACAATCCTTTCACAGATTCTGATTTTACATCCAGTCCGTTACACATACTAGTAGATGTATGTAGTGTTTACTATCGAATCGTAATCCAGTTTTCCGTATTTACTTTATTCTGTCAGTCGAACTATATGCTAGTAACCAGCGACAATAAAGCTCACTCAGTCGCTCACCTTGATCGCAATAACATTCAATCTCTATGCGATTGCAATGTGCGTTGCGTTGAAAGGTTACGTGTGTTGACACAAGTGCATCAAAGTCACAAAAGTGCTTAAGTTAACCACCAGCTGTTAATAGCATAAAAAGATACTGTAAATAGCTTTGGTACTTGATATAGTAAGTGGATGAGAGAATAGTAATTAAAAACACTTACGAAGTAAATGTAAATCGAACGGATAATCGAACGCTATAGGACCAAACGCTAGTTTTCATCTAAATAAAAATATTCCATCATTTTGCGATTTCCTGCCGAATTATATCTTTAATGCCATGTTCCCTAGAAGCAGGAAAGTTGTTATACTTAGGTTATCCTACAGAATACCTGATAAGACTACGAATGATGTGAATTCAAATGGAATAAACAATCATGTTAATATTAACAATAATATATGAAATCAAATTCAGCGGTGGATGTTATAATAAAACAGTGCAAGTTTCATAGCTTTAATTGGTAGGAAAACGGGAGCCTAAATATAACGTACGATCTGACAAGTAATTATCATTTATTTTAAATAGTGATGAATTTGACATATATTACCCTGTCAGGAGCACACTAGTTGTGATGAATTCAACGGATTTATTCTAGATCAAAAATAAGTCTGCACTGGCAGATTAATTTAAATATTGTCACATACACTCAGAGACAAAAACTTTTCGCACATCATCGTTTATATACAAAATAACAGTACTTCTGGTTAATTCGAAACTAATCGTATCACGTCAGCTATCCGAGAAAAAGCGGTACTGCGATTATCAATTGTATTACTCAGCTTTCTTCAGACCAAACACGTGTCTTAAAGTAGGAACTGTACACTTTGTTAAATATGTTAGTTAACTTTTTTATCGATCTCTGTGTATTCTTGATTTTTATTGTGATAGGACAATATTTGGAAAAAAATCAACCTGATATTAAAAATGTCAATGCAATACAGAGGGAAAACTGCAAGGAAATAATAGTAAAGGTGTATCATGACGGTAAATCCTATACACACAGTAGCTAGTGTTGTTTTAAATTTTAAAAGCCATGAGAATTTCCAAAATAAAATAAAAAAATTCACACGAGAAAAATTACTAAGCGCGAGGAGCATAAAATTTCTAGTTTGATTTGAAAAAAAACCCTGCACAATGACTTCATAAATATAAGTTGAAATTAACGATAAAAATAAAAATATTCATCCAAAAACTGTGAGATTAATGCTGAAAACTGCAGATTCCAAATCAATGTGACTAGAAAACAACATCTATAAGCGGACAAAAACCGAAAACTGATTACGCTGAAAAATGTTAAGCAATTTCGGAATTTTGTTCTATTTGGGCTAACTATGGGACAATCTGTCAAGAGTGTCTGGCATCCAAAAATTAAGAATGAACATGAGCGGGCTAACTATTTGGAAGGCGATCGCCACCGTCGAACCACCATTATGGAAGTGAACATTCGCATGATTTGTGACCTTTTTGAAGACGATAGACATGTGAAAGTCTGCAAAATCGCAGCACAGGTTGAAATAAGCTATAGAAGCTATCGAATAATCACAAAAAAAGGAACTAAGGTTCCAAAAGTGTGCATCAGGTAGCTCACTCGCATTATGAAAGTTTATTGCTCTATTAGGAATTTTCAGGATTTTAGGGAAAAAAGATGCACATTTAAATTGGGCGGTCACCTGGAAAGAAACTTGAATTCATCATTATACGTTGGAGTCCAAAGAAGCCAGTATGGAGGTTAGTGAAAGGTAAAGCTCGGTTGTCAGGTGACAAGGTTCTTGCAACTATTTTTTTTCAATCGGTGCTTTAATTTACACATGAATCTATTGCACAGGGGTCCTCCCATAAACTTAATTTATTGTAGGAAGCATTGTAAGTGAGGCTTATATTAATAAGGCTTATATTAATTATAACAGCAAAAGCTGCTGTCAGGCTTAGGGAATCGGGACACTACGAGTCACGATCCTTACGATGGGCGATCGCGAGATGTTTTAACAATCGAGAGAATCGCAATCGAGGCGCCAAAACAATCAAGAGAACAATCTAGACAATCGAGAGAATCGAGACAATCGAGAGAAACGAATAAATATCTCGCCATCGTAGCAATCGAGAGAATCAAATAAATATCTCGCCATCGTAAGGATAGGTTTATCTTAAGTTAAAATCAAGATATATTTTACTCTTTGGTGGCGGTGGGCAAGTTAGTGTATAAGCACACCAGTATCACTTGTGAAGAATAGATTTGAATGGATTGGATATACTATTTAGCAGATTTTTTTACGTGTGCATACATATGGAATGTAATGATCGGATATGCATGGAAATTTGTATGGCTAGATTTTATCATGTATAAATGGCTGGTAGTTTTGCTAAAACCATTAAGTCTGATCAAAGTGTATGATCAAATATTATATGAAGTTGAGTTTTGTCATGCTGTTAAGTATGTTAAAATAAAATCTGCTTTTAGATAGTGCAGTTTGAAAGCATATCAAGTATCGAGTATTTTCGTACTTGCGAGTATTTTATTCGAATATTCAAAAAGTTTTTAGGGCAAAAGTAGTATCGGCCAATTTTGGGTTAGAGTGGTTTCGGACATAACGGGCCAAGACCTATTGCTGTGATACAAACATTTCAGTTTTGTAGGGGAGTAAGGGGTTTTTTTGGCCATAGTTTGGCAAAAACTGCCTTTACCGCGCTTTCAATGATTGAAAGTGGTCGGGGAGTACAATAGTGATATTTTAAGGATGAAAAAAATTTTTTATTGGGAAAATTGGGCAAAAACGGCATAATGCACAGCCGGAGAAGCCAACTATCAAACCAAAAAGGATCTCAACATTTTCCTATTTAGCACTTTTAGTGCTACTTTCAGTTTTTCCGGACGTTTTTCCGGTGGACATTTCGTCCGAAACAACAAGAAAGATCGCCGAATTCAAGCCACGCAAAAAAAAATTTTTGGGAAAATTCGACGTTTTTGCCCAATTTTCCCCATAAAAAATTTTTTTCATCCTTAAAATATTACTATTGTACTCCCCGACCTGGTAATTAAAGACCAACTCTTTATGTGTATCAATACATCCTGAAAATTTCATCTTGATTGGATCATATAGAGTGTTAGGAAAAACTATAGCAAGTCAAAAAAGTTTTTTAAAGAGACAGTAAATGGTTATGCCTTACTTTAGAATAAAAACAAACAAATTAATCTTTGTGCATGCTGTTTCATAAATTTCCAAAAAAATGAAAAATATCAGTGATAAATAGTTAAGTTCTTACATACAATAAAAATAGCCTGAAGAAAGCTAAAACGTTATATTACAATTTATTAGCGAACTTTTCGTCTTATACTCTGCATGGCTATGAATTGTAGATTAACCATTACACAATTGCGACATAGATGCACTATAAGAACTATTTGCTTTGCGCTTTCGTTTGAAGAGAACTAATGCACTTACAATCTGACTAACGCTTAAATGTTTTTTATTGCCAGAGTTACTATTTGACCACGTTGTCAAGCAGATATTTTTCTATTTCCTTTTCTATTACAATTTTTCCCGTAATTCTCACGTAGTTTAAAGTAATTTTTTACTACTTTCTTCGAACGGAAGATTTTTAGAGCGATTTGGAAGGCCTGATTCTTTAAACGCCTCAATCGTAGACCATTCTTCTCCAGTGAGATACCTTTGTTTCGCTATCTTCGTGAATAGTCTTGCATTACTAAAATTACTTCTTAAATATTATTATTATTATCTTAGAGGATAATAAATACATATTAATCTATACGCGCAAATTAATCAATTGCGCTGACTGTATTGGTTCTGTAGGCTTGGTGAAAACTAGAAATTTCATTTAAAATGAAATATTGTTCAATTAAAATTAACTGCTTCTGTAACTATTAATTACCCGTCTATATACTATCTATGTTATATTTTATTGAGCTAAAATGAAATCAATTATTAAGATATTTTATGTATTACCGTTTATAACCGTTTTATCATAACAATCTATCAAATATGCCTCAAAAGCTTTGTACTTTACTTTAGCTATTGAATACGTTTTCATCGAAAACGAAGCTCTACATTACATGCCACCGGTATCTGATCGATTACAGCTTTAGTAAGCGCACTAAAGCAATGAATCAACAGTTAATTAACTCGTTAGTCGATTAGCTCTTTACATCGGCATGTGCTTCCCAAACAAATTATCAATGACGAATAAACCTCAAACTCCTTTTGTTGATAATAAATTACCGAAATTGCAAATTTAGCTTAACAATGTTGCAAGTTCAACGAACAAAATGTACAACATTAAATCAACGCACACCTTTCATTTCACACACACCTCACTTTGTAGTACCCGAAATTACTAGTTTGATAATGCATATTATAAAATGCTTGCATGATTACAGTCCGGGTCATAGACATCGCATCGGTATGCTAGTCGTAGTAGTTGAAATGAAAGGCTTCTCCGATTATGACTAATCGCTTTACACGTTGAAGGTGTGTCGTTAAGTGCCGGTACGATTCAAAGAAGAAAACCACAAAATTAAGACATTTCCGAAGGGAATTCATTGTTTGACGAGCCAAGCCTATGATTGTTTGTGCATGTATGTATGTATGGGGGCTTAGCAACGAATCTTCTTTCTGTTCAAAACCAATTGGAAATAAATAGGTAGTGAGAATGAGCAGTAGAATGCTTAAAAGGAATGTTAATTGCTAATCGATTTGTGAGATTAATCATAATAGAAAATAAGTACTGTTTAAGGCCGTTAATAAGATTGGTTTAAGATGTGCATATGTAGAAAATCGAGAGTAATTGCATTTTCTCAAATTTCATCGGTGAATGTGGTAGGATATGCAAGTATATAGAAGGCCTTAGAAGGAAGTGAGTCCCAAGTTGACTCAAGTTGGTAGATATGCCATATGGATCTTAAGCCATGATGACGCCATTTATACTGTTGAATCAGGGACTACTTTTTTTATAGGTTGAAAAAGTTCATACATGTAACAAATAATTAGTTGTCAAATAATACTGGGGAAAATTATACTAAACCTGCAAAGGCTGACACGTTCTCACTAATAATTTTCAATTCGGTTGCTATTTTCTGCTGGCAATCTCTCCCAACATATAGTGGATTTGCCACGATTCCAAAGATCATATAAATAATGTAATTCTCAACACGTGTTTTCCGTATGCAGAATAATTCATGTGAATTGTGACATGTGAACGTCTTTTACAAACCGAACTGATCGTTCTGTGCACTGCAATGCAGCATGCATACAAACAATCATATCGCAGCTCATTATTATATTATGCACATATTGGATTGTTGTGCCTTCGCCTTGTGAGGGCTTCTGTGGTTCTTCGAACCGACTGCAACATCCAATCGTACAAATTCCACAAGTCTACTCTATACATACTACTATCGTTTAGTTGAAGGAAAGACGACCGATTTCTCCAACTCTGCGTCGTTCGTATACAAAAGATACGATCGTTAAAACAGCAAACATTAAAATCGCAAATAAACCAAACATAAACTTCCTGAAGGCCAGCGATAGGGATGATGCGAAATAGCAAACAAATCGCAAATGATGTCAGCCCAACACCATTGGAGCTAGTCCAGTCGTTTGTATGTTATCACTTGGTGGGTGATAATACTGTTAGTTGCAAACGCACTTGTCAACCAACACACTTGGTCATGTACATACTTTTGTATGTGCTTACATAAATGATTAAAATCCGTTTGATCACGATTTATGCTGGAGGTCGTTGTACGAGCAAAAAACGACTGCTCCACTGCTCGGCCGTCACAATCAATCATGTTTTGTAATCAATTAGTAGCTTGGCTGACGGGACACTTGAATTATCGTAATCTACCGAATTGATATGGTCAATATTTTCTGAACAAATTACGCTGGTTACAAAACTACCGAAAGTATCGATAATGGTCGTGGGATAGGTCAAGTACGACAACGGTCACTGCAAAAAAAGAAGAGGATGTATTGTTTCATTCAAACAATTGATTTCGGTAAATGGCTATTAGATGTGTTTTGGCACTTGTTCAACTTGAGCCTTGAAAGTAAATTCCAATCAGTATTCAATTATGGATTGCTATGAATGGAATATTCCCAGGTATGATGTGCTACTTTTTACCGTTTCGCGGTGTTAATAATACAAAACTCATTCTTTTGCCTGGGTGTCTTAGTGTGGCCAATAAAGGTGTTTGCATAATAGTTTTGTAGATACATTGTTTGGCACTTTCAATTCTCCATATAACTGTAAGTGTATATTCTTTTACATCCTTGTCTTCCCTCTGCGACGATGGTGGTTGTGGTTCTAATTGATGATCTGAAGCCAAACTGGCAGAGATTTGGGGTTCTCACCCGTTCATTGTTCATGCATTAAACATGACCTGATTAGCTCTGTCCCAAGCTAAAATCTGTGATAAATCATTATTAAATGAACGGAATATATATGGTCACGGTTAAAATCGGCAGCATATCCACGAGTACTATCATTAGCAAAGCTGTGGACCGAAATGGAAATCACAGATAGGAGATTAATAAAGAAAGAGGAAAAGATTCAGAGAGAAAATATAGCCTTGTGAAACATCAACATTAATTCCATGAAAAATAGACGAGACTTGATCCAAAATAGATCGGTGTGGAGGTGCAATGGATCCCCTGTGGTGTCAGAAAAAGATAGAAGGCTGTGTACAATTTTCACTTAGTTCTTAGGTCCATTTTTTCCTACAACAGCTGTCAAGAAGATTTTGGAATTTTATTGATTTTAAGAGATATAACGATGGGTATCCAACCACTTTTGATTCAGACGACATGACCATTTCCGATCCGATAACTATTAGCAATATTTTGGCTTATCATTTTCGTATCGATACAGAGCTTTCTATTAACACTAACAACTATACGAATGACTCGACAATATTCCCAACATTTTCTTTGGGAATTAAAGATTTATATAATATCTAACGAAGGCACCATTTTGGTGTTTTCTAGAAAACTGGACAATAATTTGATCCCAGTTCCTGACGGCTTTACTAATGATATTTTAAAACATTGTGTTTTTTACTTGTCTCCGCGTAGATCGAATAGGGTTAATGACAGATCAGGGGTCAATACGCTGGTTAACTTTACAATGGGAGAAATCAAGCGAGCGAGCGACGTCTCGATGCCACGTCGGAGACAACCTCCTGGGAAGCAACAGGTTTATTGGTGGACCAAAGAGATAGCAAAACTGAGGCGAAGAGCTCTAGCGTGCAGGCGTAGGGCTCAGCGATCTATCGATAGAGTAGAAGAGTTGCCGAAGAACACAAAAGGGTGAAAAAGAACTGGGGAACGCCACTATTGGAAGCGGATAAGCTGAAGTACATCGTGGACACGCTCTTTCCAGCGCATCTCACGAGAGTAGAAAACGCTCTCGTGGCACTTCAGAAAGATATTCCTTTGTCCACTCTGGAGGAACTTCGTAGTGCCGTTCTCAAAATGAAAAATCGAAAGGCTCGTGGCCCCGACAGCATTCCAGCGCAAGTGCTGAAAGGGCTGACGGCCTTTCGAAAAATCAGCATGGATTCCGTAGTGGCCACTCAACAATAAGTGCCATTTACGAAGTAATCAATGCAGTAGCGCGCCGAGGCTACATGCCACTAGGCCGGGCCGATCGTGTTTCTAGTGACGCTGGATGTCCGGAACGCCTTTAATTCAGCGAGATAGGCAGATATTTTAGAGGCACATGAGCGGAATTTTCGGGTACAGGACTACCTGTTAGCCATGGTTCGAGACTATCTGAAGAACCGTTGCCTTATATGTGAGACGAAGCAGGGAAATATCCAGAATAATATTACTGCCGGAGCAACATAAGAGTATATTCTCGGGCCAGATCTTTGGAATGCTGCGTACGACGGGTTCCTGCGCCTTAAAATGCCAGCAGATGTACTCTTGGTAGAGAGATTTTAACAAATGAACCAAGCATATATATATATATATATATATATATATATATATATATATATATATATATATATATATATATATATATATATATATATATTTATATATATTTTTATATATATATATATATATATATATATATATATATATATATATATATATATATATATATATGCTTGGTTCATTTGCTAAAATCTCTCTGAGGTTTCAACCCTTATCTCCATAATGTTGGTAGGTCCGAGATAATGGCTCTGATTATTTCGATATGACTTGTGAAAGAGTTATCCTGCTCTCCTAGCCAAAATATTTTCATTTGGTCTTGACCCTAATCTCGTTTATCGATTATTATCGTCAAATGGATTAAGTGTTTTCTTACTGGTGGCTCAATTTATTTATTCGACAAAGTTTGTCTAATACATACTAGTTTTTTTTTTATCGAACGGTCATGGAAAAACCTTCATAGGTATGCTGCCTAAGATGCAGGATTATGTGAGATTCTAATCACTAAAAAATACAACCCACTGACCACAGGAATGCGAGTCGGAACACGTTTCGCATTACTTCGATTCGGCTCTGCCACTAGCATCTATCAGGTACCCCACGTCCACTTGCGTTCTGTTATGAAGAGTCCGTTATAGTCAACCCCCTATTCTTTTCAGTTGCAATACCGTTTCTAATATACTAAGAAACGTACCCAAGCGTCTTCTGAATGCAGTATCGGCTCTGGTGTCGCTGAAGCGCAGACACTTGAAGAAAGTATTCAATGCATCATCAATTTCTTTAATGCAGTATTTGAAGCATTCCGTCTTGACTTTCCCAATTCTATGAAAGTATTTCCTAAAGTAGCCATGGCATGATAGAAATTGAGACAGGTAGAAATTTATTTCACCGAACTGAAAGAAAAATCTTGGTAAAATCAACAATTTTTCTTAGTTGTTTTTGCGTCAACTACGGGCTATAGTTGAAACAACCATAAAAAAATAGTTGATTACTTTTATGCACCATGACGCGTGGTTGATAAACAACGTCCATGGTGCAAAAAAAGTAAGCAACCACAAACAATGGTATTCCAACAATGTACATAGTACGAAATAACTATAGCCCATTTTGGTGTGTTCTGGCAGGGTTAGCTCTAGAAACGTACAACCCAGGCATTTGTCCGGGGCGGTAAACGTAAAGGGTTTAATAAAATCCTACTGTTTTGCCAAAATACTAAAAAAAAATATTTGCAGCCCATAATTCTTAATGTTTTTCAAAACAGCCATATAAAAGCGGCACAGATAATTAAGTAATAAAAAAAGCAAAGTCAGAGCATATACAATGTATGCGCTCACTGCTTTGGCGCTGCACTGCATCGCAACGCGTGTTCTTTACATGCATACATTAATTGCACAAAAGGCATCATACAGCGTAATATAAAGGCTTCACAGCATAACATGAATATGAATTATATCGAACAGCAAACCGAACACAATTTTGCCATGCAGCATATGAAACTTCTATGATAGAATAGGAGTATGAGTATGAGGAGTATGAAAAATCAACAGTTTTCCTAAGTTGTTTTTGCATCAACTAGGGATATAGTTAAAACAACCATAAGAAAATTGTTGATTACTTTTATGCACCATGACGCGTGGTTGATAAACAAAAAAAAATTCATTCGGAGCATGAAAAACGTCCAAATGTTGAAACCATTCTACATTGCGTAGAATAATTCCAAAGACGTTGCTCACTGAATTACGTTTGTTGAAATCAACTATTGCAAAGTAGTTTAAGTACCATAAAAACTGTTGATAATTGGAAAGTTGAAGTTTTGAGTGAATTGATGAATATTTTTCTATTGATCAACTAATTTTCGTGGTTATGAAACAATGAAAACAGTTGATTTGATGAACGTTGCGATATTTTTTGTACAACCAGAGCCAACTACTTTTATATCGTTAAATTAACTATATTAACATAGTAAAAATAACTATTTTCCGTAGTTCGTTTAACGATTTTGAATGAATCGTTGCAATACTATTAAAAATAGTTGAACCAACCAAGAGTTTTTCTTTCAGTTCGTGGTCACGACTAAGACAAGGTTTTATAGCGCGACTCAGCCTAGTCGTCCATGCTCCCGTTGTGCTTGTAGCCCAGGGCTCCTCCCAAAGCTCAAGCGTTCGCGTTTGTCCGCTTCTGTCCGCTTCTGAGCTATTCAAAAAGATCTCCCTGCGCTCGTTCGCCAATAAATCGACTGAGATTACCCTTGCTATGACCAAAACGGCGTTACCTGATACCGTATGGTAGCTGCTGGTGATTCGTAGCACCCCTCTGCGTTACGAACCCCTCCCGCACCCCTCTACGAAATTTAGTGAAGCAATTTTACTGCAAAGGAAAAATTTTATAAATAGAACAAATTGAGAGAATTACTACCTCAGATATTCCTTTTGGTTTTACCGCTACCTAAGTTCTACGAGGTTTTTGCATTTACTTGTCAAATTCGTGTACATATTGCCTACTGTCTCTGTGCATATAGTGGCCATATGCACCGGAGGAGAAGACTGTCAAATTTGCCCATAGTTTCATAGTTTGCCTTCACTACTACTAATACTCAGATTCAGGCAAATTACTTCGACTTTCACTGCCGCTTTCATCTCTTTATATCTCTCTCTTCTGAGCGGCTAACTTGAAAGCTATACTAGTGGGGAGGAAGAACGCATTTTATTACCTAAGTCGTAAATAGGACACATGATGCTCCAATCACTCGCTAGTTGTTCTTCCGACCATATTTTTGAAGCTAATCGATGAATTGGGTGGCCTGAATATGAATATGTTCTCGTCATTTTCAAGCAATTCTTCCAAAATTCCCTCTTCTTCTGGATCCTTATTTATCCTGAATACAGGTATATATTTATTTCCATAACTCTCTAAAAAAAATCTGTGTATATTAAGCTATTTTCGGTTTATGTGGCATCAAAGGTCTTATTGACCCTCCACTGAAATATATTCTTGATGTGTCCTTCAAACTATTTTTCATAACTAGTCATCTCGTTGTATAAACCTTTGAACACTCCCAAAAATACAAAACTACGGATCTCTTATGTATTCCTATAGCAGCAAATCAAAAAAAAATCAACTAGTGTTTTAATAAATCGTTAAAAAACATAAAAGAATAGTCTTAAGGCCAAATAATGAATTTTTGCGTTAATTATAGTAACATCAACTGCACAATCGCGGAAAATGGAAATAAAACAGCTTATTTAATAACAAAACTTTCAAGTATTTTTGTTCATAATTACATGCACACACCTCCTGGAAACTTACTCTACCTCATGAATATATCAGCAAGAATTTAGGCGTTTATTAACAAAGGCTAGATGCCATACTCATGATGAACTTCATCTCAATCTTAGATATCTTAACGTACCATACACTGTAAAACCGTGAGAAAAGATCATTAATTCACGGTCGATATTACGATAGCTTGCTTATACTAGCAAACATAGATAGTTTTTTCGGCCTTGAAATGAGACATTAACTTCATTTGAGAGGTATCAACTCGATAAATGCTAGCACATAATTATGTGCAAAATAACATATGAATGGATAATAGTGAAGTTTGATCTAGCGGGACCTGTAAGTAAAAGAAAAGTGATTATTTCGATCAACTGTGCTTATGATACTTTTACATATGATGTTTCGTTGTGTTTTTTATTTATTTCGTAAATCTTACTTATTCTGCACTGAATCTACTAATATCTGAAAAATTATTTCGATTCTCAAAATATAAAAATGTTCGAGCTCAGTACTCTGGGGATATGAATTGGCTCATGGCTAATCGGTTTGCTCCATGACTAATCGTGATAGTATATGTACTCTGAAAAAAAATATATTTTCACAATCATTTCAATTAGATTAATGTTTTCATATATATCCTATTTTGTATGCTTTCGACAGTGTCATTGATTATGTACGTAGATATTAAATAGCAAAGCTATGGCATACTATGAGTATTCCCATCGTGTGTAGCTACGACCCCGTAAATTTTCAACTATATCACTCAGTCTTACATCACCGTTTTGTTATTGTATAGAAAGATAATCAGATTTATTACTGCGATTACCTTCCCAGTGCAATAACAAACGAAGAAATAATTGTCACGGGGGCTTTGCTATTTCACGTATTACAAAATTGCATGCCCTTGAAGCCATTATATTGGACAAAACAATTTTCTAGTAAACATAAAACCAACATCGAATTGCATTCATCCATTTTAATCAGTTTTCTGGTATCTAAGTGTCGTATTTTGATGTAATTGAGCAGTGAGGTTTGCAATTTTGATTTCATTTTCAAGAAAACATTTGTTTGCCGTCATCGGTGGTAGTCATTGTCAGTTGTGTCCATGAACTATCTTAATATGTACGTAGTGTCTGCATGGTACATAGTTGTAACATTAACTTACCTTATGCATAGCAATAAGTGTACATTGACGTGCATAGCATACTCAATACTGCTGCTAGTACCAAGATGGTACTAACAACTCTTACTTTCGACCGAAGATGTTTCGCTGAAGGCTCAGGAAGTCACGACTTTAACATCTTAAATTGCGAGAAGAGCGTGTCGAAGAAGAAGAAGAATTGTGTTAGTTACATCGTCAAAGACATTTTCCGAATGATGCGAGCAAAACATTAAATCTCGTGACTTGTAATTTTAAGGATTGAGGTAAGACAATGCCGATACGATGACGATTCTCAACAGAGAATATGGTATGCTGCACTCTTGTGATTGTATGCATGCTATTATGCAAAAATGAATGCCATCAGTCAGATGGGACATTAGTTGGGGTGCTGACAGTTGCATGGCAATGGAAAAAAACCTGTCCATGAGAACTTGTTAAAAGAAATGCAGTTTACCTTTAGGGGATCAGATTTCCATTGTATTAATCCTCAGAAATTGTGGTAGCAATGCCTCAGTTTATTACTTATACGGTAACAAAATTAAAAAAAGAATAAGTAAAAATGAGAAATCTGCTAAGTATTATATAATTTCAGCCTTTATTCGCCTTAAAAAATGAGAAAATCCTTAATAGCTGGTGGACAATAGATTCTTACGACTAGTGCTGTACATGTCATGTCAGAGGTGGCGAGGTAGTGTTTTACTTGTTATTACCAACAAACTTTCAAGCGAGATCGTCGATATTATAATTACTGGAATCGCCTTTATTGTTGGCGGATTTACATGGATGTGGTCTAAATTCCAGCCAGTTCAGACGAATGAGGTTAAATCGATTCAGAAGGACGATTGGGAGGATATAATACATCGAACTGTCCGATCTGAGTATGTGCACTCACGAACGAATATAAAGACGCAGAGCATCTCTTTTGCAGTACCCTTCACCATACTGCCCTCTCAGTTGAATAATCCACTTCTGATTCAAATTCTAATACTTCGAAAAGTACAATAATTCAACTATATATTATTTCGGTGACCATCGTCCATTTTCTGTAACAATTTCACCTCTTTGTCTCCTCGAAAAGCCTGTGATTTATTCGAACAAAGCTTCCATGAAATTTTTAACGCACCAGATTCATCACATACCTTTATTTTTCTGGCACGATGTAGTAATACCAAGTGAAAAAAACTATATACCTATTACGGAGCATAATAGCAATAAAGGTCCTTGACCTGATCTTCCTCTTTCCTCCTGCTATCACCATTTTAACCAAGTTGAACATTCTAGCTCGATTCTAAAGCATCGTAAATCCGTTGTACCCGCTGCGGGAGGTTTTTCTGAACGGGCGTCGAAAAACCTTCATAAGGTTTGAAACTAATTAGCAATTTAAAGCCAACCATCATGGCTATGACAGCTGGTATCCTTCTTTTTTGGCGTAGGTACTACCTCCTTTATCGAGTCCAGTTTGTATATTTTCAAGGAGTTTTGCTACCACGCCTCATCAAATATACTTCACATACTCTAGGCTAATGATCTGAAAATTTGTATTGCCATGAAAGCACAATCTTATGCACAGTTTCTCCAGTCCAAACATCATTCCCTTGATTAGTGGTGCACTTAGTAAAACTCGATTTGATGGTTCTCAGGGGGGAAAGCAGTAAAAATCTCCCAAATACGATGGGCATTCAAATATAAACGAGACTTTTACTTTTGAGGACTTAGAAAGCGTGTCGAAAGTAGGGGGAGCGTCGCCCGACTAGTTTGTTTCTTACAATGACCGAAAGATAAATTCATCCTTCAGTTGCGCAACGCATTGTAGTAAAGTATTTAACGAACATAGGCGTTAAACTAGCCGAAATTCGAAGCCAAGGATGTGCACAGTTCGGGGAGAATGCAGTTTCATGGCCACGAATGAAAGCCTGGTGTGCCAAGTTCAAAAAGAGCCTATCTGGAGTTGAGAAAAGAGCCAGGACCATCGAAAACCAAAACTCGTTTGCCAGGCAATAAGGTAATGTCTACGGTTTTTTGGGACTCTCAAAGAGTTTTACTCGTTGATTTCGTTCACGATCGTTACACAATAAACGCTGCTTACCACAGTGAACCTGTGAACTTCTTAATCAGGTTCGAGCTGCATATCGGTCAAAAAGGCCACACTGCAGTCCAAAAATTTGATGAAATGCATTGATTATCTTCCCTACAGCCCTGACCTTCCACCTTGCGATTTCTATATGTCTGAGCTCTCAAGGAAGCAATTGGAGGAGAGCGTTTTGCGAACGATCAAGATGTTGAACAGTTCGTGCGCAGTTGGTTGGATACCCACCCGAAGTCATTCTTCGAAAACGGCATGAACCAACTACCTGTTCGATGGGAAAAATACATTACTAAGCATTACAATATCGATATATGTCGAGTAATCAAAATAAATCTAGCTTCAAAAAGAACCCTTCCATCCAGCCCTTGCTAGCCAGTGAACAGCATGGATTCATCAAAGGTAAGTCAACGGTTACAAAGTTATTGTCGTTTAAAATCACCGTTACTCCCGCAATCGACCAGCAAAAGCAAGTATACAGAGACTTTCGATTCTGTGAACCATGATATTCTTCTGTCAAAGTTAGCAGAGTTTGATCTCTCCGTTGTCTTTTCCTTGGTTCTCTTCCTATGTGTGTGCTCGCTCTTGTGCTGACATCATTAACTCTTGCTCTTCCACACCCTTTTTTCTTACCTCAGGAGTTCCGCAAGGATCCATTCTTGGCCTTTTATTGTTCGTTTTGTTTATTAACGGTCTTCCTTCTCTCTTTGACTCACCCTGCCTTTTGTACGTTGATGATGTTAAAATTTTCAGAGTGATTGAATCCGCTAGTGACTGTTCCATTTTGCAGAATGATTTGGAAGCTTTGGCTAACTAGTGCGCTGTAAATTCCCTCACTTTGAATCTTCTTTATTTTTAATCAAATGTTCTTTACCCACAAAACATCCCCTTTGCTCTTCTCTTACTATCTCCTTGGCTCCCCTCTTAATGCTGTTTCTAGTTTCAAGAACCTTGGCGTGATTTTTGATTCCAAGTTGAAGTTCGACTTGCATATTTTACACATCACTGCCAAGGCTTCTCGTTTTGCCGGCTTCATATCTCTAAGCCTTTTGTTAATTTTTCCACCTCTCTATATTTACAGATACTTGATCGATGCGGTTGAATCCGTGCAACGCCGATTCACTCACTCGTTATTCTACAAGATCAGTATTCCTTATTGTGATTAGAGTATGTGCCTCTCCATCCTTCAAATTCCTCCCCTGGAGTCGCGCAGAGTGTTCCTCGACGAGTACCACTTTTTTAAACTTTTTAACGGCTGTATATTGGTTGACCCCAGGATTCACCATTCTTTTTTAGAATCGGGCCGTCCTAATAGAACATTATTCAACTTTAATATTCCATTTGCCCGTACCTGACACCTATTTCTTTTCCCCGCTTTTGCGTTTGCCTCATCAGTACAATAGCCTTAGCCTTGGTCCTCTTCCTCGAACGCTATCTGTGTTCAAAAATACTTTAAAAAATAATGTTCTGTCATATACTCAGAACATGTTGTAATATTCTCTATTGTTTGTTTCTTTTTTCGGTCGATTTAGCTTTTGATTATTTTTTGTATTACTATTCCTATCTGAATTTGTTAGTTTTCTTACTTTTCATGTTATCGTTCTTTAATATATAATTTTATTTTTTCTTCTTGTCTAATCTATATTTGGGTTTGGTCTATGGATTTGGATAATAATTAAATAAATCAATGCTAAAAACAGTTAAGTACTAGCAAAATGGTATTTTACTTCGCTGAATGAACACCAGGCCGACAAGAAAAGATGCTCGTCATCTCCGTTTTCGATTTTAACCAAATTCTACATCCAATTACCATAAAATAAATGATTTCATTAACATCCAATTATCAGTTAAACACACCATTACTGATTACACGCAAACCCTCCCCAATGACAGCATCATATGTAGCCAAGTCTCACGTCTTGTTCAGATTTCTCCTATTGATTTTCGTGACCTTTGCGATTAAGAAAAGGTCGCAACATAATGAAATCATCAGACAAGATAGTAAGTAACGTACCCATCGCCACTCCGGCAATGTCTTAAGTCACGATCTGTGATGAGACTCCATAGATGATTCCCATTGAATGAACATCATTCCTGGTAGATACTGAAAAATATATATATTACGTGTCGAACTAGCTATTCTGCTAGTGGAACTATCTATATCTGTGAATATTCCTTTGTTTTAGTATTCCTATGTCTCACGATTTCAAAGATGATTTCCATTCATATGAAAATTTTTATTCGAAGTCGTTTGCGCTTGCATTTTCGAATAACAAAAGACACGAAAAACGGAAACCAATTAAGTTTCTTAATGATCCGAACGCTATGCTACACATCAGCCACCCAGTTTGTCGGTAGTAGTCGTCTAGACGCTATGGATTGAAAAATATGTTTGCAAAACTTAGAACCGATGCCATTGCATATTAATTCCGCAAATATGATTAATTCAAGAATGAGTTTGCGCTTGTTTGGAGTTAAATTGTGCGGAAATAATGATATACTCGTACATATTAATGTTGAAGTCGACTCACGTTAGATTTTTATTTAAAAATGCAAAAACAGAAAAGTGATCTTGATTGGATATTGTTCTGGATTAGATAATGTAATTTTATCAACAAATTTTCAAACACAGTATTACAAACTTTATGTAACTGTAGTTTTTTATCACTATCATATCCAGAATATAAATTTATTCATATGACCATTTCTTGAATATGATAGTTAATAAAAATTTTTGAGAATAATTCATATTCTTCGCTTTTATAACTTCTGCGGAGCTAATGACTTTAAACACTGAGATTTCTCCTACTTTTGTCACTCCTAATAGAAGGGCGGTTATTAATGTATCACTATGTTCATCTAAAATAGTTAGATTAATAACTTAATGGTGCATTTTGGCTAAGGTCTCAATCTCTGATCACCGCTACTTGGTGTTTCCTTTAGCTACGGATTCAACGCCCATATTCAATCGCCTTCTTACAGACAGACGTGTCTTAGTTTTAGGATAAAGTCTCCAAAGTCAATAGAATCCCGATTGAGCACTCTGAATAGAACCGTAATAGGTAGCTCTGAATACGCTTACCCGATCAGTAACAGTAGATGCAGTGTATCCCTTGTGTATCTGGGAACACTGATGCTCAGGAAAAATCCGAGGTGTCTGATTTTTATCAAAAGATTTTTTCTCAAATCGTGGAAATAAGGCGACCAGTCATCACTTCCATCGACGCAAAACTGTTTTTCGTCGGTAAAAATAACTTTTCGCGATCGTTCTTTTTTTATTTAATGTTTTCACGGCAAACCAGACACCCTCTTCTTTGTGTATTGCAATTAGTGGAGGGCGATTTTTTCATTTTCTTGAATTCAAGGTGTTCAGCCCTATTTATAGTTTTTTGCGCATTCCAATTCTTTACCTTAATTCCAGCTTTCGCCGCAATTCGCCTTGCAGTGCTCATTGAATTGGATGCCGACATTAAAATTCCACGTTCTTTCCGTTGACTAAGAGCTTGCGATCTTCTTTTTCCTATAATTTTTAGGATCCCTGAGAATATCCATCACTATACACCGACTCTTTTTAATAATTTTAGCGTTTTTTGCCATACAGTTATTTAAATTTAATACTATTTTTACTTCTTTTTCCGGAAGTTTTTTTCCCTCGACCAATTTTTCACAAAAACTTATTGAAACTGTCTTCACACGTTCCATTTCGAAAATTTAAACTATTTTTATTTCACAATACAAACTCACCAAAAGAAATCCTAAAACTGCGAGATAGTAAAATCTGTCTTATCTTTTTGTAGCAGCCAGTTACCAAGCATCTTTGAAATGCATCAAGGAGTATTGGAGAAATCCCTTTTAAATAGATCATTACTTGATTCTGCTGGAACACAATATCTTCTACATCACTATCAAGTGAATTTTTGCATTTACATGCTACAAATACCCACGCATCGTCAGCCGTTGCTATTAAATAAAATCTTCCTAATTAAACTAACAACATAACATTAGCATATTTTCCATTTTATGAACTCTCACCAACGCCTCTACCTTGTTAATCAGTGACATAATCACAAGTCGGGCACACTGTAAACACATTACCGTTATCATCTTATCAGATGTTGGATGCAGCAAGCATCATTTGAATGCCCATAAACTATTGCAAAGTACTTTCACCGTTTTATCTTGGAAGTGACAAGAGGAGAAAGGTTCGAAAATAACTATTTGCAGGTTTTCGATTATGCTGTTGTGCATACATATGCACATGAAGATGAAAGATAATTTTGTGTGACATTTGTAAACATGCATATGAAAGCAGAGGTATAAATATATGAATCTTTTTCACGAGTGTGCCGGTAGCACTGTGTAAATATTGACACGCGATATCTATATATTATACCTACAAGTTTCTGAAAATCAGGGTATTTTTCTAATCTTTTTTTTTCAATCTATAGTTCAGACATCTAGTTTGAAAATCGGAGTCCTGAAAGATACTTTTATCGACAATTGAAAAAGCAATCAATCAATACAATATCTTGTGGTATGTAATAATCATATACAATACATTTTCCCTACGCAATCGAAAGTAAAAACTATTCGAATAAATGCCTTAAAGATACACCTTAAAAACCGAATGGCAAATATTTTCGTCGTAAACTGATTTAACATCTCTTACGATAACACCGTAAACATTGATGCCAAAACATTATAAGCTCCAACATATTCAATTGTTGCTTCAACTTTAAGCAAACATTGTGAACACTGTATTTGATCTTTTCATTTTGCTCTCCTTTTTCCCATCTTCGATAACTTCCCTCTCATCGATTGATGACCAATTATCATTAATCACTCCCACTGGAAATTTAATGCAAATTGATGTCGTTAGCTAACGCTCGAATTACACAAGATTAATGATAATTTCCAAATAAATATTTGAATTTATAATTTCATGGATATCAGCATTCTATCACAAAAGTCAACAATGCCCATCATATATAAAGAATGCACATAGATACAATTGATTTTCAAATAACTCAAGCTCACAGAATAATCGAATTCACAAGTGCATTTGAATATATTGTGAGCGTGTAGAAATATTTCTATGCAAATGAGTATGTATTTACTTTGATTTGCAATCTATTCCTTCATTGAATTGTGTGTGTAGTCAAAACATATGATTTGGACAATGCAGCCTAAAATTTCGCAGGTTACAAGGAATATACAATACGCTTTGTATGTTTTTTTCATTTGCTATTCTAAGCAAATCATTTAGCGAAATTTTTGATTTTAAAATTGTTTCTTTATCGGAACGATTTGAAATTTCTCGTGACGTAACCACAATGCGCGATGAGCTTTCAGCTACTATATGATATTGCCTTGCTTCTACTTTGAGACCTATATGTTAGACAATATTGGTCAGACTTTCATATAGAATCAAATCTTAGTCAAACAAAAAAAAAAAACAGCTCGTATCCGTTTTGATGGTATATATTTATTAAACGGAAGTCAGACAGAACAAACGATGTTTCTAGTGTCCTTTCAAATATTCAGTTAATTTATAATAGTATTTATATATCAAATACGACTTCGCATCGAATCCAATTAAATTAATTAAAAACAGTTAGAACCGGAATAATAAACGCTTTCAAGATAATGGATCTATCGCAAATGCATCTGTTGTTGATCTACTGTCCTTTACTTTCCTTAGCACTTTGTAACGACTGAGTGATAAAAAGTTTGGCTAACGATTGCGAGCAGAATTGTGAAATGTGTTGTGAATAGGTATTGATCTGGCCGGAAACGATCATCGAATTGAGCCTGGGTGGAACTGGTAACGGGCGGAATTGTTTTGCGATGTCTTCTTCGGGGACCGGTGGTTCACCCTTGGCGATACGAGCAGCATTCTCTTGATTTTGTTTTACCAGCATACGATGCTTTTCCTAAAAATATATAAGAATGAGTTCGATCATTTT
This sequence comes from Nemotelus nigrinus, assembly GCA_947369275.1. Classification (NCBI taxonomy): domain Eukaryota; kingdom Metazoa; phylum Arthropoda; class Insecta; order Diptera; family Stratiomyidae; genus Nemotelus; species Nemotelus nigrinus. The sequence continues at coordinate 27,804,725 of OX376375.1, read as the reverse complement.
TCGCGCGAATATTTAATTACCAAAGCACTAAAAAACATTAAAAATTACGCTTGCTTATAAATTTAATGAGCTTAGTTTTAAAAACGTGACTATAGTACAGTTATAGTTAAAAAATATGCGCAAAGCTCACCTGTTCCTGTTTCACAACAGCCTGTTGATACTTATTGAACTTTGAAGCTTCTTGATACAATTCATCCACTCGCTCAATCAAGCACCTCAAATGGTTCTCCAAAACAGAGGCAGTGCCCAAATCCAGGAACCGGGTGCCTTCCTCCTCCGGCACCATCTCACCCATTTCACTCATCATAATGTTTGTCAATGGCGAATTTTTGATTACAATGGGCACTTCGACAAACAAATGTTCGTAGCCAATTTTCAACTGTCGCAATGCGTCCGGAGTAAAATCGTTATCCTTGTACATTGCGATAGCCTGCGGTGTTAAGCGATAGGCTTTCAAAGTTAGGAATCCACGTGCCGATTTCTGAGTGTCGTAGATCACTACCACCGACTCCTCGATACTTGTCTGATAGTGGAATTGAGACTCGAGCAGTGCCAGGGATAGGAAATTGCCAACATCAGCACTTTGATACCATCCAACGTGAAAATGATCAACGTTTACGCGACGCAAACGACGCATCATGGCCAATTGATATTCTTCTTCGTCCATAGTCTCATCACCACTTTTTGGAAACGGGAAGCAGTTGGTGATTTCCAAACGCTTCTCGACAACCAAGCCGAGGAGAGCACCTTGTGCCAGATCCATATTGCTGGATTCTTCATGGCAGTGTTTAACCATTTTCATGACGGCCTACAAAAAATTAAGATGAGAGTTTGTTTAGAACCTTTATGAATGGTTATTCCATTCATAAGAAATTAAGAAACAAAAATGTTTGAAAAATTGTGTGGTACATTTGCCTTGAGCAGAATTGACTCGGTATTACAATTTAATGCTGTAAATTAACACTTCAATTAATTTTTTTTAACATCTTTCTACAAAGAGTGGTTTTAAATAAAATTAGAAAAAAATTTAAATCGCGATCATTCATTCGTGGAATCCCACTACAAGGGCATGCCGACTTGTCATTTGTCAAATCCATCGCCACCACGCTAAATTTCACACTGGAATTCTTGGATTGCACACACAATTTCCAAAATATTTCATTTACACTAGCTACTACATGATATAGAAATTAGTTTAGACATACCAAACCATCACATTGTACGTAACTTATCGTATTATCGACATCCTGATTTCGGCGTGAAGCTCCTCCACGATTCGCCATGTTGACAGATCCAAATGAAAGGAGAGATTGGTCAGCAGCGATGTGAAGTCAGCTACGAAATAAAATTGCACTAGAAAATGCACTAAAATATTATAGTGTTGTACCGCAAATTTCAGCTGTTTTTCAGAGATGATTTTTGCAAAACAATTTGCATAATTCGATATATTCCATCAAAATATATATTTGATTGTAATTACAACAAAGAAATCTATAGTAATTTCCATGACTGATCAAATCATATTTTCACTTCAATTTCAAATCATAAATGATAAAATCACATTCATTCAATATGACCAAAACATATTTTCACTTCTATTTATTCTACTCGTATTTAAGTTACTTTATTCAAATCCTTAAATTTAAATATTCAACAGGAGAATCCAGAACATTCAAGTGGAATTTCAACGCTGTCTAAAAACTCTTGATCCGCCCCAAGCAGCTAGTTTATTTAAATTGTACTAAAAACTAAGCAGACAGACATACCAAAATAAAACAAGTTCGAAAAACATGCCAAGCAAAGGTTTGAGAGCATCTGCTTCTAAATAAACAATTCCAAAATGAACTGTCAGTGCGTGATGAAGTTGAATTTCGTTTTCATTTATTGAGTTTTAAAATTAAAATCAATGTTAAATACGTATGCGAAACAATGTCTTCAAAATGGGATATCAATGAGAAATTGTTTTACTATGTGGAAAAACGCGATTTAAAGAATGTCATTAAATTACTTGATGATGGCGCAAATGCTACTAAAGTGACATCCCATGGTCGATCAGCCGTCGGTCAAGCTACTTTCAAAGGTTTCCCTGATATATTACGGATTTTGCTGAAATCATGTGAAGAGGAATATGTTTCTTACAGTGGAAGTAAGCCCAATTGTCTGCATCAATGTATTTTTGGATGCACACAAACAATGCAGAATCCTATGTGAAAAAAAACGTGATATACAATCTTTAACTCTTCCACGGGCTAAAGTCGAATTAGTTTCATTAATCGTACTTCATTTAGGCTTCACAAAATCTATGACCCTTTCAATTGTACCAATCACAAAGGCCTATTGATACAAAAACAGCTGAACTCGGTATCAAAACACGATTTAAAATACTTTTGCATTCAGACGTGTGCATCCAGCAATTTGAACTGTTTTTCTAAGTGTCCTTGTCAACAGGTACTCCAAGAAAACGAGCGCGAACCGAACAGTCTGCCGAACGCACACCCGACGGAATGGACGGATTGCAATGGGACGATGAAATCCAGCTAAACGGAAACACTCCCGATGACGAATGGTCGCGCCTGTACATGTATTACGCCCGTATGTTTGAACAAACTGGAGAGATCCTAGCGAATACGGTTCGCCTCAAAGATCCACACTGTCTGGATGCATATCAACAAGCACCGATTCATTATGCCGCAGTTCTGGGTCACGTGGAATGCTTGGAAATTCTACTAGAGAACGGATCACCTATCGATGTGACTACACAAAACGGAGTGACTCCGTTACATTTAGCTGTGAAGAATGCTCCTGTCGTTGATATGTTGCTCAAGAAGAAAGCAGATCCGAATCAGAAAACCTGCAACACGGGCGAAACTGCATTACACGTTGCTGCTCGCATGGGCAACGTAAGAGTGGTAGGTACCGAATGAAACAGATTTTATTCTACAAACAAAATTTATTTCTGTACCGAAGTTATTTCAACAAATCTAACGTTTTCAAAAAGTCGATCGAAATATTAACGCGGTGTGATTCGTCCAAGCAACCTTCCCATACCACCATTTTCATGTTCGGGATAATAAAGATTCCTTGTACAATACGCGGGGAAAATGTACGCAGCTCCAATTGGCAAATCTCTTTTCTTCAAATCATTCACATTCTTGATAGCTACCCCTGAGCTGGAATCGTAGAAATGTCCGCCATATTTCGGAATGAGCTGTAAGACCGTGTAGCATCCTGTGCTAACTGGCAGTGGTGGCATTGGTTCCGAGTTCAATAGCTCTGCGAGAGATTCATCCCTTACTTTCTTTGCAATCTGTGAACTTTTGTACTCGCATAGCATCGCTTGGAGTGTTTCATCGCTTTTCGGAGGATCCCGCTTGAAAGGTCCCACTAAACGATTGTTCTGAACTGAAATTAGTAGGAGTTTTAGAATGTGTGCTCGAAGGGCTTTGAATTCGGTTTCGTCCATTGATTTGACACGCTCAAGCCATTTGAACCCAGTCTCTCTTAGTTGTGGTGGATCAATTGTTTGCAGGAACAATCCTGCCAACCGAAGATTGAACGCCCAATCACGGATCACATCGTTGGTGTCCATAGTAGTAAAGATCTACAAAAAAAATATCCCAAATAATTGACAAGAAATGAAAAAATTGACAAAAGATAGAAAGTAGTCTGTCGATTTGATTGATTAAACACACCTGGAATTGCATTTACAGGCTGAACTTCTACTGACTGCAGGCGCTGAGCTCAATGCAACAAACTTCGTTGAGCGAACACCACTAATGATCGCGATCCAAAATCAAAATGTAGACACCGCTTTCCTGCTAGTAAGGCAAGGAGCGCGACTAAATCTGCAAGACCAAGAAGGTTATTTGAACTTTTCTTTGAATGACCTTATGACTTAGATATCTCCTTCGTTCGCAGGCAACACAGCCCTCTACTTCGCTGTAGTTACAAATAATCTACCCCTTGCTTCGTATCTCATCCAGTGCGGCTCGCGGCTTTTTGTAACGCACTACCTTCTGCATCACTGCGTGCGTCACAATCTCCAAGAAATGGCTCAAGTACTTATCGACGCCGGTGAAAATATGAATGTGAGGGACTTTGCAGGTTGTACGCCCCTCTTCCATGCCATCAAGCAGTGCAATGAAACCATGGTGGAATTCCTGCTTCAAAACGGGGCGCAACGTTTCGGTCGTGAGGATAATGTCGTTCAGGAACTGCACGTAGCTGTTCAGAATGCCGAAAGTGTGGATCAATTCGAGAAAGTTGCTCGAGTCTTGATTGCTCACGGAGTTTCCATAAATGACTATAACTATTGGTGGGAAACACCAACCATGCTAGCTATAATGCTTGAAAAATATAAAATAGCTGAGTTTCTGATCAAGGAAGGAGCCGAAGTGAATCGAGGACGCAGTGAGAATATTGTCGATAACTTTCTACTTGCTAGACGTACAACGAATTTGAATTTGTTAGTATTGTTGGGTAAGTGTATTCGAATTCAACGATGATTCAGAAATATTCCCGGATTGATATGATGTTTCCAATATTGTAGTGAATGCCGGCCTCAAACTGAATCCAGTGCCACGCAATCTCAAACCACCACCATGGCCAAATGTCACCACTGATTTGGAAGATTGGCTAGCATATACCTGCAGTAACCCGTTCTCGTTGCAACAGTTATGCCGAATTCGTATTCGGAATTGTCTGACTCGAAACATTCATACAAATCTAGCGGATCCAAACAATTACACAGAATCGAGAATTTCGTGTTTGATTCGAAAAACCGGACTACCAACAATTCTTCATAGGTATTTGAATGATTTCAGTGATTTATCTGTGATTTGACGGTGCAAGGATAATGATCGTTCTTCGATACGAAGAAGTCTCGCCAGATATGAGTTTTGAATTGAATTTTGATTCCAATCGAATAAAAAAAGTTTTAGATATTTAGAAAAGCTAGATTATTTTATGTATAATGTAGTTTTAGTGTCATAAGTTATAAATATTTATTGAATTTACCGAAGCTGTAAAATATTATGTGGACAAATTTTGTAATATGTCTCGATAAAAACTAAGTTATACCAAAATAGAAGTAATGAACAGATTTGTGTATTTTATTTTTAAATATTCCATTTGTAATATGGTGAAAAACTGTCTTCTGTTGCGTTATTCATCGCAAGGATTTCAATTTTCACTAACAAACGGCTGTAGCCATGCAATAAGCTGAAAGGGTACCGCTTCAAAGCTTTGGCATTATCATAAAAATTTTGGCTGCATTTGTGTTGGCTGGGAATCGTTAATTTTTTGCTTATGAAGGAAGTAATATATTTGTTATAGCCTAAATTAAAAATAAATCAATTTTTTTATTGACTCTCCACAAATTCTTCATATTTTCTTGAGAACGGCAGCACTTATGCTAACAACAAATCTCTCCAATCATATCACAAATGTCAATAATCAAAGAGAAGAACCAGAAAAACAACGACGCATTAGAAAACGTCAAAGTCACACAATAAATGTCAAAAACGTGTTCATATTCTTAACTTCTGTCCCCTAGTCCATTTCATTTGCATGTTTTTTATCCGATATTTATTTTGATTCTAAATTCTACAATGCTGATGTGTATTCGTTGCTAGTAAAGTATCAAATTTTCTTCAGATACGTTTAATATCTCTCCAGTTTCGTCGTACAAATTCATTTTTCTAATGGCATTTCAATTTACTTCTGGATTTGCCCCAACAGCTATCGAAGGAATGGCGGTCAATCGGGAGTTTTCAATCAATTTCGAAATATACGTGGTATAAGTAGTTCAGAAATAGCAACTGCTCTTCGTCCTTTCTACTTTGTTGTGCATCCGGATCTATTTGGCCAGCATCCAGAGCAGAGGGTAATAAACTGAGTGTTGGATTTGTTGAAGGTCGTATAAGACGACAAATGTGACGACAATTGATACTGATAATGGATTTGAAGAAGAATTGGCTATCATAGATAGCATATGAGATTGTTGAAGATAGTAATGTAGTTTCTTTGTTTGTTTTCCAGTCCGTAAATGAGGAGTCTTTGAAGAATCTGAGTGCGCACATTGAGGCTCTGCAGCAGAGACGTTTTAGTCATATCGCGCCAAAAGAATTACCGTTTTACGTTCGTCATGCAGACGTTGAGAAACGAGGTGAGTGTAGTGTGTAAAAGAAATAGATTCATAGGACGATCCTTAACATTTCGAAAAACGACGTCCAAACGAAGGACATATTAGGAAACTTGAAGCTACAAAAATTTCGTTGCACTAGTACCAAAAATATCACAACCGTAAGTGCTTCAGTTCGAAGTGATCCACGCCGTTTACAGAAATTGGTAGCCTCTCAATCCAAATTGTGGCGAATTTTGCCTAAAGGTCTGGGCCTATATCATTGCCAGATTCAATTAACTCAAACACTGAAGCCTGTTGATCACTTGAAGCGCCAAAACTTCTCCGATTGGGCTCTGCGAAAGTTAGAAAGAAATCCTGAATTTCATCGAAAAATCATCTTCAGCGGTGAAGGTACCCTCATCGAAAAACCCTGTATAATTTAAGAACATTTTCCCCTCGAAGAACTTTGAACTCACTCTAACAAAATATAATTAATGCGTACAGGCATCAGCGCTTACACGATAAGTACTAATTTTCCGAAATCTAAACAATCGTTCTTTTTTATTGTATATTTTGGAATTGAAACACACCATTTTATTTCTAGTTTCATTAAATCATCAAATTTTAAACGGCTATGGAAAAGGTGACTTTTGCCTTACAGAAGGTAGTATGTTCTGCACATTGATCCCTTTAAAAAATTTTACTATTAACATTTCCTTATATGTGCCAAGAAATACTTGATGTAGAATTTTTCCACTTAAAACATATTTTTCAATTTAAATAGGTACGATATTTACTGTAAAAGCTAGATACTTCTCATACACATCAATGTTTCAAGGGTAATTCTTCCTCTACCCCAGTGCTAATGAGAAATTGCGAACCCCCAAGAAATACATATATTTGTCAAATCGCAAAAAAATAACGGAAAAATTCAACTTTTCAACTAACATTTATGTCGGCTATATTCCATGCTAGCTTCCCGCTGTTTATTCATGTACGAGCAATATGCGTTCCAAAAGTGCGCGAACCCATCCTTTTGTTTGAGATTTTAATATAAATTTCCTTATCTTTACCAATTTCCTTTAAAATCCATCGAATAAATCATGCTTATTTTTCGACAGACACCTTCAAACTAGTCCGCATTTCCTTAGGACCAAGCAACGATACAAAAGTGATAATCAAACGTATCTTAGAATCTTGCAATCTGTCTACAGATTACGTTGACAAAATCAAAGCATCAGTAGTAGCCAGCAGTTATGGTAATGGCAAAAACAATAGCTCAACCAATTTCGATGATTTGTCTCGATTCTACGATGTCGATGAAAATTCATATCACAATCCATTTGGCGATATAAATTTCAGTTCGGACTTTGTTGAATTCGAAAAACAGTTCCGAAAGCAAAAAGAAAGCGACGAGAAAACACTAAAGTACTGAATTTGACTTGAATTTTGATTAGATGCATGGATTAGATTTATGTATAATTGTGGTATTTTATAGAGGATGGCTTAGTCATAATTTGAGTATGGCACACGAACGAAACAAAGGAATGGAAGATTTGAAGGAGGAAGTCTATAAGCAGCAAGAGGAGATTGTAAAGCGGCTGGGACTGGTCGAAGTTCGTTACGATTGCGGATGGAATTTCGAGCATTATCGAGGATGCCTAAAGACACTGGAACGATTGGCGAATATGCACGAGAAACATATGGATGCATTGAAGGGTGATTAGTTGCATTTTTAGCGGTTAGATTATATGCTGGAATTGTTTTAGGTCGGGTGGTGGTATTTGCTCCGTTCACGGGTGTGAGTCGAGAAGGACACATCATGTTATTCACAGGAGACGTTCTTAACAATTGGCTTGATGTGAGTTTTATTTCGAAATAATTAAGGTTTTAATGACCCACAAATTTCCAGTTCATTAAAAACATACCGAAACACGATGTCTACTTAAAACGTATACCCGCTTATGAAGTTGCCTTATCACAAGTCTTACGGCACATTAAAATCGGTCGAAGGAAATTCATGCCCAAAGCTCAGGCTGGAGAGTATGCTGGACATCTCAGAAAAGTCACGACTACTCTGCTCGACTATCTCAGCCGGCATAAATATCCCAAATCATGGCCGGAATCATTAAGCGACCATGAAATCGTAATTGAATCGTACGTACCAATAGTTCTCCCTATCGATATGTCCTGCCAACATATTTTTTTAGGGAAGCCGGTCCATTAATGGTAAGTCCAACTGGACAATTCATAGCACCGGCAACGTGTCCTGGAACTATATTAGTGGATTTCATCACAACGCATTTGGATGAAGCAAAAACGAAAGCCGAACAGTATGGAAGGTTAGATGATCTGCAAACCGTACCTCTTCTTACAGTTTCAAAATACCTTACTCTTTATTCACAGTCAAAAGCACATTGAAAGAGAGCTTCACAGCAAGTGTGTCAGTAAACTCAAGGTGCAATCACTAAACAAAGATGATTCTGTTACACCTGAAAAAATGATCAAATGTCTCGAACGTCTTTTGGTAGAAGATTTAAAAAACTTTGTCGGTTTAAATTTGAACATCACAACGTATTTTTCCGTTCAATCTGATGGAACAGTTTGTATTCCGTGGGATTGGAAAAACTAGGTAAAATCAAAATACATAGTCTACTTATCACACTAGCTAATTTCGGAACTTAACTGAAGTTTTAACTGCAAACGCGTCGTATCATTTTATTTCAAAATCAAAAGCACGAAAATATCAATTTGCACTAAACGTGGATTTGAATCCTGTTATAATGTGCTTTCGGGTAAATGAAGACTAACGATGTGATATATCTTGTCAATAATATTTCAACAATTCAATGAGATTAACAGTGCATTCGGAGGGCTAGAAAAATTAAAAAAAAAAATATTGTGGATTTTATCGACTCAGACAATACATATTTTACAAATGAACTAGATAGAGATGATAATCGATAACTCATATTTCGATTTGTGTAAATAGAAATTTAGTAATTATTTGAATGTAATCTCATAAGAATAAATGAGAATTTCATTGAATGGTGCTAGTGTGATTTTATTGAAGCGGATAAAAATGGCATTGACTACAGTAGTGCTCCATAAATAAAAAAAAGTGAACATAACTGAAAGGCTGTTTCCACGAGGAAACTAAGCAGAGTGTGTGCACAATCGACTTTGACGAATGTAGGAATTTAAATTGATGCGATTTTCACATAATAAAGTAATCAAGTGCCTCAAGATCTGTTTTTCGGCAACACACTTTGATTCCCAGCTACACAAAAATGTCTCTGGAATCTTTACCTGTTAATTCGAAACTTAAATGTCTGGACTATTTTAGGAATTTAAACTTATGTTTGCATAATTAAATTAATCAAAGAAATTAAGAATAATGACAACAATGAAAAACATCAATGACATTTATGGAATTGAAAAATGGAAATTGTTTGGGTTCTAAGTCTAAATTTACACGTCTCAACTCTACACGAGTTTTTACAAGTTGGTGAGAAGTTCTATCAACAAAACACGAATTGGTTTCTTTTCGCCCTAAAAACTCGTGCTGAGTTGTAGCGTGTAAATCTGGACCCAGAAGAGATGGACAATTTCAAGTGTTGTTATAACGAGCTGCTTACTTTGTGTACATCCAAGCTCGAGACAATTACTGAATCTTTGGCACAGCGTTATTTGCGTACAGAATTTGCGATTGCGTGCCGCAGTCTCTTACTAAGCTCTAGTTCAGAGTCGAGTGGGTTTTTGTAGGATTTCGCTCTGCATACATTAAATAATAGAATAAATTAAAACAACAGTCTAAGCAATTCGTTGCGGTGTGAGTGTTCCGATCGATAAAAGCTGTGTTTAGCTATAATGGAAACAAACATTCACGGAAACAATAAAATATTATTTTCTCACATACAGTTGCGGCTAAAACAATATCACTAAAGGTGCTTCAACTCGACAAACAGATTTAATAATAAAACAAACGAATGAATTGAAATACCTGTCATGAGAAATGACTGGTGCAAAAGTGGTATTTTCTGGGGACTGTGGAAGCCATTAAATTATATTCATACCGTTGTCCTGTAACCATTTTTGCGCTTTGCTTCGGGTCGTTGTCTTGTTGCAAGGCCCAAAGCAGCCGCATATCCTCCGACGCTTACGCCGCTGTCGCTCTTCAAAAAGAAGATAAAACGAGCTAAGCACGACTCATGGAGGGAATTCTGTGAGAACATTGAAGGAGTACAGAGGCTGCTAGTATCAGGAAGGTCCTAAGCGTAACTCCCGGCGTACCTACGTTGTTGCGAAGGGATATCGGGGATTGGGTAGAGGACCCGAAAGAACGTCTGGACATACTACTGGAAACTCACTTCCCGGAATCCGCTTACATGGCACCGCGTGAGGACGTTTTTTTTTAGTAAACCACCGGCCGTCCGAGCAGCTGATCAAGGAAGTGGTAGATGAGGTCAAGATTGAATGGGCTATAGATACATTCCGACATTACAAAGCTACAGAGGTTGATGAAATCGCCCATCATGCTTCAAAAAGCTGACAGGATGCGTTAACAGACTGGAAGAAAAAGCAAGCTACCGCCGATGATGATGTCTGGATTTATAAGGACGGATCAAAGACGGAGACAGGAGTTGGCTCGGTTGTGTTTTCTACGGATTTGATCCTTAACCTGTGGTGTAGACTGTTGGACCATGCTACTGTCTTTCAGTCTGAAGTATATGCTATACGCATGGCAGTTGAATCCATGAGCGAAACATCAACGAAACCAACGACAATTTGCGTCGACAGCAGGGCAGATATTCTCGCTCTTGCGTCTTACAGATATTCTTCAAAAACTCAACGTTTGCAGAGTGGCTCTCAATGAAAAGGCAAGGCATATTCCTATCTGGATTATATGGGTGCCAGGGCATAGTGGGGTCAAAGGCAACGATAAAGCCCATGTGAATTGGCGAGGAAAGGTTCAGAAGCTAGTACCACGGTCAATTGCTGACACCACAACCAAACTGGATGCTGTCATATGGACCAAACTAAAGTCTGAATCGGAAAACAGGATTGATTGCAGGGTGGCCAGAACGTTATGTCCATCACCTGATCTAATCAAACGCAGGAAAATGCTCAGCCTCAGCTTGAGAACGACGGTCGGATTGCTCACAGGGCTCTGCCTTACCGCATCTCATACGAATAAAATGGGACTGATATTCAGCAATTTATGCAAGAGGTGCGAAATGGAAGAGGACATCATCGAGCACACTCTCTGCGATTGTCCGGCCCTAAACAATAAATGTCTCAAGATTTTTGGTTCTTACCAATTTCGAGAGTTCGCAGAGGTGGCTGGTACCATCACGTTAAGCCAGCTGATTCAGTTTGACGAAGCAGTCACTTGGCAGCTCTAACAAGAAATGCGTGTGAGCCAGAAAAGGCACTTTTCTTGGGCTGCGGGCATGCAAATTGTTCTCTCTCAATCTGCGCAGTTTTCACACAGGCAGCAACATTCAACTACCTTTCCTGTGCGGTCTTTTTTGACTCTTGTTGCACTAGGGAGCTACTCGAATTAGGAAGTGTCCACAGTATATGCGAGAAGGTAGAGGAAACAGTTCATCTTTTGTTCGAATATCCGAGCCTTGCTAGACGAAAAAAAACAGTCACTTGGTTCATACTTATTCGCAAGTTTAACCGAAAAAGCGTCGGTGGACCCGAAGAGTATCAACCAGTTCATCAAGGACCCGGGCTAGCTCTCAAATTAATAAGGTTCTGTATTTGTGAAATCCGATACCACAATGTGCCCTCTTGTGTGTCTCTCCGGGGGCTGCCTGGAGGAGGCTAGCAATAAAGTTCAAAAAGTGGGCACTCGAAAATTTCAATGAATACATCAATTTTGATCTTACACTTTAATCTCCCCATTAAACTTACCTTATAACCTCACCAATTTACAGGTACCTGGTACAGCTTATCACTACTTATTTACAGGTACAAATTATCGCTACTCTTTTTGGCCACGAACATTTCACTACTCCTCTCGGTAGCTATCACTACTCCTTTCGCCCACAAACTTTATAAAAGTATACCACAATAGTGGTATGCCTTTCTCCTGAGAAATAGTCATAATCGTACATTAAACAAATTGATAAAACAAATTGTGTTGAAAAATAAAAACACACATTTCAACCTTCATCCAATCGCTTTATTTTCATCTTCATTTTTTTCAACTTTCTTGTACAGTTTTGTGTAGATGTCGAATTACAGATTTTCATTTCTGTTCACATTCTCAAAATCATTACTATTGGAATTCAACATATTTCTGAGAAAGATTAAACTATGGCGACATGAGATTAACTTACAGAAAATTACAAAATTCTTAATTTTTCGTACGAAAGAAAATATATAAAGGAACTTCATGTCATTTTACAACATTTGTACAGGAAGTTTTTATTCCATACAGTAAATTAAATTGTTTGCATCTATTTTAAAAACTCATAATATATTGTACTGTTAACGGTATTTCGTATTTTTTATTCTCGTATTGCAACTATCATTAAAAATTCGAATCTGGTTTCTGTTCAGCGATTTTAAAAGACTGGATGAACGAAAGAGTTTATTAATATTACGAAATACTAAATCCTTTTATGAGTTGTAATTTTTTCTTGGATTTTTTAATATTTCTCCGGATTCGTAATATTAATCTCTTGTGTACTTTTTCTCATTTCAATTTCTTTAAATAAATATTTTTTTTTTTCATTTTGTGTGTGATAATTGCAGCAAACTTTTATTTTGCAAATCGGATATTATCCTTGTGAATATTTTTCAGAGATCTTCAATTTTGACAAAAAGGCTTTTGTTTTGTTTTGTGTAAATTAAAAGATATTAAAAAACCTTTCGTGTCGAAACAAAAAAATTATTCACTGGCAGTATGTTTCAGTTGTTTTTGTTACGGTTTTGGTTTGATTATTTCATCAGGGAAATGTCTATTTCGCAATTGTAAAGATGTTGCGTTTCGAAAATACGAACGTAATTTAGGAATCCGGAGAGAAAAATTGGTCTGGACGGATTGAGATTTCTGTTTGAATGCATGATTTTTTTGTATTATTTTTAGCAGGTTGAGAGAGCTTCATTGATCAGTTATATTGATTTTTTAACGAGCCAAATCATATCTTATGTTTTATTAATTAAAGTAATACTGCTTTGAATTTTGTGCAATACGTAGCGAAGCAGTCAAATATATCTAAATACTTCATAATTTCTTTTGATCACTTTGCAAAATAGATATTTCCCCAAAAATTCAACACCGAAACGTCTTTATTACTAGAACTTTCGTAAAAGAATATAATTCTTCATCTCGCTTCGAGCAAATCTTGTGAAAATCGCAGTTTTTAGAACAACTTTCAAGAAACTACAACTCAAATCAAAATTGCATCGTTGCTGCAACAACAATTTATATTACGACGGAAGTTGTGTAAAAAAAAGATAGTTGAATGTTTTAGGGTTGAAACTATTAGTTTGTGTTTTCGAATTCACTAATGTTTCCTTGCTCCTCGAAGACATGATGGAAGCTATTGAGGAGGCGATATTTCATTTTGTTTCGACTAATTACAGATCTCATGATACCCCACTACTAGTTTCAAGATTAAACTATTCAACTATTTTGAAAATAAAAGTTAATCTCGATTTTAATTTTTCTGTTATGCAATTTTGATTTTCGATTTTCAACTAGATTCACCACACCACCACTTCGTCTTCCCTCTTTCTTTCATTCTGATGACCATTTTACATTTACTTCATTTCATTTCATTTCCCACACCTATAATTCGTCTCTTCGCGTTTCTCTTATCTCAGTAAGCATTCATTTTCAATTTACTTTTGTTTATGTAAAACAGGTACATTTGGTTTTTCTTATTAGTTTTTTTTAAAACTATTCATCATCTCTTCTTCGTCATTCGAATTTCTCGAGTACATTGAACATGTTCTTGAGAATAGTTTCTTAAGTTGCTGTTTGCATTTTGATATTAATTTTAATAAAATATTCGCTAATTTTGAATTCCGAAAATAAACAAAGATACATAGTATTTGACCTGCGATCGATCTTCAGACATGGTCGTGGAAAATACGCAATTTTAAGATTTTGAGCTAATTTAATGTTTGTTTAGATACGACAGCATTATGATTTTACCAACGCTACGCGTTTTCTGTCTTTTATTATATGATTGTGGAAATATTTTATAATTTTTTTTATTTTAAGGAAATTAGCTATTTTTTGTTGTTTCGTTTGCATAACATATTTTACCGTGATTTTCCATTGTATCAATTCGCGACTAATCTGAAACATGATTTGAATTATTGAATTTGGCTTGATGTTTTGGATTTATATGATTTGAAGTTTTTTAGTCTTCGAAGGCTTTTTTGGCAATTTGGAAAGCACTGTGGACAAAGTTATTTGGAAGCATGATATTTTAGTGAAGAGTAATGAAACTGTTTAGTTCAACATAAATGATTTACATTAGTTAGTTAAAGTAACGGCCGAAGCTGTTAGAAGAGATCAAGCGACAAAATTTGACTAATAAACAGGGACTTGGTGACTTTTGTGTCAGCTAATTCGCACAAATATTATACATTTGCATTTATTAAGATGCCGACACCTCGAAAGGCATATGCGAAATTGCATGAAAATTATTACGATGAGTTTTTATCACGCTAAGTTGAAGTGCAAGAGTTTCAGGTGGTTTTAAGGATGTTCCTGAAAAAGAAACCACACCAGGATTTATTGCATTGAGTAATTTTTCTGGGCAAATCAATTAAAAAAAAATGCTTGCGGTGATTTCTTCGCGAATCCTTGTACATTAGCAAAGAACATTACGTTCAGAATACCTTCTGTAGTTTAGAGTAAATAAATTTTAGTCTATTTCGACCCAAGGCCTGTTGTTATTGAATTATCTAGAATTAGTATGACAAGGATGAATCTTTTGAAGGCAAAATTCAATAAAGTGCCAAGCTATTATTTCTGAAGAGAAATTTTGTGATCTATGATAGAGATCTGTCTGATGGCCGTTCCATTCCTAGGAACATTAGCATGATAGTAGTTACAAAACAGGTTTTCGCCTCGTGGAATACATAATAATTAGAAACTCGCGTCTATTCAATGCTCCCAAATTCAGTTCACGTAGCTTTCTTCCAAAGGCGCTTACTTACAAAATATTACGAACAAAGCTTGAACTCTACCAGAAGATTTCTTTACAATTATAACAAATAGCGAGTTTCATCTTACGGTAGTATGCACACATAATCTCTTAATTTTAATAACTCAAAATGGGACCTCATTCGATTGCAAAGGAAATGAACTACGACGACTAAAACGACTAGCTCTACAGTCCAGGTAAAATCCTCTATTAATCAATCTCTGATATTCAGTTGCTCAAATACAATCCCGAAATTTTCTTTCTTTTTTTAAGTTACAATTTCGATCAAATTCCTTTTCATAGTTTACCGTTTCTACTTAAGTAATGCTCGAAAATTCGCTATCGTTCACGTCTCGCAAAAAGAGACAATAATATAGGACAATACTTCATCACTTACACACTTAAGTTCTATATTTATTACTTTGCAATCAATCTTCCATTCTGTCTTAGAATATTTCGCTAAATCATCAGGATTAGCAAAAGAAATCATAGTATAGTACCATACACGCAAAGTAGTTTCTAATCTATAGACCCTGGCCTGGCTAGGATCGACAGATTTTAGTTATTGCACACGTATCAAAAAAGAGCGGATAAGTATACCATCTGAATATCGACTTACGACGCTTTTATTACTCGCGTATAATTTCTTTACTCAATCTGTCATATTTTACCCCAAACAATTTTACTTAGACTGCAGAACTAAGAGTGAATGCAATCGTCATAGTCAGTCGTTCGTTGAAGCAGCAGCCTGCACAAAGTTATTGTGAAAATCATCGTGAGCAGTCCGGTCAATGCGAAATTTAGAAAAATCAAAATCGCTAGCCGGCAACATTAAAGCTAATAATAATAATAAGACAACATGTTTCGAGAGAGTTGGCAACAGTCTTTGTTTCTATCGATTTAGGTGTAATTACAAATTTGATTACAATCGTTTACTTTATGGATTTACATCATTCATCGATTGATTTACACCAACCAAGAACAAACGTTCAACAATTTCTGTTATCAAAGTATATAAATGGTAGTCGCATAAAAAGTTAGCACCTAACCCTCTCGTTTGCCTGATTTGTTGCCTATTCTTATCTTTGTTTTTTTTTCTCTTCTCCAGCTTCATAAAAAAATACTATTGCAGTTCTTTGATGTATGACATTTTCAAAAAAAAAAAAAAATACTATAATCTTTAAGCCAATTCGGTTAATTTAGAAATGTTCAAGCAATAAGGGATTCATTGTTTTACATTGGTTTTCTCTCTTGAAAAATTTAAAATAAACTAATACACCCACTGTGCAAATTAAATTACAAAAGCAAATTTAACTTTGTACATTTTTTAAAAAAAATTTTAGCTTGTATTTCTTGAAATGTTTCAGATGTCGTACAGACATATGTAGATATGGAAAAGATACAATTTATTCCACTGACTTTTATTTTGAATATTATTTTTTGATTTTGTAGTTCGATTTCTATTGGATTTCAAATATTGTTTTCGATATATCTCTTCAGTTGGGTGGATTTTATAAGACAGATCTTCTACATGCTTTGACGGATGGTCTCACGGGGACGATTAACAACTCCACTAGCAACAGTCCTACTAATTCATCAATCAGACAGTTTATAAGTATTAGTCTAAGAACATGTAAAAGATCTGTCTCTTACAAAACGTACATAATCGATTTCATTTTTGTAATTCGGCTTTACATAGTAAAATTTTCATCTTCTTTCTCATTTAACGAAAAATAGACAGAAAAGATAATCGGATCTAATGGAAATATACAAATTTTAAACATGTGCGCTAGTGTTTCATTCGAATTTAATTTTTTTGCTAAGTTGTATGTATCTCGGCGGTATTTGAAACACACGTCCATCGTTCGAAAAGTTGTATTGTTTAAGATCTCGCTTAGGTTTTGTCTGATATGGAAAATGTTCTGAACTTAACGCGTAGCCACATTATTTGCTTGCTTGCTTATTTTTTGTATTTTTTGCTTAAATTCGTAAAATTGATTTTATTTCGGTTTTCTTTCTCTTCTATGTCATTTTACAATGCTTGCTTCTTCAATTGAAATATAATTTTATCACCGAGAGATGGGGATCGCATGCAAATTTGTTGGCTTATAAAATTATTTTCTATGCAATTAAACTCCCTCATACGAAGGAGTTTATTACATGTTTTGTATGTTATACACATTGATCGCGCTTGTTTTTGCTTATGATTTCTTTCAGTATATATACAATATGTTTACCCTCCTTTTATCGTATTTCATGAATTAATTATGTATTAATTTGGACGAGGGCTTTCTTTTACCATTTGTTTTATGATTTCACACGCATGGCGTTTGTTGCTGTGGAATTATTTAGCACTTTTCTAATTTTGTTCTTTAAACCGATATCCTTTCCACGTAAAATCATAAAAAAAAACTTAGGTTTTTTTCCGTGTTCGAGACTGATATTCTAATTACTTTTAACTCGCGCGATCAATTTGTGGCAAATTCTAGGTATCTGTTTGTTTTTCGCCACACCTTTCTCATTACATTTTGTTTTAAACGCACTTTCACAATAAACATTCGATTATCCGTTCAAATTCATTTCATTCGAATATTCATATAATTTTCAATCGAAAGTTTTCTGCATTCACACCTCATTTGCATTCAAAATTTTACCCATATATCATTCATAAAGTAATAATAATCCAAAAAACGTTGCATTCATTCACATTCACACACGCACACTACACACAAACACATACAAATTATTTCCGCTCGTATTCATGCGCACTGACACATTTGTAGCACTTAACTAAGTATTTCGGAGACACTTTTTTCATTTAAATTGTTCCTCCCGCTTTTTCCACGTTGTTTTTCACTTGCTCACATTTCCTTCTTCGTTGATTGAATTGTTCATGTCGTTGCCGTTACCGCTTCCAATACCAGGCAACGAGGTGGCAACGTACAGTGCAGGATCGATCACTTTCGGAATTGGTTTAATTTCGGTGGCCAATTCTTTTTCGATACGATGCAAGTCGAATCGATCCTCATATGTGATTAGATTGATGGCAATACCTATGATCGAAATAATATAGTTTTGATTAGTTCCTTATTGCTAAATTGATTCAAAAACATATTAGATATTCAAAGAATACTATGTGCATTTTATTGCTGGATTTTTGTAAAACAGACTATCATTTTTGATTTTTAAAAATTAGACTCTAATCAGTGTCCTTTGCCTTAAAACTATACTAGAAATATTATAAGGACTTTGAGATACTCCTTTAGCACTATGAGTGCCACTTCATTCATATATAATTGACAGTTATGTTTCCCAGGGTGCAATGCTATACACATATGAAGTGCATATCGTCACGCCTAATATCTAGCAGAGGGCACATTTCCTAGTTGTCCCAAACTGGCAAAAATAACACCTATCAAAATTAGAAGTGGTACTAAATCCTAAAACTCCGTAAAAGCCGAGTTTCCGGGCATAAATCACCACCGATCCTTTCTTGCCTGAGGATATTATAGAGATCATAAAATTTGACAACGAAGGCCTACCTGTAGTTGACTGGAAAATGACCAAGGTCAGCGAATTATCCGGTGAGCGACGTCAGGTTCTTATTGTTATCAATGAGGAATCCCTTCTTAAGTTAAAGACTCAAGGCTACAAAATTGGTTACGGTTTTCACGTTAAAATATATATAGCGGTGACTGGAAAGAAAATCTTCACACTGGAGGATTCAACTTGTCGAGTGAGGAGGAGATGGCCATCGGATCTGATGAGCTTCTAGGCAGCACCATTATCGATAAACGTGAAGGTTCTTCAAATTAACTTTCATCACTCCAAGGTAGTTTGGGCTGCATTCATTTGTGCAATAATGTGGAGGAGATAGTTCTAATTCAAGATCCATAAATCGTTAAGGACGGGGTCTGTGGATTACACAGTGACGGATACAGACTTGTATCATCCGAATCTTTGGGTAAACCAAGAGTCTGCATTCTGATTAAGAAGTCTATAAAATCCCTATCGATTCAAACTTCAACGACAAGGATGATGTTTTTTTTTTCGTCGACGGGAATCCGAACTCATTCTGGGTCGCTTAAATAACAGTTAATATGTTTATTGTTTTTAGTCAGTTTTATGAAACCAAACAGCTAAGCAAAATATTGATGCAATTCGAAGATTAATTACAAAATCAATTAAAACAACAGAAATTGCCGTAAGCCATAAAAAGTGTAGGCAAGATAACGAACGCAGTAAGAAGATCCACAAATATTCTTGCTGTCGAGGGAAAACCAGCAAAACGGGAAGGAGACAAGATCAGAGACAGGAAGACGTCTTTTCCGTTTTTGGATTATGTATGTGTAGGTGTATTTGAATGTTTAATTTGCTTTAGAATAAGGATTCAGTCGAAAATATACGATGAAATAGCAACGACGTGTTTTTTTCTAATTAACACTTGCAATGAACAAAACAAAAATCAACAGATACAAAATGCACCCCATTCAGCAGGCCTTAGCATTCTAAAACAACTAGCCCCGATCTATGAGATCAGTTAATTTCATTGAATTTAAAGAGAACCTAAGATCACTTCTTACCAAGACGCAAAGATGAGCGCAGACCAGAGCTTTTTTTTAACTTTTTCTACGAACCCAAATAACGAAAAAAATATATATTGTAATCCATTTTGGATAGCGCTGTGCGAAAAAACTGTATATTTAACATCTAGTATTTATATGTCTTATTTTTATTTGTCGATTAATTATTATTGGTGCCTCAAAGACAGTGAATATTATATTTTAGGACAAAAACAACAAATATGTGTCGTAACCTTGGCACTCAATATGTTAAGCAATGTAACAGTTTTCAAGTCTGATTTTCAACATAAAGGACATAATTTGGGGAATTTCAACAGCAATAAGATGACTAATATACTTTACCAAATAACTACCACTGACAAACTATTGTCACTAAAATTGCAAAAAATATGAAATCATTCTTTTACTTACCCAAATGTCCAAAACGCCCTGAACGGCCAATACGATGCAAATAAGTCTCCGCCATACGTGGAAAATCGAAATTAATAACAACATTCACAGCCTGTACATCAATACCACGTGTAAATAAATCAGAGCAGACTAGATTTCTGCATAGACCCTGCCTGAAATCATGGAAAACACGATTCCGATGCGCCTGCGCCATTTTCGCATGGATATAATAACAACAGTAGCCAAGTTCGGTGATTTTTTTCGCCAACAATTCCACACGTTGTGTCGAATTACAGAAGATTATCGATTGATTTATCTGCAGCTTAGAGAAAAGCGTATTCAGACAATGGACCTTTTGCCGTTCCTGTACGAATGCATAATATTGCGTAACACCCTTCAGAGTTAGTTCTTCCATCAGATTGATTTCGTAGGGTTCACGTAAGTGTTTCTCCATAAAATTCTTCACACTGAGCGGGAATGTTGCCGAGAACAGTAGAATTTGTGGATCTTTCGGCAGTTTCATTATAACATGATCCAGCATGCCTTTGAAATCTTGTGATAATAACTTATCTGCCTCGTCCAATACGAGGATCTTGCATTGTGACATGTCTGTCACTTCCTTATCCATTAGATCCAAAATACGACCAGGTGTTGCAATGATCAATTGTACTGAAAATCGAGAAAATCATGTTTAACAGCTGTCTGGAAAACTTGCAAACAAAGTAAATTGTTTTCGTATTGAATCAGATTTGGTTTTTCATTTATCGGTCAAATGATGGGAAATCCGAATTAATTTCATCACAAAAAAACAGCCAAATGGGAAAGTTATTGAAGAAGTATATATCAACTTTCCTTCTGACTAATTAACCATAATCTAATGAAACGAAAAAATTATAACCATCACTAACCTTTCTGATAAATTCGCATAATGTCATCTTTCAGATTGGTACCACCAGTTGTTACCATAACCCGAATATCTAAATGCTTCGCCAATTCTATGCAAATTTGCGAAGTTTGTAGTGCTAGTTCTCTCGTTGGAACGATGACCAGAGCCTGAATCACATCACGTGTCGGATCGATTTGTTCGAGTACGGGAATGGAATATGCACCAGTTTTCCCTGTACCGTTTTTCGCTCGAGCCAATATATCTTTACCGCTTAGGGCGATCGGTATAGCAGCTTCTTGAATGGGTGATGGTTTCTCCCAACCCTTTTCGAAAATGCCCATCAGCAATTCACGTTTCAAGCAGAATTCTTCGAATTCATTACCCCGTGTGTCAGTTACATCCTGGAATTGATTTAATAGTGTTTTTGTTTCGATTGTTACTGATGTATTTTTTTTCTAAAAAAATGTAAATATATGTGCGAGGTTTGGCCAGCTCTTTAGGTTTTGTTTTTCAGTCTTTGAGGTTTGTCGGAATGAAAGACTTCCGTATAGTAAAGAAGGAAGATGGAGATCCTTGGGGAACTACAACTGTACTTTGCCTCTCAGATGAATGGTTTGTCAATTCTGGCACAGAAGTGTTTGTCGATTCTGGCACAGAAGTGTTTGTCAATTCTGGGACAGAAGTGTTTGTCAATTCTGGGACAGAATTGTCTGCCCTTGAGAAGAGATCCAATAATGTGGATATTTGAAACTAATGCATTTTGAAAATTATTTCTACATGGCGGACATTGTCGAAGGCCACCGCTAAGTGGAAAATAACTAGCCCAGTAAATTTTGTACTTAACAATACAAAATTGACTGGGCTACTTATTTATGGTTAAGTACTGTGCGGAAGTGCTGGCTTACACATAATTCCCGTTGGCAAAGGTGTGCCAACGGGAGTTATGTGTAGTGAAGTGGCTTGAAGCCAAACTGGTTTTCCGGGCAAAATGTTCTCGGAGACTTTCATTCAAGCGAGAGGAGAACGGTTCGGCCAATTTAGCTATTGATGACAGGAGTCTGATTAATCTCCAATTCTGAAACAATTAAATTAATACCCAGGTGATTTAAATAAAATCAATCATCGTTTCAGTCTGTTCACCAAGATCTTCTACATCCCGAGGAACTGAGAAGGCTTGCGACCCCTCGTTCGATGTACCCGCAAAGGCATTAGCTTTCTATGCACTGTTTTACTATAAGCCTGAATAGCTCATAAAGACTACCTATCATCCAACATAAGCAGCAAGTAAAACCGTCCAATTTTCTCACCAAAGATTACATTGATTTACGATTAAACCATATTTAGCTCAAGTACAGAACTTATATTAAATACGCCACAGGCAAATTTTGATATCAGAGCGTTGTCTTAAAAACATATGAGCTTGAATTGGGCAAATTTATGAATTCGACTCCAAAATATTATGAATTCGGCTCGAAAAAAACGAATTTCCAGTTACTTTAGAGTAATGTTTTGCTCGCAATTAATTTTACATTAAGGGGTTAGTCCACTGTTAAACTGCTCAAAATGAACTTTTTTTTTAAACAGCTGCCACAAGAAAACTATTCAAGATATCGATTTGAAATTTTACATACATCTTTATTTAAGTCTAAAGTTAACATTTTCATTGGAAAAAATTATTAGAAAACAAAATGGCTACCGCCCCAATGGATCACCGCAGCACAGCCGAAAAAAAAAGCAAATTGAGCCTCGTAAATTCCTGGACAAAATAACCATCTGTGAACAAATTACCAAAAATACTTCATTAGTTTTGAGTATAAAGGACTGCACGGGCCTAAATTTAGAACAAAAAAAAATTTTTTTACGATTTGGGAAACATTTTTTCGATTGAAAAAACCGCAATGACTCAAAACAGCAGACTCAAAACTAATGAAGTATTTTTGGTAATTTGTTCACAGATGCTTATTTTGTCCAGGAATTACGAGGCGCAATTTGCTGTTTTTTTTTTCGGCGGTGCTGCGGCGATCCATTGGGGCGGTAGCCATTTTGTTTTCTAATAATTTTTTCCAATGAAAATGTTAACTTTAGACTTAAATAAAGATGTATGTAAAATTTCAAATCGATATCTTGAATAGTTTTCTTTTGGTAGCTGTTTAAAAAAAATTCATTTTGAGCAGTTTAACAGTGGACTAACCCCTTAAGAAATTTTGATAACCAAACGACATGAACGCATAGCTTTAATTGTTAGATACTTAGGTGCATCGAACTTTTTTAATACAAGTCCATGGCTTTGTTTTTTAAATGTCTGAGACGAATATCAATTTGAAATCGGCAAATAACATTTCTGAATCTTTCAGTCATTGATATTTCAATTATTCTATCTATTAAATTTCAAAATAATAAAATTTTTGCATAGTACTTACACTAGTCTTAGGTCTATTATCCTTTGGCGGAATTCGTAATTTTGATTTCCAGCCCATGTCATCGTTATTTAAAGTTGTTGTAGCAACCGTCTTATCATTATTTAGACTGTAACGATAATAACCTCTATAAGACTACTGATCCAATGTTCAAATTGAACGTTGTTTACTCACCTTTTGGGATTGCCATGGTTGGCAGAATTCATATTATCATATTTTAGATGATTGGCAGCGTTCATATTTTCTGTCATCATTTTGAAAGTAAAATTAAAAAACCGTCTATACTCTCTTCGTTCTTCCTATACAATTCTTTTGATAATAAAAAAATATTCCTTAGAAAAACTAGTTCAATAACTTTTCTTCAATTAATTTTCGTAATTCACGACTTGTTTGCTTCAATTATATGTAGTATTTTACAGTTTTAGGAATTCCGACACTTGACTAAAATTCATTAAATATTCGATTATGTTTTATTTATATCTGTCTTTTTAATGTTCACTGTGCACGCAATTTATTAAGTTTTTCTTTCAATATGAAATCATTTGCATTTAAAATACTCACTTTTTGATATTATAGTTTGTGTTTAGCACAATGTTTGGTGTTGATTTGATGATTTCGTCGGTCGAAATCTTCGAAATACTAAATATTTCCAATGAGATTTATATTTTAAACGCGAGCTTGCTTATCACAAAGTGAAACAATTGAGACTTAAACAACTAAGAAATTGTTTTAAGAAAAAGAGAAAAAACGAAATTATAAATAAAAAACTATTTTAAATATAAAAATGTCTTTAAATAGTTTTTTGGCCAAAATTTGCGTTAGCATAAGGCTTTTTGTCCAAGCTTTTTAACCGTTTTATTATTATCAGTTACTAATTTCACGAAATTATTCCGAATTAAATGCATGTGTTCACTTATTCTTCATTGAGTCCAGTGTTCAATTTCGATCACAAAACGTTATTTTAGTTTTTTCACTAACACCACATCGATTTCTTTTAGTCTTCTGTTTTGAATTTTTCGATGAGATGATTATTTTTCACGATTATATTTCGCTTTGGATGTGTTGTAAAAGGGAATATTATCTTGTTGCAGTAATTTGCATTTTTTTTTTTGTAGATCACAAATTAACTGCCGATTCGCCTTTTCAATTAATGATATTATTTTGTCACTGAAAATCGAAAAAATTTCTGGCATTAGTTAATTTATAGCAAAGTATTTTGGTTTCTAGTTTATTTATCAACTAAAATCAGATCGGATTTTTTCATTTAACAGTCAAATGATGGGGAATCCGAATCGAAATCATCATGTAAGTTACAAAACATAAATCAATACATTAGTCGTAACATTTAAAAATGTTATCGGCATGAGAATATTGTTTCAAATTCCAAATACAATCACTTTGGTTATTTCTGTTGTGATCGAATTAGGGGTAGTCGAAAATGTGTGACGGCATAGATAAGATACTATATAATAATTCTACTTTCGCAAAAACTCCGTAATTTAATGCAAATTTTTATACTATCGTCTTTCCAAACATAATCGGAATGAATCTTAACATATTTCTATAAAAAAAATCCTCACAAAACACTGAAATTAAAAACCTGAACGTATAGATACTTGATCGACAAACAAATCCCAACAACCAAATCCAATGTGGAGTTCCCTCACGCTACGATTAAATATTCTCCCTATGACGATAAGGCTGTCTATTTTTAGAACATATCATAAGTTGGTGGTTCGATGAATCAGAGAATCGAGTCTGGTGGCTCTTATCTTAATTTGGATTCGATTGGAATCGAAAAGTGCAAATCTATATGCCTGTATGGTATTATATCTGCTAGGTTATAGGTACTAATCGATGATAATAAGTACATTTGGGACACATAATTTTGCAAATGTAAATATTGATTAAGTAGGCTCCACTACAACCTTTGTCGAGTCTGGGAGGTAGAAGTTGTTAGAGACTATCCACAATCATTGTATGTGAGCTACAACTCACTTTACTCCTGATTTAACTCTGGTGAACTCTGATTTAACCTACTTAGATTTAGATAGGCTCAAATTTTATGTGTCCGTGGTCGGACAAAGGATCTGCACACGCTAGCAATTCCTCAAGCTCCTTCAGAGATTCGAGCAAATTCCACTTGTCTGTCTTGGCTAGGATAGGTTCGAGACTAACTTTTTAGTAGGAAATGTTCTGCCTTTAGTAGGATAGGTGCGCATCGAAGAAAGTTAATTGCTAATTTTTACTAATTTATCAATAGGCGTGTTTTTTGCTCCTCTATCCAGTACAGTACAGAACAGACGCATTTGAAAACAACAACACTCCTGTTCCAGTTCCCTATCTATAACAGAACAATGCTAACCAGTGCAGACGCATTGGAAACAACGACAACTCTCCCTTATCCATAACATGAGTTGTTGTCGTCTCCAATGCATCTGCACTGATTAGCATTGTTCTGTTATGGATAAGGGGAGCAAAAAAATGCGCCTAAAACTACTTTTCCAACGAATTTGGAAGATTCTTTTTAGGTGGTTTTACATGATTTATCAGATGCCATAAATTATGACCTACGTTGGAATCAAAAATTTATAATTTTGCATCAAGTGAGTTGCTAGGACGTGGTATATTAGTATGCAGCAATAAAATTAAGACGACTTATGCCACAACCGTCTTCATACTTCATTAAATACGATCTAGGTAGTAATAATGGCACTTTAAATTTCAAAAATACCAAACAACTTTCTTTCTAAATAATCTAACATAAGCACAAAAGCTGCTTTAATGAACTTTTGGTCTGACACATGTCACGATGACACGAACCAGGAGAACACTTCAAAATGGTGAAGTTCAACTTCCCATCAAACAGATTTAAGCTACTTTATTGTGGCAAGGAAGGATTCCAATTACTCAAAATCACACAGGCCGAATTGGAATAGAGAACATCTTCTTTCCTTAGATTTCTTAGGCCACGCCAAAAAAACAAACACAAAGCGTTTGCCCAACAGCATATCACATCATTTAATTTATGTGAAAAATACGATATAAATGACTACGTACAATCAACCAATAGGCCTTTCACCATAACTGAACCAACCGTTCTTTGCAATGCACGCATTCAATGAGACGACGAATTACCAGTTACCGCAGTAGGACCGGTCCATAGACCCCGTCGTCAAATGCAAACACGCCACTCTGGGACCATTGCGCGCTTCCAAGTCCTTTCCTCCGAGTACCGTTAAGCTGGCCAGAAAAATCCGCTTGACACTCGGACATTTCCCACACCGTCAATTTACCGAAAGTGAAATTTCCATCATCCGAAAATCGCAACCAAAATCACGAAACTTTCCAAAAAATCTGATGCGTACTACATAAAAATGGCCTACGATTGCAGATTTCGTCTCGCGATTTCCCAAAATCGACGACGACACGACCAGAAAAAATTGTGTCGGAATAAATTTCACACGGCCGCGGCTACTGCTGGCTGCTGCCGCGACAAGAAACTGTACTCGGACACCACTCACTTGGCCCGATGACGGGCACGATCACGAAAAATTTCCACAAGAACACCAATTTTCGCGAGCTCAAACGACAAATCGCATTTCACATTTTCATTATCGAAACGAAGAAAAACTTATTGTTAAGAAATTCACGAAATATGGACCTTACCTTGCTTCTTTTCCTTTTCTTCTCGCAACGTTGAACGTTCTCCGTAGTCTTCACCTTGTTTTTCAAATCACGGATGCCACAAGCAAAATGAAGTAGATCCGAATCGAAAGGGGACAATTTTCAGCGTACTAACACCAATGCATCAAGCAATACAGCCAAACTTTCTTGTATACAAATATGAAATTCGAATTCAAGATGGCAGAACTGGCAGAACGGTGTATTTTTTATTTACGATTTTGCGACACTAGCGCTTACTTCGATGACGGCGCGCGACGTCCGTGGAGAGAAGTAGTCCGATATTTTCGAATTATTCGAATTTAGAGATTGGCGGGAAACTTTGATTCAGTGTGAATGTGATTGGTGTCGTGGCGTGGGGTTTGTGTCATAGCGTCTCACCATTTTTGGTTAAAGCTTCTAGGTTATGAGTTAAATTATACCGGGACATGTGAAAATAACGTAGACGATCAGGAATCAATGGAAATTTAGTGATTATATGTTATAAAAAAACAAATATGATACTGATAAGGGGAAATGATATGCAAAGAAAGTTGGATGGAAACACGACAGACAGGTAACTGATCGACCTTTATGACCAGGAGTAAATTGGTTAGTAAATGATAAAAGTCAATTCGGCGAGTTGTAATTAACACAATTATTAGACTATTATTTAGACTAAGCAGTATACGCCATTGTCACTAAATCATTCGTGAGTGATATTTTGAAGTGGAAGGTTGCGGTCCGTAGAATACCCAAGCTAGTCCAACCTGTTGTAGGTGGCTACATGTGGTTTCTTAGTAAGGCAACCTTACACGGTAATTGAGCGCTCACGAACCGAATAAGTTTATATTAATAAACAGCCAGGACATTTCTGTGAATAAATAAAATTCACTAAAGTGTAGAGCATAAAATTAAGTAGCGTATTCAGCGAGTCATTGGCTAATTATTTTTGTATGCTACCATGTTGCATTTTAAAAGTGTTCCAGGCTAAACTTAAGGCCATGTCCGTTGCCATTTTGTCCACAATCAATCTCCCCCTCCGTCTCCAAACACAGGGCTCTTTAAGTTTCATAACTTAATTGAACAGATATATTCGAAAATAGTACGTTTTTTTTTTGAAATTTCTTTTATTAAAACTTTATTTTCGACGCAATTACTGTTTGAATCCTGTATATATCCTAAACATTATCTGAACATGTGAGATTCAATAATTCGAGCACTTTTCAACGATAACAACGTGATACGTTCCTTTAAGTTACATTTTAACAAAATTATAGTGTAGATCCGTCAATTTTTTTCTCTTTTGACTTAACTTTTGCGAGTAAAAGCGCATGGTGTACATATACATTTATATAAACAGTAACATCTGGTATTAAAATACAACAGTAAATGCTCTTATTTTATCATAATCGAATTGTTTAGTGTTGCTGTTTGCAATTGGTTTATTAATTGTAGAATATAAAAACGGAGTGTATATTAAGTGCAGTAGACTGTCAAAAATTCAAGTTTTGATATGAATATGAGCGATTGACGCTTTTTTTCATTCGTTAGTTTCTTGAAAAAATGTGAATGTCTCAATATCAATAAATTGTTAATCTACAAATACACTACAAATTGTATTTAGATTCGTATAAGAGAGCAAGGTGGAAATTGGACGTTCAAAACGATATTTTAAAGTTAAGTTGATTTTTGAGCGATAATTAAGTAGATAATGACATGGATCATTTCGATCTGGGGTTTGAGTCCAAACAAAACAAATAAATCGGCTTTTGGTCATAAATTTCAAATAATCTGAACAAAATTCAGGCTGGGCAATTATCTCTCAATTATCGACCGGCAAATAGACAATAAAATAGCATTAAGCTTGAACACTTTACATTGATTTGCAAAAATAAATATCAGGTAGAGATTTTTTCATTACATTTTGAATAAATATTCAGCAAAGGCAGGCATCATTCGAACGACTAATAGATACTGACTATTACTAATCGTACGGTGTATTTTGAATGAGTTATCTCTCTTTTGAGTTTTGCTACTGTACTTTATGCGATTGTTACTGTTGTTTGTTGTTGTGTTGTACGTGCTGTTTCTAGCATTACACCTTCTCGTACGGCTTTGTATTTTTGGAAAGCATCGTATAAGTAGGCCACCATAGCGCAATAGCCAAAGAACTGCAAAACAAAAATGCATTTTTGCAATCAGTAAGAATGTGTGTGAGATTAATTCAAATCATTACCGCTGCAGCTGAAAAAGCTTCCGCTCCGAAAGATGCAGCTAACGAGGCTGCTATCATGTACAAGACGAACCAGATAGCACAGTAAACCATTTCGACTCGCATCCATGGGATTCTGGTGAAACGTTCGACTACATGAAATATGTAGAGAAATAGAAGAATGCCTGTTAGCCAGAAACCAGTCATAGCAACGGAGCTGAAGAAACTTCCGCGTGAATGGAAACTGAATGCACTGACTTGAATGCATATGAAACCGATAAGATTCAAAAACTGTGGATAATGGATAGTGGAGTTTTTGATTTCTTCTTCAAAAAAAAATAAAATGTGTTAGTACTTACGAGACAAACAATTTTCACGAGCCCTGCTCTTGTTCGAGTGTATGCCGGATCATATCGTATTGGAGTTGCCTCTATTGTTGTTGTAGTTGTGGTTGTATGTTGGGATGGAAAACCAGCGTCAGCCATTTTGAAACTACGGATTGAATATATTTGTAAAATTGTTATGCTTGTGTGCTTGAATGCCGCCCAATATTAAAGCTGAGAATTTTAAATGGACAGATGGACTAAATTAACATTAAAATTAAGGCAAGAATGAGAGAAAGGCTCATTAGAATTAAAGAAGAATGCGGTTTATGGCCAGCCAGAGTAAGGAATATCGATCATCTGACTAAAGAATCTTGGACGAGACGATTACATCATCCTAGCTATGACAGTTGACTTCCTGACTGAATATTCAAATAAAACCTCAAAGCATGGATACTATTCTTGCTAAATAAGATCTATTGGAACATAGCTGCTCCGGTATAGAAATTAATCCAGGCACATCAGTATATGCATTATCTTATGGCAATAAACTTAATAAAATGCAATAAAGCTAATTTTACAGAAAAATTACGAAATTCTTCAAAAATCTATAATTTGAGCTCGAAAATGGTATAAGTAATCAATCAGTGATTCGCAGAAGTAGGAATAATGTTTTCCAATAAAACATAAGGATATTTCCTGCCAACTATCAACCGCAAGCTTCTTCGTCGCAAAAATAGATGATTCTTAACTCATAGGTTATTTCGGTCAAATACAAGCGACATCGAGTTAGCTTTGAAATTGTCCATTTGAATAAATAATTTAAACCGATTTCGTTTTAATTTGTATTTCTTGAACTTCGACTTGTAAACACGCAAAACACGAACACTAGATTAGCGTTGGCCGCATCCAGTCGATAAACAATATTCACACAAATTGTAATTTCTTCGATTTGAGTGAATTAATCTTAAATCAAACGTTGCACATATTTCCGACTAATTGGCTTGGTGGTCGACTGCAGAGGCTAATATTATCGCACCGCTAAGCTGTTTACATTGATAAAATTTGCGAACGTTGCCATACTCGCTCTCGCTAGGCGTTGTGACTCGCTCATTCGTACTATCCAGTAGCGCGCTAAACTAATAAAATTAGCAGATAAACAATAAAGGTCAGTTCTAGATTGTCTACCCACTCCCGTGAATACCAGACCAAGCCTCAAAGCAACTATGCAAGCTCGGTGTCGAAAAAAACCGAATTCAATTATGAATTCTAGTCAAGTGCCCGGCTGTTACTGTTGTCGCTAATCGGTTGTCAGGGAGCTTCCACTACAAAATAATTTGCATGCTGCAGCGGCCAACTTTCGTGGAGCTCAATTAGTTGGAAATGTGGACAGAAAGACGAAATGGACATCCGCTAGGGGGGACTAATCACATTGCCCCGCTCAGAATGAAATCCATTGGATTTGGAAACTGTTGTTGGCATCTAAATGGGTCACAAAGCTTTCATCACACACTTTGTAGTTAGAATTTTCAGCCGGAATGTTTTGAAATCTCGGCCAGAAGTCGTTGCGGCTCACGAACCATCCAAAAAAAAATCTAGCAAAAAGCTGTCGCCAAACGGCCTCAGTCCACCTCAAGCAGTCGTAATGCGCTTCCATTGGTGATGTGAAATGCACACCTAAATTTGGAGTTTTCGCGCGATCCAGACGAAACGGGCGGATTTCATGATGTGATCACCGCAGATTTTAGATAGAATGATGACTTAACTGGTCAAGATGGGATCAGCAGAGAAATGCACTAGCAACAGGTCTACTCGCGAGAACCCCCAGGGGGGCCGTGAAAAATTTATCGACAGCTGAATTTTCTTCAGGAATCTTCGAACACTACCGCTTCACCATATAGTAAACAATCACGCTATGCGTAAGTAAGCAAAACACTTCAAGTGAAAATATCTCACCTGCTAAGATGGCCGTTTAATGCTGCTGGAGCGATAAACCGTCGTATTCGAGATGGCTAATTCTGTCTGCGTGACGACGGCGCTATAGACTTCTAGTTGGCGATAGAACCAACTCTGTAAAGCAGACGCTGTCGTGAATCAACTTTAATTCGGGCGGGTGCGGATTAAAAAGTACTTTGCGCGATTTAAATTTAGATGACAGACGATGATACCAACGATTCTCTCGAGTCGCAAACAAGTAGGCGTTTCGGTTGACGTTTACATACAGAGCAGGCAACAAATGTCACATTTCTTAAGAGAAAGAGGCAATTTGACGCGTCGGTGACGATATGGTACTCTTCGTAACTACAACAAATATTTTGGCGCGGGAATAAAAATTTGTGAAGAGAATTAGAAGAGAATGTTGGTATTTTGTTGTAATGGGAAAGGTTGGAAAGGTACAGGTGTTTGTTGACAGCTGCCGATGTTGATAACCAAACGATGCATGTTTACAAACATTCAATAATGAGCCTATGGCACTTATAGAAACATTTCAGCAGCTTCCTTTTCGAGAAGGAAATAAATAAAAATTGTTGAAGGGAAATTGTGCTTCCATCGATCTCAGTAACTTGAAAATATGAAGCTCAGGCATACTAATCGTGGATTATTTTATGCTAAGGTATACTGTATCAACAAACTGCACGTGTAGTGCCCTAGGTTCAATAAAATCTCATAAATATATTTAGAAAAACATTTGTAAATTTATTATGTTTTATTTATAATTTAAACACTGTTGAAGCTTTTTTAGAGTAGAAATCTATTTCTATAATGGCTTTTGCTTTCGTAATGCAATAGTAATAAACTACAAAACATTACACGTACATTACATAATTAAATAAGCAGAAGTTTAAGGGGTTACATGGGTTTCAGAAAATTAAAAAAACGCAATTTTTAAATGTTTCAAAAATAAAAAATAATGCATTAAATTATTATAAATTATTGTTAACAACTAAAGTAACTCTTGAACTATATGTCAAAAAATTTTTAGATAAAAATATTGATAATACGCCCTCTGGCAGCTATTTTACGAAAAGGCTCGAAAAATGCGGTGCCAACGATATCTTGAGCTGGATTCATCTGAAACAAAAAAATCAAATTGTTTCTGTTAGAGTATGAGTTTGACTTGTACTTGCACGAAGGATTTGTAAAAATATTGAAATATGAACTTTTGGCAACGTCGCGAGTAAAAAATTTAATTTTTGACCCAAAAATTCAATAAATAATGCCATGTGTATTAAATTCCAATGAACGAAACACAATATCCTTCGTTCAAGTACAAGTCAAACTCATACTCTAACAGAAACAATTTGATTTTTTGTTTCAGATGAATCCAGCTCAAGATATCGTTGGCACCGCATTTTTCGAGCCTTTTCGTAAAATAGCTGCCAGAGGGCGTATTATCAATATTTTTGTCTAAAATTTTTTTAAAATAAAGCTCAAGAGCTACTTTAGTTGTTAACAATAATTTATAATAATTTAATACATTATTTTTTATTTTTGAAACATTTAAAAATGGCGTTTTTTTTATTCTCTGAAACCCATGTAACCCCTTAACTCAAAATCTCCCAGCAAACCATAGCTTGGTAAAGCCATCGAAAAATTCCTAGTGGGTTCTGATGTTGAACAAGCTGGTATAGAAAATTCCTGTAATAGTTCTCTCACGGGCCCTATTATGATTCGAATTCCGAAATCTTTCCGACTCGCCAATGGTTGGAATTTCGTATTATGATCTATTCCGAAATCGGAATTTAATTCCCATTTTAAACTGCAGTCAGCTTCCCTCGAATGAGCTAAATCGATTCCAGATTTCCAACATATTTCCAATCAATCGTCAAAATAGCTATTTAAATTTTAAAAGATGGGACGAAGTTTTAATGGTTCTTGTTTCAATTGACTCTATCGTAATTTATTTTGCTTTGCCTAAGTATGGTCAGTCGGAAAAAAAAACAAAAAATAAAAGTCGAAATAAGTCCAATAGTTTAGGAGAATCTTATAAAAATGTAATATCACGAATTTTAAAATTAGCTGCAAATTTACAATTTATAGCACATGGTGTCTACCAACTACCCGAATTCCAGCTTTTACTTGCGCAAACAAAGATTTTTGAAAATTAAAACATGTCAGATTAGACGACTCGCCTTCGGAATTTACAATCCGCAGTTGGCGGATACCCATGCAAATAGGAAATCATAGTACGAAAATACGATATCGATTGAATATCGAATTTTAAATCATAATAGGCCCTCAGAATTCCGAACTAAAGTACCGTGCACGAGAACAAAGCGGATAAGCCACAGAATTTTATTAAACCATTTTGAAAAAATGTTCGATTGCTCACTAAATAGAAATCAAACGAATTTTTCCTGGTGAATTTAGGCAGATCTCTTCTGCCAGAAATTCGCCAGAAATTTTCTTTCAAATAGCACAATGTTCTCGCGGTTGTAGCCTTATACTGCGTACACGTAAGCTTCCTAGTGGAGAAAAGCTCCCGGAAACCATGCAGGATATTCTTAGCGAACCACAAAAAAAATATGATATTCATTAGCAGTATGCAAAAACAGATACGTCTAATATTTTATTCACACAAGTAACAAACCACACAATTATTAATTAAATACGAAAAATATACTCAAAATTATCATTCCTCACGTAACGTCTGCAAAATTCGCATCAAATAATATTTCTTATCCTGAAAATCATTCAGCAAGCAATGTATGATATCAGTTAAATTATCATTGATTTCTCTCTGCTTGAACATATTATTTTCCGTTGCCAATTCGTTTCGACTTTTCGGCAAATTCTTCATAGCCACAAGCGCTCGATAGCGCTTAGCACGATGCTGTTTCCGGATAATTTTCTCCAAATTCTGATGCTTTGTGAGCATTCCTTGCTCGATCTCGGCTTGCGTCAATGTATCCTGTAGCTTTTCACCTTCGATTTGTTCCTGCAGACGCCCGATTTCCTTTGTTACTTTCTCATATTCAATACTCAGATCTTTTAATTTGATTTCACTATTCGAAATTTCCGTTTGGGCTTGTTTGATTTTGTTTTTGATTTCGTTTAATTTATGCTGGATGTTGGGACGACTTCGGGCTGCTCCCGTTTCATTGCGTTCACGTTGCATTGCTTGAAAGAAGATCTGCTCGCGATGCATGACACAATGCTCGAGATCCTGGACGAGTTTCTCCTGGGCACGTCTCAATTGATTGTAACGGACTTGCATGCGATGGATTTCGGTGCGCATTGTTCCAATTTCACCGTCATCGTTTTTCTCTTCTCTACGAATCCGATTAACTTCCTCGGCCATTTTGTACTTAGTTTCCCATGAAAGTGCTTCGCGATGCATTTCGAGAACGATTACTTTGTATTGTTCGATTTCTTTGGTCAGGTCAACGATTTCCTGTTCTAGAGCAAGGACTGCCATTTCTGAGTTCTGAAATTCAAATGGGTGTTATGCGATAATTGGCTATCGGCAGAATTGAATCAGGTACAAACCTACTTAAACGCAAAAAAAGATTCTGAATATTTAACACATACCTGAAACTTTTCCAAAAGTCCCAATTGAATTTGCTGAGTCTCAGAGGCATCCCGTTCATGAGTCTGTTTCTTTTTACATAGCTTGGTAGCCAGTAGATCCAGTTTAGTGTTCATGTTTTGAATTGTCCTTGCAGTTTCTTTGGCTAGATTATTTGCTTCTTCCAGTTCCATATCGACTTTTAGTGTCTTTTGCTCAATAACCAAAAGTTCTGGAAAGAATAACAGTTTTTAGCAAAAGTTGCGCATTGTTTTTTAGGTGCGGAGAAAATTTACGTTTCCTAGCCAGCTGTATGTCGTTGATTTGAGCTGATCGCTTTTCCGACAAGTGAACTACATGTCCTTGCAATAGAAGCCAAAAGTTTTGCTGCTCTCTGATTTGTTGCTCAGTTTGCTGAATTGTTCTCTCCAAAGCTTTGATCTAGGAAATAAGCATAAGCGAATTATGATTGTACAATCATAGAGTAATTTCAAAATACCTGAACATCGAAAGGACATTCATCACCTCCGCCTTGTGTTTGAACCAGATTCACCCACTTCTTTGTCAGTTGATCAACTAGCTTCAACTTGATATTTGTCGAAAAATCAACTGCTTTTATCTCTTCAGTGACCTTATCAGCCTCTGCTTGAGTATTCTGACGCTCAAGCTCGATCTTTTGTGATTCCTCTTTCAGTTTTCCGACAACACCTCGCATGCGTTCCAGCTCAAGAAGTGCATTGGAAAGATTATTTTCCGATTGGCTGAGACCCACTTCCATGACACGTCTTTGAGCCTGTACGTCACGAAGCATTTTCATTCGATGAGAACTGGCTTTGTCGGTTGTTAATTGTTCCTGTGCCAGCTGAAGAATTTTCTCCTCGATGTTGATCTTTTTCTGACTGAGTTTGTCGAGTTGGAAACGGACTGAGCGAAGCTGAACTACCAGAGCGTTGCCTTCTGCTTTCGATGCATTCAAATCTATTTCGGTTTGAGCGATGATCTGGTTTAGTTTTTCCAGTTTGGAATCATGCTTCCCGATATCCTTAGATTCTTTGAGGACTGCAGTGAAAAAAAATATGTCAAATTAGGTCACAAAAAAGGGGCGAAAATGATGCACACAGACCGTGCAAACTGATTGAGTGATAGATAGTGTGAAAGAAAGAAGGAAAAAAATCAGGACCAGTAGATTGAATTGCAGTAATCGGAGATCTTCGATATTAAATTCTAAAGACATGTAGAATAAAACAAAAACAGTTTTCTCACTTTGTCGCTCGAAATTAGAAATATCATCCTCAGCTCGGGTTTTAAAACTGATAAGCCGTTCATTTTGTTCCATTTCTTTGGCGCACTGTTTTTTCGTAGCTTCGATGTTAGCTTTCAGGAGCTTCTGATTATTATATTCATTCCTGAAAGAAAAATCAAATGATTATTTGAAAATTGTACAATTGTTTGATTTCCCAGTACGTCAAGCTATCCTTCAGTTTGTATAACATTTTATCCCGTTGCTGAATCGCAACTATAACTTCACTCCAGGCCTGCGTCAATCGTTTATGTTCCTGTTGCAGCACCTCTAAATCCGTTGTTGCATCACTCAAGTCCTTATTCAATGTCTCCAATGAACATCTTTGTTCCTTCATTTGCTCATTGATCCCACTGAGCTCCTGTTCCCGCTTACGAACCTCATCGTCCAAACTGAACAAAAGCATATCCATCTTTTTCTTTTCCTCGGATATAGACCTCTGCTGCTGCCAGTCCTTGCTAACAGCACGCTTCGCTGCCTGGACTTCATTCTCAACTTCACCGGCCCACTTTTCGATATTGTTTTCCAGAACCTGCAAGCTGTTCAGCTCCAGCAAACGTTCGTTGTGGAATCGTTTTTCATCCTTGTACATTAACAGCTTATCCTCGTACTCCTTCTTCGAGACAGCGACATTTTTCTCATGCTTCAACCGCTTCTCGGTCGCTTCTTTCAGCTGTTTCTCATAGTCTTGTAGAATTGTATTTTGTTGGCGAATTTCCTGTTGATAGTCGAAAAGTTTGCAGCCAACATCTTCTCGCTCCTGTTCTTTGAGTTTGATGTTGTGGTCGAGGTCCTCGATTTCAGATATTAATTGGTCTCGGACTCGTAGGAGATGGGCCTTAAGCGATTGCTGGAAGCGTTCCAAAAGTGGATGGTCCTCGGCTAATACGCCGGGATAATCTTCCATTGGATTCACATGACTGTAGTCAATGTCCTTGCTTACAACTATTTCCTGTTGGGATTGTTCGTCATCGGACGATGCAGTACAGCACGAGGACATCTTACAAAACTCACTTGCCTAATATGAATTGATGAAATAAACTGAATGCAAAATATTACTTCGATACAAGCGTTTAGCCGGAAATTGAAATGTTTGCTATTAAATCGATATTGTGATTGATTGTTAAGGACAGGACGATACGATTTGTTGCATGAATAGAACAGGAATAGAAGGTTCTACATAGTGACGTTCACTTTGCTTTGCGTGTGCTTAATGAAGTGTAACCGGTTAGAGTATTACTCACATGCTGGCGCCATGAGAACGATGATGCACGAAACTATTAAAATCAAAGTTGGTTTGAGATTAGGCATAAAATCGATTCTATATCTAGTTTTTTTTTATTATAATACTATGGAACGTATAAATCAGATATCTTTAAATTCTTATGACATCATCCTACGAAAGGGAGAAGCATAATCGAAAGGATATATTAATATACGCTTTCAGGTGTGGAAAGGTGTGGAAAGTTGTTTGGTCCATGAGCAACATTTTTTAAATTTTTTCTTTAACGCAGAGCATTCTTATATGCATTTATATACATTTATATGCATGTTTTGATTTCGTATCACACTTTTTTAGTTCAGCGAACAATTGCACAGAAAAAAACATTCACATATCAACCTACTCATGCATGTATACTGAAAGGGGACTTAGTTGATAATATTCCTATCAAGCTCGCATTTTTTTTTTCCACAATACAAGATAGATTAATTCTGAATACGCAGCCGACAAGCATAACTTAATCTTGCCAGCAAAACAATTACTCATTCACCACAACCTCCAGGAAAAGAGAAGATAGGAAGTGCCAAACAATTATTTTTTTAACTTCTTTTTTAAGAACTTACCAAGATAGATATCACTGGCATAAGACAGGATAGAGAGTTACAAACAATAGCATAAAATAACAGTAAATATTAATGAATTTGGAGAAGAGCAATGCGAGGAATTTCGCTTGATTAGATGCTACTAATGAAATTTATATTAAAATGAATAAACAATAAAAAATAGTAATAAATCAAATAACTGAAATAATTAAAAAATACGATGAATAAAAATTCAAATTAATAACTGGCTAAAATTCCCAAAAGTCCCGCAATAGAAATAAAAAAGAATTATAAACGAATAATAATTTATTGCAATTATCTAAATAAGAAATTATTGATTATATTGAAGGAAAAACGTCCTCATTTGAAACGGAAAAATATCCTCTATCATCAAGACAATGCACGGGTTCACACCTGCGCTATTGCGATGGCCACAATTATGGAACTAAATTTCCAATTATTACATCCCCTGTATTCACCAGGTTTGGCCCCCAGTGACGTTTTTTATTTCCTAACTTGAAGAAATGGCCTGGCGGACAAAGATTTACGTCTAACGAGGAGGTTTTCGCCCCAAAAAAATGCCTATTTTGAGGAACTACCGAAATCCTACTTTTTGGAAGGGTTCAAAAATTTGTTAGTACGCCTAGAAAAATGTATAGAGCAGAAGGGAGATTATGATAAAAAATAAAAAAAAAAATCTACCCGGAAAAAAATTTATTTCTACTTTTTTCTACGGACTTATTGAACGCCCCTCGTACCAATATTGATACACTTTTCGACGAAATTTGATACAGCGGAAGATTTGGAAGTGGGCACACTGCAAACATCGCCTTTGCAAGTCAGGTTTATATATGTATGAATCACACGGATAATCAACTTTATATTTTTAAGAAAATTTTTCTAGAAATTTTAGTATAGGAAACTATTGGTTACTGCAAAATTACAATTTTAACAAATATAAACTAAATCTATAAACTATCTATTAAAACCAAAATTTGTTTAAGACGCACTGGTTAAGCTTCTGCTCAAATTATTTTAAACGTTTTAAGTCATCTGCTATAGTGAGATAACAGAGCAGTTTGGATCATAAAGCTTTTATTGAATCTTTATGTGAATAATCTAAAGGTATTGGCTGCTCAGTGTTAATAAATTGAAGATTTATATTTTGTGAACAATATAAGTGTGGATAAGGTAATCTTGCTTTTTTTTGTTCGATAATTGAATCTTAGTTTTAAGATTTAAACTATGCGATTCCTTAGTCACTTTATTGAGAGTGCTGCTCAACATAGCAATATTAGTTAAGGATGTTTGCCTCCAATTTAACAAGCCTCAAGTTATCTATCGAATTATGAATGTACTACAAATCATCTTTTATTAAGATTTAGATATTTTCTTCTTCCTGAAAATCCGTTAATGGAACATAAACACTTCAAATTTGCTTTTCTTGACATTAGGTGCGTTTTTGCACTCTTGGGCAGGGTAAGTTAAGGTAAGTTAAGCTCTTTATGACAGAGCTTTAGGTAAG
This sequence comes from Nemotelus nigrinus, assembly GCA_947369275.1. Lineage (NCBI taxonomy): Eukaryota > Metazoa > Arthropoda > Insecta > Diptera > Stratiomyidae > Nemotelus > Nemotelus nigrinus. Next base: position 27,764,787 of record OX376375.1, on the reverse strand, counting down.
TATAATACATTGAATGCAACAACAATAGCTGCCGCTGTAACCGCTGTAACTAGAATAGCCTATCGCCTATTCCTGTATTCTCTTATCATCTCTCATTACTAAAATTTTTGTTTTAACAAGCTTCGTAATAATGAAAAAAATAAAACAAATTATGTAATTACATCCCCATTTTTCTGCCTGAAAATGTGATAGTGTGTTTTCCCTATTTTTCACTAATTATGTACAAAAACTTAATAATAATATTTCATTAAGATATCGCTTACTTTTCTTTGTAGTATTTCCGAGTCTCGACTAGTATTTAGAAGTAGTATGTCGTCTGCGTAAATTATATATTAAGAATCTAAAGCAAGAATGTTAAGTCCACTAATTTTGATCAAAGCCTACTATTTTCGCAATATAATTCGCCGGCCTTTTATTACTCTTTCGAAGATCTTACTGAAAAAATTGGGTAAGAAATTGGTCTGCAATTACCAGGGTCGTTAACATCCCCACTTTTGAAATTAGAATGTTTTTAAAATATATCAATCAATTTACACTTGCAACACAAATCTCATGTATTACTACTAATTTTCAAAGAAAATTAGCATTAGGGTCACCTTGATCGAAAATTCATTTTTCTCTATGCGCATAAAAAAAAAGTTTCAGCAAAAATATCTAGTGAGATTATCTCGATCGACCTGAAAATTTCAAAAGATGCATATAAGGAGTGTTGTGCTAAGTAAAAATTAATATATCTTGAGCCCTTTGGCGTGGGTGGGAATTTTAGTGAAGTTACGTCGACCCCTACATTTCTTAGACAGAAAAAAATTCGAAAAAACAAATATGCGAAATGAAAACTGTTAATATTTTAAGCTTGTCTATGATAACACATGGAAATGTTCAACCCTATTTGGGCGCTGAGTGCGAAAAAAAGAGGCAAATATTTTTTCCCAAATTTCTAGCTTTAACAACTTCTGACGGAGTCATTAAATCATTGCGAAATTCACGGGACGTAGTGATGTGTATCAGAAAAAGATATATGTGATTTTTGATGAATGCACGGTTAACCTTGTTGCAATGGCGGACACTTGAAAAAAAATCCTTGAAATCATCGTGTCGCCTGAAAAGTTTTCGCGTTTTGGGGAAAAACCAACTGTGTCAGTTTGACATTTTCAAAATTGCGTGTCCCACAAGATCGGTAATCCTTCACCAAACTACCGATATTTTGAGCTCCCGAAATTTGTGTTCACGAGAACTAACGAGCAGATTGAGAGCCCTTGGCAGGAGAATGTCTGATAGAAGCTTACTGAATATGCTAACGTCCTTATGGCTCGATGATATCGTGAAAAAAAACGCTCAACCTTACTGCCCCTTGACTTACGATCCAGACATTTCAAAATTCAAAAGGTGGGTCAACCCTGCTGTGAAGCGAATTTGCTAGACTTTTAGTTGCAAAATTAGGATATTGCTGCTAGCTGTGGCTACAATGAAGCGCTACCATTAAATAGGCAAATGCTAATGATCTTCTAATGCAAATGTTTCGATTTCTAAAAATTTTAAACTGTTGCGGCTAAGAAACTCATAAAGTATTTCTACCCCTATAACTTTTATTTCAATGCAGGCAACAGATCAAAACAAAATACACAGGGTAGGCTGATTTTGACGTGAAGTAATTGTGGTAGATACTACGAAAGTTAAAGTAAACTGACTTTCGTGACCTTTGATCTTAAATAACTTTTTTATGCGCTTCGCGATTTCGTACTGAACTTTTGACACCGTGTTTCTGATATCAAAATGAAAATAGTTCAGTTGAGAAACCTTCATATGAATATTTTTCACAAATTAACCTTTTCTAGTGCATAATGACGGGGTCATATAAAACCTTTGGATATTTAATCAACGATTATAAATTTCTTATCTTGATAGATGTCTTTTTCCCTTCATTCTCACGATTAGCAAGTTATGCGACGTTTTATTCTTTAATACATTTAATTTGAACGCAGTTCGATTAAAAGTAATCGTTTTGTTGAAATAAAGCTATTTACTTCAAATAAACGAACAGTATCTAGCGAGAATTTAGAACTTTTGTGAACTAGTGAACGAACACGATAGTCTGATTGCATGAGGCCCAGTTCTTAGTTTTTTTTTAGTTATTAATACATTTTTAAATGCTATTGATCCATTTTTTAAATTGTTTTAAGCGTTACGAAGTACTTAACTTAGAAAGAGGTAGAGGGAGAAGAAATACAGATATCAGCAGGTGAATGTATAAAAAAAAATTATTTCTGTTGATAGCAGGACAACATCTAAATCAGGGTAGCCTAAATGTAAAACCACGGTTTTCGAAAACCGTTCCGCGATCTTTCAAACATTGGAAATTTATCAAAAATAGATCCATTTTTTAGATTTAGACATGTGGACACTCTCTATCTTTCTAATTTATTTGTTCCCTATAGCGGAAGTTAAGTCCAATGCTTTCATTGAAATCCCCTGATATTAAAACCAATAATAAAAAAAACTTGAAGATAAGCTCGTATCATCAAATGACGTCAGTTGATTATCTAACGCCTTTCTCGATCGAAAGTAAAATTATTAGTGTGCGAAGATAAAACACTCATCTATCTCTTGATATTACGTTCTTACACTTGAACTTAGCTGATATCCATATCTAGTCCACATACAAAGCGAAAATTGCGAATCGGTAGAATAATTTTGCAGTCTGTATTAAATGATTTATTTTTGTAGTGAATCGTCAAAGCTCGCAATTCGATTGCGAAACCGAAGCAATTTTAAGCTTTCCCCGATATGCATACGCGACTAGATACTCGTACAGATATCGCCATCAGCATCAGATACTACACACAAGCAGAATATTCTGTTTGTTTCTTATATCGGTTTCGGACGGACGCTAGCGAACGGAAGCTTCCTTATGTGCGCCGTCGCGGAATCTTGCCCCGTCTAACCTTCCACGTGAATCGAAACGGTAATAGTCAGTCTAGAATATCTACGGAAAATTCGGAAAAGCCGACCGAAGGTTTTCCTCGCCAACTCGGCGAAAATGGGATTTATGTGACTTTCGTAGTGTACTCGCGAAATACGACTTACTGCCGCTCGGGGGAAGAAAAATAATAAAATCGAAATACCAGCTAATTTGTGTCCAATTAAGATCAATTAATTTGAAGTATTGCAGTTTCATTTTAGTGCTGAAAATAAACTGAGTGACGATAAATTTCGCCGGCCTGGTCTTGAGTTGAAGCTGAAGAATTTCAGAATTTTTCACTTGTCCGCGGGTGACTGATTGATTCGACCGAAAACGCGAACATCTTTTTGCGTGGTTCGACTGGCTCATCAGATTTCGCTTTCGTGCGAAACGCGGCATGCGCTTATGAAATATCAAGTGTTTTGCTGAGATTGTGTTGTTGAAAAAGCTGATGTACTTTTAGTGCTGAGTGTCGTCATAAGTTCGAAACGATGAATAATTTGGGCATTTCCACGGATCCGGCCCTTTTGAGTGTCGATTTGCCTACGTCATTGACCGAATCCGCATCTGTTACGACGTTCCTGCCCGAGGAGGATGCCTCAACATGTCCTTTGCTACCCAATACCCCATCGCCGCCACCATTGGCCTTCTCACATCCCCTGACCCCGAGCGCGGATAACGACAGTAATGACTCGGTGAATTGCGAGGATACGAAAGCGGAAACAAGTTCGTCGGGAAGCAGTTCGGGAATTGCTATGGATGCACCCGATGCAGCTGTAACAAGTTTGTTCAATAAACATGCCTACCATCATTTCGGGAAGAATGGCGATGTAACGATGCAGGTAACATTGTAGTCTGAACTGTATTGGTTAGCATGTGTTGTACATACATAAGTACACCCAATATTTATTTAAATCAATTTTGCGTACCTATGTACAGTCATGAACTTAAGTCTACGTACCCCTGCAATTTTCGTGAAAAATATTGAACTGAACGCCTGATGTCAACAAAAATGATAAGCAATAATGAAAACAATAAACTTATTTCATATCACGTCCAAAATATATATATTCATTTAGTGCAAATTAACATAAAACAAAAATACTAAAATTTAATGCAATAAAAAAGAACAAAAGTCTACGTACAGTCACATTTAACATTAGTTTCTTAAAAACTAGTGTTTGGTGGGGCCTCCTTCGGAGGAAATTACAGCTTTCAATTGGCTTAGCATTGAATCGACTAGATTTTTTGAAATTTCTGTTGTAACTTTGTCCCATTCTTCATGAAGAACGGAAATTAGGTCGAATCTGTTTGAAACTTTATGGTTTTGAAGTTGGCGCTTCAAATGATCCCATAAATATTCGATTGGGTTTAAGTCCGGAGATTGGGGTGGGCAATGAAGTTGTTTGGGGATATTGAAAATCAACCACTCTTTCACAATCTGCGCTGTATGTTTGGGGTCATTGTCTTTTTGGTAGACCCAAGACGGCCCTAGTCCCAATTTTTGCGCTGATTATTTTAAATTAGCTTTAAGTTTGTCTAAATATTCAGCACGATCTATAATACCGTCGATAACAACTAAATTTCCCACCCCCGCTGCCGACATGCATCCCCAATCAAGAACGCTTCTACCCCCAGCTTTACCGTACCAATTAAATTTTGCTTTTTGAGGCCTTCGTTTGGTTTTCTCCACATTCGTTGCCTACTGTCATGTCCGAAAATATTAAACTTGCTCTCGTCGCTAAACAAGACGCTATTCCAAAAATTTTCCTGCTAGCCTTCATGGAGTTTTGCATATTCGAGCCGTTTACCTTCATTTGTTTTACAAATGAATGGTTTTTTCCGAAGTGTCCTGCTAAAATAGCCGTTGCGGTGGAGCATTCTGCGCACAGTAATAGGGTGTAAGTGTTTGCCCTTAACCTCCTTGATGCCTTCAGCTAGTAATTTTGACGACGTACGAGGATTATTTTGTATTTCTGCGAGTACCCTTCTCTCTTCACGGTCGGTCAGCATGATTTTGTCTTTTGGTAATTTAAAATTACAGTTTGAACACTTGACCGCGGTTTTTTTACTATTTCACTAATTTCACGATAAGATCGCCGTTCTAAGGTTCACAATTAATTTTCTAACGTCATCAGGAATCTCTTTCCTAATCGGAGCCATGATCACTTTAAATAAATTGACAATTACTTGTCAACGCGCCGTCAGCTCTTGAATCTAATACAAATATCACCATTCAATGAAAACATGCGCAATAAAAATTATTTAAACACACGTGAAGCTGTACGTAGACTTTTGTTTCATTTTGGGTGTGAAGATTTCATTTATATCTCTCTTATTATTGCTTCGATAGAAATAGTTCAAATATTAACTTATATTTAAGCTTAAATTAAGTGAATACATGTTTTTGCTGTGAATGCTTAGAATTAGGATTATACAAACTGAGAGAAATGCTCAGATATTGGAGGGTACGTAGACTTTTGTTCATGACTGTATATCGTGAGCAATCATCACATACAAGATAGAGACGCTCCAAATATTTGAGTCCAACAAGCCGGGCATTTTATTTTACCACGCATTTACGTATCCAAAAACTCTACGTTTGTATGTGTGTGTAAACCACAAAACCAGCTCCGCAAACTCATTCATTTGTTTTGATTATCATTGTTTACGCTTGTTTTAAAAATAAGTCATGGCTCTTGCAAAAAATTGTTTCAAGCACTGAGCGATTTGAAATACTGACTTCTATCCAGAGCACGTGATTGGCTCAATTATTTGTCCATGACAAATATTTATATAAAACCTCGAATCGAGCTCAAACAGAGCAATACTTGTTTCTTGGTAAGATGATGTGAAATCAAAAGAACTTTCACAGCATGAATCGACTCGACGATAAAGTATTCTTCGTCTTGGTCTAGAATCTTTCAATTATTTTAACACAGTGAAAACCCCCGATTGGAACGTGGTTCCAATTCGAACCAAAGGTTTTTTTTTTCAAAACGTTGAGAGAAAAGGGAACGTCTTAAAAATACTTGCGGTTGATAAAATGAAAATAAATGTTTGCGGTGAGGTGTTCCCTAGAATGATACTTTGAAAAATCAACAACTACAAGCAATTTAAACAACCGACGTAGTCCACCTAGTCCTCGTAAAAAATTCACTAACTTCATTTTGCTCAACTAACTGTAAGAAATTGTTCCCATGAAATAAAAAATGGTAGTGACCCTTATTGAAAAGTTCATTGAAAAGGAGCTATCGAGTAATGCTCGATCATTTATGTTTGGGAGGTTTCACTATTTTCACCTCCAATCCATAGGGTCAAATAGAATTCTTAATAGCTTTTTGACAACGATTTTTTGTCTAATTGTCTCTTAGACACTGCTAATATTTGGGCCTTTCAATGCAAATAAAGGACTAGAGTGTAGCGAGAGCATAGCTGTATTGTTTGAAAATATTGTTATGGAGCTTTGTGGTGTTAGCTGTAAAAAGCAGAGAAAATATACCTTAACAGGAAGGACGCTGGGATACTGAGACAAAGGCATCAATTTGGCATTACCAGAGAATCAAATCCTGGTTAATAATATTAGTTGATATCTTTCTTAAAGCGGATATTTTGGTGACTCTCGAAGCGATCAATGGTCAGGCAAGCTGCTATACAGTTCCCTACTGGAGTTTCCACCTCTTCAAAGCTAGACATTTGATTATTCAACTATTTGGGGTACCAGGACATAGGGATTTTAAGTCAAACTGTAGAGTGAATGACATTGCAAAAGCTGGTACACTTTTGTCGGAATTGCTCTGTAGTTTTCCCATTCGCACTTCGATGGCTTCAGTTAAACTGACCATCATTCAAAAGCAATTAAAGGACACATTGAAATCTTGGATGGAAAAAGCTTCAAATATAGAAAACGTTTGACATTGGCCGCACGAGGAAACTAATCAAATTGAGAAGGGAATCCATGTGCGCAGTGGTGGATTTTTTAACCGGAAATCGTCTGTTTAGTAGGCTTTACAACGACGTATGCCAGAGCTATAAATGGAGGAGGAGACAGTTCTTCACCTCTTATGCAAAGATGCAACCCTTATTGGAAAACGGAAGCAGTTTCCAGCCAAACCGAATTAGTCTCGGTTGATTTGAAGATTCGAGGTGACTCTCCACTTAACAATGATTGCACGCTAAGCAATGTTGTGTCACAAGAGGCCCGAGTGTGCTTAAGTGAGCCTTCATTAGAATTTTCTTGCAAAGGGCTGACACTGAACCTACCCACCTACAGACTGGGCAGGGAACAGTCCGGATCTTAATCCAATCGAGAACTTCTGGCACATCCTTAAGAGACGAGTGGCGAGTGAAAACCCAAGGAATGCTATGCAACTCGATTCCGCTATTCAAGATGTTTGCGACAACGAAATTGAGATGGAAATTTTGCACAACCTAGTCTCTTCAATGCCCGATCGCATTAGAGCAATAATTGCAACCTGAGGAGGAGTAACAAAATACTAAAAACTATTGTATAGAATTCTTGACATATTCATTCAGCTACATTGTTAGATTTTACTACTGTTAAATTACCTGTAATTAGTTTTTTTTAACAGAGAAAATTTTGTACTTCCCACTGCCCAAACCCTAGGTGCATGGGAATAAAGGAATTTGAACACTAAAAATTAAGAATTTTTATCTCAATAAAAGAGTAGATGAATAAAATAATATAATTTCAGAAACGGTTGTGTTTTCTCTAGGAAATTTGGAGAAATATTTGACTTTCAGAGGAAATTCATGTTTTTCCGGGTATTAATGATCACCACTGAAAAAACCCTGAAAATACCCTGAAAATTTCAATTCAATCAGATGACGCAATCATGAGATATAGTCACTAAGTCCTTTTGAGCATATATATGTATGAAGTGCCAATGCTAGCATTAATTTTCTTTGAAAATCATTAGATACACCAATAAAGTTGTAAATTTTCGAATTTGCGTGTATGAATAAGTCAATAAATCTCCCAGTATGCATCGCTTCTAGCATTGATATTGCTCGTGTTAATACCGCTAATGATAAAACTCAACGAATATTGGTCAAACATACAAATTTTTTGTTGCTCATGTTATGTTAGTTTTCGTTTAAACACTTCAAATTTCAATAGTCTGTCTCATAGTGGAGTAAAGTTTTCGGAAAACTCAGTAGGACAATTTAGAAATTCAAAATAAAAATTCGAAAAAGAATTATGATAAGTACTTGGCTGTTGAATCATTTTTAGATTGAATATTTTATGTCAGGATTTTCATTGAACTTAATACTTGTTTACAATTGTACTTCTTTAATTTTCCCAAATTCAAAACCTTCGAACATCGAATTTCAAGTGAAATTATTAGTGAACAGTAAAATCAGTGCTCAGTCTCCAATTGCATGAATTCAAAGAAATGGGGGGAAAATAGAGTCAAGATAAGATAATAAATTCATGCGAATATAATTTATTGAAACTCATAATGTTATTTTAGTGCTTATTATTAGCAATCAATAATAATTTTATTATCAATTGCTAATTGCTATCAATGTTAAGGGAGTATATTTTGCAAACAAGTCTATTTGAAAGAATGCAATTGCTATTCTAGCTAGTGTGTTGAACTTGCAGTGTAACGGGTCAGGTTAAATCAGTAAATATTTGTTATTGTAACGGGAAACACTAGTTTACACGTAATTATTGTACAGTGTTAGTGTAGTAGTTGAAATACGATTTCGGTAATGATCAGTAAAACTTAAGAAAGGGTACAGTATATTTAAACTGAAGATATACCATTTTAAGAAATTTCCCTTTCTAAAAAGTGATTCGCAACTGAATTCGTTTTATATTTTTCCCCAATTCATCATCTTCTCTCTGATCTACATTAATGATCTTCTACCGTTTCAATTTACATGTACTTGCGATTTATTGAAAAATAGTATTTTTAGCAGTTCTAATAATGTAGAGTTTTTTTTCATCTAGGTTCTAATTAGCTTACACTTTCAGTTCATTTAGAATGCTTTGTGATACTAGTAGGTTTGGTGGACATTAGACTGCATGGCTATAATATTTACCATCATATTTAAATATTAACATTTTGTACCTATAAGTACCAAAATAATATTAACATACATCAAAAATAATCTTTGCAGGAAAACGGACTCAAACAAAATCGCATTCTGAATATACAAATCACAAAGGACACTCCCAGATTTGTATCATGGAACTGGCCACTCATTCGAAAATCCTCTTTCTTCCTGTTTATGTCCGGCCTGCTAGCCATATGTGCTCTAGTAGTTGCCATGATCATAATGTTGCCGAAAACCTGCAACCCAAGGTATGGATAATGTCAAATTGACTTTAATATTCCTATATAACAATCATATTCTTATCTTATTGCAGGATCAGTTGGTACAAAGGTAGTATTTTCTATGAAATTTTCCCAGCAAGTTTTCAAGACTCTGGCAATGACGGTTTGGGTGATCTGCGAGGAATCGCATCACGAAGTGAATACCTCCAAGAAATGGGGGTTGGTGCAATTCGTTTGAACTCGATATTTCCATCGCTACAGTATCCGGATAACTATCAGAACATATCGAGCCTTATGGCTATCGATAAGAGCCTGGGTGACGAGACTGATTTTATGTACATGCTCAACTCATTGCATATGCGAAATGTGTCTGTTGTCCTAGACTTGCCAATACATCCCTATTTGAATCAGCTGGGAATTGCTGAGATGGTGAATGCCTCGTTGACTAATGAAACAATCACAACGACAAAATCGTCCTTGGACGGTAGCAATATCATTACGCAAGCAATGCGATTTTGGTTGGCTAGAGGTGTCGATGGATTCTACGTTAAGGGGTTGGAGCATTTCATTGATGACCTGAATTTCGAGGAGAATATTGCTGAGTGGAAATATGTTCTGGGGCGTGATCGGGTTTTGATCATTAGCAAGAAAGTTCTAGACATGGTCGACGATGTGACAGCGAAACAGATATTGAAAAACATTGATCTGGTTGATGTTTACGTTGATATCTCGAATGGGGCGCAAAGTGTGAATGAACAAGTGAACAAGGCGATGACGGGTCTGTTGACGCCGAATGAAATCGGACCCTGGATTCAGTGGACTATTGGAGGTTAGTAGTAAAAAATGTGCATTAGCTGTTCTTCTCAAATTTTTATAGAGCGACTAAGCTAAGTGCTCTTAACCCTGCTATCTACGAAAATTACTCCTTGCATAGTTTTTTTTCTAAATTATTTAATTTAATTCATTTCAGGTGTAAACGAACAACGAATATCACGAGGTGTCCTGCCAAATGCCACTCTAGCGGTCACATTAATGCAACTCATGCTTCCTGGAACGCCCAGTATATTCTACGGTGACGAGATCTCACTTCAAGAAGCCCACGATCCGCACAATGAGCACACCGAAAGCAAACACCTTCACCACTTATCAGCGATGATTTGGAATTCGAGTCGCCAATTTACAAATCGCGAAACTCTTCCGTGGCTACCGCATGGAGCTTCGGCTTCCTTCCATCATTTGGGCGCGATTTCGACAATGATCCATTTGCGTGATCGATCACCGTCGATCTATCAAAATGCCATTGTCAAAGAAACAGTGTTGAATGCAAACACTAATGTTCTATCGCGACTGAACAGTATTGTGATTGTTGAACGGTGGTATCCGCGACGAAACAGTTTTGTGAGCATTACGAATTTGGGAAATGAATCAGCAACGATGGATTTGAGTTCAATGTTTTATAGTGGAGTGTCCGTGCTGGGCGGGACGGAGGAGGAAGATGAAGTGAAAGTTTATTTTGATCATTTTGAGATTGGTCCGATGAAAACGATAGTTGTTAGGTTAGACAAGTAGGGAGAAGGTGATGGAAGTTTTTGAGAAAAAATGTTCTGTATAGTGGATAGCGTTAAGGATTTGAAATTGATTTGATATGAAAATGTATATAAATTATCGTATTTATGTATTGTTGAAATTTTTTAAATGAACAATTTGATTTGGAATAAGTTGTACTGAGCAGTTAGTTAAATAAACATGACTTTTTTGTGTAAATTGAAATGTTGTCTTGTTCGAGGTCCCATAGAGTGTAGTATCTTTAAGTAGATGTAGCATAAATCAAAAATTGCGGCATACATTAAAAGCAGATTTTCAAAATTTAGGCTCATCAAGCTAGGTATAAGTATATCAGTTGCTTTTTTGGAAAACGTATCCTTCCAATGCCAGGTTAAATAGTAGGTTAAATAATTATTAAAATTATTCCGGCTCAATTTTCAATGCAGATTTTTTAAATGTGGACTGAACACAGAATTTCTCGATGGAAATGATAAGATTTCAGCTGATATGCGTGTTAATAGGCGTGTATTTTTGCTCCCCTATCTATAACAGAACAATGCTATCCAGAACAGATGCATTGTTCTTTTATCGATAGGGGAAGCAAAGCAAAAAAACACGCCTAATATTTTATTACATTGACATTATATTTATACTCTCAGACAAGTTTGACACTTCTATCTGGAATTTGTAGCATATTTTAGCACATCTGATACTAAAAGTAATTTTCTGGTAATTACATCAATTTTTTTACAATAATTTTTGAAATTTGGGTACTGACCCCATTTCGAAGTATATGAATCGTGTTAAAATATTTCTATTCCGGAAACATGTTCATTAATTAAAATCTGGTCGCATATCGAGTATGGAAATGGTATAATATTATAATGAAAACAAGGAAGGTGGCGATAGGCTGGCGTTCGTTCGTGTCTTTTTTTTCTTAGAGATACTGAACTACTAATCGGTTCTTGTCGCTATACATTTATACCAACATTAGCTGTAATTTAAATTTCTAGAAGTAAATAAAAATACTGCATCAAAAGTGCTGCGAAGATATTTTCGAACCATCTGTGGAGACGATTAAATTTTTTTCTGATATTTTCTCTCCAAATAATTGCAATGTATTTTAAATTTTGGGGACACCAATATTTTCCCGTATTTTTTTAATTGATATTTCCCATTTACAACTTAAATTACTTATTTTATTTCCCTCGTTTCATCTATCTATTACGAAACAACATTGTTTCAAACTAACTTCCTACTAGTTCGTCTTTCCAAGTAATATATAGTAACGAAGATTGATGTACGCAGACTACAATCTTCAAAGCGAATATTCATATATTCGAGAATATCAAAAAAAAAAAAATCATCCATAGCCACACTAACATCTGGATTTGGTGATAAGGCTGCATCTTCAAGTTTGCTCGATGAAACTTAGTAAATAGTTTTCTTGGGCAAACTCGAAACGGTCGATAGCAATAATTGACTGATAACCGATGTGATTAGAACTGAACCATGTCTTAATTCGCTTGAGTAACAAATTACCTACTTAGATGAAATCAATCGCTTGAACCATAATTCAGACCAACAAAAATAAACATTTCACTTCCAATGCAATATTTCGAAGCAAAAGAGATATCTGTTGATATGAAGAGTGCAACATTATTTAAATTAGATAAGTTTTGTTGGAATAGTGCATCGGAAAAATTCTGCTTAAGGTCATATTCAGTTAGAAGGGACATGGTTAAAGATCAGTTCTATGAAAATATTCAAGAGGCTTAAATGTAGAGGGGACCCTGCAGTTGCGGGGTCCAAAGAAAAATTTTTGTGTTGAATTGGTTGCAGTTGTGTGATTAGTAATCAGGTGATTTAAATAATTTTGATAAAGTAACGAAGAAGGAAAGCAGTGTTGTACCTGTTGATCAGTGAAGTGAATTTTGTTTTTATGATTATGTATGGAGTCATTCATTGAATTTAGAGGATTTAAACAGTTTCTTTGATTTGATTAATTGGATGAAATAAGATGAGATTATGATTTGAAACTTCCATTTTCTTTATGGTTGTTTTGTTTTAAAGTGCTTCATAGCTCTAAAAAAGCGATCGATGCAGCTCTGCTGTTGAAAGCGGTATCGAACTTTTATTTAGGATCGTTTCTCGGAATTTCTAATTTACATTAATATCAGCAAAGAAACTAAAATATATCCTCTGACCCTATTGCTATTTCCATTTTTCTCTACTATCTACTATCAAATCAATATTAATTCCATATTGAACTACTTATTGTCCACCAAGCCCTTTAATGTATGTTTTGCAACTGATTGTGTTATCAAGAAACGTAACAGACATCATAATCTCTTTGAGTTCTGCACATGCTCTCGAAAGGGAAATGTCTACCCTTCTCCGTTCCTCCAATTCACAAGTTCCGGCTATTTCCAGTCTGAAATATTTCGAGAGCATATGAGCAACCGTCTAATTATCATTTTCATAAATGTTCCGTTGACACAATGAGCCCTTTCTGATCGTGGTGGTCAACTGCAGCTAATTATCAACGATTGTAAATCAAAAAAATGATGTGCATCATGATACTAATATAAATTCCATTGTTGATAATCGAGACAGTCATGCTAAGTCAACATGGCTTGAGAAAGTTCTGGAAATAAGTATTATTGAGTGTAAGGTTGCATTCTTGGGCCAATGTTTGTCTTAATACTCCTGGTCGTGGCTACTTGAAATTATAAATATCGTCGAAATTTGATCACTGTTTCACAATTAAATTGAATGTGTGCATGTGTGATGATCATTTCAATGTGTCTCTGTTTAAACTTGCGAAATCTAAAGGCCAGATCTTATCTTCAGACACGGCATAAACATTCGAAATTTCGATCGTGTGTTGATCATTCAAAATTTTGTTATTAAACGTCCATATACCCATTAGGGGGCCATTTATGTCATATGCGCAATACATATATAGATCGCAAAAAATTTTAATTATGGAATTTACGTGTTTCTTTTACGTCGATCTAATCATTTAAATGAGGATAATACACTTTTTCTGACATGCAACTATCAAATATGGTACTAACGCAATATTGCTATACTCAAACTATTGCGGTTACACACTTATACCAAAAAAATCAAAAAAATCACACCCCAGTATCAAAATCCATTTCTGCAGGAAGTATTTCGCGTGGCTAGATTGCTGGCGAATCTCCTCGCAAAAGATGTACGCCATCAAGTTTTTTTTTTGATACGCCATGAATGATTTGATCAATGAGTTCAATTTTCCCAACACTCCATAGAGCTATAGTTAAGGCAATCTATCGCATAACATTTTGACCCGTGCTCATTGATAACCTTCCGACAACGTATGTACATAGGATCTCATTTCGGAATATTATTATCTCTTGCCGAAAGATTCCACCAGTTAAACTCGGTACATAATAAAATTCATACGGAGATTTAAATTAAAATGATCTGTGCAATCTTCATAATGCTAGTTAGTTTTCGAATTCGCTTGAACAGTTAAAGACGAGAATTGTTCTTGAACGGGATACACAAGTGATTTATTTATTTAATATATTTCGATTTCGAGAGCTGTTTAAATAATAAAATAAATAATAATAAATAGAATAGAAGTAGTGATAGTGACACTGAATTTAAATTCCTCATTAATATAAAATATAATTATACAAAAAAAAAGTATCGAAGGGATTCAGTTAGCTGTCAACGGTATAACGGTGACAGTGAGATCGCTAATATTTGCTAAGTGCTCGCTCAAAACTAAAAATGCTAACAAAGTTCATGAACTGTCATCTGATTGAAATAAATATATTGCAGTTATAATTCATTATTGCGCAAACGTAATTGAAAAAAAGGTAAGCAAAATTGTTTTAAAAGATAAGAGCCAATGTCAAACAATGTCAAGCTAACCGTTAATCGAATTTGATCGTTGCGCCTGATCGCAAGTTGACCATATTGGTGAAAAGGACGCTGATCAATTTTTTGAGAGGCGCATTTTTTATAAGCCAAAAAAATAAAAAAAAATAATGCATTTATCCCTCTAAATCCTGAGTTAAGCTAAGTTAAACAGCAGGGACATATTCCTTAGGATAACAAATTATTGATAATTTCTGAAGAAAACCGAGGAAAAAATTGAATTATTTCGGTTAGGATTTATGAAATGGGGGACTCAATGGACACACACACACACACCGATATGTATTAGGCTCTCAAATCAATTCTGGATAGCTGGATCAGTCAAGTCTGTCTGAAAGAAAAACAATTCGGTTTGGATCTAAACTTACAGTTTTTCTAGTTGAGTCACGATAGAAAGCAATATCCTCTAAATGGATCATGAAGGTGTCGTTGTGATAGACGTGTTTCTGCTTGAATTCTATCTATTGCTACAAAATTGACGCCTTTTTGGAGAAAGTTGATCTTAGTAATGATTATTTGCATCTTCGACCTATAATATTTTAAATGATTGACACTAATATAACCAGTGTTGCCAGATCTAGATTTGAAAAAAACTCCACATCAAACTCAAAAATCCTCCAAATGGATCCATTTCAGTTGAAAACCCCCCAAAAAAGTGTACAATAATAACAAGACAAATTAATAAAATTTACAAGATTGATAAAGACTTTCAGATATCGTCAATTACGGAAGTTTCCCCATTAGAATGAATGCCATATACAGTTTCCTAAGAATTTATGACTCATATTATGATGATGACCTATATTAAAGTACACATTTTGTGCAGACATATTTTTTTTCTAAAATTTCAAAACAATATAAAAAATATGTTAAGGGTCAAAAACAAAAGGCCAAGAAAAAACACACTACATAACGCCCAACAGTAGCTGCAGTGCAAACGGCTTAAGCTCGTGCCACCACACTTAGCAGCTAGCCGAAGGAGAAGCTAAGGTTGAAGTTGTATTGTTCTATCTACAATTGTGTAGGGCAATCTACAGTTCATTGTAATAGAAAATAGAGCCGGTCTACATCCCTGTCAGAAATGTCTGATATTGTGTTCAAACTGCGACCCAGAATCCATCAAGTGTAAGCTATTAAATGTCATCCAATTTAGAGAAAACTAGACTTGATGTAACATTTGGTGCCGCATATTATCTATTTCTAAATTCACATCTCATCATGGTAATTAATTTACTTGGGGGTTTTTGCCCCCAAGAAAATGTTCTCGATACTAACCTTAAGCTGATAAACAGCGCTGTTGAGCTGATAAACAGTCGTGTTGAGATAATAAATAACCTGGACGCTTACGTCATGCACGGGCCGATAATCGCTGACGTCATCGTGCTCCTTGCACCTCATTTTTGCGGCAGAACCGTAACTCGTATTATGGACTATTTTTCTCCGATTCACCACTGGCTGTTACGCCATTGGTATGTGTGCAGATCAAACTGGTAATGTACAGAAAATGATTGAATGGGCCATGTCGGCATTTTGTCTTCTTGATATTTAAAAAAATACTTTATAACTCTGCATCCTTCTCCGTGAATTCCATTTTAGAAGCTTGGAATAATTACGGGGGAAATTATGTATAGTAGTTTTTGACTACTGCTCAAAATGGTTGCCTTTGGATCTAATTAAAAATAAAAACGCTACCATGATGAAAATATACTAAGGGCCTTTCCGAATCGACGTCTTCCCATTCGTCTCAAGTTTGTTATAACAGAAGATCACGTCAAGCTTGTCCAAATTCAGTTATCTACGTCTTTGCTCTCCTGTATAACAGTTGACGAAGTCATGTTCTGATATAACTTTTCGTTGGCTTGATGGTGTTTTGAGGCAATGTTACGAGGCAAAGTCATAGATTTCGGACACCTCGTATTGGTTTGCTTGAAACTGTTAGAATAGCTCAGTTACTCTGCTGACGTCACCATCTGTCATACCAAGCTGAATGTGAGGACGAAAACGTGAATTAGAAAACGCCCCAAATAAAGAATTCTCAGCACATAGTATAGCTCAACACATAGTCAAAATGTCTGACAACTAACCATTCAATTCTTACGAGTTGAGAAAATTTGCAGAAAAATTCCATTTTAAGACCAGATTCAAGTGAAAATGTTTTTCTTCCAAGTAACCATCATACCAAAAATATTTCTTGCCAACATCTTACTTATATCATGTACAAACAACAGAGCAAATTTTGCATCAAAATATGAACCCATACCGAAGATAATGCAGCATTTAGGTCTTTTCAGTGCGCATACTGGAAACGCTCTCCGCGACAGTTTGGGTCACACAAATTGTATTTTTGTTTACTCTAGGTCTTTAAAAAAAAAGCAAGTTGAATGGTTAATGTCAGGACCCCAACAAGAAAGGAACAAATTTTTGAATTTTATCAATTTTCAAAAGTTGAAAATTAGCCGCTTTTGTATATACTGCTGACCTGACCAGACACTTTCACTCACGGCACACTTGTTTTTGTTTAAGATAGTCTGCAGAGTATTTGATTGAAATTTGGTGATCGTATATTGAAAATTGTTGTGTAGTAATCCAGTGAAATTCGACATAAAAAAGGCGGAACTTCGGAAAAATTAGGGGAAAGCTTGTTAGATTAGTTTTTATTCTTTTTTGTTTTTAACACAATAATTTGTTTGGACACAATATACTTTTTAACACAATAATTCGTTTTGAAATAATATACTTTTTTAACACAATAATTCGTTTGAAACAATATTCTTTGAACACAATATTCCTTGAACACAAGATTCCTTGACCACAATATTTCTGTTGGACAGAAAAAACCAACTGTCCGTCCTTCTTTGTTTATTTTTAAATTTATTTTAATAGGTTACTACGTCTTTCTTTTTAGCGAGCTTTTTATTCAGTGGTTTTTATTAAACATTTCCGCCCGCCTTCGTCGACCCTGGCGACGAATCATTCTCAGCCTCTGTTTTGATGTCTAGTGGACAGAGCTTGACGATTGGTCTCGTGATTGATGAAAAACTAGTTTTCACCTCAGCTACTCGAGCTATTCCGTCTTTACCATAATGTAATTTGATAATTCGGCCCAATGGCCATTTAGCTGGAGGATAGCGTTCATCCATAATGAATACTAGTGAACCTTCACTAAGTGGTGGAGTTGATTTTGTCCATTTGTAGACTGCTTGGTGTCGTTGCAAATATTCTTGTGATCATTTGTTCCAGAAATTCTGCATCATTTGACAAATGGATTATCATCGTGATAGCCGAGTTGATTGGATTTGCACTAAACATGGCTCTGGTGGCAAATTTAGAGGTTGACCAATTAAAAAAAATGGCCTGGAGCCATCACATCAAGGTCTTCCGGGTCGTTGGTTAATGTAGTTAAAGGTTTTGAAGTCAGGATAGCCTCGATTTAGTTGATGACGGTTGACATTTCTTCATAGGTGAGTAACCACTTGCTACCAAAATGAGGAGAAGCTGGAGGATTAAAGCTCCAGTTGGTTCCATCTTGGGATATAATTGAAGCTAAGTGCGCCAGTTCTGTTGATGTTTGATGATGTTTGATGTGTTTGATGTTTGATGAAAGAGTTTTTTCAATTCTTTGTCTGCTCCTTTGAAATTTGTGCCACAGTCACTAGTCAGAGTGGCACAGATTCCTCTTCTGGATGTGAATCGTTTGTATGCTGCTGTCAGTGCTATAATCTGTAACAATTTCGAGATGTATCGCTGAAGTGGAAAGGCAAATGAACAAGGCTATCCATGATTTATATGAACGAGCTGTTTTCCCTTTCCAGGTTTTGATGTCAACACCTGTGTGAAGAAATGCGCGAGATGGAATAACCCTTTTTGCTGGTAATTGGCCCATGATATGCTGGGCATGATTTCGTCGATATCTGGTGCATATAATACATTTTAAAATAAATGAACGAACTGGCCGGCGGCCTCCAATAATCCAGCATGAGTTTCGGATGTAGATTAAGGTCTCTTGGGTGGAACCGTGAAGAGTTCGATGATGTGCATCTTGAATGATTAGAGTTGATAGAGTGGACTGTTGAGCAGTGAGTTTCGCAAACGACCTCCATCACGAAGCAAACCTTGACTATCAATGAACGGAAGTAGCCTGATGATTGGTGATGATTTTGGTAGCTCTTTATTTTCAGAAAGAGCACTAATTTCATTAGATAATGTTGATGTTGTATTGTCTTGATCCAAAAAAGTCCAGCAGAGAGGATATCTTCCGGAGCTAATGGTTCGACAAGAGTTTTTAAACTCTTTTTCTTGATGACCCGGCTACAGCGTGCAGTAATTCGATTTAGAGTTGAATATCGATAAAGCAGATCCCATTTGAGGGATTCTTGTGAGATGTGAAGGACTCTGGTCATTAGTGAAGGTCTTTGCTTCAGATGACCGAAGGTTAGCAGGTAGAGATATATTGGGCCATGATGATGATGCTGCTTTTAGCCAAGTAGGACCGGTCAACCAAAGTTGATGATCTTGGAGTTATATGCTGGAAAGGCCCCTTGTGGCACAATCTGCAGGGATTTCCGGTTCATGGAACATGTCTCCAGTAAGCGTTAGGCAAAGTTTCTTGAATGAGACAAACTCTGTTGTGGACGAATTCCTTTCATCGGGAAGGATGGTTATTTATCCAAGTGTGGACAATCGAAGAATCAGTCCACAAATAAAACGGTGATATTGATAAACTGAAAACCTGAATGCAATGTTGAATTAGCTTGGTTACTAAGACAGCTCCTGATAAAGTGACAATCGAAGAATCAGTCCACAGATAAAACGGTGATATTGATAAACTGAAAACCTGAATGCAATGTTGAATTAGCTTGGTTAATAAGACAGCTCCTGATAAATCTAAACGAGGTATAGTCATGTGCTTAAGTGGTGCTACTTTGGTTTTTGAACAAAGTAGTGACATTTGAATAGTGTCTTTTTGTAACGTTCTCAAATAAACAACAGCAGCCAATAGTGACGATAACAGTCTAATGACGATGATGATGAAGTGAGGATGAACTAGAAAATATCGAGTGACGGATTCCAAGATAATCCGAAAGCGAGGATGAATCGATTTCAGGATCATTACTGACCCATTTTCTTAATGAAAACCCGCCCGCCATGCATAGTTCATATACTTCTTGAGCTTTTTACGCGCTTCTTCTTAATTCGTAATCGCTGCACTAAGTTCTGAGAAACCAGCGTGATCTCTGACTCCTGGTCTAGCAAGGCTCGTACCATAATGACCTCTCGATGGCTATTGAAAACATTTAGATGCGTTGCAGCGAATCCAATAAGCGCTCGCACTGCTGGGATTGTATGGTCTTGAGACGCATGATTAACTTGTTTTAATTATGTAAAAGATATTTTCTGTAAGAAAGGAATGCTTTTATTATTATAATAAGTTGTATTGTCTCTAATGGAGATCAATATAAAAGCAACAAACTAATTTGTATAAATTAAAAAAGATAACTCATTGTTCCCTTTAAACAAGATAAAAACTGACTCACGGAAGAAAACAGACACAATACAAACTTTAAACTCAATTTTGCTTGCAACCGTCAAAACATTTTCTAGATGTTTATCTCGTCGATAAACAAGATGTGACGGCTGTAGAACAACTAGAATAAACGTCAGAATTTTACCTGACTCTTTGAAGATTCATCTAACTGTAGCGATGTATGATGTCTTCTTCCGCATTTAATGCACCTGTATGTGGAACTAAAATTTGATACTGTGTGAGGTTTCGGAGTTTTCGTCAAGAACTTAGAGCACTTGGCAATATAGTGAAGCTCCTTGCATAGGATGCATGTAGAATCAAACGAGAATCTTTGGCTAAATTGAGGCTGACTGATGAAGTGGCTCTTAACTGCGGGCCTTAGAGTGTGACTGGATGTCGATGCTTTTCTTTCTTGAGAGTTTTCTATGGCTCTCAGTACTCTTGATCTTGAAATGAGGAAGCATTGAAATCTATCCCAAGTCGGGGGCTCATCTTTTGATCCAACATGTTGTTCCCAGGATTGAATCGATTTTGGATCCATTTTTTGCCGTACAATGATATATATTGCGTAACTGAACTTTTTCAATTGAGAATTCGACGCCTGTCATAGTTTACAGCATTCTAAGTTTGATAAACGTCATCTTCTCCTGATGATGATGTCTCGAATAATTGAGCAGCAGTACCTTTAAGAAAGCATTTTAAATAATTATGTTTTTCTGAATCAGAAATTAATTGATTCGATACGACTATTGAGGAGAATAACTCTTTGAAGATGAGCCACTCATTGTAGTCTCCACTGAAATTCGGCAAATTGATACGTGGTAACCGTGGATCTTGGTAAATGCGTGTTGATGCTTGAAACGCTACTGGCGATGCTATTGACTAATTAGCAAGAGCCGGCACGGAAGCCTCGCCCTCCAGCAGCCGTGCGCGAAGCGACTTCACCTCTTCAATGTCAACGAGATACCGTTCCAATGCCGCAGCCCACAAACCATTGACAAAACATGAGGCAAACTTCACGGATTGACGATCATCATGTGTGAGTTGATCCATCACTTTCCTGACTGCTACGTGATTTGTCCGGAAATTTCTTCATTAATCTGACAATGCTTCTAGACGAGTGTCAACTCGTTGAGGCGATATATTTTCAAGACCGATTTGAATTAACCTAGTGTACGCATCAGAAATAGTTTTCATACTCAACATTTGTTCGCCAATATGGCGCTTTATGTGGTCAACTCTCATATTTCCCGACACTCTCGACGAGATCCGGTTCGATAGGACCAAAAAATGTTAGATTAGTTTTTATTCTTTTTTGTTTTTAACACAATAATTTGTTTGGACACAATATACTTTTTAACACAATAATTCGTTTTGAAATAATATACTTTTTTAACACAATAATTCGTTTGAAACAATATTCTTTGAACACAATATTCCTTGAACACAAGATTCCTTGACCACAATATTTCTGTTGGACAGAAAAAACCAACTGTCCGTCCTTCTTTGTTTATTTTTAAATTTATTTTAATAGGTTACTACGTCTTTCTTTTTAGCGAGCTTTTTATTCAGTGGTTTTTATTAAACAAAGCTGAATTTTGGTGTGAACCTTGATACTGGCGTGCTGAACAAAATGTCAAAAGTCACCATCGATCCGAGTGCTGCGTTACTTTTTATACGGGGTCAAAGGTTACCAAAAGTGACCTTTCCTAAATATCTCAGTAACGGTCACGTCTTCAGAAAAACAATGCATGACGAATTTGTAGCTTAATAAATTTCCAACAAAAAAGATTTTATAACTTTTTCTTATAACCATAACCGTTTTTGAGATATATTGATCTAAACATTTGTACCTAAGAGTATGCTCTTTCTCAACGGAATATTTGTGAGTTTGTTTTTCTATGTTGAAGAGGCCCATAAAAAAAACATGTAAACAAACTTATCTACCACACTCCAGGATAGGTGGAAAAGTGTGCAAAACCCAACTCTGCTCAAGATTATCTCGCAACAAGAACAAATCGTAATATTATGGTAGTTCCCGCTTGCCGTCAAACAGAAACACAAAAATTTGTTTCCTACATCGGACCTAAGTGCTTTAATAAACTCCCTGAATATTTAAAACCTTAAAAAAGATTTAAATGTAATGCAAAAAAAATGGCTCCATACAATATCTAATGAAGAATTTCAAGCAACTTTTAATTTTATTTAAGTCCTCATTGCGAACTAATCCTCTATGCATAAATTGTTAGTTAAATATAAGCGTTAAAACAAATTGCTCTTTCGATGTAATGAATTTGTGATCAATAAATTAATTTAATTGAATTGAAAATATAATTAAAAAATCAGAAAATTAAAAAATACCTTAACACGATTATTTTGCATTATTTCGTATGATAGACACTGAAGAACAAGACAAATCATCATCGATATATGGATATCTGTCAAGAAATTGAAATATATCTAGCTTTAAAAAAACGTTTTTAAATTAAATTTATCTGGCCTTTTTCAATGTTTAGTACCGTGAGTGAAATTTTTAACTGAAAGCCGCTAACTCAATGGCGAGAGAAGCGATTCCAGTCCATTTCATTCCCGCTTTTAACTGAAATGTTAAGTTTCATAATGGAGTGTAAATTTTCAAATATATTAGGTAAAAATTTTACAGCAACATTTTATTTTATTTGAATCACTTTTCCCACGATGATGTTCAACGAGCAAAATTTCCTCCCTTTTCTCTTTTTCAAGCTTTATAAGTCGAAAATTCCCACAAAATGAGGGAATTCCCACAATCTCACAACACTAACTGGGAGGTATCACCTGTTCTCAAAATAATTGGTGACAAAAAACGTTAAATGAAAATAGTGTAAAAAGATAAATAGAAACGGTTACACATGCACATAATAATAGACGCGTTTTTTTGCGCCTCTGTCAAGAGATGGTTAGGCTAGGTATTATTGAAAACAATAACAATCCTGTTGTTGCTAATTTCAATACTAACTACCCTAAACAGCTCTCGGCAATGGATTGAAAAAACACAGCTAATATTTCACGTGACAGTACAAGAGAGTGGAAAAGCTCGGCAGAAACTCGTAGCATTTAGTCCGCTTGTTCAAATTGCGTCGTTGGTATCTTCCATAGGTATCTTCTAACGGAATTGAGCTTACTACGGATAATTTAAGAACAATAGATGATTTTAATGAATTGAGGAAAATTTAAATAAATTCCAAACGTGCTGATTTCTATGATTAAACCACGGGATTTGGCGAGGAAATGAAAAATTATTTCGATTTTGAAATAGCAGAACGCATATGTTGCTTTCGTAAAGATTTTGCCATGAAAAATGTCATGGAACATCAAAGAAAATGAAAGCGCCAAACAGTACTGATTTTGATTTTTTTGTAAAGAAAGCTTGCTATATAGAACGGAACCATCAGCAATTCTTGAACGAAACCCTCTTCTCAAACGGAACGGAACCCTCTTCTCAAAAATTTTTATCTTTTTAAAATACTATTTATTTTGTATGAACTGTCACACTTTTATTTATTTATGATTATCAATCTTATACTTAAGCAAAACCAATTGCTAAAATTACATATAAATTTATATATTGAATAGTTTAATCTGATTCAATTATTTACTAGCTACTCGTATTTTCGTTTAGAGATCAATTTCTCCTCTAGAAACTACTTTTTTCTCGCAAAATATTGATAGTTCGATATCCATATTTAAAAATATCGATATCTGTTGAGAAATTGAAATATATCTAGTTTCTAAAGGACACATTGGACTTTAAATGAAAATATTTGTATACACCTCAACATACGTGACTTTCAAATTATCGAAACCGATTGCTCGCGTACATCCGGTGTGCTCTTCTCATTTGACGTAACTCATCTCCAGGCGCCATTTTGAATGAAATTGTTTGAGGTCTTAATTTTTCTCAACCACAATATTTCACGGGCTCTATGTTTTTTCTTCAAAGTAACGTAACATTTATTAAAAAAAAAGATAAACCAATAGGTGAAGACCGTAGATAACTTATGTTTTTTTTGGCGAATGATGACCATTCCCAATCACAAATCAACAGGAAACATAAATTAGCACATAGGTTTTGCACTATGTGTTCATTTGTTTGTTTTGAATTCTCTCCTAATCAGAAGAACACTTCTCAAATCTGAATTCCAAATCAGGTCAAAAATGTCAACGACTGATCAAATTTCGTGCATCTTGCGCCTTAATCTATCTTTGTATGTATATAATTACAAATCATGTATACATGTGCCATTTTTTTATAATCTTGAAGAACAACAAAAAAATTGATAATAAATAGCTTATAACATCATTTCTTGGAATCATTGCGTCTTAATAATGTTCTGAATCGAATGCTATTCCAAAGTCAATATGTAAAAAATAGCACGCCATAACAACCAGCAAATGGAGAGAGAGAGATTGAGTGAACCTTGTGTCAAATGTTATCATAGGATTTTTTTTGTCCTTTTCATATACATAATAAGAAGATATCAAAATCATCTTATGAATCTATGTATGTGCTTTTTCAGCAAAAAAAAGCTTCAAAAAAGTTTACGCAGAGAAATACTATAAAATTGAAAAAAAAATCAACTGAGTCTTCTGAAAAATCTAACATCACGTGATTCGAGCAAGAAAGCATTCAGCATGAATTCAAAACATGTTAGCAACTTTCATACACGTGATTTTGAGTTCTACAGTTCTATAAACTCGAATCCCTTGACGACAACAAAACGGCAGGCCTAAACGTTTCAGGTTAAGGTCATTGAGATAACTGTTAAATTTGGCAGTAATATTTTCGATTAGATAAACCAGATTTATTCAAATTTTAAATTTAATCGGTTTTATAAATCGAATCATGCCATCGGAAGAATCTTTTCAGAGCATCGGTCTCAATGAAAGATACATTTTTTTGGGGCAATGAGTTTGTGTAGGTGGCGTAGTACGAATATTTGAGCCGATTGTTAAAATATGTGCTAATTGCTCATAAATTCGATAATTTATTAGGCCAAGGCAACTGTTAAGTGTCGAGAAAATGTTTAATTTCCTTGGAATTATTTTATATTATTTTTATTCTATTGACTTAAGAATGAACTGTTAATGATAAAAGTTGTTTTGAAACAATTTCTTTTATTTCCAGAATTTATTCGAAAAAGCTATACGACTTAGTTAATAAAAACTCAAAAAAATGGCCTTAGACTTTGCGGCTGGATGCTTGGGAGGTATGTATGCATTATTAATATTTTTTCAAGCTAACATTTACGAACGAAGTAAGTGGGTGTAGTCAAAAGAAAAGATTTTGAGTCAATCGCATGAGTCGTACGCAAAATGAATGGACTATAGCTTCAAACGCCAATCCACATAAAATCTATGGAATGAAATATGGAATCGAGTGAAATTTTTTCACCATTTCTAACTAATCCAATCGGTCATGATACACTAAAATATCTTAATGTAGTTTCCGATAAATTCCAGGCTGTGCTGGTGTACTGGTTGGCCATCCTTTCGATACCATTAAAGTTCATCTACAGACACAGGATGCAAAAAATCCACTGTATCGTGGCACGTTCCACTGCTTAAAAAGCATTGTGGCAAAAGACTCAGTACGTGGTCTATATCGAGGAATGACCAGTCCTTTGACTGGCGTAGCCTTTGTCAACGCTATTGTTTTCGGAGTTTATGGAAATGTGCAACGAAACACAAGTGATCCGAACTCGCTGAAATCACACTTTATAGCTGGTTCAGCGGCGGGGCTGATACAGAGTTTGGTATGCTCGCCGATGGAACTTGCAAAGACTAGGCTGCAGTTGCAGCAGGACTGCCCGAAAGCAGTCAAGTTCAAAGGACCGTTACAGTGTCTTGAGCACATTCGGAAAACAGAAGGATTTCGTGGAATATTTCGCGGACTAGGAATAACCGCATTCAGAGATGTTCCTGGTAAGTTATTGGATCCTCTAAGAAGACTGTTAATATAATACAATATAATTTTTCACAATTCATAATACCGCTTTCTTTTTTCAATCAGGTTTCTCTAGTTACTTCGTATCCTACGAACTAATGATGCGGTGTGTTGACAATCCAACAGCCGGACACACACTGATGGCAGGAGGACTGGCTGGTACATTCTCATGGCTCCTTACATTCCCGATTGATGTCATCAAATCACGACTGCAAGCTGATGGCATGTCGGGTAAACCACAATACGCTGGTATTCGTGATTGCATGCTAAAAGGCTACCAAGCCGAAGGAACATCATTTTACCTTCGCGGACTTACATCGACTCTATTGCGAGCCTTCCCAATGAATGCAGCCTGCTTCTTAGTCGTCTCATGGATTATGAAACTGGCCGAAAAAGCTCACATCGAAGTAGAAGTTACCCAGCCAGAACCACTGACAGTTTTTGGATCTACTCATACGCCAGTTGCTAGCCCATACACAGGACATCCGTTCAGGCTTCATGACGATCATCACGAGGAGCATCATCGTAGACGATCGCATTTGGTGAAAAGTCTGGTTTTCTGCGGTGCATTCAGTGAAGCTGTATGCAGTACAGAAATTATCGAATTAGCAAATGATCTCTATGATGATCAGTACAGTTATTATAATTTCAATACCGAATCTTTTAATCATTCCACTGTATATAAGGACGATGACTATAGCCTACTCAGTCATTAAAATAATTTGATTGTTTTTAGAAGAATTTTTTTCACCTTGTAAATTACTGTAATATAGCTTAGGATAAGTTTTGAAATTTTTTGTATGTTTTATTTATTGAGTCTTTTTGTAGTAAATAAATAATATGAGCCGGTGCGAAAATATGTTTTTCAATAATGGTTGGTAAGATCTGAATCTATTTGCATATAAAATCGTTGAAAATCGCTAAATGTGCTAGGTTTGTTACGGTAACTCTATATTAGAAACTAGACTAGTAATCTAACCTTATTATTTATTGGTTATTAATTTATTATACCTCCTCTCGTTGAAATACAGGTCAATCAGATAAATTATCGAGATCATATCACGATTAGCTGCAGAAATTGTTTAGTTACTATCAAGGATCTCTTCGCCTTTATATGAGTCGTTCAACCATGTTTCAATAATTGTTAGTATATTAAACGGATAAATATTAGCGTTAAGAAAAAGTTTAGTGTACTTACCTCTCATGCCACTACAGGAGAATTGCTTTAATACGTACTCATTTTTGATGCTGTTGTGGTAGGCCTGTTTCGCGTATTCTAATGTTGATCCGTTTAGTGTTCTTGTTCCGTTATTGCCTGAACTACATTCCTTTCGACATGTAGGCACTCTTTTCCTTCCGGTCATAATCAGTAAAAATCCAAGCACACTAGGTTGGTCCACATTGTTATTTTTCCACTGAAAACACACAACGTGCATTTGTTGTTCTTTGCATATACAAAATAACACAGTTTGTTTACCGCTACTAAACACACTTTTATTCAAACCAATAATTGTTGCAATTAAATCACATCACTTTCCACTGATAAATTCACTAAACTCGCGTACACACTTTAACAATCGTGGTAATATCACTATCACTCGCAGATAAATTTATTGTTCCATGGGATTTTTCGTTTTCGTGAAGACGGGCGGGTAATATTTCATATTTTTAGGCCTCAATACATAAATCATGTTTAAACGAGACTAGAATAGAGCTAGACTGCCGCTTAAGATCCTAATCATATCGTGATATACATATCGTAATATCCTCGACAACATTCCCAAATCAAATTCTGTCCTTTTGCAGTAAATTAATTTTATATAAATCGATCTAAAATCACTGAATAGATTCCAAACAGCTGCGAAAAATGATTTGTTCTTGATTTTCAATTTCGAGACATTCCATTGTTTTCTATCGAAACCGGAAGAAATAAGAAAACTTGTAGAGTGCAAATATACTCAATTGGTGTTTTTAAATGATTTAAACAATTTGCATATTCAATATTTTACAGTTTTATTTTGTTTCTTCAAAAGAGATACTAATCAATTTATTATTATTACAATCTTCATTACTATTACTATAACTCTACCGTAAACAATTTCAAAAATCTTGTCTATTCTTTATCTAGATAAATGTAATTATTATCATAGATTATTAAGGACATTTTTTCAATATTTTCGTATTTTCTCTCATGAAACTACTCACTAAAAAAAACTAAGATAATATTTAAAATTGATGAAACATTAAAATAATATTGGCGTCAATGTCAATGATACATACATAAAATAAAGCGAATTGACAATCCTTTTAAAAATTAAAATAACATGTGTATTCAAGGTGTTGTATTTTATTTTTATGAAAAAATAAAAAAACCAATTTAAATCCTCAACCAATTTGAAACAATTGACGAAGGCTTGGTGATTTATTCCAAACAGAAACTCAATTCTATTACTTTTTCGACGAAATTATTCAAAAGGATTGTTAATTCTTATTTTTCATATTGGGGAATTGATTTTTAGATATTTTTATGTAGAACAATATTTATATTACGCCTAGTTTTGATTGTGTTTATTTGCATGATTTGAATCTTAAAGAGTCTATCAGTGAATGTTTTTACCATGAATATTTGGAATGATATTAACAGTATGGATGAAATCATATGTGTATTCAATTAGAATAATTTAGCTGGAAGTTTAACTCAAATGCATCTTTGTGTAATTTTTTTATTTCAATTTAATTTTCGTTTAAATGATCAATTTTTAGGAAAAAAAGGACTTCGAATTTCAGAAATAGCTACCATAAAGTTCATAACAATACTTCATATTTGAAATTTTAATCATGTTTTCGAAAATTATTTCAATTTATCTTAGTGTTGAGCCCCCCAATATGGATATAGTTATTTCGGATTTAGTAACACATTTCAAATTCATAGAAAATAAATGAAGAAAAATATGAAGAAAATACTCATTTTATACATAAAATTAAAAAGGCACATGTGAATGCAATTCTTCAAATGGATATTTATTTTTTAATATTGTTTTTTGTGTTCTCTAAATTTTATACCTTTTAATTTATTTGGATGAGAGTTTGAGAAATTGTAGATTGTTTCTTGAGTTTATTTAATAATTTTTTTTCGCTATTAAGGTTGATTGATACTATAACAGTAGTCTAATGATGATGAACAGTTCATTGTTTTGATTGAATTCCAACCCCTTTTTTCGCATCTTTTCCCCCATACAATTCCACACATTGCGAAATCACTGCCAAACTCACGCATACGCACAGCTATTGCATAAAATTAGCTAAACAACTATTTTGCCACGGCAAACTACTCTTTCACTCACAAAAATCTACACCTAACGCAACAAAACGAAAAATGTTCCGTCCTTGTTTTTAACTCATTTTTCCAACTAAATTCGCTGCTCACTTGTTTTAAACGGTAGCATTTACCATTGTTAAATTTGAGGGATAACTGCTCTAAAAAATTAAATGTTTGGTTTGAGAAAATTGACAGAAAGTGTATAATGTTTTAGAATTCATGGTTATATTTCATTTCAATTTAACTAATAATTCGTATCTCAATTTTTAATTTCTACTTTAAGATTTTAATTTCCATTGGGATTTTTTTTCAATGATATTTAAATGGCAGTAATGTGATATCAAAGTTGTCAGTTATATGTATTCAAATATCCTGTAGTCTTTTCAAAAGCTGCAAAGCCATAAAAAATCTACAGGATGCAATGAGAATCCAATTACACAAGTCTAGCCGCAAACTCCCATCCAATATTCCCAAAATCCATAGCTTATAATCTACCTCTATCTCCTTAATCCATCGTAAAGTCCTACATACCTTAACTAAACCCAGCTGCATCTAATATAAGGAATATATTTTGGAATTTATGAAGTGGGCTGAGAATTGTAGCTCTTATGCTTAATAGCGACCGGCGGTGTTGGATCCATAACATAATTATTCGTATTGGCAACTGGCAACGGTGGAAGCTTATCGTTCGGATGACGATGACTTATCGATGATTTTCGTGGCTTTGCCAACTGTGTTGTACTCAATCCTGATACAGGATACTTAGACTTAGACGTATTAGTAATAGTTAACGGTGTGACGGAGGAATGTTGTTGCTGCTGTTGCAGTTTTTGTGCTGATAATGACAGTTTCGGGTGCTTGGGCATGACAAAAGCCTTGGTTTGTTTCAGAAGCGACTGATCATTGCAGAGTGCTGATATCAATGGTAGATCCAAATGTTTGCTCTTCTCGCGAAGAGCCTGGATATCAATTGATGATACGGTACCGTTATTGCCCGTAGGTGAGTCACTTCCTGGATTGCTTGTTGTTGATTCGGAAGATTTTGAGTGGCTATGCGACTGAAGGTGGCTGGTGGAGAGTTTCGTTGAGTTGATGATAGGAGGTGAAGCAATCGTGGTAGTGGAAAGCCTTACGGCTACCTTACGTTGCAAGGAGCTCGTTCGTGGCTTGACGGGTATGTGCAGATTTGGTTTCAACGGTACTGAAACGAAACCATAGTTTTAAATGTGAACTATTATCAAGAGGTTAATTTCTGCTTACTTGGTGGAGGGTTCTCCGTGGGCGCTGGCATCGGTGGCTTCTTGAGGCGACGTGCTTGGTACGGTGGTGGAGGAGGTGGTAGACGCTTGATTTTTGGTGCAGTTTCAAGCGAATTCAAAATGTTATCGTCTGACCTGGAACGTGAGAATAGCGCTTGCGGTGCTTGGATGTGTGCCGGTCGTAGTGGAGGAGGTGGAGGAGGCTCACATGAAGAGCATAAGCTGGCCACTGAAGGACTGTATAGAGGAGAGTATGCACTGGGTAGTTGGACATATGTGTCTGATAGATTCTGTGTCGATGCATAGCGTGAATGTGTCGACAGTGCCAAGGGAAGATATGGTGTGCTTCTATAAATGGCGTGGCCCTTGCAAGCATCCCACGTATTTGTATGCGGGCTGCTTGTATGATATGCGAGGTATGGCGGCGGAGGAGGGCTCTGGGCCATAGCGGCCAAGATAGATCCTTGTTTAGCATCAAGGTATTCCTGTTGGCTGACTGCGGGATCCTGAAGTGGATAAATTACATAATCCACATCACTGTAGAGTTGTTGTTGATATAACTCGATCTGAGATCGAGCCAACTGACTTGTGTAGACAGTGGCAAGCTGAGGTGGGGGCGGTGGTGGAGGTTGCCTAGGGATCGTCGGTGGTGGTGGCGGTAGGTATTGACGTGGTTTGATAAGTGGAAGCAATACACATGCCTGTGGCGATGCCTGCACGTCGGGATACGGTGGCGGTATAGATGACATACTTTTATGAGGCGCATGAATATTATAAGGAACTATAGGAACGCTCACCGTACTGGATATGGATACAAGCGGGTTTTGCGATGTCGAATGGGGATGCGAAATGGTTGTGACAGTGGGTGCCGCAAAACTTGGTTTCGGGTTCTCATTCACCACGGTTGTGTGTGCTTTCAGGATGTTGATGTGCGGCCGGGTTGTTATGAAACGTGCTGTGACTTCCTCGGGTAGGATTTTCAAATTATTCGTCGCAGTTATTATGGATGGTTTACTCGGCTTTGGTATGGGCTGATGACATTGTCCTTTGAGAGTGCTTATTCTTACCGGTTGCGGTTTTTGTTGCGGAGATTTCGGATACGGAGGAGGCTCACGTTGTGGGACGGCAAGAGGAGACACCTCTCCAGTGAGCGGTGGTCCACAAAGACCAGTTTTTTGATGCCTCGCATTGTACGGTGGAGGAGATCTTGTCCTTATGTCTACAAGGCTCGACAAGGAACAGTGAATATTACTGTCAATTCGTTTGGGTGGCTCTGGAGGGCTCTGTAGTAGATTCTCTATGTCGTCGTTATCTTCGGAGGGAGCAGTGTCCTGGTGGCCTTGTATGTAACTATCACCTTCCAGCGGAAGAGGTAGCGTAACATAATCACAATCTGAGTCCAGGGTACTACTGACAGTTTTTCTTGAAGGATAGGTGCCTCGGCCCACTATTAAGTCGGTTAGCTCCTCTGCACTTAGTAGGGTGTGCGTGTTGTCAGTTGGGTCACTTCCGTCTCCCCTGAAAGACCCTGATGCGCTTACATTGGAGTCAGATCTCAATCTGAAGTCTCCCATGTCGCCACCGTCCATGCAATGTCTGTACTGACCATCGACCGAGTCCATGTTTGTGACCATTCCATCGCCCATTTCACTTTGCGGCTGAAAACTTCCATAATGCGAGCTCTCGTGACTCTCTGATTCAGCGATTTCTGAAGATTGGCCCGTCATTTCACTGCTATTCATTGTGTACACTCCAGAGGTCTCAGTCGGTGGAACGTGATCCAGAGTGTATACACCAGAAACACATTCGTCATCACCATCGTTGGTCGTGATGAAATCATTATCAATGAACGTGCTTGCTCCTTCGCTTAGTGTCGAATTCTGAGCCGTGTGACTAAAACCAAGTTCAAGGCTGCTTGATGTGGAAGCGCGCCGGCCGGGTGTCACTGGATTGGTGGCTAGTGACGTTAGTGTCATCGTGTCTGTCGCCACAACGACTGTGCTGCAGGTTGATGAGCACTGGGAGCCGATGTTGTGCTGTGAGTTCGGTGAATCAGTTTCATTTGCTTCTGTACTGCCTCGCGAACGATCAGTTGATGGCTCTGTCGTTGACTCACTGCTTATCGATCTGGTGTTAGATCGAACCGACAAAGCGGCCAAATGATCCTCCAGGTCCTTCAGAGACACTTGGCCGACAGATGAAGTTTGCCGACTCACACTCGGCCGATCCAGCAAATGTGCTAGAGCCAAACTCTCTGTCGATGGTGCCGCTATGGGAACTGCAGGTGGAGTATTGATCATGATCTCGAGTTCATCTTCTGAATGCACTCGGTCACTGACAATCCCAGAAGTAGTATTGGAACTCGTGCTCGATATCACGGATATTCTCTGATCATTCTTATTCTTATATGGCAAATTAAGGCTTCGTGAATACATGTAGCACGCATGCAGGCTACTACTCTCCTCCTCTTCGCGCTTCATGGCTTCCTTCAGTCGCGGCGCTACTTTCATACTGAATTGGTGGGTTTCCCTGCACAGGGTAAGAATCATCTTATTCTTCTCATCGCTCGTCGAATACAGTGTTATCTTATTATCACTGGAACGTATTTCGAA
This sequence comes from Nemotelus nigrinus, assembly GCA_947369275.1. NCBI lineage: Eukaryota > Metazoa > Arthropoda > Insecta > Diptera > Stratiomyidae > Nemotelus > Nemotelus nigrinus. Next base: position 27,731,345 of record OX376375.1, on the reverse strand, counting down.
TTTTTTACGCTCGAAACTAAGCTTAATTATATTAGGCCATAGAAATGTAATAGGTTGAGTATTTTCTCCATGAATCTTAATACCTTTAGAGTAGATTATTAAATATACAGAGCCTGGTCCGGTTTCATTTTTCGATAGTTTCATGCGATAGACATGGGCATTGATTAGGTCGTGTAGGGCGCAAATTTGACGAATGTACGTAAGCTCCGCGTCAGCCCGCGACATACCACGATTCTCTCGATGGCACGCCCTCAAAGCGTTGCCGCACCAAGCTGAATGGACTGTTGGCGGGATATAGTCTTCCATTTGAAAGTAATCCGGCAAAGTTATATTGGATGAGGCATTTGATGATGATGCGGATACGGTCGGATGAGTCCCTCCACTTGTGCTTGTTGCCAGCGACGTTGAAGAGGTCCTGAGCGATGATCCAGCACCGCCTCCAATACTCGGATTATTATTGCAACTGCGACTATTACTACCGCCAACAATGGTGACACCAGCCCCACCAGCAACCCCACTACTACTACTACCACTTCCGTTCGTCGCGTTTCCGATTTCATCCTCAAGTGGATAGTCCCCGAAATCAGCCTGAAGAGCCAAACCACCAAGCAGGACCATCGCCTGTTCCGAATAATCTTTCGGGACATCGCGACTTATTGTATTGGCTCTTAGTTGTAAATAGTAATTGTGTCTTGACGTTTCATCTCGTAGCATGAATGGACTCTCGACGTAGAATTGCACACGAAAGTGCAGTTCGAGTAGAGGTCGGCCGTTTGCATCGAGACCCTAAAGTGAAATTATTGAAAAATCGATTTGATTGGAGAGCTAAGCTAAGGTAAACTTACGTGAGTGTGAGATGAGCGCCAGCTTTTCGGGCCATATTTTGAAAGTTTGCTCTCGGGATCGGCGAACATGTATTCGCCATCTGAAAGATAAAAATGAAAAATAAGAAAATTAATTTAAATATGCATTAGTTGTTTGATTGAATAGATAAATATGGACGATAGATTTGAGGTTATGTTCTTGAAATTTATTAAAGTGAGATTTAAAGCTTCATTTGAAAATCTTTTCGATAAATAGAATATCATAATTCAGATTAACGAAGAAATTTTATTAGATTATCTCAGCTTCCCTTTTCTTATTAATTAGACAGATTTTAGTTGGACTAAATTATATCGATTTTAGATGGATTATAATATATCATTGTGCTATTCGTCGTTTTTTTGTGCAAATGTAATGCATTTTAAAATTATTTCTCGCATTTGGGTCTTGATATTTTAGAAACCAATGGTAAGTACATTCGGACAATCTAATAATACTCATCTAATGAGCCGTCACCATCCATGATAAGTATTTGAAATAATATCTCTGCGTGCGGTAACAACAAGAATTTATAAGCTAAAATACTTTATTACGAAAGCTGTATATTGTTAGAGCTTTGTTCTAGTGTAACGGTGCAAGTACACAGCATTTTTTTTAATGAACAATCTTAAATGATTTTAATGAGCCTACATATCTTTCTAAATACCACCGTACATTCACTCATTCTTAAAACAGCATTCCCCCGAAACTAGCTTGACTAGTCGCAGTTAGAAGATAAGTATGCGTGATTTCAGCATTTTTCAAATTCTAAGCTACTACTACGGGGAAAACATCAAAATGACGATGAACCAAAAAAAATTTGGAGAGAAAGAAAAAAACAACTAGACATCATTCTATCTATGAACGTATCTAATGATGCTTTTAATGTTGTTCTGTCAATTATGCTCGGATTGCAACAACAACAATACAGAAGAAATAGAAAAATACTTTTGAACAAGAATTGTTTTTTGTTTGCATTTCATTGTTGTTGTTGCTGTTTTTATCTTGATTGCGTTTTTTTTTGTTGAAACAAGTCGATGACTTGCAAATGAATAGAAATTACCTTTGAACAATTATAGTATCTTGACATAGTTTATCGGAAATTCGAATAGTTTTTTTTAGAGGCAGTTTCAAATCCTGGATAAGAAGTGCGCTGAAGGGGAAAGGTTTGATTTAGGTCATAATGTAGAGGAGGGAGCGTTTAGAATTTATTGATTTTTGATTTAATATTAAACTTCTGGTTGTAGGTCTAAAAGGGTTGCATCTTCGATCAAATGCACAAAATTCGACTTTTTGTGTACGTTGAATCTCGTAATTGGAGATTCGAACTTGATTTTCCTCTGGTTTCGAATTTGATTTTCGTGTAACAACTCTTGTGAATAGAAACTAATGTTTAAGGCTAGTTCTTGTGAAAACAAGTGCCTTTGAGTTGATTCATGCGTTGCCTGAAGTACGTTAGAAAAAAGCCCAGGTTTTAAATCGCCAGAAATGGGTTGTAAAAATTGTTTTCGCAAGCCTTAAATCTGAGAGTATATTAGGATTTAAATTTCGCTATCATAGCTCAAACGATATTATATTTTCTTTCATATCACTATTTGCATGAGAATCCGCCAACTTTCGAAGACCAGTTGTCAAATTCTCAACCGCATATTTGCACTTGAGTGACACTGCGAGCTACAAACTTCATCGCGTTCTTTGAATTTAAATCGTTTTTTACACTTTGTTGTAAAAACCTTGGAAATCCGGAATCGACTAAGCGGATTCGACAGATTCGTGTGAGTCAACGGTTTAAAACCCGATTTAAATTAAAATTTTGGAATGGTTCTTAATTGGAAGTTCCGATTATTGATGAGTTGTCAAATTTTACAAATTTTTATATTGGAATTTGAATCATAATACTCTCCCAGGCAAATTTCAACAGAAATATCAGATTGCTTTTGATATTTAAAATCTCTTCTAAGATTTTTGTGGCACTTGAACTTTGACGATTCATAGATGTCATCTAGAATATTCATCACCTAGAATATTCTACAACCAACAAACACTCATTTACCAAGTTTAGACCTTCTGAGAACAGAGGAAATCCACTTAAAACATGATCAAGTGAATACGACCCGACGAAAATAATTTAGGTATAGCTTCCTAATGGACTTTTGATTTCTCTTGAGATCAAATCAGCAATTTCGATCAGACCAATCACTTTTACTATTCAACATAATTATCTAACCCTTAGATCCCCGATTGCATAATGACAACAACATCCTGTTGTTAACCTCACACAACACCATATTTTCTCTCCATATCTACACGCCTCCCGAAGCCAATCAATCCTCCTCAAATATTATTCAAATCAACTGAACCTGAGAAGCAGGAATTACCTGCATCCATACGAAACTGTTCGACCATTCAAATGACTTTAGTCAGTTGATTCCAATCACAGCCAGGTACAAAAACCAAAACCAACCAGTCAACCTTCTAGGCCGTCATCGTCGCCTGTACCCTTATACGGCTCCAGGCAAGAAAAAAACAAATCAGATCAAAACAAAAGCCACAAGAGACGAGAAGAATTCGGAATTGCGAGGGCACTAAACTTGGAAAGTGGAAGCAATGAGGAAAACTTGTTCCTAAATTTTGTAGTTTTAAAACAAAAAATCAATTCATGGGCCTGGTGTTTCGCTTCAATCTTGCCCAGAAGGAGAAGCAGCAAACGAAATACCAATACGGGAACTAAAGGGAATTTCATTTTGGAATTCACCTTATCTCATCTTCATCATCATCATCAGCATCTTGAAAGCTATTATCATTTTGGAATTTCACCTGCGCACCCCAGTCGATGACAGAAATGAATTTTAGTTTCTTGACAGCCTGTAAATGTTTTAAATTCGACGTATAATATTAATAAAATGATTGGTTGGTACTTTGTTCGAAATTGTGTAAGAGATTGGTGCTGCCAGGTTGATTGCTATGACTGAAATTTCGTGTTGGTTTTATTTTCGGTTTATATGTGAATCAGGAAAAACGTGAAAATTATTTTGAATAAAGTATTAATTGAACCAACACATCGAAAATCATTAGTAAGATAATCGTCTTAATGATGGAGTGATAAGGGGTGATGTATCGGAAGAAATATCTGTCGCTTGAGAGTGGCACGATGAGTGATAGATAACACTGAATGTAACAGTTATCCATTTTTTTTACATTTATTGGGTCTAAGAGACTATCAAAGTGAAATGTGTGATAGTCAGGAAATAAGTGTGAAATTATTCTCTACTCCAAATATAGCTTTTGACGAAACTAATTTGAATAATGTATGGCAAATGTGGTACCACCACGAGCTGTACAAAATATCAAACTGCGAAAGCTACAATGGGCTGGTCACGTGCAGTGAATGGATGAGCATCGAGTACCGAAAACGGTATTTGATGGCAAATCCGACGCTCGAAGGCCAGTGGAAAAGCCCAGGAAACGCTAGTCCGACTCTGTCAATGGGGGCTGCGCATCCCTGCTCGGATTTCCAAATTAAAGGATATGGACGTTGGACCGAGACATAGGCAGGTGTCATAAAGAGAATTTCATAAAGAGCTCGACAAGCGAATAAAGACAATATTAGCAGACTTTTTTCGGTTCGGGTTGAAATCTTTTGCATATGTCTCACTGAAACCCTTTTTTTAAGTCCGTTTTTTGCTTGATGACTGATCTTTCTTTGATGAAGCTGTCTTCCACTCGCTGGAATGCCACTTTGTTTTAGAATCATAGTCATAGCAACCAACTCTCCTGTTGAAGTTTTTGGTAAAAAAAAAACTCCGGATGATTTTTAACTTTTTTTTTCGACTTTGAGACAGATCTCCCTGTGGTTCTCCGAAAACATTTGTGGCCTTAATTTTGCTGCATCTAATTTCATGTTTAGATTTTTAGCAAAATATGCTGGCATGAACTTCAGGAAATCCCAGGAGGATCCAACAACTTTTGGCCAGTTTTGAAATAGGTAGTTTCACGCAGCTAATCCACAGAATCTTCCTCGTAAGTTTCCCAAAGCATTATGTATATCAGTCTATGCTGTTGGTTTCTTTTAATAGGCAACATAATATATGCTCGCATATTGTTCCTTTATGTATACCACCGAAAAATTGCCAAAAGTATAAGATACTCTTACATAGATATCTCTTGCTACACTGATCAGGTGACGGAAGGCAGTTTTACCACCTCTTTTGGCGCCAAAAAAAAAACATTTTAGTGCTTAAGGCACTCATCGTGGATAGTTGATTGAAAATTACGAGGGCCATTCAAATACCAACGAGCCTTTTGCAAAAATAAATTTGTTTTATATTTAAGAAGAAAACACAATTTATAGTTATTTTTCTACATAGTTAACCTCCTTAGTAATGCATTTTTCCCATCGAACAGGTAGTTGATTCATGCCGTATTCGAAGAATGATTTCGAACCAATCAAACAATTGCGCTTGAACTGTTAAACTTATTCGCAAAACGCTCTCCTTTAGTTGCTTCCTTGAGAGGCCCAAAAATATGGAAATCGCAAGGATGAAGGTCAGGGCTGTAGGGAGGATGATCAAGTGTAGTACAATGCATTTCATCAAATTTTTGGGCTGCAGTGTGAGGTCTTGCATTGTCGTGCAAGAGCAAGTAGTCTCAAATGGGTTTACGGTGCCTTTGTGATCGATATGCAGCTCGAACCTGGTCAAGAAGTTCACAGTAGAAAGCAGCGTTTATTGTGCAATGATCATGAACGAAATCAACGAGTAAAACTCCTTGAGAGTCCTAAAAAAACCGTTGACATTACCTTTCCGGCTGACAAGCGAGTTTTGGTTTTCGATGGTCCTGGCTTCCCTTCTTTTCTCTACTCCATAGAGGCTCTTTTTGAAATCGGTACACCAGACTTTCACTCGTGGCCATGAAAGTGCATCCTCTCCAAAGGGTGCACATACTCGATTTCGAATTTCGGCTGCTTTAACGCCTATGTTCGTTAAAAACTTTCGCATAATGCGTTGCGTAACTGAAAGATGAACTTCTCTTTGGCTCATTGTGAGGACAACTAAACAAACCAGTCGGGCGGCCAACTTGGCCTTGAGTCATCTAGACGAATTCCCTCCTACCTTTCCTGACACTCCGCCTACCGTGGACACGCTTTCTAAATCCTCGAAAGTAAAAGGCCCGCTTATATTTGAATGCCCCTCGAAAATTAATTTTGAATTTTTATTCGCAAAACATTAGCCTGAAAATAGTAATGTTGAATTTTGTTTGTTCTTTCATTTCTTTACTATCTACCGTTTGTAGGAAAAAGGGATGGACCAGTCGGAAATCAGAAAACTAAATCAAATCAAATTAGAAAACTAGTAGTGAGTTAATGGAAGTGACAGGATTGCCATGTCTTAGGTATAGCAGGATCGCCATGTAGGTGACTGAATGTTATCTTGCTAAGAGGTGCAAATCTTCACTAAATGCCTCTTTTCGCCAAGCCTGACCTCATTTGACTTTATATTGTGGCAATGTATAGCTGGTGCAATAGAGGGACTATCGTTTGTATTTTTGCTGGCCAAACCTGCCGCCTCGTAGCAAGAAATAATCGATATTGCGAAATGTGACCTGCAAAAATTATTTTTCATAAGCCCTGAAATGTATTCGACGCGAAACGAAACGAAGTGTCAAATCCCATACAAAATCAGCCTGGCGCGGAATTTCGTTTCGTTTGGTTTTGCTCGTCAGTAATGTGTTCGAAGACGTATAATCTTCGAAGACAACGCAGTGACTCGCTCTGAGATGGCGCTGCACTATGTATAAGTTAAATTTCGCGGCCATTTAATGACCCAGGTACCTTAAATTGATGCGAAAAATGTGACAGCTCATAATTTCATTCGAGTTTGCGGATATTTTATTGAAAAATGGTTGAACATGGATGGAGGAACAGCGCATCATTGCAACAGTAGTTTTTGTTTTGCCGATAATATCATTTTTGATGTCGGTTAGTTAAATTTATAAGCACCAAATTCAAATGTAATGCACTTGTTAAATGTCATCAATGGCAATTTATACCGCTCCCGGTGTCGGGGTGCGGAACTTTATTTCGCTCGATTCCGCACAGACGTTTTCGCTGCATTTCGTTCGTCGAATACATTACTAGGCTTAAGTATTCCGTACGGTTGGCGAACTAGTTTGGCTTATTCTGGCAAGAAAAGAAGCGATGACGTCGGCAAATATTGTATCAATTCTCGTGTACGGAAAAGCTAGAGAACATTCTTCGGGTAAGTTTTAGGAACCTACAGGGGCCCAAAGCCTGCTTAAGGAACCACCCCATTATTAGTTTAGGTTCATCCCGTTTTTGGGCTGTCACGTTGATTGCATTAATAATATTTAATCGTCCCGTTGTAGCGTCATTCGCTTGGAAACTACGAATATTTTCACACTTCATATGAAAATAGGTTTAGATTCATACAACAGTTATAAATTACGTAATATAATAAATTCGAAAGAATTTTGATTTTATTTAATTTAAGTTTCCCGATACGAAACCACAATTTCTGATACCAATAAAATTAAATTATCTGAAATCTACAAAAACCACGCAAATTCAATCAAAATATTTCAAATTAATCTTGGATGATATCTTCGAACTAACTTGACCATTCAGATCGATCTTGATATCTTCAAAACAAACAACACTGAATCTGACTTGAAGATCGATTTTTTCTTTCAATCTTTTCTAAAAAAAAAAATTTCGATTTTTACTATCAAATAGCCGAGAATAGAAGCAAAAACACTTAACGATTAACATAAATCAGAAAACTATTGGATGGAATGTTTACCCGAATCGATAATTCCGTCGATACAAAGAAAGATACAGGTGATAGAAGTAGGCAATATTGAGTAATGAAAAGTGTTGACAGAGAACTTATTGCGATCGTTAATCTTTCTTCGATTTTCGGAATTTCAACGATATCAAGATAGTTGTTGATATTTACATAACACAGGACACCTGGTGTGTTTGAAATGGGATATTGTGCTGAAAATGCTCTTAGTTAATTTTGATGATAATCGATATTTGTTAGGAATATTTTATCGATTTTCAGATATTTTCGATCTATGAACTTTGATAGATTTTCTCTATAATAATGTAGATGATGAGCTCATAATATCATTTTTAGGAATGATTTGGCTGAATGTATCTCTCTCTTTAGAAAATTTTGAAATATTTGGAATTTATGTGTCTGGAAATTACAACTATCAAAAGAATGAAGTACTTGGTTGACAAGATCAGATGACGAAAAGTATCACACCTTTTTGTGTTGTTTGAGTATTTTTTTCTTTGGATTATTATGGACTTTAATTACTAGCATTTTCAATGTCATATTTTTTCAGATGAGATACTTGGTCTTCTAAACTTTTCATAAACCCATTCTTTCGGGAAAGCCTTAATTTATCCCATTTCGTCAGTACAACATCAAATTCAACGAATAAAACTGAAAAACATAATAATCGAACCTCCAGCACCTGAAACAACAAATTATCTTTAATTCAAATTTAACTCAACGCGAAGTATGTACATTCCAGAGACAACACATACAAACACTTAAAATATCGAATATTCCATATGAGCATAAAATATACAATAGATACTCGAAAAAATTCAAGTTTATGATTTACAATTCAACCAAGCTTATCGAAGAGCAACGATGCTGACCGGTCAAATAGAGGAAACCCGGGGTCGTTTGGGTTGCTCGCATCGATCTAGGAACCATTTTCACTCACGAAAATAGACTCACTGCTAAGGAAATCGATTGTTCTCACTACAAACAGAAAATGTGATGTACATCTTGAACAATTGTCTGATTTTCATTGAAATTTTTCTTTCGATTTTTCCCACTTGAATTTTCTCGGACCTTTCTGACCCCAAGTATCTCTTTGAATATTTAGAGGAAAGGAATCTTAAGCAGCCAAACAAATTTCGGATCATGAGGCTACGGAGAGAGAGAGAGAGAGAGAGAAGAAGAAGAAGAAGAGGAGCGCGAAGAGCCCGGCGGCGAGGTGAAGACTTCTTTAAAAAAAAAAAGGTATGTGAGTGGATCGCAAGGAATATTGGAAGACCCTAGAGCTCAACATTCTTTACTTGGTAAAAATCTTTTCTGCTCTGTAAATCTTCTTATGCACGAGACAAGAGTTTTGTATAGTTGGCACATCTTCTGCCTGGGCTCCTCTCGAGATTCTTTTCTTGTTGCTGGTGCTGCTGGTAGTGGACGTGATTTCGGTTGATCGTTCTTGGTCTCGAAGATCCATGGTCTTGACCCATCGCTTCGCCATCGATGCTGTCGTCATCGTTTTCTTGTTGTTTTCTTCACCGTCGTGTTTTTCTTGCTCGCATACCTGAATCTTCTTACTTCACCTAGCACCGCAGCACCTCTGCCGCCTTCTTCCTTCTTTCATTCTTCACGAGCTGTTGCTGCTGCCGCTGGTGTACCATGTCTGTACTGAACATATTTGTTGGGACGTTGAAGTATAGATATATGTTACTCCTATATATATTTATAACTTCGAAATTGTGCACCACATGTAGTGCCTAGCCTACGTGTATCTGTCCTCATCATAAAAACCTGTATGATTGGAATTTCAACAAAAAAAAAATGTATATAATTCTCGATTGAGGAGGAGAGTGTGCTCAGTTTTTAAAGGAATTCGAGAAAAAAATATAACTTACGAATGTCTGTATGTACGTAAGTATGGTCGATGTGATGGAATAAAATTCAGAGTAAACCAAGTGGAAATGAACACGATGGAGATTATCCACGATGCACATACTCGTAAATAATAGGATTGGGAATAAGTAGTATGTCTCTTGTGATGGAAATTCTTCGTCAGATGGAATTTCATGAAGTAGGTATTAACCTAGTGAAAAGAATGAAAATTTTGAAGTGATTTCCAAAAAAAAAAATTATACGGAAGATGTATGGGTACGGCAGATTTAGGGTTTAATTGTTTATGGTAAGGTTTATATGGAAATGATTGGAAGCTGCGATGATTTGTGGATGAACTAAATCGCGTGAGTTGACATCAAATCGAACATTATTGTCACGATTCGAATTCGAAATGCGACAAATCTGCATGAGTTTTACATTCTTGAAAGAAATGCCAAGTTATTGATCGGCTTACTTCAATGATCATGCTAGCAAATATGTATGTAGGTAAAAATTTAGAAGACTGCGAGCTGAATTATTTAGCAATCTGGGCAGTTTTATGAAATATCGAAACAAAAGTGCCATGATCTTTCAAATTTTAATGTATTTAATTTTTTATAGCTGAGTATTTGTTTCCATGCAAAAAAGGGTAGAAGTGCAATACATGAAAGTGTCCATAACTGATCTGTGGATTTGTTTTTTGCAGTCGTGTACGCTTGAAGGTTGTTGTGAAAACTGTTAAGCTGACGATTGCAGAGGGCTAAAATTGTGAACCTTGAATTTAAAACATAATGAAAAACAAATCACTTCCATAAAGTGAAAATATAAACTGGCGTAAGTTAGATGGCTGTCAATCGGAGACACATAGGCGCATTAGAGGCCCGTTCTTCATTGGCCACTGTACTCTATTTTTCTGGCTATTGTACTCTGGGGATAATTTGGTTTTCTTGATGAACTGAACATTGGCTTTAAATTTGACACGAAAAAGGTCAGTCACACCTGAGAGGAATGGCGCCCCAAAACGTAAAACAGAGGAAATAATTACAATTTAAGTAACGCTTTCTGGGCTAAATAAAAAGAAACGAATAACGAAATGTCAACTTTCAGATTCCAAAATCGAAAAAAGTTGCCTTTAAAATGAGACCCAAGCAGTTGATAGGTACGAATTTTTTTTTTAATTTTCCATATTTCTTCCTGAAGCTGGACAAATTCAACTATTTGACAAATAAAAAGTTCACTAATTTACGATATTTGGACAAATTTTAAAGGGAATCAGCCCTCTTTTTCAGTGTCTGAGTCAAAAAACTGAAATACACGCTACATTACCACTTATTTAATAATCACTTACTTTTTACACAATCAAAACTTCTTCTATTCTTTAGATTTCTAGAAACACTTTACTATACACTATAAGAAAACAAAGCGTTCTTTTCTTCTTTTATCTTAGTATTTTATAATATTGAAAAAAGTATAACAAAAACCGTCGATCCCGTTAAAAATGATCTGCAGTTGTGTTATTTCCAGGATTCTTAATTCACAGTAAAATATATTTAACCCTTAGGCAGCAGTGGATGTGATATTGAATTTCGAGGGAGTTCCATTTTTGGAACCAAATATTTGGAAAAACCAAATATAGGAAGTTATATGTAATGTTTTTTTTTTTTTAGCTTGAATATGATAATGTTCTGGTAATTTTTAACTCTATGTGGGTGAATTGTGCCTGAAAGTAGGCAAGGAAATTTTGTAAATTTTTGAAATGTGATAATTTTTCACAGAGCCATTAGACTATCACGAAATTTACAGAACACGTTTACGGGCACATAAAATGCACTTTTTTATTGAATATGCGAGTAATCCAATAGCTACGGTAAGTACCTAAAGAGGAAACCTTCAAATCAATTTCAAAACGTTGAATTGCTTTTTAGAAAAAACAGCACGTTTTTACTAAATCCCATGAAAGTCTGATAACAAATCTTTATACAGGCAAATTAAAATTTCTAACATTTTTCTTACTACAAGAACGGGATGCTTTCACCAAATTCATTCACAATCAGATCCACATGAAATTCACAGCATGTATTGATTTTTAGTAGGACCATGTCTGGATAGAAGTAATTTGAAGGTGGAGGAAAAATTGTGGCAGCGGTGCCATCTTGAAACATCGTTCGGAAAAATAAAGACTTGTCTTGCCTTAAAACTTCTGATACGAGTACAGTTCGATTTTAAAGAAATTTCCACAGTAAATAGGCCTTAGTGGAAGATAAACTTGACAGAAAAATTAGGTTGCTACCATTAAATTAGATGATAATCATGATCTTGTAGAAACACTTGTAGACACTTAACATCAAACATTTATATTTTGAAAATTTGGAAATTTTCAAGGGGGGTAACTTTTAAAATTTTTCTACTCCTATAAGTTCTATCGCAGTTATTGGATCAAAACCAAAATTTACACGGTGTGTTGACCTCGACGTGAAGCAGATTTGGTATACTTTTGTCTTTAGTATTTGCAAAGGGCTGTCAACAACAGACGTTTTGAAACTAAAAGAAAAAAATTGAATCTTTTATAAGTGATAGCCCTGGAAACCTAAAGGTTTTTTTAATGACGATAATAGTACTACCCGACGCTTGGAGTAGCTAGACATTGCTAAATAACAAAAAAAGAAGGATTTAGGACGAAGTACATCAAGTGTATCGATGTAGATAAAAGAATATACGGTATCGAGCCATGAAATTATGACCACTGCCGAAAACAATTCGAAATGTAACTTCGGTGGTTCTGTTTGAAAATCCCACTGATCTTTGGAAAAAGAGGCTAATATTCGCCAATAATTTGAAAGACACTACGGTCGATCAGTGGAAAAAGGTAATTTACCATTATTTTCCTCTTTTGGAAAAAATATTCGATATTTGTTTTTCTATCTTCACTGTAAGTTTTTTTTTCAGATTCTGTTCAGCGACGAATTGGCAATCCAAAACCATGCCTGAAGCGCTGAGGTTCGTCAGAAAGTATCCAAATGAAAATATTTAATCCTTCCTGCATAGTGCAATCAATAAAACACCCACCTCAGGTTTTGGTTTGGAGCATTATTTCCTCTACCTGGTAGAGGGAAACAAACATTTTCAATAATGTTTAAATCCGGGAAAATTGCCGGCCACTGAAGAACACGGACATTATTCCGCCCTAGGTAATCTTTAACCTTTCTTCCGTGTCAACTGGCGCGTTGTCTTGTTGCAAAATGAATTCTTATCCGAGGAGTTGACAATTTCTTTGTCCAGGATCTTTATGTAATCGCTCCTGTTTATTTTTTGACTGACAAAGCGTATATTCATCTTTTTCCGTGGGATATTGCTCCCCAAACCATGACTCCACCTCCTCCTTGCTGAATTTTTCTCAAAAACAATTTTTCCTTCCTTAGATCATGAAAATAATGAAGAAAGCGTATTCGTCCAGACAGAACCTTTTTTCATCAGTAAATACAACGTTTCTCCAACGCTTTTTTCAATTTAAATGGTCTGTTGCAAATGCCAAGCGGGCATTCCGGTGTCTTTGTTGCAGGGCTGGTTTTCTTCTCAATCTTTTCTGTTGTAAGTGCTCTGCTGAGGCAAGTACACGCTGGCAAATCCTTCGTTTTTTGTCAACGTTAGAAATTTCCGCTGTTGTTTCGATTTCTCTTGTTGTTGCCGTCGAATTCGATGCTTTTCTAAGTAGCGCACGCCGGGTAGCTGCTGTTAAAGCGTACTTTTATCCCGGTACGTATCTTTTGTCGTAATTTCCAGGATCTTTCAAATAATTTGAAACCACTATACTGCCCTACTAGGCGCAATCGAAAAATTGATTTTTATAATATTAGAAAGCTTAAAACAATACGCATCTAATGAACTAATCCTTTTAATGGTATTTTATTTAAAACATATGGAAAACACATTAAGAAAGTTTTTTAAATCTAAGTACCCGATGTACCCAAGAGCGGAGGACTGCTCAGCGAGAAAAGTGGAGTAAGGAGAATCCTCCACCAGCTCCAAACGAACCCAGTTTCTCGTCGCCTATCTCAATTTTACCTTAAATCACTAAGGGAATTAGAGGTATATCAATATTATTACTTTTACAAAACTTCAATTATCTCGAAATTCGCTTTCATTGAGATACCGCTTTTGCGCTTAGTAGGGCAGTATACGACACGTCCCAATAGCTGGGCAATTTTCCTGATGGAAAAACTATCCTGACGCATCCTTGGAATATTCTGCATTTCCGGCGTATAAAGCTGTTTTCCCGATCCCATATATTATCTAATGGCTCACTGAAATAAAAAACAGATATCCTTGATCGAAATTCCTAAGTTTTTATAGCCGGTCTTAACCAGTTGTCGTACCTACATAAAGGTCAAGCGGGAATTCCTAAGTACTTAAGGGAGGCGACAGTTTGCATCTTTACGAAAAGTCATTAGGATTATTAAAGATTAATTAAAAGAGTACCTGCAGAACAAAATCATTTCAAAAATTAATTTTCCAGGGAGTGTCTCAACCAGTTGTCGCGGAGTGTAAGGCTTACAGTGACAATGCCGATTGTTATTAAATAGCACTTGATATCATAATATCTATACTCCTCGACATACCCTAGTATATATTTCCAGCATTTCCACATCTATTATAAATACCACCACCCACACTAGATCATAACTACCATCGTTTACAATCCAACAACGATTAACAGTCATCATCCATTCGATTGGTCTTGTTTCATCTTGAAATCCTTATATTCACCTAGATCATCCGAAACCACTTCAAACGACAAACAGTAGCCACCACATCACAACAGATCTGAATAATCAAACGTCATAATGGATACAACAATATTCTTTCTTATGGAATGCTTTTGAGAACGCAGAAAAATAATACGAAGAAGAATCATGCAGCTACCGAATTCCTCACTCGATCAATTATTATTATGCACATTCTTCACGCTTACAACAGGCTTACTTTAATCCCACGTTCCAATGCATACACACACGCTATAAATAATGTCCGTAAAAAAACTGAAAATAAAAAAGATTCGAAACAGCAACAGCGCAACTACAGAAAAATAACAAAAACTCCGACCTGAAAATTCCCTTTTGGACATTACAATCAACACGTTAAGTACTCAATCTGTTCGCTTTTATGATATGGTGGCATGGCACTGCCTACTACCATTTTTCTTATGCCCATAGTAATTCGTTTTTGATTCTTCCAGCATCACATTGCCCCATTACCCATTGCCAGGTTTTTAGCCGATTTAGCTGGTTTTCAGAGCTGCTTCAGCTACACCAACCAGCCAGCTGCCATCCGCAAACCACTCTTTTGCTGCTGTAGCTGCTTCTTTAAGCCGGCTTAAGTGGAACATGCGAGTAGCACTGTTCTTCTGCTTGATTTTTCAGGTTTTTTTTTGTTATCTCCGCGCTTGCACAGAAATTTTTATGCCCTTTTGCTTAATTTGAATGGTTGGTTTTTTGTTCCAAAACGACAATAACCACAACAGCTTCGACGACGCTCTTATTGCTTCTTCTTAGCCAAAAGCAAAAGTACATTGCTGCATGCAGATAGGTTGATAGAAAGACAGATGCAGATATACAGCACTACATAAGTATACGATTATGCAGAATAAAACTGGGTGGAATTTACTGAGCTTGTGAGCAGCACTTGAATGAACGTCGTCGCAACCATCGAGAATATGGTGATGAAAAAACTATATTATAGAATTTTAATGGTAGGCTAATGTTCGAGGAAAATATTTTTTTTCTTTCTTCGTTTTTTTTTGATTTCTTAAGTATCCATTCGTTTATCAGATAATAATTAATGTCGAAGCAGAGCATTCTTTGGATGCTTTTCGAGATTACTCTTGAATTTTTAGTAGGCTAAATTTTTTTTTTTGGTAATTTTATGTTATGTCAGCTTAAAATGTTCGGTTTTATGACGCTGGATGATTAAAGTGGTATGCAGAGTTGTGGAAATAAATTGTGATTTTATTGTGGTATAGATGTGAAGTTTGGAAGCACGTGTGTAGTTTTAATATGAAAATGGAATTTGAATATAATTAGGCGACCGGTATTTTATGATCGGTTTGAAGATACAGTTTGTCTTCGAATGTTTTCGAAGACCTGAAGAAGCATTATGATAAGGTAGGTATTTGAAGATTTGTCAAGATTGAAGACGCCATTCAATACGATCTTAGGGAAGATGGGGGGCGATGGAAATATACAAAAGCTATTGATTTGTGAGAAAGCATCGATAAACTAGCAAGAGGAGATTTACTTAAAGATGCTCTTAATTTTACATTTTAGAAAGTAACAAATGATTACTGTTCCAGCATAGACTTTTTGGGTAGCACTAAATGCACAACATCTACCAAAAATGCTCAACTTTTTGGGTAGCGCAACATCTACCAAAAACGAAGACACTACCCTTTGCAGGCACAGCTAATTTGGTTTGAGGAAAGGTATTTTGACATATTGCGTTGTAATTCATGCAAAATATGATATAATCACTTAGATACGAGCCGTCAAATTTAAAGTTAGTTCTGTGTAAATAAATTTGCAGTATCTATTCGCTCTCTGGCGACATCCATCTTTATAATTTCACTATCTGCATTTACTCTGCCTTATCTTCCCAGTATGTTGGCAGCTAGAAAATCCTCAAGCCTAGCAAATTTATAAACCGTTTTCCTGTCCAACTGCCGTATCATATTTTCGCTAGCTTTCACTTAAAATTTCATAGTTGAGCACATGATTTGATCATTAATTTATCATTTCTTTTAAACTTTCATTGATTTATCCGATATTTCAAATGTTCATTCAATTTTGCGTACTTATTACCATTTTTTCATTAATAAAAGGCAAAGAGAAGCGAATAGCCAAATAAATTCTTAAGCTTATACCTAGTCTAGCCATAAATTTTGTCTCTCATAAAAATAAAATTCAGAAACAAAAAATGTTTGTTTTATTTAATTATAAAAAAAACTAACTAACACTTCTATTTAATTATAAAAAAAAACCCTAGCGCATCAAAATCGCTAGAATCACTAATGTTCGAAGAACAGTAGAGGATTTTTGCAGATTTTAAGTGTTGATTCTACTACTAGCTATTTAACCCTTAAAGTGCATTGTGGGTACCTGACATCCAGCAACATTAAGTTAAAAATAGTTTTCAACTTTTTTTCTTTCAACATTTTTTTAAACAAATTAAAAATTAATAAATTAATATAAAATTTACATAACTTTGAAGGAGATATTTTAAAGTACATCCCATAATTTTTTTTGTAATAAAATATTCCATAGCGGCAGAACAAATCAGCATAGAACACGTCAGGGTGTCGGACACCCAAGTGTGCACTTTACGTGATTCCTAAGTATGCACTTTAAGGATTAAGGACACCCTAAGTAATAATAGAGCCTAAGCTAATTTAATTTCGATGACTTCATCGAAAGTTACAGCGATAGAAAGGTTGTTGGGGTTGCCATCCAAAAAAGGTCCGGACCTTACAAAATTTAAACATTGGTAGGGTTTGCAGCGGTTGGACGAAATGTGGCCTGACCTATAGCACGGACTAAGTGAATTTAGTTCTAAGGTGTTTACATCGACCTGACCTAAAATTTGGTCAAATCGAATTTAGTCCTTATTTGTATATACGTGACAGCTGTCATTTAGTTTAATTTTAGTTCACACACTGTAATTATCTTTTCATTACCCTCTTAAACATGATTATCGAGAAGGTTGCGAGCTCAAATTCAAGGTATATATATTATTAATAGTCGCGGAAAAATCAAGGCTTAGCGATATAGTCCACGACCAATTTTAGGGCAGGTCGCTTGAAATCGTGTACTGACCTATCGCTTGAAATCGTGTACTGACCTATCGCTTGGGTCGGGTACTGAGTGTTTCAGCAGGTGGACTAAATAATTTAGGTGGAATTTGGTGTATAGTCCAGGGACTAAACGTCTGCTGTACTTATTTTCTTTACTTATTTTTAAATGTTTATGT
This sequence comes from Nemotelus nigrinus, assembly GCA_947369275.1. Lineage (NCBI taxonomy): Eukaryota > Metazoa > Arthropoda > Insecta > Diptera > Stratiomyidae > Nemotelus > Nemotelus nigrinus. The sequence goes on along the minus strand of OX376375.1, from coordinate 27,713,787 downwards.
AAGCATTTATTGGTACGAAAATAACAAAAATTCCTCGTGCTAGCAACCCTTTGGTAGCACCGAAGCCAAAAATATATCACGTTTACCTCAAGTTGAAGTCAATCTACTCTGCGAATTTCGTATTGATCGGATCGCTGCATTGGAAGTTATAGGGATACAAAGAAATTTAGGGTTACCACCCATAAAAGTTTTCAAATTTTTTAGATAGTAATATTTGTTATTTATTTTCATTACAAGATCACTAAGATTTGAAAATTTTATGATAAAATCGCTTACTAAAGATATACCGAAAAAAACAAAACAAACCATAGCTGGCAGGCAGCGCTATCATTGTTTTGATGTTTGCTGAGTATTGTCTATTTTTTTATTGTCTGATTTATGTTAAATTTCGAAAATGAAATGATATATTTTCGATAAAAATGGCTTTATAGAGCCATGCAGAGCTATTATAACTAGGTAAAATTAGATACGCATTGCTAAAATTTTGGATACGATGGATACGTTTTTCTTACCAATTTTGATGAATTTGGATAGTATATGAAAGTTCTGAAGTGGTGCAGTGCTGCCACTAATATCATTTGCTGATGATACCGTACTCTTTGTGGAGGATGGCGATTGGCAATCTGTGAAGCTGAAGACTGAACATAGCCTTACATTATTCAAAGACTGGATGAGTTTTAACCGTCTCACTCTTAACATTAAAAAAAACTAATTATGTAAAGTTTGCCTTATCACGTCGTGGTCTTCTTGAGGAACTTGATATAAAAATTCACTCTGTATATTGTGATTCAAATTGTCAATGTCCGCCATTAGATTGCGTAACTCAAACGAAATATTTAGGTATTATTATCGACCAACATTTGAAATGGGAGATTAGTAAACTGCAAAGAACAATTAATAAAGTAAGAAGGCTAATTTGAAGTTCGCGCCTTCTTGAACTTACAAGCTATTAGAGCTTTCTACTTTACGTGAATTCTGTCAATTTTGCAATGTTCAATAGTTTCTTGGGGTAGTGCTACACAAAGTGTTCTTAAGCCTTCGATTGTTACCCAGAAGACTTTGATTAAAATATTGCTAAACAAAAACCACGACGATTTGACTATGTGCAACTATTTCGACTGTTAAACGTTCGACCAGTAGATCAAATTTATAAATTAAACATATCCATCCAAACACTTGAAGATTTCTTAGCAAAGAAAATACGAGTTAATACTAATTCTACAAGAGGTGGTAACGATTAAAACCTCCTACTCCCGTACAGACTCACGCAACTTGGTCAAAATCATTTCACATATACAGGTATTGAAACATTCAACATCTTATTGAAACAGCTTAAAGATATACGCAACGTGAAGTCATTTAAAGAAGCCCCTAAAAAATACATTATGAATGTATGATAACTAGGTAACTATTTTTTACTTTAATTTATTTAGCTTTCGCTATTAACATATGTAGTTCAGTATATAGTAGTGTATTTTATATAGGCATTGAATTATTGTGTGCTTTTTAATTTACCTACTTTAACGATTTTTTTTTTAACTTATAAACGTAATATTGCTTTTGATTGTTTGAACATTGTTTGATTAATATTCTGGCTCCTCACCAATAACACAAGGTTTATTGCCATAAAAGAGGGAACTGTGCAATAGCATTGTAACCATTATGTATAATTATGAAATAAATAAATAAATGCTAATGCATTAATTAATAAAAAAATACGTGTTTCCATATCTATCCAGTTATATACTATATGTACATGTAATCACGTACCTTTCTATACATCTAGCTACATACACTGCTTATCGCAATATTACATTGCGATTCTTCACAATCAATACACACGGTAAAGTTACTGGTGGAGGAATTTAAATCGTCTAGCATTCGACAACAAAACAACAGCAACAACAAAAGTTATTATTGCAACGTGTGGATTGAGGTAAGCCATCCAGTTCTGGATTTGCCTGATGCTCTTGTTCGTTGTTGCTGCTGTTGTTGTTGTTGCTGCTGCTGCTATACATTCAGGTTCGGACCGATAGGAATTTCATTCAATCTTAAGATTAATCTTCAGATCAGACCAAATTCCAAAGCAACGACAATATCTCATCCGAAAAACACTTAACGCACCGCGTTCTACATACGTACACAGTTCTGTAGGTAAGTATGTGGCTATGTGCATAGATAGTTAGTTTGAGTTACGTACGTGTGAATGTCGGTTCGAGAAAGAACTTATCCACGCATTCAATGTAAGTTTGTGTCCGTCCAACTTGCAAGCATACTCGTACCTACAACGATACAGCCAACGAACATATCTGAACGGTAAACACTATAGGAACCATTATAGAACCCTGTGGACAATCTCACTTAGATTGGGGACCCCGGGAAGTTTTAGTTGTATCTTTTGCGTTATGTTGCTTGGATACATTCATATCTAGAGATGATGGTATGCATGACCGAAGCCAACCCAACGGCTGCATGGTATTGGACACAAAAAAAAAACAAAAAACAATCCACAATAAAACATTCGATGCTGGAAGAAAATGTGCCGTGTTGTTGGCTGATGGTGAAGTAGAAGTGAAGCGAAGGAGAATCGAATATAAGGTTGTATGTATACTGTGTGTACGCGCTGGTATGTTATGGAAGATTGAGTTGGAGATGAGATGAAGGAGTTGTGAGGCTGACTGGAGCTGTAGCAGGCCGGGGTAGAGCGCTGGAAGAGTGTGTAAGCAAAACACGACCATGACGAGGTCGATGGTGAGGTTTTGCTAAATTGTAGGTTTTGTGTTGTTATTTTTCGGAGGAGTTCGTTTCGTATGTACATTGACTGTGAACGTTGTTTATTTCGTTTGGATCTTGCGAGCTGAGTCGGTACAGTGGTGCATGTGAAAAAAATGACTCATTTTTCGAAAAAGTAAGAGATCAGCACTCCTATTCTATCGTCCAATATAAAATCTGAATGTGATTTACGTAGTTTCTCAAAATTATTTGCGAATTTAAAATGAATCGAATAACTTGAGGGTATGCATTGAAACAGCATCCTGATATCTGAATAGCATGGTTCCCCAAAAAAAATCAATACCAAAACGAATAACTTCATTCGTCTCGAGTGTAGTCATCGTACGTTTGCAGCACCAACGATTTTTCACTGATTCGTTTTTTATCTTATCTTTTTTTTTGTATCTCACTGCCTATATTCTTGGAGCTTGGATGAAGAACTTAGGTACAATCTTCTTAGACCGTCGTCTTCACTCTCGTCCCCTTCACACATTGTCGATTTTCTTGTTTTCTTTTCGAACTTTTTTTTTTTGATTATTTAACCATTTTGGCACGGATCTGTAGGTTGAATGCCTGTAGCTGAAGATACTCGAAAGCACTTCACCAGAATATACCTATTGGATACCGGCATGCCGAGAAAATAGCTATGTGGGTTTGTATAGTCCATTGGCTAGGAGATCCCTTATAATTTCGAACGCGCCCCGGTTTTGTTGTAAGCCTAGCCGCGACCCCGACCGCGCTACTTTTGTCCGGTCGGTCGGTCGGTCTGTCCGTCCGTCATATATGGAGAGGATCGCGAAGACATAAGACGCGTGTTCAGTAATTCAGGTAGCCGTGCGGATATAACTTTGGAATTTCATTCGTTTATTATACAAGTACCCCGCCATGTGTCCCGCGCGTTCATGCTTTCGTATAAATGGTTTCTTGGATATGCCAGCAAGTCTATCGCTATAGGTATAGAGAACGTGCATGTTTCTTGTTTTGTTCGAATTTTGGACCACTTCTCTGAACCGGCTTTTAGCCCCGAGCCCAATGCTATGGCAGTTAGTAGTACTTATTATCAGAATCTCGATATATAGTGAATCCTTGATTGTATTCGGGTTTCAAGTTGACTTGAAGCGAAGAGTCTGCCTGCCTGCTTGCTTGCTTGCCTGTACATTCTTTCCATGCTTTTGCTGCTTGTACGATTTGGCTTTTTTCGCGTTCTTTTTGAGATTTTTGAGCTGGCAAAGGTATGCCATGTACACTGGCTGGCGTGCTGGCTGGCCGTCCCTCTTCAGTTCATGGACTCAGGTTTTCGTATTTGTCGATGATGTTGTTTTTGGTTGTTTGGTGTTCTTAGTTGGCCTGAGCAGCGTTCCAAGCATACTTTTTCCGAGCCTAGGTTTTGCGCGCTTTTCAACTTGTTTGCTTGCCTGATAGTTGTATTTTATATCGTTTCACTTTTGTTTCATATGTGCATATTCTGACGGGTTTCAAGCTTTAACCTAGCAACATGATGCAATAATTCTACTTCAAATAATATTTCAGATCTGAATGAAATTAACACGTTTTACTTGGACAATAATAATTCGAGCCCGTGATCAATACCACCCTTGATCACCCAAAACATAAAAAACTAGAACAAATCATATTTTTTTGAGCTCCCAGATGACTTCAAAAGAAGCTACGTAAGACAATATTGAGTATAAGATTAGGATTAATTCTTAGCCCGCATTTACATTAAATAAACAAAAATTAATAAAAAATTTTCCGAATTTTAAAACATCACAAATTCATATAGATAATTTAAATCTATATTGTCCATAGATAATTTAAATCTACTCAATTTTTCATCTGAATGAAAATTTAATATAATCATATTTTTCGAAAATATTTGACTCCAGAAAAACTTCAACAAATATTAGACTTGCAAAATCACATTCTTAATAAGATCCGCAAATAGTACAATTTGTACATAAATTAAAATCAGAAAAAAAACGCACGAATAAAATTTCAATTCTTTCACATGAATAATAAATTGAAACTTGATTTGACTGAAATACAATATGAAACATTAAAATCAACAGCAAACAACAACAATACTAAATCACTAAACTATTTTAATCACGTACCTATCAAAACTGCTAGACCGAATAGTTCGGCATCTAGCATTCCTTGTTTGGCGAAGTGTAAGCATGTTTGCGTGTAAACTTCGCGTATACGACTTTTTGCTTCGACTAGAAAGTATAGCGTACGAGGTTGTGTTGTGCCTAGTAAACTGCAACAAAGAATGAAAGAAAATAGAAGCAAAAGTTAGATAATCTTTGATACACAATTTGTATTATGTTTTTGTGGAAAGAAATTAAGAGGAAATTAAATTATTACAGCTTTATATATAGTTTTTAAGACGTAACTTTCAATAAAATAACAAACATAAAAAAATATTCAAACTGTTTTTTTCCGGTTGCATAAATCAATGGAAAATGCGAATAAAGATTAAGATAAAATAGAAACTAATATCGATGTAACTTACCGTAGAGCTAGAAAGCGGGAGCCTGGTGATAGCGGTCTGGTCGGTGGCGCGCATACCTCTAAGGGTGCGCTGACGGTACAAAAAGCTCGCATGCTGCATCGTTACCACCTACAGTAATCTACTGGAAATATTTTTTTTCTGAAAATAAAATAAAGAAATAATTGTAAGAATTATGCCAAAATCAAATCTTTATATTTATCTATGTAAAATTATTATTAATAGATTTAAACTTATTATTAGTTTTCGATATATTTATAATACATAGAGTAAAAATAACATATTTTCGAAACCAGAACCAGCATAAAATAATTGTCGATTAAAATTATCACAAAATTGTGTTTCGCAAATACAAACGGGCTAGCCCACATTGGGCGCGAATTTTATTTGCTTGTTTTTACATATTTACTCATTCATAAAATGACTAAATAGTATATGGCACTAAAGTTCAATTTATATATGAACCTGTGATTGCTCACAAACCACTTTCGATACGTAGAAAAAGCTTGTCAGACAATCAGACACACGATTTAGTTCAGTTTGTTTTTTTAAATTTTTTATCTTCAATTTATTATGCAAATTAGTTATTCAATTTTATTATTTATTTGTTATAATTTACTCGCGGATTTATAAAAAGATACTGAAACAGAAAAGAAAGTTGGTCTTAAGCACACTGTTCATTGGAGCATCATAGATTCGTCAGCAAAGCCTATAACGAGACGCTGCGGATACTGTGTCTGTACACTTAAGCGTAGCATTATAAATTTCCCACTGTCAGTTCGATGATTACAGCTGATTGCAAGTCTAATTGCGAGAAAATGTCGAGCTTAGGTGATGAATGGGAGGTGTTTTTGTTGTATTACTATGCTCGATGACATCAAAATTTACTTGCAAATAATATATCCCCTTTTGTCAAAATAGATACCTCCTTACATTAAAAGGAAATAGCTTTTTAGATTAAAATGAATGCAAATAAAAGATTATCTAGGTCTTTTCGCGAATTTTTAGAAGATGAAATAAAATAAAATAAAAATGATTGAAAATTCTAATCATTTTATAGAATGAAGAAAGATACTTTTTGGCGTTTTTCATACTTTAGATTATATGACTTCGCGTAAGAGCAATAGTAGTTAAAATAGTAGTCAAAAAAAGGCATAAGCACCACCATTAGTTCACCATTACTTGAGGATAAAAATAAAGTTGAATTTCTATCTTATATTTTCCAAAAACGCGATGCACTGTGCTCCTCGCTGCAAGCATTTATTTATTTAAAATCCATTTAACAGATATACATCCCATTATTAAATGGAAAAGAAATAAATAAATAAATAAATATATATATATATATATATATATATATATATATATATATATATATATATATATATACATATATATATATATATATATATATATATATATATATATATATATATATATATATATATATATATATATGTATATATATATATATATATATATATGCAAAAACAAAAATTCCATAATCCAAAGTGAAACGCAACTAAAATATTACAATAAATTAGATTAAGAAATAGAAACAGATAAACAATATTAATATTAGGATAATAAAAGTAAAAATGAATAAATAGTAAGTAATCCTAAAATAGTGAAAATGGAAAATTATAACAAATAAAAAAAGAAAATTGAAACATAAGCAAAATTAGAAGCGAACAGGCTCTGACAATGCATGAAGAATATGGCTCTTAAAACTAAGGAAAGGTACAGAAAAATAATCAAACTGAAGCTCATTATAATGGCTTAGCATTCTCAGTATTGGTGAATAAAAAAATACTACAGTACGCGCAAAAGTGGTGGTGAAAAAAGACTAGCATCTGATTGGTCGGTCATAGATCCGCACAAATTCGGAAACAGGAACATTGATAGAATAAAGGCCAGCATAAATTTTACACAGGAAACATTCATCAAGGAACAATTTGCGAACGTGCAACGGGGAAAGGTTTAAACATTTTAGGCGTTCATTGTAAGGACAGTAGGGGAAATTAAACTTATACAGAAGAAAACCAGTAAACTTACGTCGGACAGTCTCGACCGAATTTGACAAGTACAAAAAATAAGGAGACCACACTTGGGAGCAGTATTCTAGTATAAAACGAACTAACGACGTCAATAGACGGACACAAGTTGAGATATTAAGGGTGCAACGAGAACAACGAGGAACAAATCCTGGCACTTTTAACGCTTTCGATGAAATTAATTGAACATGCAGATCAAATTTCAGCCAAGGATCAAAGATAACGCCAAGGTCCTTATGTTGGTCTACATGCAGCAACAAAACACTAGAGAGGGTATAATCAAAGCGAATACGAATTTGTTTGTTAGCAAAGGACATAAATACACATTTAGGAATATTTTGGGAAAGAGAGTTAGCAGCACTCTAATCACTCAAAACAGTAAGGTCTGATTGAAGAAGCAGACAGTCTTCATAAGAAGAAATAGTATGTAGAAGCTTAAGGTCATCCGTGTAGAGGAGGGAAACGGAATTGAAACAACTTGGAAGATCATTGATGAACAATACGAATAGGAGCGGTCCGATGATCGAACCTTGGGGAATACCAAATGTAGGATGAAAAGGGGAAGAAACGCAGCCATTGAACACAACACAACAAGTACGGTTGACAATATAGGACGAGGCCCAGGAATGATGGATTCAGGATATACCAAAATTGTGCAGCTTATCCAAAACCACTTTGTCAAATGCCTTAGCAAAATCCGTGTAGATGACGATAACTTGTTTGTTAACGTGGAACGACCTTTAATAAATCCTGGTTGCTCCTGGAAGTGCAAATGGTTAATGACGCCATATACCCTGTTGTGGATGATTCGCTCGAGCGATTCGGAAAATAGCAAAGAAGGGAAATAGAAATAAAATAAATTGGAAACAGTTTCAACACTACCCAATTTAAGGATCAGAAAGACGTTTGCAACTTTCCGTACAGAAAAAAACACCATCAGACAAGCTTAGATTAAATAAAATAGAAAGAGGAACACTTAAAGATGAAGATAGAGACAACAAATACAGACGGAATACCATCAGGAACTTTACTGACTGTAGGGTCTAAGATAGATATTAAAGTTTCTATTTCAGAGAATTAAATGAAATCAAAACGAAAAACTGAAGATGATCGGGTGTTTTTGTTGGGAAGATTGGCTGGGTTTGATAATCTAAAGGTTGAGGAAAAAAATTAGCAAAAAACTCACAAATGTCTTGGGGAAAAGAGGCGACATCAACGTTAAATGAAAAACGATCCGGTAAGTATATTGAAGTTCTCAGGAAATTGATGAACGATCAAAACCGTTTTGGCTTATTAGAAATGAAAGATGACTCTATGTACGCAAAGTATCTCTGCTTAGCTGTTTCAACAACTTTTTCGCCTTTATTCGGTATTTGCGGATTTTTGAAGCGAATCGTCAGAAGAACTACGCGAGTATAGCAAGCGTGCCTGCCTTGCGAAGGGCAATAGGTACATCAACAGAGAGCCGAGTTGGACTAGATGATTGTTGTAAGAGTGTAGACAGGTATTAAGTTGGAAATTAATCCGTAAAAAAATGAAAGGCCGGCATTTAAGCCCGGCCCATCAAAGAAAGTATACCAATTAATGGCATCAAGTTCTGAAGCAATGCGCAAATAATCAGCTTTGAAAAGGTTGAAACGCGGAGAAGAACCACTATTTTTTCGAAGTGGATGAGCAAGTTTGAAATTGATTGCGAGGGGAGGATAATGCGGATCAGGTTATATGTAAGGAGAGATAGATATCATAGATATCATTCTTGTCGACAAAAGCGAGCCGCTGACACTTCAATTGTACTTATTGGAAGCTTCATGCAAGCGTACTCAAAGCGTAAAATGCTGATAAATGGCTTTTGTAGAAAAATACTGATTTAGCTAATCTTATCTTTTGACGAAATGCATTTAATTTTCAAATGACCGTTTATCTTGGCTTATATAAATACACAAAGGTTTGCTGGCGCTGTCATATACCTGCAGACTGGAGAGCCGCTAGGGTTGTGTTGATACCCAAAGCCGTTTAAAGCAATCATGCGTATCCGAAGGACTACATGCCAATTAGTCTGACTTTCTTCCTCCCTAAAGTTTTCGAAACGCTTTTAAATCTTGATATTCAGCAGATACTTGGATTTCAAAACCTATCGACAACCCTAAACGCACACACGAAAGGGAATCATGTTGAGACGGCTCTCCAGATGGTAGTTCTTGAAACAGAAAATGCACTCTATTGCAAAGAGTACGCTTTTGCCCGTTTAACGCGCCTAAAAAAGCCATTATGGAAAAACATTCAACAGCCATTAAGGAATACCTCGCGCAACTACATTACACCCATCCTGCTTTATGAAGCTAGATAAGCAACATGATTAAGCAAAGGCTCATATCATTGGAATAGGCGAAAGCGCCAATTATAAAGAAGTTCCACATAGGCATACCCCAAGGGAGAATTCAATATCTTTTCTTGTGGAACCTAGTAACAAATACAATTTTAAAGAGGTTGGAAAGCAAGAGACTTGTTGTGGCCTATGCCGACAACATCGCAATTATAGTCTCGAGTAGGTTTCTGCATATTCTTGGGATGGCTGCCTTAGCCACAGCTCTTTCGTCTACATCTTCCTCCGCTTGACCTCTTCGTTAAAGGCACTGCCAAAAACTACTCTCAGGCTCAAGATATCGGGACCCTACGAGTCAAGATCCTTCCAAGATCTAACCTGATCTCAGAAAATCTATCCAAAAATGAAAGTTTAATTATGGCTGTGTCATGCCACATCGCTCATTTATCTACTGGAAATACATTTTTTCTGTTATATGAGGAATCATTGAAAATTATTTTATAATTTAAATTTTATTATACTTAAACTACCTAAAAATGCTTAAAATTAACTGTCTAAAATGAAAGAGAGAATCAATAATTTGAAACCAGACGATGATTTAAAATAATTGACTGGTAAAATAATCGATAAAATTGTTCTTTCCATATACAAACAAGCCCACGCCCACATTGGGCGCAGGTTTTATTTACTTCGTTTTACGCAGTCAATCATATATACAATGGAAGAAAGTGGGTAAATAATATGTAGCATTAAAGTTACTTTCCTAAACAGCAAGGCTATTTTCCCAATTACAGCTGAAAAGGCAGATACGATGAGAAAAGAAAAATGAATGATTTAATTTCGATTGCGAAAAATAGAGACATTTTGTTCTTTAGGCCTTCATTTCGAATTTTCAGAGCTTAAACGTCAAATAAGCACTTGTAAAATTAGTTTATCAACTCTTAAAGTGAATTAGACTAATACATTTTTAAGTGCATATATTTCATGGCAAAAACATTGTATCGAAAACAAAAGAATTTGAGTGAATCTTAGTCCTTTCTAAAATCTTTATTACAATTTATAACTTTAATCATTAAATAATCTGTTTTGATTAGATTAATGACAAATTTATCATCTGAAAACAATTCTCACATTTATGTTTCTCCAAAATAATCATTTATTCATTGTTAATTCAGGAAAAAAATACGATATATAATTAATATAAAAACTTTTAGCAGAAATAATTTACCAAGTAAAATTCATTCGTGAAAATTGCCCCTTTCAAATTGTTTCCTCCTACCAAACAAACTGAAAACTCCTTAAATAGCTTCTGTCAGTATTTTAAATCATTATCATCCAAACCCATAATGATACCAGCTTCCAAATTTTTGCCTGCAAATCATTCTGTCCGTTGCTAAAAAATGATGTTTATAATCCTCAAGTTCTGTTCTTGCTATATACATGTCCTTATACCTATAGAGATAGTATATTCAAAATTATAAATGCACCGCAGTCGGTTGATTATGGTCTTTGCGAATACATCTTTCACACGTAGATATATGGAGCAGCCGAAAACAGAAGCTACCAGACAATTTTGTGTGTGCAACTGTACATCTGCATATACGTATCTATATGGATATGCACCTAAAATATCTACACGTATGTGCCTATACTGCTCGACGGGCTGCACGGAATGCATTAAGAACGTTCCTCAACAAAGAAGATGATAAAGCAGTATTATTTAAGAAATATAGCATTTTAGCTTCTGGACATGCATACCACCTCCTTACCACTCAGGTCGACCTGGACCAATAACATTTGCGGTGATCTGCAGACATGTGAAATGAATCTCAGCCAAACTGAAACGGTTGCGTTTTAAAATTTTGACGGTAGTATGGAATGATGTTTCGAATCAGTAGAATATGTTCTGTTCCCGCTGGCTATTTTGCGAAAATCCAATAAAAGGATTTTCGAGCGAGAGACAGAGAGGAAAAAAAACTCACGAGATAATTACACGTATTCAGAAGACCAGAAATTTGTTATTATGCATGGGACGAAGAGCGCTGAAGGCCATGTAATCGTGTCAGGTTTTTAATGGATTATGTCGAAGGTTTGGAGAGTAACAGTAGCCATGCTGGTTAGTTTGCAAGATTTGATAGATAAAAATGCATATGCATGTTGTTGGTATGTATGAGCATGCAAGTCGGAATATTGTGTGGCAGATGCGAAGTTATGCGTTTCGAGCTTAACCGGAAGTGGTTTAAATTGGTTTGAATATTATGAAGATTATTTTTGATGAAGTGGGATTTGTTTGGCTATTAAATAAAAATGCTGACAAGTCTACTTGAAAAATAGCAAATATCAAAATGAGTGATAGTGCTCATGATTTGATGCCGTTTTTCTTGAATTCAAATCCCTTGTCTATTGCTTATTTAGACACCTATTTTAAATCGACTTCGTTTTCTTGAGTTAGACAGAACTTGACTTGGTAGAGAATCTTGACTTCTTTTTTTTCGAGCATCACCTAGCAGATATATTTTAGTTTCTATTATTATACTGTTTTCAAAACCCATTAATAGTCATGATTTCAGCAGGAATTTTAATCGCGCCCAGGTTATTCAATCTTACATAAATTTTTTTCTATTCATTAAGCATTTAAAAAAAAAATTAAATATCACACAAAATCAACATGTCTATCTACTTTTTCCCCAAAATTTAACTGTAAAGCTTCAGAAATGTAACGAACGTGATATTATTGAAGTCAAATCACGCATAATCATAACCTAAAAATCAATATTTTCGCAGATTTAAAGTGAATTTGATTTTATTTGATTGTAAATTGACCAAATAATTTCTATGGATCGATCGAGAACACTAAAACGATTACAGACTCGAAATTGGAACGATAACATTTTGGTCAAATTTCTACATCGCTACAACACATTATTTAACAATACACCCTAGGAAAAATGCATGAACCAGGCGAAAGATATCTTTCTCACGCACCTCACAGCTCACGTGGCTATCTTTCACATACTTTACGCCGTTTTTATCATTGACAAACAATGATCTACATATATACACATGTCTGCATCCAGATTACCCGAAAACTTATCAATCTATGCAAGCTATCTAATATTTATTTTTCAAATTTAAGCCTTACTAATCCAATGATTCAACACACTGTTACTCAGCCAAAATCACATACCTATCTCCCCATGACTTCACATATGCGTTCGCTTATATCTTGTTAGATATCTAGCCACAGTTTGATCTATTCATATTCACAAAATAAAAATTCACCAACGCCTACAATAATTGTTTACCGACTTCCGAACCAAGTGGTGATATGTACTTGGGGAGTATTGCGGCATGACAGCAGCAGTGGCATTCCGAGGCAACACAGGGGCAATGCGAGCTAAGAAAGCTTTCAAGATGTTTACCAAAGTATGAAGCATAATATCGGTGTAATGCTGCCACCAGTTGGCATTCCATTGTTATACGCAAATTTCCACTAGGCTATGTACGCATAGATAGCGCGTATGTAAATGAAAAGACACATACTTCGTACTTTTACGTGTTTCGCCGACTAATGGGCATATCTTTGAAGTTCACCGATGATGATGTTGATGATGATGGCAAGTATGTTGGAAGGTATGCGATACGATCATAACGAGATGCGGCGGACCGAACGCCATTGACAAGATATAAAAGCCTGTGAAGATATTCTTTTCACTCTCCAGACATTCCTGCCTTAATATGTGATCCTGGGACCCGATCAAGGCTCAGAGGTTTAATGTTACCATGCAACTATGTAGGTAGGTAGTTGGGGGTATGGTATGTGAAGTGATCAAGGTTTATTCGAAATTCCTTTGAATCTGGGAATAAATGGGTTGGATCTAGTGACGGGAAGATCAGCAAACCAACGAACAATGTGTCGTAAATGCATGTACGAGTATATGCGATATTTGCTATAATTACATATAGTTCTGAGGCCTGACCTAAAGAGTTGAAATTTGAAGGTCATATTAAGGTTTCTGATATTTTCACGGAAAATATCTTCTGCCTATTGAATATGTACGACTACAAGATATTTGAGAAAAATTGGGAATTCAATCACATTGATTAGCAACAGAATGAAAAATGTGTTTTTTTTTAAAGTTTTTTTTTCAAAAAATTGCATTTTCTTTCAGTTTTATCTGAAGTGATATTAAAATTATCTGAAAATTTCAACAAAATCCAATAAATAGTTTTCGAGACATCCTTCAATACTGAAGTGCTCTCTAAGAAAAAAATGATTTTAAGCATGACAAGGTGGCAGACAAACTTACTAATTAGAACACTCGCCAAGGTAGAATGTAACGTAGACAATAGCAAATCGATATCCTAGAAGCTTTTCCATCGCTAGAAGAACTACTGTATGACATAGGAATAGATGACGGTGAAATTAATTAAATAACTGGTATTTCTATAAATAAATCGAGTGTAAAACTTTAAATGAGTTTTTCTCGAAACTATGTGATGGGATTGGAATGAAATCTATACCGTTTATTAAAAACATATATAACGAGTGTCTGATCAAAGAAATTTCTTTTTTATTAAAGCATGTATTTTTATAAGCAAAACACTGACACTCCTGAGTAAATTAGCACAGGCCGCCATTTTGTTTATTTTCAAAAAAAATAAATAGACAATGCTTCGATCAGGCATTAGATTAACTATCGAGCTAATGGTTTTTTTAAAATTAATTTCAAGTGAACCAGTTAAATGTTATGATGGTCATTGCAAAGTCGGCTTGTAGGACGAATGTTTTTTTTAATTGTTTTATATTTTATGATGGGGGAACTAATAAAGGAACAGAATGAAAAGAATAAATACTCGACAGCAGAGAAAAGAGTAAGTTCCAATCTTAAAACTTAAAAAATCATATTTAAATTTATGGATTTGCAAGGGTTGATGTTTAAATCACATATAATTGCTGGCAAACTGTTCAAAAAATCTGTTTACCTCAGCACTGCAAAAGCAAATAAATTGTCATTTGTTGAACTTAACAATGACCTAAGAATCCCTAGATTACATAAATTATAATATTTATCCGCATAGTTTTCATCAGTACCAAACACATTACTGGCTCAATTATTGTTTGTTGTACTTAGTTTCTTTGTCATAAACACTAGGAAACTTTTGGTGACATAATCAATTTTTCATTCCTAAATTCAAGAGCCACACTTTATTGAGCCTACAATCTTCCAATCATTCACTAGCCATATTCTCCTGGGCTGCTTGAATCTACATCACGTTCTTTTCTCTTTTATGCGCTGTTATGAAGAAATTTGTACTTCTTGGATTCAGTTCAGTTGGTCATCATTATTATTAGCAGTTTTTAATGAATTAGGAAAATCGATCGAATCTTATCGATATTTTTGCACGTAAAGTTTTCATTGAGCAGCTTGAAATTCATAAATCTTTATTTCCTTACATAGGAATTGACTTCCATCATTTTCCTTTAGAAATTTTGATAAAAAATTTCTTTCTTGAACTGACGTTTGTGGAGACTATGTTGGCTGGAACTCGCTTTTAAGTTCTTTTGATTGAATCAATAATTTATCACATTTATCCTGTAATGATACAGTTGACTAGATTTAGATTATTTTTGAAAACTATTTTTCCTTTGCACCCATACCCTAAAAAGCAAGGGTGATCTTCGAACAATCTTTTTGAAAATTGCGAATACGTTTCAAGAATTAACTAGCACACCAGCTATTCTGAAACCATATTTTCTCTTTCTTTAAAATTCCTAAATTCTCCATTCCCAAATCTTAGGATCCGGTATATTAAATCACGTTTTGTGTAATGTAATAACAATAGCAGTGTTTAATAAATAAGGAAAATTTTCCTTTTGAATAGTTAAATCAATCAAATAACTCACGGCTCAAAATACATTTTGTTTTGTTTTGTTGATAAGAAGCGGAACTCTTCTGCGTTTACTAAAATTCAATGATTCGAATTCAATCTAAAAAAAATTCTTCTTTGGAAGATATCCGTGAGTTTTTTTCAAATCCAATTGCCAAAATCTGAAAACGACCCGCAGACATACAGTAGGTCAAAAAAGTATGCGTACAAAGTAAACGTTTACATACAAAACCAAAAATTAAAAAATTAAAACCAAAAAAAAAGTAAAACAAATTACTCAAAAAGGTAAAAAAAAGTCTGCGTATAAATGATGGGAATCCATAATTAAGTAAGGAACAGAAGAATTAGAATTTAGTTTGGTAGCCTTTGGCACCAATTGCAGCTCTAAAACGATTTTTCATGTTTTTGACAAATTTACTAGTATCTTCTGCGGCAAGTTTTGGCCATTCTGCTTTCAGCACATCTAGTAGCATCTTTCTCGAGGTAATGGTATGGGTTCGGATTCTTTGATCCAGTAGCTCCCACAGATTCTCCATGGGATTTAAATAGGGCGGTTGAGGGGGAGTGTGTAATTACCTTGGGACGTTATATAGCAGCCTCTCCCTTACTGAAAGGGACTTATGATTAGGGTAGTTGTCCTGAGCAAATATGTAGTTTTCAGCAAGGTTGATTTTCCTCAAAGTATCAGCGAGGTTCTCTTTTAAAATTTTCAAGTATTCAAATCTATCCATCGTTATCTCCACGTGCATTAAATTGCCCACACCATGAGCCCCCATATAACCCGATACCATTACGCTTTGACCCCCATGCCTGGCAGTACGTGATATGTTCTTCCTTGCAAATTCTTTGTTTAGCTTCCGCCTTACTAAAGCCTGATCTTCGGCCTTATAAATGTTAAATTTGCTTTCGTCGCAAAACAAGACCTCGTTCTTTCTTCTCGCAACCCTTCCATGATAATTGTTCCGCCTTAAATGCACTCTTACCGTGTCTGGACACACTTCCAAATCATTAAATTTCTTTATTGCCTCTGCTAATTTTGGTGCGCTAATCTTGGGATCTGCTTTAACTTAACGCAAAATAAAAAAAAAATATTTGAGGTTTCACTTTTTTTTTGGACGGCCTGATCGTTTTCTCATCTGCAGACTTTTTGTTTGCTGATAATTTTGCAAAACTCTCTGGACCGAGACGAATGAGTTCTTCCTAATATTCGCCCAATTTCACGCAAATTTTTACCCTCTTCGCGAAGTCTCTTAATTAGTTGCCTACTTTCAAGAGGACTATCACAGTTTTTTATTTATTTATTTTTATTCAGCAAACTCACCTATCTAGCTGTTAACTTTAAAACCCCCTTTTTCTCACAAGCCACTGATCTCAACTGCATTAAAATAAGCAATAACAAAAGTGGCCTTCTTCTCAAATGCTATGGGTAATATACTTTTCTAAAAGTAACGGTAAATTCAGTCCTTCGAGACCAAAACTGCATTTTTGCGCAGACTTTTTCGCCCTGAATTTTGAGGTATTTTGTTGGTTTTTTTATTGTTTTTTTTTTGGATTTGAAAAGTAAGATGTGTTATGTTTTTTGTGTTATTATCTACAGGAACTGTAGTAAATATATTTAAAAAAAAAAGTAATCCTACATAGTTATTTCATTTACTTTTTCTGAATTTATATGTAAACGTTTACTTTGTACGTAGACTTTTTTGAGCCACTGTATGTATCATGCAGTCTGAAAATTATTTTTATTCGTTTTTATTCTAATTTTACTAATCTTCCAAGAGCACTGACAATTTTCTTACATTATACCAATATTCAAAAGTGATCAATTGAATTCTAGTTTTACCATAAATTCCTCAACTGTTGAAGTTTTGTTGGTTGACTTCTAAAAACATTTGAAGGATTTTGATGCCACAAAGCTTTTCTCAGGATGTTGATGAGTGAAAGATTTATTATTTATTCATACAGGTGTACCACAAGGATCTGTGATGGGTCCGATTCTATTCCTAGTAGAAAATAACGATCCAATGAAAATATTTTCAATCAAGAGATCCTTATACGCTTTCGCAGAAGCACAGTATCACTTGATTGGAAATATAGGAAACAAATTGTAAAGCTAACGAGGGATTGTCCAGCTTAGTATCATGGCTAAAAGAGAAGAAAATTAGAGTCGACGTCAAAAATACCTTTATTAGACCATTCTTTCTGACTAAAACTATTAAGCATCCTGTTTATGAGCGAAGAATTTTCCGTAGGATTTTGCGCTTGAAAGCTTTTACAGCCTTTCCGCAATCATTGCTTAATGGCCAGGTTTTGCCTTTATGTATCACCACAGGTGTAATCAATATTACAAAGCTTTTCTTCCTGTGAACATTTGAGGATCGTATTATAGGGAGTTTTCAACATCTAAATTGCTACCAATACGTCCACAACTTGATTAATTATCTAACTTACTGTTGTTGTATACCACCATATTTCGTCGTTTTTATGCCTGTTCTGACAAATTGGATGCCTAAGTATCTACATTCTTGAGGTTGTAGTCTTCTAAGGTCAAATTTTATCAAATTGATGTATCCGTCTTTGATCGAGTTATAAGTTTGGGGTTTGTTGTCATTGACCCTCAAGTCGATTTTTTTTTATTTTCTTCTTCCTATTACTTAGGAAAGCTTCTTTGGCGTCTGAATTTGGGTGAGCCAAAATATTGGTTTTTCGGTATGCACCCGTAATAGAAGTGTGAGATCGCTTTGTCTGGTATTTTGCTGATGAAGAGGTATGCTAAATAGCATAGCGGCAAGTCTATCGCTCTGCTTTATACGTGAGTCAGTTTGGAAGCTGCTGGTTCATTTATCGTCAATTTTGACGTGGCACTTCATGCTCGTCTTTATAGCCAGGATCATACGGACAAATTTTTGCTGAATGATCTCAAGCGTTGTTATATTGAATTTTTACCTACACTATCGCATACCAAGATTTAGCACACGTCGATTTAATGCTTCTATAGCTTTTTAACCTTTTACTAGAGTCCAAAAATTTAATAAATCGTACACCGTCTGTTTCTGAAATCAACTTGATAACTTCCAATGATAAAAGTCATACAACGGTTTCTTTTACCGCTTAATTCTTTTAGAGAGCACTTTGTAGGACGAGCACAATAGAGGAATGCATCGTTTATTTTTGCTGTGAGGTTTACTACTCTTATGTATCTAGGACATATTAAGCTTTTTCGCGAATTACTTGGTCGTTCTTTATCTCTCCCTATTTTCGAAACTAATCGATGAAAGTTTAAAGATATGTCTCACCATTTTTAAGTGATTCTACTGCGATTTCATCTGCTCCAAGGACCTTATTTTTTCCGAGGTTACGTATGGCTGTGTTTTTGGTCACACAGCACCTTTGGTTTCTCGCACCTGCTAAAATGTTGATATTGCGCTTTTTATGCTTCACTGTTGAACTGACACAGTACTCTTGCCCTGAATATGCATCTGACGTTCAACAATGCAAAAAAAATCCCTATTACTATGCAAAAGTAGTTACCATATTTTCTATCAAATCCGAAGACTTTGCGTCAGTTTCGTGATAATTGATTTGACAAGATACTTTTTATTTTAAA
This sequence comes from Nemotelus nigrinus, assembly GCA_947369275.1. Lineage (NCBI taxonomy): Eukaryota > Metazoa > Arthropoda > Insecta > Diptera > Stratiomyidae > Nemotelus > Nemotelus nigrinus. The sequence continues at coordinate 27,694,630 of OX376375.1, read as the reverse complement.
GTAGGACCTCCAAAAACAAACGCTTGTCAGGAAATAGTAATTCCCAGTTTAACTTTTCCAAAGGAACTAAGACGGGTAAGTCTGCTGCATACAGACCAAAAACACAAACTTAGTACAGGTAAATCCTATTCAATGTGCAAATTAAAATCGCTACAATAATTGTTGTAGGTTTGTAATCTTACATTTGGGTACGCTAAGTCTCATTTTTATGAGGACACATAATACGATTTTCTGCTCATTGGGTTCATGTGCGAGAAAGAGCCTCAGACACCAGAAAAGTTCTCTGAAATTTAAGTAGATACTTCGAAAACTTTTCATCCTAAGCTATCGTACGATTCAAATTTTTGCGGTTATGTTTCATTTATCTCATTTGAATCACCCAGTCTTGCTTGCAATTTAAATGAGGTTTCACTAGATGCAGCCATTTCCCCTAACTATATAAAAAAATTAAAATAAAAAACAAATTCACCCACAACTATTCGACGCTCCACATCATCATTGCACAGTATTCTCCGAACACATATACGACATTCATCTTTCAAACATCCTTCTGAAAAATTTGCAACGGCCTAAGGCTACAACCTTCTTATGACCTTGTGTCTTGCGGTCACATGATTGACGATGAAAACTTTTCTTATTTATTCCTTTGTTGAAACTTTCTGTTGTTTGTTCGTGCATATCCCCCTATAAACTGTTGCGTGTACAAACCATAGGATACTTGTCAAAGCTACTATGCAAACGTCGCGTCGGTGTCGCGGTCTTTGCTGCCGCGAACGGATGAAATGACTACGCGCAGTCAATATAATTTTGTACCTTCTCATTGGCAGTACCGAGGAGTTTACCTTTCCGAGTGGTCGAAAATGCTTTTGATGAATGCGCAACTCTTCTTTGAAGCAAAGATGAAGAGATGATCTTAGAAGCGATTTAAGTCAACGATTTTACAGATGAGTTCACTATGCGTCCACGTTCACTGACTACCGTAGGATTTCTGAGAGAATACCTGGCAATAGTTCTTGCGGTAATGTTATTGTTTGACGTTTGACGGTTAGAAAACCGCAAAATCCTTCAGCTAATGAATGCACATGCACAACTAATGCATAAATCGCACAGAGAAAAATTGACGCGACGGTGAAGATGAAGGAAGAAATGCAAGAAAGATAGGCACTTGACAATGTGGTTGGTTGGTTGGTTGGTATACGCAACCTTCGGCGACAATCTTTCAAGGGCGTTTGGCATTTCGAATGAACGAGCAAGCAAGCAGCCAGTCAAGCAAGCAAACGAACTGAAGAACTAGCGAATCTCATTTGTTTGATGGGCTGAGCTGATTGCCTTGTCATTCAATATTGCCTTGACGATTAATATTGTTTAATGGTATTTATTGTTGTTGCTGTTGTTTTTCGGGGAAAAGACATGGTACAAGTGATGGCAATGCTTCGAGCAAAGTAATTTCGAATAGACCGCAAGTCTTAATTTGAAAAAAAATTAGAGATAAGTATTAGATGATTTCGTTTGGCTGGGAAATATTTCTTGCGATATTATGAAGAGTGTTTATGTGTTTAAGAGCGGAAGCTGGTATTCTGCTCGGTAGAATTTGAGCTGGAGGCATTTTTTGCAAAAAAGCTATACTTTTGGAATAATATGATAATGCAGTCGAATAGTAAAATCAACAGATTACACTCCTGTTAAAAGCAGAGAAAAACTGAAAAACCATATTACTAATATCTGTTGAGGACTTTGCAATCTGTTGAGGACCAAGCCAGGTGCAGGAAACAAGAGCATATCACGCACGGTAAAAAATTTTAGATCGAAAATTCAACTTTGTCAACTATTTCGTGATTTGATTGAATATGTTAGAATGAAGCTTTAAAAACATGATTTTAATAATATGAAATTGAAATTCTAAAAAATAAAAATTTTGTCAGAATATATAGCGAAGCGCGCCAAGGTCATTTTTTCTATGATTTTCGTTCACTTCGCTATACCGCTACATCGACTTAGGCTAAGAAAGATAAGTGAGTCAAACTCCTTCAAAAGAAGCAAAAAAAAGTTATCCTCGGCAAAAAAAAAACAAAAAAAATTGCTGAAAAAGATGCTTCTAAAAAAAGTGTTGAAGATCCAAAAAAGGTCCGAAAAAAGCTCAACTGACACTGAAATTATTATGGCCTAATTATACGACGAAATTATAATAATTATAATTCGGCTGAAAACATGCGCAAGGAAATTTGGGCAGCATATTCCCAAAAAATTTCAACTGATGAGAAATCCTCACTCTTAATGTCCTATTGGAGAAAAGACTTGGTGTAACTGGCGCAAGACGGAGGCAGCTGGTGGTAATACTTTGAAAAATTTCAAGCATCTTCCATCTTTAGATGATGAGGTACAAGAAGTTTTAAAGCATTTTTATGAAGACTTATCATTAAGAGATTTATTAAAGCGCTGCTTGGGCAATTTTACGCAGAATAATAACGAAAGCTATAATTCTTGTATTTGGAATTTGGCCCCTAAACATACTTTTTGTGGAAAAAATATCATAAATATAGCTGCAAATATTTCTGCATGTACATTCACTGAAGGATTTATGGCTATCTTGAAAATAATGCAAGTCATAGGAATTACAATTGGCCAATGTGCGCTGGAACATACAGAAAATAGAGATGCTGCAAGAATCAACCAGGTGGAAAAACACTCGATTGAGGCATCTAAAGAGGCCAGAACTGCTCGAAGAGAGCAAAAATCTTTAGAAGAGAAGGAGTATGAACAAGAGGAAGGTATATTGTATGGTCCAGGCAACGCAGATTAAATTTCGGTCAGATTTATTACAAAAAATATTGAATTTTAACTTTAAACACAATTTTCTCGAAACAACCTTTTTCAAAATGGCGTGCATGATTGAGAAAAATGTTTTTATCTAATCGTTCTAAAATTTTAACACGTTAATCTGCACATGTTAATGCTCAGAATGAACTACGGATGATAAAATCGGCATTCATTTTTTTTAGTTATAACCGATTTTTGGGGGAAAAAATTCTCGATTTTCGAAAAAACGTCGCCATCTTGTTATTTTTCAACCAAATATTTTCTTTTTAGTTCATTTCAAGTCCGCTTTGATGCTGATAAAAACCCCGTTTTTGTTTTTTTCTCAGCCTCTTCTGAGGGCAGTTATCGTGCACGCCAGGTTTTTTTGGTGTTTTTTCAAAAAAATTTTAGCAGACGACAGGAGGCCAAAAAAAAGTATGTAGTAAAAAGCAAGTTAAGTATGTGTACAAAGTTTCAGTAAGAAATGTCTTTTTATTCAATTAATAACTAACCTTTGAAAAAAACATATTTTTTTTTCAATTTGAAGGTTCTATGTTCCCTTAATTCACAATTATGTGATTTTTTTTATACTAATTTGTTGAAAAATTTTACTTGGTGAAGTTGAGAAGCTAACACGCAGACATTTTTATCTCAAATATTGTAAAAAGTCAACCAAAATCAAACACTAATGCTCTATGTATATAATCTTTATACTTTTTTGGGTTAAAAAGTCTGACAAAACCAACCAGTTAAGATGAAATTTGTCCGGAGTCATAAGAAAATTTAGGAATTTATCAGAAACAACGGTATTTTATATATGTACCAAAGTAAACTGAATAGCGTTCCTTGAATGCGTTATATTTTTCAGTTTGTTTACTCAAGTGGTCTATATGTAACCATCCAAATGGTTTTGCGTATTAACAAAGCGCATCATTTCAGTTCGGTATTTCAAGTAAATGAGTGCTTTCATTGATTCTAGTGCTTTCAGTGATTCAAGTGCTCAAAATGCAACTAAATTACAAGAATGCAATTAAAAATTGAGTTAAATTGAGTTGAAATTTTAACCAGATCCGTTCGAAAAGGTAAATAATACTTCAACAAAAAAAGGCGAAATTTCATCATTTTAGTTGAATTTTATACATAACAATTTTTTATACTTTATTGATGAAAAACCCAACCACATTTTGATGGACCTATATATCAACCCATATTGTTGAAAATTCTAACTCAGAATTTTTACCGTGCGTACCAAACTCGTACATCTAATAAATCGAGACTAACTCAAGATATGCTTCACTGAGTTTAAGAATATGAAATTCTTAGTGATTTGTGATTAATGATCAACCTGAAACCGCATATTCAAGCGAAAATAGCACACTTTATAGGTAAAAGATCGCACTACAGAATGAAATATCTTAAGTGAATTGAATCTACATAGAAAATATAGAAAATAGAAAATACTAGAAAAAATCTTGATTCACCCACTGGTCTTAGTACGCTTGAATATTCAGAAACGTTCCCATGGCCGCCAGTTGAAAACTCTTTTTTTTGCTTACCGAAATTCACAGAGGAGGTTAGAAGTGTGATTAGTTCGTTGGAATCAAACAAGGCTCCTAGTATTGACGGTATAGCAGTTAACTGTCTAAAACCAATAAAAGATATTGTTTCACCAGTTCTCACTCACATAATAAATTTAAGCTTCGAAAAAAGAGTATTTCCGGAGATTCTAAAAACTGCAGTAGTGATCCCTGTTTTTAAGAAAGGCTGTCGTACAGACCTCAATAGTTATAGGCCGATTTCTCTATTACCAACATTTTCAAAAGTTATTGAAAAAATAATGAAAAGTCGAATAATAAATTTTTAATGAATACTAACTTCTTCTGCAGTAACCAATTGGGATTTATTGAGAAAAGATCTACTGAAGATGCTCTACTCTCTACTTTTTCGAATGTGTTTGAAGGTTTGAACAATAATAGAATCGTCTGTGCAATTTTCGTTGACATAGCTAAAGCCTTCGACTCGATTGACCATAATATTCTGTTGAATCGTTTATACGATGCTGGTATAAGAAGCATATCTCTAAACTGGTTTCGGTCATACCTAACTGGGAGATACCAATGTGTACGTATCTTAGATTCTACAAGTTTATGTTTACCCATTTCATATGGTGTCCCTCAGGGATCTGTACTAGGGCCTATTCTCTTTTTGAACATTTATAATCTCTGCTCAGGCAAACTTGATGGCTCTCTTACAAGCTTCGCAGATGATACCGCCTTATGCTATTCGGCAAATGCAAAACGATTTAAATAAACTCAAATTATGGTTCACTATGAACAGAATGGATTTAAGCATCAAAACCAAGTTTGCTCGTTTTTCACTTAGAGATAGACAAGATGATATAGGCAGATTATTTTACAAATGCAAAAGATGTCTTTCAGAAAATGATATTTGTCATGAACACTGTATCGAAATAGATCAAGTTGATAAAATAAAATACTTAGGAATTTCGGTTGATGAAAATCTAAGCTGGAAGCACCACATTGCAGGTTTAAAAATGTATATGAATTCGTGTTTAAGAATTTTCTATTACTTAAGATATATACATATGTCCTATCTCCATACTTCGTTCTGTCTACTACGCTATAGTTCAGTCGAAATTGCAATATGGCCTAGCACTTTTGAGTGGACACTTTTTGTCTTCGATTAAACCTGTTGTCATCTTGCAAAAAAAAATAGTCAGGGTAATAATGGGAGTTAGTAGATACGAAAGATATTTTCCAATTTTTAATATCTTGAAGATATTGTCTCTAAGGAATTTATTTGTTAATCGTGTGTTACGATTTTTTTATGTTAGAGGGGGCCACATGAGAGGTAGTGCTAAAGTTTATTCGAGTAGGTTGCAAGCAAGAAACCAAATTTCAGTCCCTTTTCCTAGATTGGAAGCTTATAAAAGGTCTTTAAAATTCTGGGCACCAAAATTGTTTAACTCCCTTCACAGCTCAATTTCATCTATAGATAACGTGAATCAATTTCTAAAACATTTAAAATTTTGCCTATTCTCTATGCAAGACACTGAATCATTTTTTCTGAGTTCTGTAGTGGGACAAGCTTGATATAGTTTTTTTAAACGTAATATAGAAGCCAGTAAAGTTTTTAAATCGAGTAATATTTTGATCACCTGTCACCTATTGCACATTAAATTATAAGAACGTAACCTCAACACAGCATTAGCTAAGAGGTACCTATCCATGTGCATAACTAATATTGATTGAATATTGGATGTACTAACTATTTAGTGAATTAGTTAATTTAGTAATAGTTGTAATATTAACTGAAATTACGTTATTGTTCACTATTTTATTGTACTTGTTATGCATTACGGAAATAAATTTATTATTATTATTATTATTAATCTCCTTTAAATGAACACACAGATCGAAATGACTACCAACTCATCCCTTGTTTTAGCAAATAAAATTATAATTTTGTTCGAAATAGATGTTTCATGTATTTTCTTATCCTGTGAAAAATCTCAAACAAATGCTAAATGCGAAAAACAATAAAAATAATCTAGCCAATAGTATTTTTGTTAGATTTTAGTGGAAACGCCTCGTAAAATGTCTGATCAAAGGGCTTACTGTGCTGAAAGGTCACTTTGTATGAAGCAAAATTTATATCGCAAAACACTGAAGCTTGTGATAAATAAAAATATTTCTCCCAAGACAAATTCTTTTATGAATCAAATGTTCAATTAGAAACTGTCTTTTTATCTCAATCAACTATTTTTCGAACCAGAAACTCGAAGTTCACTTATCATTTGAAAATAAGATCAATTACAGTCCCACTACATCGACTAAAGTAGGACATTTAAGTCGTTTCCGCATGATTTCACAAATGAAAATGCAATGAAAAAGTATATAATTGTTTCGTTACTGCATATTGTTTCTAAGTTAAAATCTAAATGTGCTCATTCAGACGATTTAAAGAGGTTTATGATCCTCATTTTCGAAAAAATGTTTCCGCCCCTAAAACATGTATCTAAAACCAAAATATTCCAAAAAAATCTCAATCAAGTTAATCCAAATCACTCCAACTAAATTAATCAAAGCATTCAAATCATTCCAACAGTCGTCGAAATCATTCACCATACACATAAATCAAATACTAATTCGATTCGAACATCTGGCTGTGCAATCTTACCTCCTTTCGAATAGGGAGAAATCCAAAACAGTCGAATGTAATCCGTGCTCGTAAACCGATAAATAGCTGTAATTTCTAACACTGAACCGAAACAGAAACAAAATCCAATTCGAAAGAGATCGAGTCCATTCAAAATATTCAAATCCGAATAAACACTTTTCAAAAGTTATTCATTCCATTTCAAATTCTGAATGGATTCCGTCGAACGAAAAAAACCACTTAATCCGATCATAGAAAAATCGTATGTAAATACGAATGAAAGGAAATTGAATTTCTCGTCATAGGTTCACGGCGACGACGATTTTAGAGTCTTCCTCTTGCCTCCCGCTACACTATCGGCTATAGTCCGCAGATGGAGATTTTAATTAAGGAGCAGTTGTTGTTTGCGACATGAAACGCTCACCAGTACCGCGATAAAACACAACTTCGGCATCAGCATCAGTATCGTGCTGCGTGTTTGACCTCTGCAAAGATTGGTATCAACTGGCGGCGGTAAGCATGCCTGAAGTCACCGAGTCAACTCAAGTCAAGTCGAGCCGCAGTGAGCAGGCTGGCTCCTCGAATGGCGGCTCCAATACCGCGATGCCTACGGCAAATTCAGTTCCAAATCCGATAGGTATCACCCGTCGAAAATATTCCAAGAATGAGCGCGAAATGCACAAAAAACATAGAAAATAGCGCCGCTGTCGCCGAGAAAAATGCTGGCGTCTGAGAGATTTCTATTCGGGCCCCGACATTTTTTCGTGTTCCACTCAGGCTTTTCTTAGCGTCGTTGCTGCTACCGCGGACCGCAAAAACCAGCTTCGAAATGTGTAATTATTGCTCCGGGGACTGTGGGAGCTCGATGAACTTGGCTGTATGCGAGCGCGCGCTCATTCGAAATGTATGCGCCTCGCGGGCTTAACACAAATTACAAAACAAATTTCCAAGCATAGCACAAATCACCTTACGAATTACCATAAAACCGAAGCGAACAAACTAGATTGACGATCGAAGAATTTCCACAGCATCCGAATCTGAAGCACACTACTAACTGCTAAACTACTAATAAACGTACGATGGCGAGTGAAGTGCGCGTGGAGCGCCAGGCTAGGCCAGGCCAGGCCGGGCTAGGCTAGCGTAGCCACAAACGAAAGCTAACGAAAGTATCGTATAATAATAATATATAATGGATACCACGCCGAGAAATGCCGCACTACTTTGCACTGGATTGCATTCGGGTTTCTCACGATTATTTTCGATATAATATTTTAGTGATTTCGCAGAGCCGGTTTCGCACTTCGCGAATGGGCACAAACGGATTTCGTAGGCACGCACTGAATATGCTCAACTCACTTCTTGTTCGACAGTATCACACTCGCAGCCTTATATTGTTGAAATCGGGGAAACAGCTTAACTAGGACACTAGTCGCGAACCGCCGAAATTTTTTCACTTCTAGTACTGATCGCGCAACTCAGTTCACAGGAGTCACAAGCAAGTTGAGGTAAATGCGGTCGCGCGATCTTCACTCGAATCCAAAACTACGCAAGCCGCGCAGTGAAATCCGTGCGCATATCCAACAGCATCGAGATCCAGACTGGTTAACAATTCAACGCTCAAGTCTCGAAGAGCCTCAACAAGTTAGCTCAGCCAGCCAGCCAGCAACGTGCGGTGCGGTGCGGCTTGTTCATCCAGCAGACCCATGCCGTGGCTAGCAATGAACCTAGGCTGAGACTTCCATCAGCATCAGATACAGATACAACAAAAGCAACAACAAGAACAACAACAGCTACAGCTACAAACTCATACCCAGTCAGATAACAACAAGAATCTCGTATGAAACACGTTTGGTTGTCGCTCGCGGTACGCGATACTGTGCCATGTTACTTTGCTGCCATCATCATCATCATCATCATACCATACCATGCCATGCTGAAGCCAGAAGAACAGCACAACACAGGCCACGAGGCTCTGACTTGATCGTCTTCTCGTCCATCGTTAAATCGAATCTAGAAGAGGACTTGTCAAAAGAATAGAGGAATAGGAACATCTCAAGGGGACCTGTGTGCGCAAAGAAAGAACATGGCTCCTGAGCTCCGACCAACTGAAAAACTCCAAAGCCACTTCACAAATGAAAAAAGAAATCTTTTAAATTATATCTTGTATTTATGTAAATTTCGTTGAAGAGCAGAACAGGAAGATTTGGAATTTTCATTTTCGAGTTTTATTTTTAGATAGATACAAACGTGTGCTCATGTATATAAGAACGTACACTTTGCTGCGACGATCAAAGGTGAGTTTTCAAAAGTTTTTATCGAAGCTTGTTGTCGGGATGAGATGATTTTTTTTGTAGTTGTCATTTTATAAGATGGAATAAATTTGAAATACTCTAAAAAAATTGATGAACGCATCTATTAAATTAGTCTTTTCGGATGTCACAGCGATGAACAAACATAAAAATTGAATATAATATTAAATTGAAATGAATATCTCAGTATGAAAGATGCAAATTACTTAGAATGGAAAATACACGTTTCTTGGATTTGATTTCAGAGTCCCATTAAAATCGAAAGCAACCATGCATCTGTTGAAAACCTCATATCACAACGAGGAATTCAATTGATGCAATATTTACAATAAACGCTGATTTTGTTTTTCCTACTTTAGTCGGGGCTAGTGAAGAAAAGAATAATTCATATAAATAATTTAAAAAATCCATTACCCACATTGGGCGCCAAAATTCATAAGCGTGAAAAGGGTATAATTTCCACCAATGTGATCAATTTAACAGAAGTAATTTAAAAGTACCGTTATTCACATTGGGCGCAACATTTTAAAATATGTGAAAAGCTAATCAATTCCTTTTTATTCATGTGGAATTATAAGCAGCGCCAAAAAATTTTAGCTCATAAGGTTTATGAAAAAACAACTTTCAATTGCCAACCGAACCTTAAATGATATTTGACGTCGTTTTATTTACGATTCATTCAAAGAAAAAATTATAATCAATTTTTTCTCACTATCTAAACATTAGTAAATTTAATAAAGTTTATGATAACAGAGTATACATTTTGAGTTGAAACATGTTGCATATAGGTTTAGTTCCACTACAAAAAATATTTTGAAATAATGCACAGAAAATTGAATCTTATGGGAAAACCTGTTTTATGAACTGAAGGAATAATCGATCTCGGTTATTTTTTGGGGCTATTTCATTTAAATAATGACTGCTTATACACCAGAAGTGGTTCATTCTAAAGCTCTAAATTTCAATCACACGTTTCGGGCTTAACGAAAGGTGTCTGTTACTCATTTCTGTGACTCGTAAATAGAGAAGATCTCCACTACAATTCTCTATTTGATGTCATTTTGACATCATTCTCTATTAGTGTATTTCTGAATGAAACTCTACTAGCATATCTCAATCTACTCTATTAACCACTGAACGAGAATAGAAAAAGTTTATCAGGAATGTCATAAGTAGAGTTTGACTTTTCTATCAGTTGACTATATTATTGTCATGGTATTTTTGGAATTGAATAAATTGTAGTTGAAATCACAAGATTGATAAGACTTTTATAGGACGGGTGCGAAAAAGAAGAAGTTTTGTAGTTTCACATTGAAATATGATAGATAAAAGGCAATATGGAGAATAATAATCGAGGAGCAGTAAGTACATATATTTTTGTTGTTACTAAATTGATGCTGTGTATTATTATTGCTTTTAATATTTATTTTGATTTGTTATTGATATCAATATCTGATTTTGTACACAACTCACTGGCCAAGTAAAAGTCATAGCGAGAAAAATTCTTTTCAGCGAGCGATTAATAGTGATAATGCTTTGCTATATCTAAATTTGAATATAGAATTGAAAAAAAGTATTATTTCATTTATTCAATTAAAATGACATAGTTTGATTTTTGTGTGATTTTTCATTTTTTGTGGTTCATAATAGTTTTGTTTTTTGCATGATTTTCTTTTCTGCAATATTGTTGAAAAACAGTCTGAGTTCTTTCGATTTTCGGACATAAACAACAAGTGTTGAATCGAAACGTACATCACAGTTTTTTACAGACAATAAATTTTTGTTTTTCTAACCATAGCTTCCTTCTGGATATAAAATACCATCCTTGCTTGCTAAAATGAATGAGGGGTTACATATGTTTTTGTCAAAGTAGAGATACAGAGCCTAAAGTCTGTGGATCAATCGCTTCAGAGCCTGCGCTAGTAAACTTTTGAAACATTTTCAGGCAGACATCTTTACCTGTCTTTAATCAAAAAATGTATTCCTCTTCTGATTCTGTGACTGATGAGCTTTGCAAACTTGAATTGAAAGTTTTAGTAACAAAATCCTGACTATTTCCGGTAATATTCTAACTTCGATGGACCAAATTCAAACAGACATTGAAACATACTACTTAGAATTACAGCATCTTAATTGCTACCATTACGTCAACAACTTGATTACTTTAAAAAAAAAAATCAAAAATCAATCAAACCACGTCCGTTAAAAACCCCAAACTCATCATGCAGCTGCCCATGAAAAACAACCAAAACAAAATAACCACCAGAAAAAAAAAACCAAAAGGCGAAAAATATCCAAAATCCCAAAACGCCTTCTGTTCACCTCCTCATCGGAACGTCCGACGACGACGACGACGCGATGTGGACCTAGATCGCGGACGTTCACGAAAAATTCCTCAGAGCCAGATGGTCAAAAAATCGATACGCGCGAGTTCAAGATAAAATTCCTACCCTCAGCATATTTTTCTCTTACTTTTCGACATTATTCACATTGGGTTCTACTCGTTTTTCGTTTTGTAGGTTGCTTTTGCCGCTGTTGCTGCTGCTCCTGCAGCTACGTTTTTTGCTGTTAGCATTTCAAAAAATATCCAGCAGAAGATGAGGCGCAACACCACCACCAACAACAACAACAACAACAGCACCACGAAACTGCCAGACCACGGCATGCCAGGCAGAGGTTTTCGTTGCTTGAACTGAACTCGACTTGGCTGGACCGCGGCATGGTGTGGTGATGGTCGAAGAAGAAGACCCTGCAGCGGCACGAAAGATTGCTCCGCTCGAACGAAAGAACCAGGCCGTGGTATGGCATTTTTTTCCTGACTGGACCCAGGCAACAACGCAAGCAACACAACAGCAACATTCGATTCACAACAAGCTAGCATTCGATTGTATATACGAAAAGAACCAAAGATACAACAAACGGGCTACGAGTGGCAGAGTGCCAGGATGTCGTGGGTTCATCTCGTGTTCTGAATAGGGGACCAATGCTGAAATCAATTCGAAAGACATTTCGAAGACATATGAAGTCAAAGTTGATGGAATGGCGACGGACGGATATGCTGTGGAATGTCGCAGCCTGAGTTTCGTAATCATAGACTAGAGTCGAGTGCAATGAGATTCTGCTGCCTGATTGAATGCTGCCAGCTCGGAGAATCTGATTTCGATATGACGTTTAAGAAATTTTCCATGCCATCAACAAACGAAATAGACTTGTTTACCACAAGTAAATTAACTGAAAACGAATCAATTAGAACAATCAAAATACTCCATATAGAAATCTCACACAATAAAGCTTTTACGAAACACACTCCAAGACTGCACGCTGCGAACGGAAATTACACTGCTATTTCAATGAAAAACTCTCAGTTTCATGGATGATCTACAATATTTTCCATGACGTAAATCTTCGCATTTCTATTGAATCATTGTTTGATTTGTTCGAATAATAACGAATTGAATGAATATATTTCTCTATCTCGAATTTGCTGAATCAATCTCAACGAAAAATATCACAAGATTCATGAATCTTCAAAAATGCAATCGTCATTTTTTCCACTATATAAAATCAATAAGATCTTCATCAGTGTTATGAAGAAAAAATCCACTTAATCTACATTTTTTCTCCAAAAACCATTCAAAATACACCCAATTGCTTTGCAAAAACAAATTTCCAACAGTTTCTTCGTCGTCATCATCATCATCATCGCATCTACATGAGCCGCACAGCACATTTTCCCCAAATGCAGACAATTGGAAATTCTGAAAATTATTCGAAACAAACACACACGCACGCATAATACAATTAATCTCGTCGAAGTGAATACGAAAATTCCGACGATTCGTTCCATTTGCCCAAGCGTAGTCTTGTTTTGTTGTTCTCAATTCGATTTGCTTTTGTTTTGTCGTTTTTTTTTCTATATTTTTTTTCTGCCGGTGGTTTTTATTTTTGCGTGTGCATCAAAGATACGAAAATTCAGATAAATATTTTCGATCAGAGATTGATTGGTTTGTTGTTGTTGTGTTGGATGTTTTTTTTTTGTGGAACTTTACTTAGAAATTGAATATTTTTTCATGGCTAGGTATTTATTATTTATGTTACGCTATAATATTTTTCGCTTCCACGAATCGATTTGCTTGTATTAAGCATGAATTTGATTTTGGATTTCTCAAATTAATATTTTTTTGTTGGAATTATTAATCGATATGAATCGGATGAATTTAAATTCAGGTTACTGTCCTGAGCAATGCGTCGAAGTCTTTCGTTTTGCATTGAATTGTGATTTAGATAAGGTACTGGGAGAATGTAAAATTGAGAGTTTTCTGAATTTGAATTTTCATTTGATTTTGGATATTTGAGTTTTCATTTGGTTTCGGATAGTTTTGAAGTTGGTTTTGTATGTGAAATAAGTTGGATCGTAGTTGGAGTAGACAGTTACCAATGAATTTAGACGTCTCGTCTAAGGTTATTTTTGAGTGTTTATTTTCAGTTAATTGTTAAAAATCTGTTGCTCATCAAGTGACTGAGCTTATTTGCTTCGAATTCAAAAAAATTTACATAATGGGCCGTGACTGTAAATGTCTTAGAGATTTTTCAAAATATTCTTCTTAAAGATTTGATCAAATATATCATGGACCAGACAAATCTTTATTCAAGACTTAAGAAAAGATCTTTAATGGTAAGTGAAAACGAAATTGAAGTTACAAAACGTGCAGTATTTTTATCAGAATGTATCAGTTTACCAAAAATATTTAAAGAAATTATAAGGTGTAACAACTTTGAATCGAAACTTCAAAATTTGCTCCTGAATAACAATAGTCAAAAATGCTCCTCTTATTCGCCAGGTATTTTTAATAGCATTAATTATTATATTACTGAATTTGGTTTTGATCATCAACTAGATAAAACGGCAAAACTACTTTCTAGCCTACAAAAATAATTTTGTAGCGAAATTTCAGAGAATTAGGATAGAAAAATACGAAAAATGTATAACAAGGATTTATTCTAAAAATGCTGATGTAATGAATTCTCACTGCCAGAAAAAAATCACACAGGCCATCGGGAAGATGTCCCTTTGACCACAGAGCAAAAAATGCGCAGCGCGGTTCTCAAAATGAAAAACTGAATGGCTTCGGGATCGGACAGCATCCCATCAGAAGAGACACCCGTCAGTATTAATATTGGGAGCTTTAATGGTGGGTGTCTTTCTGTCCCACTGAAATTCAAGGTACAGACCTCTCTGTATGCTTATGCAGAAGAAGACAGCACTTCAGGATCTGATGAATCCTCCAACTCCGAAGACAGCTCTTCGGGTATGTCCATCATTCTAGAAAACCTAGAACCAGACACTGAAACTCCCTCAGAAAGTCCTAAGCGGACAGTGCTGAACAATAAAAAAGAGACGTCGGTTAGTTTTATAGCCAAAGCATTGACCAAAGAAGATTTTCCATCGTTAGACCCAAAATCTATCCTCGAGAAACAAGGATTTAATCCTATCGAAGTTTTCTATCTAAAAAGCAGAAGAGGTCCATCTAAACTTATCAAAGTTCTCCTCCCGACAGACGAAAAAAATATTTATAATATCCAGGGCATTTTCCACTTAGTTTGCCAGGTTGAGGCAAGGAAACCCAGATCCAACAAAGCGCAATGCCACAATTGACAACAGTTTGACCACTCCTCAAATAACTGTCATGCACAGTCTAGGTGTGTCAAATGTGACGGTCTTCATAGCCATAGATCGTACACTAAACTTCCAGAGCAGAAGCCAAAGTGTGTTAACTGGGGAGGTGAGCATCCTGTAAGTCACGTAGGGTACCGAAAAATCTTAAAAACATAAAAAAAAGTCCTTTGCCCAGATAGTCCGACCCAGCTCAAATCCTCCACCTCCAAACGCAAATAAAACACCTACATCAAATAACGCTTCTAATACGAAGACCTTTACTCCCCCTGATGACATGGCACAGTTCCTTGCAATTATCCAGGCCCAACTTCATTCAATGATGCAGGATGTGATGGTGAAAATGGTCCAGGGCTTATTTCCTACCCCAGATCACCCAAAAACGAGCCCTTTTTTACAGACCAGTAAATGAACCGAGAACATTGTATTTCTATGCTCACATAGAATGCCATTTCCATTCTAATGCAATTTTTGAGCGATAGCAGAATTGACATTATGCTAATTCAGGAAAAAATTTTTAAACGGGGTAATCAGCTCCGTATCCCTAGCTATCATGTTTACAGGAATGATAGGTTGAACGAAAGGGGTGGACGCACAGCTATTCTCGTAATAGGGTACGCTAATTTTAACACGGCATTATAATTTCTGACCTCACGGGAATGGAAGCAATAGCCGTTCAAGCTCAAACGAGCTTTCTCCTCTTCAGAGTAATATACGCTTACAGACCTCCAAATGCACAAAACGTCGCGGCAGACCTTCATAAAATTTTCAGGTATGACGGACCAATCTTTCTTGCAGGAGATCTTAACGCTCACAATCGCTGCTGGGGCTCTGAGAAGTAATCATGCATGTAGAGGCCTGTACAAGTACTCCATAGAAACTTCGTCCAGTCTGCTCATTCCAGAAGAACCTACACACTTTGGTCCCATTTACAGTTATACAATATCCGGGGAATCCAATTTCAGGAGAATAATGACTCAGATGACGATTTTGATGAGGAATATCGTATGGAGCAAACGGCAACAAACATATCGCTGGACAGAATACAGAGGGGGGGGGGGGGTATAATACCAACAACATCCCTAGAGGAAGTCAAACTCCTGGTGAAAAGTTCAACAAAAGGAAATTCCTTGGGCCAGATAAAACCACCAATCTCTGCCTTTTCAATCTACCAGACTATCTCCTCCTGAACATTGTACAAACCATCAACACCATTTTCCATTTAAAAAAAAGCTATCCTTATTGCCGGAAACTTGCTTTCATTATAGTGATCCCGAAGCCCGGAAAAGATTTATACTTTCCGTAGAATTGGCGGTCCATCTCATTTTTCTTTCTAGACTCTAAGGGATTGTCACCCAAAACAACTGTTGCCCTAGAACAATTTGGTTTTAAAGCTTAGCACTTTTCTGAGCTCCAATTATCTCGAGTAGTACAGCACATTAGAGCTGGCCTCAACAAAAGAAAATCTACAGGGCTAGTTATGTTCGATGTCGCGAAAGCATTCGATAAAGTTTGGCACGCTGGGCTCATTGTCAAATTGAAAAACCTAAATATAGCCTTATATATCCTTTTTACAAAACAAAGCTTTTCAAATCGGCATAGAAAACTACCTTTGCTCCAAACGTTCCATAGCAGCCGGAGTGCCCCAAGGATCCCTCTTGTCACCCATTTTGTACAACTTGTATACAGCAGATATTCCCCACCTCTAACACAGTAAACATATCTCTATTCGCTGACAATACGTGCATATTTCTCACGTCTAGGCAAGCAAATTACAGAACCTATAATCTGCAGCGCAACATCGAAATTCTTTTGGAATACTTCAGAGATGGAAGATAAAGCTAAACGCTGAAAAAACCCAAGCAATTTTTATTTCTCGGAAAAATAACAGACAGACCGGACGTTAGACTGGCAACGGACGGCAAAATACTTAGGGCTAACGTTCGACAGCAAACTACAATGGACTGTACACATTGACAACCTTAAATAATACCAAAAGTGCCCTCTACCCTCTTCTAAAAACATCCCGTCTAAGTACCACAAACAGCATGCTTCTATACAAACAGGTTCTAGCTCGTCAACTCCTCTACGGCTGCGTAGCCTTCGGACAAACCTCCTCCTCACTGGGTTTTCAGGATCCCTTGGTACGTAAGAAACACCAACATTCACAAAGAATTGAGACAATAGAGAAATACATACGGGCCAGAGCTTTAAAATTATTTGACACAATTGACAGACACCCGAACAGCACTCTAGCAATCCTGAAAATTTAAAATCTTAATCAAAACTTCACCCATCCAAGCTTGAGGCAACTCATAGAGTAAGGACGGAAGCCATTCTCTAATATAGTATTGTACACAGTATCGCCAGTTTTTAAGTCTGAGCACAAAACCGCTCACAACTAGGAGAGGAGTAAGGGTGCGACATCCGCACCAGCTCCAGGATGATTACAGTTCTCTATCTGCTTGATACCGCGAGAAACTTCTAGAAAGGTTACAGTCGGATATACCAAGGGCTGGTGAACTTTTGAAAAACCAACACTGGTTTCACAATGGCCACTAGACAACATTTGCCATTTGCGAAGTTATCAGCGCAGTAGAACGTAACCGATCGTGGTTTTAATAACGCTGGACGTACGCTAACTCCGTAAGATGGACAGACATGTTGGACTCTACTTTTACTTTTCAGAGAGATAACTAATTGCTAGCCATGATACGGAGCTACTTGAAAGATCGTTATTAGATATATGAGGCAAATCGGGGAACTGGGCGCAAAAATATAATACAGCTCGAGCAGCACAGTGGTCGATTGATGAGATGCTGGATGGGTTATGCAAATGACATAACAGCTATCATCAAACCTAGAAGTCTTCGCTTCGCTCAGCTCAAACTCAATCAAGTGATGAGTAGGGTTGAGAGTTGGATGACAAACAATAGTCTCTAGCTGGGGTTATCATTCTGACCAACCGTTATACTCAAGACAGTTGGCTCCGAAGTACTTCAGTCCAGAAAATCAGCTTAGTATTTTGGAGTGATGCTGGACATCTGGAAAATTTGCGACATTGAACTAATGATTGGTATCTCGCTTGGAAGAATCATGTAAAGAGACTGGTTATCGGCTTAGTCGTAGTGGGAATTATCCCAAATGGCGAACGAGCAAAGGAGATGTTCTTGAACAGATCAGAAGAGGGAAAAAATCTAGTAGCTGTTCAAGTACAAACGAAAACACTTGAACTTTGGAAGGAACCTTTGGCTACGAGCTCTAAGGATACAGATATTATGTTGATATAGGTCATAGATATATGGAAAAGTAAACTTGTGACACACTCGTTTAAAATAATATCTACCCAACCTTACAGAGCCTGCTCGATTTTAGCTCAAAAAATAATCATTACTTTTTCTTTTTGAAAAAGAATTACAAAAGTATCTAAGTTGAAAACAAATCACCAACTAACTTTGTAAATTTTCGCCATTATAGACCATACTCCAAATGTCTCAAGGCTACAGTATACGAACATTAATATGATACTACAATCTACACGGCACAAGAATCTAGGTCCTTTCATACCTATAGGCATCCAATTTCAGTCATCTATCACACTTTCCATTACATTCCCCATAAATAACACTAATTTTTTTTTATATTTTCCTGACCAATATGAACCCCAACTCTGCCTACATATCACCACAATTGAGAACATTCGGTGAACTGTTCAT
Organism: Nemotelus nigrinus; assembly: GCA_947369275.1. NCBI lineage: Eukaryota > Metazoa > Arthropoda > Insecta > Diptera > Stratiomyidae > Nemotelus > Nemotelus nigrinus. The sequence goes on along the minus strand of OX376375.1, from coordinate 27,675,956 downwards.
TCGACCCGAACATTTACATCCTAGTGCGAAAGATTCGTTAAAAAGCTTATTAGCCTAATAACTCGATTGCTTTAGTGACCCAAAAAAAAATCACCACAAATCTTGTCAAATGCCAAACTGCCCACATTTTTCATAGAATGAAATTGCTTCGGTCAGGTCACCGCTAGCTATCTTCGATAATTTCACCTCGGAAAAAACCCATTTAGATCCATCCGCTAATTATGATACATGTACAATGTAGGTGACTGCGGCTCATCATGAAATATCAGCACACATAAGTCTATACAAAAGCTCGCAGATAAATTAAAGATGTCGGGGCATCATTTAATTCATTCCGTACGTGCAAGAGAAAAATCCAATCTTGCAGATGGAGGCTAAAACGCTGTTTATCAAGAATCCATATGTGCACCGAAAAACGAAATCAAATTGCGAAATGCTCACACATTGACTGGTCAATTCGAAGACTCAACCGCGATTCGATTCTTCAGACCTCAGATGAAGCATGAATCGTATTTGTATTACTTGACTGACTTCTATCATGTTTGCAAAAACTGGTGTGTTTGATGACTGTTTTATTTTGCGTTTTATGTTGACTTTCATACAACACAAAATGCAAAGATTTTGTCATACGAGTATTAGTCATTTCCAAGGAAGTGTAAAAGAGGTGGAACAGACCAGTATAACTCATTTGGATAAAACTATCAAGTTGTGTTATCGATGACATCTGTTGGGGTATTGGCGGGGTTTCGTGTTATGTTGGTTGGAATAGACGAGTATCTATGGACGATTGGAATCGATCAAATGAATTGTTTCTCATTAATTAAACTCGTGTTGATTGGAGCTTCCGAGAAATTCGAAGTGCGTCAGCGACAAGCCGTCGAAAGCATCATTTCGAGAAATTCTCAAGTGCATTCTCCTCTCGTCACGAACTTCACCAATACACCACACTACCCTACAGTCGGCATGGCGTATTACATTTTTGAAGGCCAACCGCATTCCATCCGCTTGAACCGAATGGAAACACTTGCATTCGATCTGTGGTATGTTTCGCGCGTCTTAGCGCGGCTTCTTAATTTCAAATAGGTTCAGGCAATACAGGTAAAACAGGTTACTAGTGTGTTGGTGAAGCCGTATATCACAGCATCAAGTGAGCGTCCAGGTCAGTTGTTGGTTGCATGAATGTTGGTGTATCTTTTATTTTCGCACTCGTTCTTACAGCCAGGTGAGAAATCTCGAGGCATGGCACACAGAACGACGGGTATGCATTTGTTTTGGTTTAGTTAAATCAACCGACACGAAAGATACACAGCTCTGGTGAGATGTGAAAATTGCAGCGTTTGAAGCGACGTTGAGAGGAAATTTTTCGCCGGAGTTTGTCGCATAGAAGATGATCGATAGAATTTTTCGGAGGGATGATATTGGTGCAGTTACGAACTACCTTTAATCTAGTAATATGAGTACTTGATACGAGGAAAGAATATGAAAATTCCATGCATCAAAATTTGAGAAATATTTCGATTCGTGGTCTTCTTTTTGTTCCAACGAAAAAAGGGTAAAGGTGCAGTTTTTGGGTCCACCCCCGGAGGGTGTGGGAATCTGTTCGAGGATGATGTGGATGGTCCCCCTAACAACACCCAAGTGGAAAATCGCGGCGGTCATCTCGTGGTCGTCTAGTTCCTGGCCAGTGGGTGTTTGGTGGTATCGATCGGAAGTGAAAGGAAGTATTTATTGAACCCGTAAAATCCCGTGATACTGTCACACTTTTGGAAGTTGTTAGACGACGAATTGTCGACGGTACGACCATCTATTCCGATTGTTGGAAATCGTATGACCGCTTGGAAGATGAAGGATTTACGCATTTAACTGTCAATCATTCAGTTAAGGGGGTATTCTGGTCTAGAAATTTGATCAAATCGATTTTTTTTTGTTTGCATATTTTTAACACAATAACACAATGGGGTCAGCTTCATTGCAGAGCCTCTTCTTCCTAGCAGCAGTAAGCCACTTAGTCAAGAAACAAGCAATTAAAATTATCATCATCCCCCGAAAGGGAATAGGATAGGAAAGGAATCCCAAACCACACTCTCGACACATTCAATTTGTAATTAAATTATATAATAGTAAAAAAGAAAACATAAATAGGATAAATGGAGAATAAAGAAAGTAAGATAGAGTTAGTTGATGGGAAGTTAGTGTAAAAGATGGATAATAAAAAAGCATGCAAAGAAGAAGAAGAAGCTCTTTCATAATATAAATAAAAATTAATTATAGGATTTTTTAGAAAACAAAGCGAGAGAAAGTGCTTCCCAGTCAGCAACAGAGTGCTGGTATGAGGGATGCAAAAAAATAGCAATTAGTAAAAAAAACTAGTAGTAAATAGTACGTAATCTACTTTACATGGTTCTAATGTGATTCTTCAGCAGCCTTTTAAAGACGGGAAAAGACCTAGCATTCTTCAAAGAGTTAGGTAAATTATTAAAGATTTCCATAGCTAATCTAATAGGATCTTTATGTTTTCTATTCGTTCTAGCGATATCAAGCCTGAGATTATCTTTAAATCTTGTGTGATAGCTGTGATAATCACAGTGTTTTATTGGACATATCGAAGATTTTATATTGTTATTGAGTATTTTATATATTATCTTAGCTTTTTCCATAAATATAATATCCCTTACATTGAATTTATCTGTTTGTCTGTATAGTATATCACTTGGAGTCAGTCTATCAAGTCCATGCACTGTCTTGACTATCCTATTGAGTATTCTATGAATTGAGTCAATATTCATCTCTGAAGTTTGACTCCAATTCAAAATACCATAGGTAATCTTAGGCAGCACAAAAGATTTGTATATCATATTTTTTAGCTCTAAATCCAAGTAATATTTCATTCTGAACAGCCTAACCCAGAACACCAACTTAGACTTCACATTACCTGACCAAGATAATCTATCATCAATAATTAGTCCTAAGTATTTAGATCTAGCCACTCTTTGTATCTCCTCTCCATGTATTCTAATGTTAAGGCAAATCTCACTCTTATTAATCTGCTTGAATACCATGTAACTAGTTTTACAGGTATTGATTGTAAGCCTGTTTCCCAAAAGCCAGGACCCATAAACAATTAAATCATTATTTATTTGTCGCTCCAGAAGTTCAGCAGAGTTAGCAGAGTATAGCAACAGGGTATCATCAGCGTAAATAATATATTTTCTAGTCAGACCAGAGAAATATAAATTATAAATATAGAGCAAAAATAAAGTTGGCCCTAGAATCGACCCTTGAGAAACACCAATGTTAACTACTCGTTGTTTACTTATTTCATCATTAAACCTAACCAGAACTTTTCTGTCTTTTAGGAAACTATCAATTAACGCCAGTCCCAAGCCTCTTATTCCAAGTTCGCTCAAATTTTCTAACAAAGTGATATGATTAACTGTATCAAAGGCCTTCGCTAAATCAATAAACAGTGCGGCCACATATTTATTCGAATCAAGTTCACAATTAATAAATTGTAAGGCATCTGTTATTGCTGATGTTGTGTTACTTTTTTGTAAAAAACCATATTGATGTGTATCAAATCCTACACTGTTTTCTATAAACTTAACTAGTCTTTTATTGATAACTTTTTCGAAAATTTCGCTAAACGAACTTGTTAAAGCAATTGGGTTTAAACCTTTAAGAATAAGCCTTTAAAAGGATTTTCGGAATTTCGAATTAATTTTGGAGTTACAGCTATTTTTGTGACACGCGAACTAAACCAACAAACGCGATCAACAACGAATTAGCCGCTCCGAGCTACGAGCTTCTCAAGGTTCTAAAGAAGTTCGAACTGCTCGTATGGCTGAAAGAGCTCTCGAAAATCTCGCTTTTGTAGTTAAAGAAGGAACATTACATGAGACGAGGATCTCTGATTAAAAAAAAATCAAAGTATAACATACCATTAAACGACTCAAACTGCTCGAAACGAGAGTCCAAGTTTTGAACGCGTTTTTCTCGAAACTAATTTTTTGGATACGGTTGACATGATATCTCTAGTTGTAATGGACCGATTTACGTGAAATTTTGCACAAACCTTCTTAACACTATAAGATTTGATCTGACGTAGGTATTTTTGAAAATGTTTTATCTATTTATAAAAAATTCCCAAAGTTGAAAAATGAGGCAAAAACGACTTTTTTTTTACATGGACGCCATTTTGTGGGAAAAAAGTTTTTTCAAATCGCCTACGTCAGACGAATTTTACATTCTTCTTTTTGCAGAATTCACCAAAAATTTATGTTTCAGACCACCAGGAAGGTTGGAATCATGTCAACCATGAGACAAGTTTTTTTTTGAGCCTTCACTTCGCTGGCCTGTATCTATGTACATAAATTTTTGTTTTTTTTTTGAATTTTTGAATACATTTTTGTACTTTGAAAATGTTAATAAAAAACTGATAAAAAAATATATACCGCAAATGTTTGTGGTTTTTTTTATTGCATCCGTAAAATCACTTCAAAATCGAGCCTCTAGACCAAAATACTGCCTTAACTTTGTAGATCTTGAAACTGTTGCACACACTCAAAATATTGAACGTGTGTGGAGGGATCTACGACACAGTATCACTAATTTCGGAAGAATAAAGCGCAATTGGCCTTTATACATAGCTGAATATCTTTTCAAGCGGAAATTCGATTTCGAAGAACGCATTGAGCAGCTATTTTCCGTAATCAAGGATATGTTTCCAATCGCTGAAGATGATTTCGTTGAAGATTCTTCGACGATCGAATCACCATTATATTCACCATTTGCATTCGCGCAAAAATTCGCTTTCTTTATAGTAGTCATTATGTTTTTCAACGTGTCATTATAGGCACCCTCACAAATGACCTTGAACAGTTTACCACCCCCCCCCCCCTCTCTCTATTATTGAAAAAAATTGTTAGTTTAACATTTCTAATAAGACTCATAGTTATGTTCCCTTTACTTCAAAGTTCCGTACTTTAAGGAGTTGTGACTTCTTAAGCGGTGACCGCCATGTTGACACCCTTACGAATGACCTCGAATAGTTGCCCACCTCTCCGGGGGTGGACCCAAAAACTACTCCTTTATACAAAATTACTTCATTCAACAAAAAATAGCGGTATGTGTGATAAATTTTCTGTATGTTTTGTTGCTTTTGGGCTTGTATAATATTGAATGATCTTCTTGTAAAGGTTTTTTAATCATTTTAAATGAAAAAACAAATATTTTAGATCAAAATGGGTTGACAATTGTACAACTGAATAGTAATTTCTAATTTTAAAAAAGGAAAATGGCAAAAACAAATAGCGGAAATAGTGTACAAACTATATTTTACAGTTCAGCAATAATCGAACGATTTCTTCGTGAAAATTGTGTGGTAAATAAGAGTAGAACAGCACCAAATAAAATATTTTTCGATTCTGATTGTCGCTGGATCGTAGGACAGGAGAACAAAATAAAGAAACTCAGTCCACCGAAATTAGCAAAGGAAACTGAAAAGTACCTGGATAAGAAGTGTAATCCTAAAATTATAAGGAGAATTTAAAAAAATGGAAGAACATCCAGAGAAAATCCATAAATTAGTGCTCAAAACCGAGTAAGTAGAGTCAAGTTTCTTCGAGAGCATTTGGTAAAAGATTTGACGCTCTGGAATGCTGCTATGTATTTTATCGGACGAGAGAAAATTTTACATTTTAGGATCCGATGGATGGAGTTATGTGTGGAGACAGCCAAACACAGAGCTTAAACCACAAAATTTAAGCAGCACTGTTAAATACGGCTGTGGCCATGGAATGGTATGGAGATGCATGTCTTGCTCTGGAGTAGGAAATTTGGTACTCATCAATCGCAACTTGGATTAATTTCAATTTCAAAATAATTTCAAAAATTCAAGCTAAAGGCCACTTTTCGGTTTTTTGAGGACAACGATCCGAAACACACCTGTGAAGTAGTGTGGACCAGATTGATTTGGAATTGCCCGCATTAAATTACACTGCCTGGTCAGTCGCTGGATTTAAGTGCCATTGAGCACGTATGATCCAAATTAGAGGAAGGAATCAGAAAAGATCGGATAAGTAACAAGGACGACTTTGAAAGAGCACTATAACATGAATGTGATGCAATTTCTCCCGATTATACAAAAAATATTGGTACATTCAATGCCTGCTCGTCTTCAAGCGGCTTTGAAACAAAAGAGTTATCCTACAAAGTATTAGAAATAAGTTATATAAAAAACAAATATCGTTTTGAATAGATTTAAGGACTTGTTTAGACGAACATCATTTAAGCTGTGTGGTGATTTTCTGCGTTTTTTAAGTAAAGTAATTTTGTGTTGTTTTTTCATTGGAAGTAAAAAATAAAACTACGAGTCAAAATATTTTTCCTAATTTTATACATAAACTTTTTATATTGTGACAGTTTTTAGGGGTTTCCCTCGTATCAAGTACTCACATCATTTAATCTGTGAGCCACTGTACATCGAGATACTTTTATAAAACATAGACCACCACTTCAATCCACACTCTCAAACTCTGATTCGCTTGAAAAAAAATTGGGATTTCGGAAAAAAATTGTTCAAATCATCGACCTGCCTGGAGAAGTCTTGATTTTTGAAAAGAAATTCAAAATATTGATAAATTATAAAATTTTCAAAAATGTCTTTTTTTTTAAATTACCTCTATTTTCAGCACTCGGAACTTCTGTTCAACTGATAACCGAATAATTCGATCAATATGAAATTTACAGCATATGTTGGTATTAACTAGGAAGAACCAGGTCTGATAGAAGTGATTTTGAAATGCAGGCAACGCTGTGGCAGTGGTGCCATCTTGAAAAATCACTGAGAAAAAAAAATGTTTTTCGGCCCATAGCCTCCAATTCAGCCAACAGATTTTAAGGAAATTCACATAATAGCTGGACCTTACTTTAAGCCAAATTTGATAGAAATTCGGTTGATAAATAGGATAGACCTGCCAGCTATATTGATTTTTGTCTCATAAATCTTATAACGTTGCTAAAATAAAGCTATTTTCCCCTATAACTTCGGATCCAGTCATGAAATCAAAACGAAATGTATGTACATATGTAGTAAATAGACCTTATTGTCAGCCGAATTCCGTAGGAATTTCGTTAAAAAATCATGAAAGGGCTGTCAGCTATGGTAAGTTTTCTAATTTTTTAGCATTTCTTTACTAAGCGATGTTGTCATTAAATTTTCAAATGGGAATGATCTAGCAATTACAATTAACAACAAATATTAAAAAAATTGGAAAAGTTTTGCGAGTGTTAGCCCTAAAATTCCTTTCACCCCTATAACTCCCAGCGCAGTCATCCAATCCAAACGAAATTTACAGGGTGGGTTTAACTTAACGTGAAGCAGATTTGGTATATTTTTTTGCTTTGATGCTAACACAGGGTTGCCAGCACCAGACATTTTAAAAATAAATATTGAACCAACAGATGCTTCCATTACACATTCATATGAAAAACATTGACAACAAAAATAAACAACCAATGTTTAAATTTTCCGAGATTTGGAATTTTTTCGAATGGCAGCTCCAATCATCGTTTTATCGCTGAAACTTTCGATGAAAACCTCATACGAAAGCGAAATTCAAAGGATACGTTGATTTCAGCATGAACCTGTTATGGTAGACTTATCGCGGCTACGTTGGAAAAGTGTTGCCACCACTGAACATTTTCATCATTTATGCTATACGAGATGCTGTCATAACTGTTTTATATGATAAACATTTTATAATGAAAATAAGTAACAAGAGTTTTTTTGGAATTCATACGAATGGTTGCCATGGAAACATTTCTACCCTTTGAAATTTGATGCAATCATCGGATCAAAGTATATATGTATGATGCTCAATAGTCAGTTTTTAGTCACACAAATACAATTTCTTCGAAATTTTCTAGCGGTTCTGATGCGCTAGATCTTTGAAATTTATGAGTGATTCATGCAAAACAATACATGAAAAAACATTTTCGCCCATTTATACAAACTGAAAATACTATCAGTTTGATTGAGACATAATTTTTAATGATTGATTTAATACAAGAAACAACTATCAATCTAAATTTTTAATCATTAGAGAGAGAGAGACAAGTTGGCCCGAAATCTACAATCAGTTCATTATATTCCATAAACTCATGAAAAAAATATTTAAATCATATTTTAATCAACCAGTTACCGACACTTTTTTCACTCATTTCGGAGATGAAAAAACATATGAATTGACAATTTCATAGAAAATTCACTATAAAAAGTCACAAAAACTATACTTGTGGCTTTTTATCGATCTGCACTTCCACGAGATAATATGCTTATTATAAAGCCTATAAAGCCTTATAAAGCCAATAAAACATAATTAATTAAAATTATTCAGTGAAGTTGAATATGTCGGTAATAAAAAAAACATGATGCTGTTCATAGTAATATTGATCAATAAAATTATATTAACGGTGCCTTTCAATAAAAACGACTATACGATGATTCAGTTCAATCGTTGATATTTTCTTGTTATGCGGTTTCAGGCTATGCAAATTCAATTTATTGTTAATCGTCAATTATATTCCACATTAATATTGTAGTTGAGATACTAAAATAATACGATATAGAGCTCAGACTCAGCTTGGCGCTTGGCAGCTGTAGCGAAGTTTGTGAAAAAAAAAAATAACTTAAACAAGCCTCGAAACCGTCAAAGAAAAAAAGATAGCTGAAATTTGGTTATACCTGACGTTCACAAGAACAAAAAGTTATGGACGCTCTAGGAATAAAGCCGCACAATCGCGAAGTCTGGATGTGACACGCAAGACATGGAGACTAGATTTGAGTTTGGCATCAAAATCAAATCCAAGATCTTTGGAACTACCAACAGGACTGAGTTATGAGCCGAGGATGGAAACGAAAACTTACATGTATAGGACATCTGGAAGCATTTAGCAACAGTAACATTAATACAACTGACCGAGCACCAGTTGCCCAGTGCACACAGGCCATCAGCTGGATGCAGTCGTCCACTGATTCAATCAACCTAAATGTTTTTAGATCGTCAGCGTCCAAAAGACTCGGGGAGCTAATGAGGGAAGGAATATCATTTATAAACAGATGAAAAAGCATAGGGCCGAGAATGGAGCCTTGTGAAACACCAGAAATAAGATAAAAAGGGGAGAAGAACAAAAAATAACCGTTTTGAAACAAGCAAATCACGAAGGTGCGAGGAAAACCAGCAGCGGAGTTTTGATCGCAGGTATTGATCCCATTGAGTTTTTGTGGTTCACAAAGTCGAAAGCATTGGAATGTCTATATAGATATAATACAACGAATTGTGTTTGCTGATTGATGATCGAAAAAAACAGTACCAGTGAATGATAGTAAGTTAGATATTACTGACATACATTGGACAATCATCGGGTATACTCTATTGTTAATAACTCTCAATTGAAACAAGGTAGAATATATCCCTCTTTATATCTCTACAATATATCCGATAATTGGAAATGCAGGACAAATGTCCGACTTAAAGGATGGGCAAAACAGCGGTTTTACGTACTGGATGAAATAATAAGATCGAAGAAGACAGATAAAGGAACACACAGTGATGAAGAAAGTGACTTTGCAAGGATATTCAGCAAGCCGACAGGATCACAGCTGGAGCTATTGTCAAGGTTAGCAAGTAAAAAGTATATCAGAAGAGGAAATATTATAAAAGAAAGATGAACAAGGTTGAGAAGTAGTAGAAGAAAAGAAATGCGCAAACAGCTCACATATTCCTTCTGGTGAAGAAACAGATAAATCATTGAGATACATTACAGAAGTGATACAAGGAGATTTTTCAAACGACAGAATGCAGGACCAGAAGGGTCTTTGATCACAGGATGAGATAGACGCTTCAATATTACTGTGGTGAAAAACATTAAACTACTATATTCGAACAACCGGAAAATGTCGTTTTGAAGGATTTCTTTGAACGTGCCTATAGTAGCTACAGAGTTGCATGAACATTGACCAAAAATCGCGAAAACTTTCCTTTTATACATATCAATGTGCCCTGTGAATTTCGTAGTGATTTTTTATCACAACTCGAACAACCTGTCGGAAGTTATCACAACTCGAAATTTCACAGATTTTTTGTTGCCTACTTTTAGGTACTTAGCACGCGTATAGTGCTAGAAATTTCCAAAACGTTCCCAAAGTAAAAATATGATCAATGTTCATTTTCACGCGAGTTTGAAAATATTTTATTCCATAGAAATATATAGTTGCCTACTAATTCGTTTAAATATCCAAAGGATTAATGTAAAAAACAATTTAGCTCCATCCGATAACGCTATCTGAGGATAGATCTATTGAAGTTTCGTGTTGAAATATTTATATATACATATAAAAAAAATTAATTCTTAAGCAAAGTGATACTAAAACAGATTTTCTTCGAAAATCAGTAACAGCCTCTCTCTTCTGAGGTAACAGCCCTTTTGCATCGAACACGCGCCACCCAGCACTATTAAAACAGTCGAATAATTTGACGCATTTGTTTATAAATACGATTTCTCAAAACTGACAGGAGACAAATAAGTCTCACTCCAGGCGTCAACGCAATCTGACAGGTCTTAAGGTCGACAAAAGTACCTGGACCAGTCGAAAATAAGAACTAAGTCCGCCAACTTACACATTAATTGCTTTTGCGACCGGCTTTCTATATGACAGGGTCTCACCCATACCATCTGGTCTCCGCGTCAGTTTTATGATTTTACCCTATACATACGATTGTCGGAATCTGACCTGTGTTGTTCCCCTTCCGAAAAAATTAGTAGCAAATTTGTATGAAAAAAGGTAGTAAATTTACAAATTTCGTAGTAGATTTGAAAATTTTCAGTTAAACAAGAAGAAAATGTGTGAATTTGTTATTTACAAGTCCTTTTTTGCATGCTTTGCAATACGCGTTGTATTAAAACACATTGGTTGTACACTCTAAAAAGTGGGTCTATAATTAATACTTTGATAATAGGAAATATATTCATTTTTCTGTTTAAAATAACGAATCACAAATTTTTTTACACATTCGATGTGTATTTTTTGCTTTTACGTCATATCAGCTGAATAATACACAGCTTTTTGTAAATTGAAGCAAAAAGAGTGTAAATTTACTAGTTTGCTATTCACCTTTGCGAAAAAGCCATAAAATAACATCATTTTCTCGAATTTGACTTATTATTGGTGTAATATTGTGACAAAAAACGGTAATTTGGCAATATTGAACGAGTATGACGTTTGGTGATCATTGATTACATTTGAATAGTTGCAGTTAAGTGAACAGTGCAGTCTTTTCTTTCCGTGTAACAAGTGTAGAAGTGTAGAGCTGTAATTATGTTGTAAGTTTATGTGCACATTTGTATATAATAAATTAAAATTAACTATAAACTGAAAGGAAAAAGTTTTAATGTTTGATAATAAAAATATTTATATTTTACTTCCTTGACTTGATAGGACTCTCGCCTTTTTTGGCTTTTAAAGTTACCTATTTACAGTTTTTTGTTAATTATATTTCATTTGGAGCAATATTTTATATTACAACATTTCCCTGATTTAAGTGGCTAAACTTTAGATCCTGAAATTCACGCTTAAGTAGTGCGAATTTCTTAAAATTGGTCACAATAAATAGCTATAGATGTAGAAATTTACCAGTGCTTGCATTGTGATTTTCACACATTTTTGTTGAAATTCACGAATTAATGACGCTTATTATTTTAGAAAGAAACATTTACTACATAAATTTCATCCATTTCCGTCCAAAATTTACGTCTTTTTAGGGTAAAATTACACGATTTGGTCGTAAAAAATTTAAACACTTAAAAAGTAAAATATTCTTTTTACACACTTTTGTAAATTTACATCTTTAATAGTAGGAAACCAGTTTACTACTATTATAAGGGTAAAATTCAACCAACATTTTTTTGAGTGTAGGTAAGTTACGAAAACCGAACTGTAGTCCAATACATTATGCATAACACATACAGATACATTTGGTACTGGAGGTTACATTAGATAATAGATGGCGTGAAACGTTTTATTTTGATATCATTACAACATCTTGCCCTTCACAGCTTCGAGCCAGTCAAAGTTATCAGTCCAGGATGCTTTGAATTTTTGTTTGTACTTCATCGAAGTAGAAGCGGAAGTTTCATGATCGAAACATCTTAAAAAGTATAGTGTAAATATATGTAAGATTTCAAATAATTGAATCCAATTACGAGCTGGTCACGTAATGTTCCCTTTTCGTATCTGCCATTATTGACACGCTCTTAGATATCAAAGCTGACTCCGATCCTTTACATAGATTTCTAATAATTAATTTATCAAGTCAATGCTTAAATCTACTAAAAAAGTTGAATTCCTGTTACTTTGATAACAGGCGTAGAAGATCTCTTCATAGCTCTCAAGTAGGTCATGCACACAATTGCCGAAACTCCAAAAGCATGGCGACACTACAAAAGACAATTCGAGTAAGCGTATCCCATTCAAGTGCTGTTTCATTTGCAACCACTATGGCATCTGTGAACCTTTACTTTCTTGGATATTTTCGTTTTTGACTAGCCGCACTTGTTTTGTCTCTCTCTCTCTCTGGCGTTTCGACCTTACCATTTTCGTCCTCTTCTGGTGTACGTCAAGGTTCTATATTAGGACCGCTATTATTCAACCTCTTCATCAATGATCTTCCTATGGTTCTATCGTCATCTTGTTTGCTCTATGCAGATGACTTAAAATTATTTCGAGTAATCAATAGCTCAGATGATCATCTACTTCTTCTGGATGATCTGAACTCTCTTACTGATTGGTGTAACTCTAACTGCCTACCGTTAAATGTTTCAAAGTGTTTTGCCATGTCTTATTCTCTGAAGTCCCATACTAATACCTTTCCTTACTTACTATGTGAATCCGTCCTTGTCTCTGTGGATTATTTTACTGATCTGGGAGTAACCTTTGATCGTAAACTTAAATTTGATATCCATGTTCGTAACATTACTAATAGTGCCTCGCGGATGGCTTGCCTTGGTATACGTTCCTGTCACAATTCTTTTAATATTTTTACTTGTGTTAAGATATTTGTTACCCTTGTTCGTTCCAAACTTGAATACTGTACTCAAGTTTGGTCTCCTCATTTTGCTTATATTTCCGATGCCATTGAATCTGTTCAACGAAGGTTCAGTCGCACCCCACTCTTTAAATATAATCTTCCTTACATGCCTTATGATGAACTTCCTCGCAAAGCGCAGTTTACCTTGATGAATGCTTTCTTTTCAAAATTTGCCGTGGCCATCTGAGCTCATCTATTGCATCCTTGATTAATGAAAGGCAGTGTGAGAGGCAAATTAGGTCCTCCGTTGTCTTTGATGTACCATTTGCCCGTACTGAAACTTACTTTCATTCTCCTGCTTTGCGCCTATTACGTGCCAATAATGGCCTCCAACTTGGTCCTATTCCATATACTTTATTGCCACCTTTAAAAGAAGTGTTCGAAACACAATATTTGCTGATGTTTAATCTTATTTATCTTTTTTGACATTCGATTCTGGTTTTTCATAGCTTAATACTATTAATTTTTTAGTACTAAATTATTCTATTTGTAATTGAGCTTTTTGCCTGTTAATGGATTACGTAAATAAATAAATAAATAAACAATTTAATAAATTCGGTAGCAGAATTGATGTCTTACGTAGCAGATTTTTTTGAGTTAAAAAAAGTAGCAGATCTGCTACAATTGTAGTAGGGGAACATCACTGAATCTGACTAAAAGTATGTTTATACGGTACGATTGAATGTTCGATTCGACCTAGTCTCAGTCGGACTGCCCGCTTTGTGTTTGTGTTCGCACGATCAGTTCATGCGTTCGATCTGTCTTCGTCTCAGTCGAAATTTTTGTTTTTCTTCGCACAAAAAATAAACAAAATTTTTAGATCGAACTCGCACCACCAGACACAATGAAAACTGATACGGTGAACAAAATGACCACGTCTGGAAATAATTAGTTTTGTAGGTGAATGTGTATAGTCGGGCATAAACTTATCTTTTATTAAGTTTTTCATTCCATAAAGTAGTTCAGTGTAATATTATAATAATAATAAAGAAAATGCAAAAAATTGTAGCTTAATTTTTTACTTTAACTTATTATTTTAAATTGCAAACATTTCATTAAATACTCTATTCGCGTGCTGCTAAAAGCAAATACAACATCCCGTCCTACGATCAACATGCTCGGATACGATCGAATTTCAAATGCCGTGTTTACATTCTCGCCGAGGAATGGCAAATGTAGACAAGGTGAGTGTGTAAACGGTCTCCTTGTCTAGTCTCGGCTGTGTTTTTCATGGCAAGCACGAGTGTGTAATAGCATCTACAGACGACGAACCCTGTTCGTCAACTTGGCGAGCGAACACGTGCAATTGTTGTTGTTAAATGGTAAGTGTTTACCTGCGTACAACAACAATTGCACGTGTTCGCTCGCCAAGTTGACGAACATGTTCGTCGTCTGTACATGCTATGCTGCGTTTATACATAGGGACGAGCGTCTCGTGAGGGCACTCGGCAAGACTTTGGACAAGACTCAGCAAGACATAGGGTGAATTGTTTACTTATGATATTGCACCATGCATCTTTCGACAGTTGTGAGCTGTTTTGTTCAGTTCAGTGAACGATGGCTACAGGGATACAGGTTATGACTATTGCAACTGCCTGGTGTGCGTTGAGTTATTTCAATCTGTGCCATGCAAGGATATGTTTGAAGTCCCGGCGAAAAATTCGAAAATGTAAATGAGCATTCGCTAGCCTCTCGAATCCCTTTGACTCGGTACATAAAACCGACTTCGCTTCCAGCGGCTTCGAGCTAGGACGAGACGGTCATAAACACTCAGGCATAGCAATAAAAGGATCATTATCCCTTGGTAAAACAAACAAAAGCCGACGAGCAAGCAATTTACACACGCGTGCTTGCCATGAAAAACACAGCCGAGAATAGACAAGGAGACCGTTTACACACTCGCCTTGTCAACATTTGCCATTCCTCGGCGAGAATGTAAACGCGGCACTACAAATTATTTTGAACCATAACATGTGAAAATATATGCAAATACATTTGCAGCAAGTTTATTTTGTGCTCTTGCTGCAAGCGAAATGTTGCCACAAAAAGAAGCCTCCTGGAAAAATATGTTGCCGCTCCAATTTACGAGCATACCTATAGCAACAATTATATTATTCTTATTCTAAATTCCATGCTATTTTCCTTATAGCCCGTCCAGACTACAGATCCTTATGTATCCGCATATATAAGTATTGTCCACACTGCAGCGACATCTGCAGATACATTTTACCCTTGCCATGAAAATCAATGAAAAGTATGCGCTAATTGTACATATGTCGCTGCAGTGTGGACCATACTTATGTATGCGGATACATAAGTATCTGTAGTCTGGACGGGCTATTAGAATCTCAAAAAAAATATCCAAAACGCATTTTAACACCCAAGTCGATCCGATCCTGTAAAATTTCGTGATCGGACCGACTTATCTCAAATCAGTCCAGCAAAAACGGCAAAACGCGCCATTTCGTGACGATCTTGTGTACGTACGATCGTGCATGATTGTATGCATGTTCAAGTCGAACGAACAGCATTCCGTCATTTTTATCGTGGCATTCGAGCTGTTGACATCGAGCGACCGGTTTTTTTTTGTTTTGATTGTCTAGAGTGAAAAATTAAAATTTTGTGCGTCGCGGAAAATGGCGTCATCGACAGACAGATTGTTTTGGCGGGAATTCCTTACGATTTATAAATATCATGGTGCATTGTGGAATAGGAAAAGCGAAACTTACAAGAATCAACATTTAAAGCAAGTAGGTTACAGTGCCTTGGTCGAAAAACTCCGAACGATTAATGAAAATGCATCTTTAGAGGATGTGAAAAAAAAGATCAATAGTTTTCGAAGCACTTTCCGACGTGAGTTTCACAAAATTTTAAAGAGTGAAAGATCGGCTGTTAGTTCGGATCAAGTGTATGTTCCATCATTGTGGTATTATGACGATCTTAACTTTCTCGTCGAAGATGAAATCGCAGAGGATGGCGTGTCAAACATGAGTTTCGAAGAAGAAATAACAACGGAGTCAGGAAATGAGGTATGTATGTATTTATTCATTTAGTCTAGATAGTTTAAGATGCTAGTCGAGTGGTTTCAATTTTTGGCATTTGTATCAACAGATGGAAAGAAAATATATCAACAGATGTAAAGGAAAAATTTACTTTTAGAAAAATTAAGGTGAATTGATGCAGTAAATGTCATTTTTTATACTTTCAGGATATGTCTAATCACTTCATTAAACGTGGCAAACAACGCGTTGATGATGAATGCAATGGTCTCTACTCAAAACCGGGACTGGACTTGAGCTCCGTTCATGACGAGGCTGAAATTCTGGGCAGATCGTGGGCGGTAAAGTACAGAAAAATGTCATATGATCAGCAAATTTTCGCTATGAAAGCCATTGATGACATTCTATATAAAGGAATGATGGGAAAATTAAAAGAGCAGTCACGAGATCAATTTCGTAGTACAATAGTGCCGCCACCAATCACTGTACCGAAGACTTCAAAGCCATCAACGTTCAGAGTAGAGTATTTTGATCTTTAGTAGCTTTTTCAGTCAGCTACTACTCAGAAGAATGCGAAGGTGGGGAAATAGGGGATATCAACGGAATAATGTAAATAGCAAAGAATTCAATATGGCACTGATTATCGATAAAATGACGATATAAATTATCTTTAGTTTTTCTGAAATTAACTAATTTCAACTCATACAAAATTACTTTAAGCATCAAGATACATTAAATAACTATAATAGTATCATGAGATGTATTTTGAGTCAGGTATGCGATAAAAATCGCGATTTTAGAAAATAAACCGTTTTATAAATATGTTCTCTAAGCTTGATTTTATTTTTTTAGAACTGCTACTTTTCCTTAGCATTGTTTCTGGCATTATAATGTTCCCCAATTGATGTGGAGTGATAGCCTTGAGGAATATTAATTCTTCAAAGCTTTAGCCACAAATCAAAAAAACACTTGGATTAAAATATGTTATTTTACATATTTTTTTAAAATAATTCTACGTTTTATTTATGTTTGTAAATCGCTCTTTTTTCATTATTTATCAGTCTCGGTGTCTATCAGTGTCTAAGAAAACGGAGGATCATACTCAAAATTTATAATTATTTTATTTATTTTGATATTTTATTTCATAATATTTAATTTTGTTTACATGTATGTAGATATAATGATGTTAATTTGATCTCTTTTTCAGTATCTAAGTGTGCCTATCAGTATCTCAGGAATGATTATTTTAGCTTTATCGGCGTCTACGTCTATCAGTGTCCAAGAAGATGGTAGACAATCCTCGTTTTTTTTAGATAATAAAACATTCAATTAGATTGCAAAAAAATGTTTTATTTATTATTTAATTGATTTATTATGCCTTTTATTTATATGTATACAGATAGTTTGTAAGTAATTTGACCTATTTTTCAGATCTCTATTTCTATCAGTATAAGAAGACGATAGATCACCCTTGAAGTTTGTTATTATTTATTTATTTTTTAATTTTTATTTTATTTATAAATATATATTTTAATGCCAATCTGTCTGTCCTCTTATTCATTGTTCAATTGTCTTAGCGTATATCAATGCTTAGTAATTCAGTCAGATAAATTCAGTTTACAGGATGGATGTCTAATTACGAAATGAATATAGAAACATTAAAATGCAAAAATTAGAAAATAAGTAGAAAACTAAAATTCAATGAAAAGTGAAACAGACTTTAATAAGTTTAAGCGAAAAAAGTGATTTACAAAGTAAACTTGAAAATGCCAGTAGACTGTGGGAGAGAACCAAGCTGATGATTTTGATGCGTCCTCAGTTAACGTAAAACAGGCGTGTGAAAATAAACTTCCGTCCGCACAAAAGTTACACTGATCTGATAAACCTGTCGTAAGCGTGTTTTGCAAAATAAGCACGCCAAAGATGAACACAAATAGCTGCGACAAACTTTAAAAAGAAAACATTAATGAAGGCAAATTTTGTACGAACCAAGTCGAAGAATATTAAGGTTTGATAAATGCTCACCATAAAGGCTAATATGGGTAGGTTATACTTATACATAAGGCAGCACGTGAACCTTCTCTGGACAGATTCAAGCGCCTCACACAAATAATAGAAACTAGAATCTCACACTACGGAGGAATAATCAAGGATAGAGCGAACAAGGAGGGAAAAACAAAGACGCACACAACTGAGAATGCCGGAGGCATTGCGGCATAGATGTATAATAAAACCAACGACTAGAAAAGCCTTTCCAGTAATGGTACGAATGTGAATATCAAACTTAATCTTCCGATCGAAAGTAGCCCCCACCTCAATCAAATGGTCCACAACTGAAAGAGTAATGCCGCAGATAATGCAAAGGAACTCAAAAGCAGAAGGTTTCAATGTAAAAAAAATATCGAGAATTTTTTGGTGAAATTCGAAGACAACTACTTACAGTCAAACGAAGAAACAGTATGATGTACTTCTTTTGAAACAGAGGAGGGGTGCTCCTCAAGAAGTAGTGAGGAGGACGAGTAAAATACTAAGGAATCGAGGTGTGTTTGCGGAGCTGGGGAGGCCCACAGGGAGGGCTATTATCCCTCTGCTATGGTTCCTACGAGTTGATGACATCCTGGCCCTCAGTAGTAAGGGCCTAACTGCTCTCGGCTACGTGGACGACTTTACGGTAATAGTAAGAGGCTCACACATGGATACGTTGAGATCCAGAATGCAAAAAGTCTTAAATTAAACAAGCCAATGGTGTGAAGAAGAAAAATCGAATTGAAGAAGAAAAAAAACAGGAGCACTAAATATTAGGGGCACAGTCTTATGTCTGCAGGAAGAGGTTAAATATCTAGAAATACACCTAGACAGGAAACTCATCTGGGACAGTCAATTAATGAACACGACAATGAAGGCCACTAAGGCACTCTGGACGGCTAAACATATGCTTGGACGCAATTGGGGACTATCTATAAGACAGAGACTATGGGCATACAAACAAATGATGAGACATATCCTCCTATAAGGAGCCACAGTGTGGCGGAAGAATATATTAATAGGCTCAACAAGCTTCAAAGGATGGCCCATTTGCTGATTACAGGAGCAATGAGCTCCACCCCCACCGCAGGAATGGAGGTTCTAGTAAACCTAGAGCCGCTACACCTAAAATTCAGGAGGAAGCAGCGAAACAGGCCATTATCCTACAACAGGCCTACAGGTACAAAGGCCACCTCAAAGTCCTGGGGGACATTAGGCCCATAATGGAAATGTTGAATATCAGCAACCAAATAAAAACCGAAGCAGCATTCGAGAAGAGGTTCAAGGTCACAATTCCATCAAGGGACAAATGGAAGGATGGACCACCCCCTCGTACAAAGGAGCACAAATGTGGTATACGCATGGGTCAAAGATGGATTGTGGAGTAAGAGCAAATATCGTAGGTCCCAAGTGCAAAATTTATTTCCCTCTCCCAAAGGAGGCTACGATCTATCAAGCAAAACTATCTGCCATATTAAGAGCCCCACACATAATAAAAATAAGGAACACTTAAAGGGTCAGAATTAAGATCTTATCGAATAGTCAAGCGGCTCTAATGGCAATCAATCGCGATCACATAAATTCAGCTATACTCTTAGAGATGAGAGAGGCCCTAAATGAAATAGGGCCACAAAATAGCTTCGAGTTTATATGGATCCCCGGCCATGAGGGGCACCAAGGAAACGAGGAAGCTGATACCAAAGCCAAAGAAGGAGCGAAAATGCCCTTCATAGGTCGTTCTTCGTACTGGGGCTTTACAAAGGCAGATACGGACAAGGAAACTAAATCATAGAGCCAGAAAAAGATCGAAGACTACTGGCTTAGTATTGAGGGTTTAAACACTCAAAAAAATACCTTGGCTTGGATAAAAAAAGAGCAAAAGAAGCAGTGGTTCTCTGTAAAAGTGGCATAAGAGCTCTCCCTATGCGGAGCTCTCCCTATGCCTTCCCTGCAAAAAGTATCTCCACAGGATATGTGGGGAAACGACAGAGTGTGTAGAACATCTGCTCACACTCTGCCCAGTACTAGGGAGAAGCTTCGATCTTCTTGGCTCTGCTCTTCCCTCCATCAGGGACATCACAAATGTCCCGTCAATGAACATATCCAAGTTCATTAGAAGCCTAGACATCCTATAGAGTAGGCACAATAGACCCAGGAGGTCGCAGTGCTAAGGTCCTTCTGGACACACTCCAGGCTATCAATCAATCAATCAAGTCTTGTAGAAGAGCAAGATAATCAGAAAGAGCGTAGGTAACACGAAAAATTTCCAAGTCATCAGCGTATATTAGACAAAGAGAAGCAACCACCCTAGGAAGATAATTCATAATGAAATCAAAGAGCAAAGGTCCGAGGATAGATCTTTCTGGTACACCGGAGGAAAGAAAAAAGGAGATGATGGGGAACCACACAGGGAGACATTGCAAGAACGATTACATACAAATAACATCAACGAGAGTAGGGGCTCAGATATACCATAATGCTCTAATTTGCACAGGAGGAGCTCATGACTGACAGAATCAGAGGCCTCGGAGAAGACAGTACGGTGGCAGCCTGAAGTAGAAACAACTACATGGGGAAATTCAACTAGGTTAGTGGCAGTACTCTACCCTTTCACGAAGCCATTCTGTTGAGTAGCAAAAATGTGGTAAAGAGCGCCATAGATGCGATTAAAAATAAAACGCTCACAAATTTTAGGAGATCATGTAAGAATTGAAATAGGACTTTAGTTAATAACTAAGTTTCAATCATAGGAAAAATACGTGACATTTTCCAAGAAGCTGAAATGAAAATAATGGACGGGGAAACATGAAGAGAAGTCACCCATTTACATAACATAAGTCACCCATATACGCATGCCTCTTACGTTGGGTCACGGAACATCTTGATATTTGTTAGCCAGACAGATAAGGGTGAATGCAAAGATTGGTTGACGAAGTTTTTAGTAAAGGCAGAGGACAGTGCGGTCAGTATCAAGCTCACAAAATAACTGAACCAATTTGCAATCCATAGCCCCTCAAAGTCAATTTTCTAGAAATTGCATTAATATAACATGTTCCACTCACGTTGGATGCAGTCCTTAAGGCGTACACTTGCCGACAGTGGAATATAATGGCTATCAGATTTGACATAAGGATTAGAAGCAGGAGCTAGTGTGAAAGAAGAAGGATCAAGATTTGAAAGAACAATATCAATAATTTTACCGTTATTGTTAGAAAAAAATTGAATTGAATAAAAGAGCACGAGAAAACAGGAATTGACGAGGAAGTATATATATTATTATAAGTTTCCACATCATGAAAAATGAGGTTCCATTGAACTGATGGTAAGTCAAAATCGCCACAGATGACAATAAGATTGGAAGGGAAGATTAGATTAGAAAGAATTAGGAAGATTAAGTCGACAGTTTTCGGAAAAAGTTTTCAAAAATCAAAAAAGAACAGTTACACGAAGCACACAGTGAAGGGAGAAATAAACTCGATTCGTTAGAGACGGAGACACAAACAGCAACATATTGAATGGAAAGATATAGTGAAAAATCGGTGCGCAGCTTATGTTGAAAATAATTTCAGACGGCTTCAAGGACCTTACAACCGTCATGTTTACCAAAAACTGCTCTATTTCGATCACTACTACATAATACCCAATGTTTTCAGTAAGCCAGGTTGCAGAAAGGCATAATTATCCTTTTCGATAAAGAAGCAGTTCTAATTTCTTTTAAACTTGGTTTTCAGCCCGTGAACATTTAGGTAACATAAACTAAGGGAAACACTAGATTAATTAAAAAAATAACTGACCGAAACTGTTAATGTATCCAAACAAAGCTGATGAAAGATAACTGTATATCACCAGTGCTGCCCTATTCAAATAATCAGCAGTGTATTTTTTCGATACTTATACATGATGAAAAAACCTTGTAATATTAAATTTGTATTTATGTTTTTATTTTCGAATTGTTTTTTGAATGTCGAAACATAGTTCACTCAAATAAAAAAATAAAAATCCCCAACTATAATGACTTGATGAAATTCCATCATCATCCACTGTTCAACTCCCCCATAAAATGCAAACAGATAGACAGACATACATTAGCATGATCTCGCTAAATTCACTCGTCTGAGCTCGTTGCTGAAGCTAAAGAACAACTAACGTTAACGAAAAACATTTCAAAAATATTACAGCTCCAGTATTAAATGCACAAACATACATATCTACATATGCATAAAATGTATCTAAAAGTATCGAGAGAAGTTCAGCACACGTTCTTGTATTTCCCGCGCGTTTTTTTCGAACTGACAAGCATCTGATTCCGGACTGAAGCAGTTTGCCGGATGAACCGTGGTGGACCACTCTTACGACCACTTTATACATACATATACATGTAAGAAGGTAGGTATAAGTCTTGGCCCGGTTGACTTGCTAGCTTGGCTGGTTGGTTATTTATTTGACTTCTTCAGCTTCTTCAGCATAGCCATTCAGCACATGTATATGTTCTTATGGACATACTAACTTACATAGTCGAATATATACAGGGACAAATGTATATCTTTAAAAGATAGTTACTTGGAATACAGTAGCCAGAAGTGAGATCTGGTTATTTTCTTTAAAGCGATGAATAATAGTGAGGTTATTTTTTATTTTTTTTTTGTTGAAAGCATGCTGATGCATGATACATGCATGCATGTGTTGTGTTTATTTGTTCGTTTTGAAGTTAGCATGAACATATTGGAGGATGTTAAATGACAGCGAATGCATTAATTACTTTTGAGCTTTCGAATGGAATTTTCTTTTAGACGATCATTTCGTTATTCTGATTGTGGAATTTAGAGCAGAGCCTGAGTTCTGACACTTTCTGATTGGAAAATGATTTAAAAGTTAGGAAGATAGTAGTGCTCAGTCATTAGTCTTTTTAGTCGTAACATTGTGAATAGTATTACAATAGTTATATGAATAGCTTGTTGTGACAAGAATTTTTTGTCAGCCATTGTGTCATGGCTCGAAGGCTCTTTTTACATTTTTTGATTAGATCGGATTTTTGGTGAATTCCGTACAAATTGCCACTTTGATTTTTACAGTCTTTGTGCAATGATTTATTTCATTTCAGTTGTGATTTTCTAAGGTGCAAACAGATAGTCAAGAGGAGGAGAAGAGCGGACCATATTCAAAGAAAAATGCAGCAGTGATCAGAAAACAGCTTTTCTGTATTTGACCTTATGTTTTAAGACATTTGTGTAAAATAGTCGAGGCGGTTCGTAGATTAGGAAGAGAAATAAATAATTCAGGTGGTCAGAAATCAAAAAATATATTGTAGTTATAAGACCTAAGGCACTATACTAAGACTTTTCTATCTGCCAGAATAAATTTTTGTCCCCTCTTTTAGTGATGAAACATTCAGGAAATAATCATCATATGAGCATAATTTTTTAGTCATGATATAATGAGAAAGATTGATATTTTTTTTAAATTGTCATTATCATTCAGATAAATTTTGTCTGCGTATTCACAATGAATTTAATGGTCTAAAAAGTCCCTACTCAAAGTATTAAGCCCAACTACAGTTTTGATTATAGATTAGCGTACGAAACTGGGTAGTAACGTAATTTTCAGCAACTATGATTCCTAGATATTTTAAGTTATTAATTTTATCAATGCTCCTTATCCAAGATACATTTTTTGCACTTTAAATATACTTGGCTGAGGTACCCGTGACTTTTCCCGAAGGATAAGTGGGCGTGTGTTATTAGTTTTAGCATCAAGGACCTTTTCATTAAGTCTGAACCAGAATTGAGGTTTATTTAAATCACTACACATTAATGACTTGATTAGCAGGTTGTTCTCCGCTAAATAACAATTATGCATGTTATGCGCATTGTCTGTTCGCTGTTCCCATCGCATCTACCAAGGACGGTTGATAGCATCATTGTCCATCGGGAGAACGTTCCGCTCTTGACGGAGGAAGAGCTGATCGACGTAGTGTCTAGAATGAAAAATAAAAAGTCCCTCATGGGGTGCCAGTCGAAGCACTTAACGCAACTGCGGTTATTACTGGATTTATATAATTCCTGTTTAGTGGCGGGCGTCTTCCCAGAGGGATGGAAAGCTGCTTGACTGACACTCATCGATAAGGGAAACGAAAATCTCAGCAGTGATTGAGGTGTCAGATTGCGGATGATACAGACCGGTTGTTTGGCTGTTGAGTCTAAGTATTCAAAATGTCTTCAATTCAATAAGATGGACAGATGTGCTTTGGGCCCTCGAGCATAGTTTTCGTATTTCTGACTACTTGCTGTCATGATGCGGCACTATTTTAGGGACCTTTGGCTGTTGTTTGATACCGACGAAGTTTCTCAGAGAAGGCTTATCACCTCACCGGCAGCAAAGTGGTCTGGTCTCGGAGCAACTTTTATACGAACTGCTCCGCCTGGAAATGTCAACGGATGTGGTGTTTGTGGGTTACGTTGATGACGTGGCTACAGTAATCACTTCTAAAATGTCGACTGTCATCTTGATAACAAGAGGCTAGTAAGGTTCCTGGGAGTGAAGCTGGATATTAAGCTGACCTACTGGAACCACATACGCAAAGTATTTGATGGGGCTCTGAGAGTAATTGGTTCGCTGGGCAGGTTGATAGTTAACATCGGTGGCCTTAGCGTAACTCGACGGAGGTTGCTGAAGGTGTTTGTGTGTGTGTGTGTGTGTTGGGGGGGAGTTGCCTGGCACCTTTAAGCACTCAGGCATTCAACAGCACTACAGACAAACTCATTGTACTCATACCCCCGCCTATCATAGCTTCCCAGACTTCCTAACAAAATTTAGTATCAATGATAGGGGAAAAGAGGCTATTTTCTTCATAGGCACTACATCCCAGTCAAAGCATTGATGTCTGAGACCCCCAAACCATTGGCATACACAGCGGAAATGCTCCAAAGAGTCAGCCTGTTCTAGGTAGGATGAACAGAGGTCATCCTGCGCAACACCTATTCGGTACATATAACCTCCTAAGTAAATGTGTTCATTCAGTATGCTTGTCATGGCTCTGCAAACTTGTCTGCTCTTTTTGAGCAGGAATCCCGTAGTCGTAGGGTTTAGCTCTGAAAGGAAGACCTTCGTGTTCCTGGCCACATTAGAAATCATCCATCTATATTTGTGCGCAGCAACTACTCACTTTCGAAAAATGTCATGTACATATGCGGTCGGCACACCCAAGTCGGGTTCAGGGCCTTAAGTGGAACCCTTGAACCTTGCTTCGCAATGGCGTCAGCGATTTCATTTCCCTCAACAACACCCCGGTACCCAGAGCAGATGTACTTTATTGAATCTGGCGACAGAGTTCAATCGTGCCTTGCACTCTTGGGCAATTTTCAAAGCAATCAGGGGTCCACGCCGTGCCATCAGTGCAGCTTGACTGTCACTGCGAATAGCAATGCGTTTTCTCCTCCACTTTTTTTCAATTGACCAGCATGCAGCTCTCAGGATAGTGAATAGTTCTGCTTCAAAAACAGAAACACACTCTCCGAGAGAAAAGACCCACCTGTCATTCGATGAATAGACACCAGCTCCAGAGCTAAAATCTGTCTTCGAGCCGTCGGTGAAGAACATCTCGGAGTATCACTTCGTGCAGACATTTGGATCCTCCCAGTCACCTCTATTCAAGAAGATTATTTCGTTCCTGCTCCCGAAGTCGAGGAAAGGCAATCGAGCGTCTGAAGGCATAGTGAGAATCGGGCAGATCTCACTCATCGAACCCCTACTAGAACAGTACTAGTACTCATGGCACCGCAGCTACCCAGGCACACAGTCCTTTGTAGCGTCTTGCGAGCATACCAGAGATTCACAATAGTCCACCACACCACGGATGCGAACGTGATCATCGAACTTCTGATTGTTACGTAGATCTACATAACTTTGTACTGCCAGAAAGTATTTAAAGCACGAGTCAGCTTCAATTCCTCATGGTCCTTCCAGAGGAGTTTTTTGTCCAAGTTTACTGCAAGATATTTGACTTCATCTGAAAGTTGAAAGGTTACACCCTTCATGCTTGGAAGCATTTATCTTTCCAGTTTTCTTTTCCTGGTGAACAAAACCAGTTTCGTCTTAGCAGGATTCACTGTTAGACCGTACCTCGAATACCGACTGTCAATTAGATCCAATGGGTGTTGTGAGTTTCTACATACCACATTCAGATCTTTACTCACGTCTAGTGTGGCCACATCATCAGTATAAGTCTGTGCGTGCAGCCCGTTCTTGTTGCAGCTCGTTTAGCAGGGAGTCAACTACCATACTCCATCAATTTGTCACCATCCATTTGTCATCTCCGTTCTTAAGTAGCAGTCGGATCCACCTTCCGCTAGCAACAATCTCTGCGCCGGCATAGCTTGTATCCACAAAGAGCGCGCCGTCAAAGACCCCTTCTGACAAATACCCCTATCGCATGCTCACCATTTCTGATCACTCACTTAACTCTGGAAACCAGAGAATAAAGAGCCCACTCGCATGATTTTCCTCGCTGGTACGCATGCTGCTCATAGTTCAAGGGGTTAAACTTAAGCACCCTATAGCGTATGTGTCATTCAACAGGTCTCTCCAGGCATATCAACATAAACGAAGTCAAGCTGGTCGGCCTAAAGTTCTCGCATCCGAATAATCATCTCTTCCTGGTTTAGGTATAAAACTATCTGAACCTCTCGCCAAGGTGACGGAACATGCCCCTGATGGTATAAACTATTTTTGCTGTGTGAAGTTCATTCTATCGTAAATGTTTTAAAGCATTTTCTATACACCTGAATTCGAAAATAAATCTAAAGAAATCAGGGCTCTTCCTTACAAACTTAGTGTCTTACTTATTCCTGATTTTTGTCTTACTTATTCCTAAATGTGTTATCAAGCCTAGTCTCTGACTAGCAATATCGCACCTGATGACACAAAATGGCTCCACCAAAATTTTACTATTCCCACTTTCAGCACGTCCAATCGAATATCACGTGCAGCACTAGATAGTTACAATTATATCATTAAATATGTAGTATCCACTTCATATTTTTCATTCATATTTGTGTTACGTTACCGTTTGCCTGTTGCATACCTACATAAATTTATAGGTATAGATACATATTGCATACAACACATTTTTACCACTCAAATAAATCACTGCTTTTATTTCGCTTACGAACCAATTACAATTCATCCAGCTTTTCAATGATCATCATCATAGCCGCCACCACCACCCGACAACGAGACGTGCCTCATGCATAAAACGAATTGCGACACATGAAATGGAATTCCATAGCACACAATATGGCCATTGTTATGATGATATTCAATTAAAAGTGAAAATATCACTTTATCGGTCACTCACTTTATGGCTGGGTAGCTTCGTGGCCGGCATGACGCTTGTAGCTTACTGTTGATTATTGTTAGCTCAAAACTACATATAGTACATTACATTCTCCATGTACTCGTACGTGTGATCGTTTGCAAGCGTAGCTATTTTAACTGTTCGAATTGTTTGTGCTTTACATTTTTAACAGTAGTGCGTGGAATATATCTACAATTTTTTTTTCTCTTTTAATGCTTCTCGACACAACAATAATTTGTATCTATATGCATACATGTATATGCATGTATCTTAGTTTGGACAGAAAATCAAACATTTTCACCAAGTTTAGGTTGCAACGATTTTGTATGGATGCAATTGAATTTTATATGGCGCTATGATGTAAATTTTATTCGTGCTGACAGAAAATGACCTCTGTGTGTGTGACTTTATGCCGGAGTGTTTTAAATTTATGTATATACCTATCAGCATACAAATAAAATTGAAATCTTCTCATAAATTTGGCCCCAATAATGGTCTATAGATTGAAGCGTTGACTGGTGACAATTTATTTTCAGAGGGAGTGATATGGTTGAATCTTGTTATTGCTAGACCAATGATCTAGGGGAAGTAAAAGGAAATTTACATCTCAAATGCAGTTTCGAAAATCAATGATATACCTTCTTTGCTCCCTCATAGTTTGTCTTTTTTTAATAATTATTTGTTGGGGTGCATCGGAGCTATGTTGATTGAACGCAATATTTTTCAGTTTATTTTAGATTCTGGAGTTTAAAGATAACTCAACTAGATCCATGGGAAAATTAAACCCGCAGTGGTGGAATAGTGAGATTGCATCTCTTCGAACTGAATGGACGAACGAGTTTAATCTCGCCAAAAGGATAAACGTTTGCTCGAGCTACAAGGTTAAGCTAACGCTTTTCAAAAATGCAGTGTACCGGGCGAAAAGAGGTTCATGGAAATCTTTGTATGAAAATATTGAAGGTACGAATGAAGCAAAAAACTAAGTTTAATAAACAAAGGTCCGAAAGTTGGACTCAAAGCATCTCCGAGACGCTTAAAGTTTTTTTGTACGTAGGAAACATTTCCAACATTACCGTTAGGATCATAAAGAAATGCAATTTCGATTCCGGTCATTTCAAGCGCACAGATAAGATGGGCCGCACCAACTGAAGTCACCTTTTCGGTTCATTCAAATCACCAGGTCCTGGCGGTATCATCCCGGCTGATATTCAGCGGACATTAAAGGGCAATATTACTTGGCTCTTGACCATATACAATGCCTCCTTACGACTTTCGTATATTCCTATCAGTTGGCTGGAAACGCGAGGCAGCGAAAATCGCACTTAGTCGCACTTATAAATCAGATATTAAGAAATCTGGTATTATACTCGTCTGTAGATAGCTAAATCGTCAAGCGAATAATCAATACGGGCACCCCCAGTGTAGCCTGCTGCCTCCGCTATCGGAGATATTTACATATTTTCACGCATTGGTGTCAGAAGTGTGGTCTCAGCACAAACTCTAGATAATCGGATCTATTGCTCCTCACGAGGAGGTATAGGGTTCCATTCTTTGACCTACCGGAGCTTAATATAACTCCTTTAGCCCTCATAAAAAAAGTAAAATATCTGGAAAGAAAATAGGTAATGGGAGCGGCATAGGGGCGACAAACTCGTATCGTCTAATGGATTAAAACTAGTATAGTGGAACCAATTCTGCTGTAGGTTGGTGGCCAGCGATACTTAAAGCTATAAATCAGAAAATGATTAAGAAAGTACGTAGGCTAGCAGCCTTATTTATAACCAGTACTCTCCGTACTACACCAACGAATGGACTTTTGGTACTGCTTCATAGGCTTCCTACTGATCTGCTTGTCTCCCAATATGTGAAGTGCACAGCGATTAGACTAAATTGTGATGCTCCTTCGACAAAGACTTATAGGCCGTGCAAAAATTTTGATGCAGAGCATGCCTGTTCTACCGGACATCGATTGTACTGCCGACAGGGGCGGATTTGCCGTATTAGCCGCCCTAGGCCTGAAAAAACTTGCCGCCCTTGCTCTGCATGTAAAATTATAGTTACAATAGAAAGAACCTGAAAAGATCTAGGATAACCCAAAAAGTACCAAAAAAGAATCTATGAAATACCGAAACGACCAATAAAGAACCTCAGAAGTACCTAAAAGGACCTAAAAGAACTTAAACAGTACCCAAAAATCTTATAAAAGCCACGTTAAGGTTGGAAAAAATTGCCGCCTTATAATTAGTGTTTGTTTAATGTTTACCGTTGACAGAGCTACTCTTCTGGCTTTCAGTTTGGCAAAAGAGTCGATTATAGAATCATAATTGATCGTTCGCAGTAAGTCAGACTCGATTCCAAGTACAGCGAGATCATTCAGCCGGTCGTCAAGGGTATGCAAACGCACATCCTTAAAGCAATGTCCACATTCGCATATATCGATTGTGGATCGCTGTCTCGAAGCCACTTCAATATATGTGATTTTGTTTCCGTCGTTTGTTTACTCGATATGCAGTGAACTCGAACATGAAGACATTCATTGTTTTTTTACACATATGTCTTTGCAAGGCCTCTGCCTTTTTGCTAATTTTAACCGAGCTCATCGACGCCAGCTTAGTTAAAAAAGAAAACGTCTAGTGCTTCCGGATATATGCGTCTTGTCGTTTCCGGAATTCACATTCAAGTTTATCGATTACAACTAAGAATGTGGTAACTCTCATGAGGTCTTGGCCAGACAATTGCACTTTTTCATTACGAGATTCGCCGAGATGCAGCTTCCTCTTCTTCTTACGTCTGTATCTTGTTCATATTCATCTTCTTCAGGTCGTAAATATGATTTTTTTATTTTTTTTATTTATATAGTAATTTTATTTATTTTTTCATAGTTTTGGCACAAAAAAATTATGGTTCTTTTATTAGGGGACTCTGCTTAGTTAGCTTTCGTTGATAATTTAATAAACATGGGTAACTTTTGCAGACTAACTGTTTCAAAGAACTCTCCTACTATCTAGGCACTTCTTTTAGATACATTTTATTCACCTAGGTTCTTTTTAGGTAGTGTTTAGGTCTTTATCAGTTCTTTTTAGTTCTTTTAGGTCCTGTTAGGTACTTTATAGATTTTGTAGTTCACAAATATTTTCCGCTAACCAAAAATTTGATGCTCGCAAAACTGTTCCGCCTCTAAAAATTTGTCATTTTCAAAACTTTCCACCCCCAAAAATTTGCCACCCTAGGCTCCAGCTTACTCAGCCTAGTTGGAAATCCGTCCCTGACTGCCGTCTAACCAAACAGTGAGAAGTGGTCGAGGGGGTTATTCCTAGTAGCAGATGCTGTAGAAATAGGTGTCGATGGTTCCAAATTCAACGCTAGAGTGGGGTATGGTATTTTTTTCCGCTGACCTTAACTTGAAACTTTCCTTCCGCCTACCGAATCACTGCAGTGTCTCTCAGGAGAAGTTGTTGGTGATTCTTGAGGAGGCCAATTGATAATCAGATGTTCGGAGTGAATATTTGCATTTTCACTGACTGCCATATGGTCCTTTAATGCAGTCTACACCTCCTCAAATCTAGTCCTTGAATGCCGTGCGTCTCTTGAAGATATGCCGAGACATTAAATGATGCAGCTATTTTGAGTGCCAGGACATAGGGACATTAAGGGGAACTGTAAAGCGGACATAAGGGGAACTGTGAAGCGGACCAACTTGCAAAAGCTGGCACGTTTTTGCCGGAAGTGCACTGCAGTCTCCCGATTGGCATTCTGACGGCTTCAGTTAAACTGAGCATTAGGTAGAAAAAAATGTATAAGTAGTTGTAAGGTCCTGGTTGGAAGAAACTACCTGTGCGATGCCTAGACAATTGTGGAAAACTTTTGACATTGGTCGCTGTAAGGATCTTCTCAATTTAGGAAGGGGTACATTGTCGGTTTGGCAGGCATGACGGGTGGCTGGGTGTCTTTTGCAACAACTTCTGCTAAAGTTGTAACTGTAAGGAGGAAGAAGAAACAGTTCTTCACCTCCTGTATGAATGCCTGGCTCTCACTTGAAGGAAGATGAAGTGCCGTGACTTATATGTTTTTATTTGCCTAGCCAAAGTGGCTTCGATGGACCTGAAAGGGGTCATCCAGTTCATTTCGGACTCGGAGTGGCCTTACACTTAAAAGTTGTGCACTAAACAATGTGGAGTCGCAATGGTCTATTGTGTATACATTCTCCGGAGTCTGTCTGAAGGAGAAACCAAACTTAAGCTAAAGATACGTACCCTTAATTTTTAGATACATAAAATTTAAGGTTTTCTTTCGTTTTTAAACATTTCATAATGATTTAATCGAAAGAAATGTTACAAAAATGAAAGCTTATTATCACAATTATCAAAATTCAAATGCACAAGTAGCAGGATTAACGGAATCTATTAAAAATAGTGGAATAATATTTGTACATGATACACCAATCAGTTTGACTTCCCATTTCTTGAATTTATCCCACGATCATTCACCAACAAATTATTTTCATTCACCAACATTCCATAAATACCAACATTCACCAACATTCCATAAATAATGTGATTAATATTTAGTTTCGTGTTTGCTTGAAAAATGCATAAAGCTTGCTTACTATAATTTCAACTGGCTTAACCGTTCAAATCTTGACGGACAGTCAAGCCACAGTAATAGCACTCATGTCTCACACATACAGATCGAAGTGTGTACTCGATTGCATTCAGGCCCTGAACAGACTAGATAACAGCAGAAAAGTCAGAATCTTCTGAGTTCCCGGTCACAAGGGCATTGATGAAAATGAGAGTTCGGATGCGTTAGCCAAGTATGGGGCTAGTCTATCGCTAGATCCCATTCGGGATCGGTAGACATTCCAACTCCTATTCAAACGATTAAGTACTCAATCGACTTCAAAATGATGCAAGGTGTGACGTGCAGATGGAGTGCAACTCAGAACTGCAGGGTAACCAAAATCATGTGGGGGTCATACAATCTCGCATCGACTAAATACCCCCTCAAGTTAACGCGGACTAACTGCAAACGACTTGTTGGCATTATTACTGGCCATTGTCTTGTAGCAGCACATGCTACGAAAATGGGACTCCTAATCAGCAACACCTGTAGGATTTGTCAAAAGCCAATCTAGCTTCCCCAGTGTCACTGCCCAGCACTGGGGAAAACCAGACTGCGCTACTTCGGTGAGTCCTGGCTGGTGGATCTCTTGAACATCCTTCAGTTCGTGAAAAAGCCCGGAGCCTTCGATGGCCGCTTGGACTGAACTTTCTTTTTCGTGGTCCATTTATCTGGTATCACTATGGACCCATTAGGTCTATGTGTGGCCTTGTGCCAGCCAGTACAACCTAACCTAACCTACCCGTTGAAAAATGTCATTGAACAATAGGCACACACATGCTCCAAAGAACTTCTGTTCAGGCTTTATCGACTCATCGATCTAAGCCAGCACACATACATGTATATTTGAATAATGCAAATAAAATTGATATTCCAATATCATATATAAATCATTCAATTTGACAACAGTGATACTAATTCACCGTTCGATTATACGTACAATTTTGCATATATCACCACGTAAACCGGCCAGCTGTGTACTATGTACGCTAGAGTTGCGAAATATTTCACAATTTAAATTCCCAATGTTTGTGTTATGCCTGCCCCGGGCTTTCTATGATACTGCAATAATATTGTCTTTCGTATAAGTCACGTTGGCGCTCAATTTATATTCTAATCGCGGCTGGGGCGTGCAAAACTTCATACAGAAATTCAAACCATGATCTTTTTTTCTCAAAACAAAAAAATGTCAAAGCGATCGATGAGATCTGTCAATGGTGTGAACGTGGTCAGCAAGTTATGTTGTGCAATGGCAACGATTAACCCTCTCTAAGAGGTCAAATCTAATTAATGAAAGACAAATTTAGATAGATTTTTGAGAGCTGCTTGAATCGAACGGTTTGGCAGTCCGAAGGACATCGTTCGCTCTGCGAGAGAACTTAGTACTAAATGTACAATTATGAAAAATTTCAGATATTTTTCAACATTCACTTGTTCAAGTCGAATCTTTATAGTGGATCATAGATTCTTTTGCTTCTCAATGTTCAACTTGGGAGACGCAACTTGTTGTTACCTGCAAAACACATTAGCCACAAAATCATTTCTATAATCGATCTATTGTTTGCTAATCACTTCTGACCCCCGGTGCTTACCACCTCCACAACCCACAGCATTCATTCCATTTCAGGTGCGCACTTTTTCACTGGTTGGTTGCTCAGTATTCTCACCAATCATTCCAAACAGTCTAGGAGCATCAACATTCAGACAGCCCATGTGCCCAACACTAAACTACACAATTATTCCTTAAAAATATCACTTGATTTTTCGCATTGAATAATGTATCGTGTATTATTGAAATTCACCTGAGCCACTTAAATCCGCGTACTGAGCGCGACACACGAAACGCATGCTACTTATGAAATAAAAATTATATGGCCGGTTAAATTGATGGAATGCGTCGAGGTGATACATTGGCGAGGTGCTGAAAATATTAACCACTATCGTCGATATCGTCGTCAGTGATCGTGTTTTGTTTTTTTTTTTGTCTGTATTTACATGTTGGAAGAATTCCGATACGATCACGTAATCAATCACTTTTTAATAGTATTTTCTATATGGATTCTTTTTCATTGGATTCGCGAGCTTTGTAAAAAATGATTAATTAACGATACAGGTGAAATAATGACAGAACCATGTTATGATCATTATTCATATGAATTTTAGGTAGGTAGATTTATTTATTTGTACATATAAACGGGAGATTGGTGATTTAGTTATTGGAATTTTTTGTGTAGGTGGAAGCAGCACTATCTGGCAATGACCACAGGAAGGAATCTGATAACTGTTTCATTGAAAAATTATTAACGAAAATTAAAAATGATTCAATAATCATTTGAAATTTTTCAAAAAGTGACTCACCACAATCTGTTACTGATGATATAACTTGCTTCCTAGTATCCAAAGTTTGAAAATCTGAAAGAAAAACAATGGGTATAGTTATATTATTTGCAATTATAATTTTTATGGACTGAATTATAATTTTATTCTAATGCAAATATATTTATTTCTGTTGCCTGCAGAAGAAAAAAATTATTATAAAAAAAGTATTATTTTTGCTTACTATTTGATAGAATGAAATGCATGAAATGGTGATAACGTAGCAGATTTCTTGATTGTGTAATTTCCTGTCGGTGTAACCAAAACCACCCTTTTACCAAAATTTTCAAAGTAGGCCCGAAAATCGTTGTAAAATATTGATAAAAAATTTTCCACAAATGTAACAAGAACATGGATAGAGCTGACTTCATGGACGAACTAGTCGGACGAAATGTCGGAAAACAATTGGCCGTTGGGCTTCTGATTTCAGACAATCATCTTCGGCTTAAAATGCAAAAAGTCGTGACGAACTTTGAACCACTACAGGACTAGAAAATGTTGCAGCAGGGAGACCTTGTGTGGTGTGCCGTAAGTCCTTGTGTATGTCAGTGTTTCTGATGTACCAGGGTGCGTGCCCTTGTTAGTTTTTTCAAGGTCAGGTTTTGGCAAATTTGTAACTGTCTTTTGTTCATCCTGTGTGTTTGGTTAAAGATAGTGCTTCCATAGGTGATGGTTGTTATGATGATCTGCTTGTAAATAAGGGCTCTGTTCAGTGATGGGCATTTACTACATTTGTAGTAGATCTGCTACTTTTTTCTGCCTTTTTCTGAATATACTACTCTACTACGTAGCAAATTATATATACTACTTTTCCCAAGGAACTACTTTTTAGTGAAGATGGCACTGATGAAACTTCGGTGAACTATTAAGCATTAACTGAAGCACATCTGCGATAAGGAAACGCCGAGCGTGTCGCAACTACTGTAAAAATGCTGGGCAGTGTTTTCGTTGTTCGTCTGGTTAAGTTCTTAGAATTCAGAAAAAGTAGTTGTTCTCGGTTTTTTTATACACTATATATGTATAATGTCTAATTTCTACTACTTTTTTTCTGAATCTGCTACTTTTTTTTTTAGGCTGACTGGCTAATTTTAGGCTGACTGATCTACAGTTTGGCGGAAACATGAGGTGTTTGTGTGGTTTTAGAACCACAGTAATAGTAGTTTTTCCAGGGATTCGGAAAGTTTTTTGTTCGGAAAATCGTATTGCTAAAAGCTATTATCTCTTGTATTTTGTTGTCTGGAAAACAGGTATTTGCTATCGTGTCCAGTTCTGATGATTTATGTTTATTGAGCTGGGCTAGCAATTGTTTAATCACTCCCATGTCCGTGGGACGGATCTCTTCATCTCTTTGGGTCACTGTCGCTAGAATGTTGGTAGCTCTTTCCTCAATCTCTACTTCCTGATCGTATTCCTCTGTATTTGTTGGGTTATCTTTGAATCGCAGCTCTAATGTGTAGTTGTCAGATTTAAGGCTATTAGGGCCATGGATTGCTGGTATAGCACCTTTATTTTTCTGTTTGAAATGTTTAATAAATCTCCAAAAATTGCTGTCTCCTGGTTACATACTCAGTAGGAAGTTTTCCCACTGCTCGTACCAGAGCAGTGCGATCTGTTGGCTGATGTGATTTGTGAGACGACTCACTTCCCGTTTTTAAGTATCCGTTTTGCTCGGTTGTTTGCTGCTACCAGGGAAGCTTGGCTTCATCAAGACCACTGGTATTGGTTTTTTCGGCGTTGGCAGGACTGGAAACTCTCTCTCTCTCAAAATGTTTACCCGCTGAAGTCTCTACTCCGACTGGGGTACTTTCTTTTTCGCCTAGTGTCGATGCGATGCGGGCCGGCTTCTGTTTTCTCTTTCAATTCGTTGGCACTGCTCGGGGCGGCGAGCTATCCACTCTCTTTGACGGAACAGCTCCGCGTTCTGCTTCTACTGTTCCGCCAATTCTTTCAGCCTCTCTTTGAGTTGTTGCAGGATCTGTGGCATCTGTTGGTTTATATGACTTACGGTTCAGATATGATCTTGTCCTTGTCTTTTAATGGTTCCCCCTTTTCCTCCTCACATGATTCGTTGTCGGAGTCTAGGTCCGATTCGCAAGCCTCGTTGTCAGAAACTTGCTCCGAGCGGTCGTTTCGTTTAATTCCAGCCGATAAGAAACTCGCTCTCCAACCTGTTAATTGCTTTCCGTCTTAATTGCTTTCCATTAATTTCATTCGGATGAAAGGATTATTACACGTGCATCCTTCGGTCGATTGCTCATAGATGGGGTTTTCTCCATAAAACAATTGGTTCACTCCTTTCGCTGTCCTAGTTTTTCGGTGCTGCTCAATAATCAGTCGGCTAATTGTCAGCTCTGTGGTAGCAATTAAAATTGCTATTTTTTTATATATCTGTTCTCTGCGATGCGTTCATCTCAGCGAATCACGGAGAACTCCGTGAAAATGGAAATACTGAACATCAGCGATCAAATATAGTCTAAGACAACCTTCGACAAAAGATTCAAGATTCCAATACCGAACAAATGGGATAAGGGGTAATTTCGGCATGTGGGCTCTTTGTTTTTTTTTCTTGGAAAATTATAGTGATACAGTAAGTGTTACATTGAATCATTATTTTGAGCTATATTTACGCTTTTTAAGTCTACAAGTTCTTGAGTTGGGGACATATGGCTCCAACAAGATGGCGCCATATTTTTTCACCCCCATGCCCTCATGTGATGAGAACCATCCGTGTACTTTAAGTTAAAAGAATATTTTGTTAATTTTGAAAGCCAATCGACATAATGTCGACAAAAAATCAACAAATGGCGGCATGATCTACTAAGAATTAGCACTGTTACTACAGGTAAGATGCTTAGTTGAAACTATTATCAATTAGCCAAAGGTGATCATTATGGGTTATTGATAGGTCTCAAAAATGAAATTTTAAAACTAGTTTTGAAGAGCTCGATTCCAATCCAGATAATGGTCGTTTTTATTTTCAAAAATTCTATCATTTTCAAAAACAGATACTATTTCAATTAATTGGCGTACATCCTTAACGGAGCTAAAATTTTCTAGACTGTCTTGCAAATACTAAAAAATATTACGACGTACATATGCAACGGTAATCGATTCAATTTAGCAACACACGAACTTTATGTTGATCCATTTTACCTACAAAATGACTACTATTCTCACACTCAACGAGATCTTTAATTGATTTCAATCTACTCGAATGTTTTCTTTGAATTTTCGCACACTGAACTCTTCAGAGAATTTTCTGATTTATGTGGAAATGATTAAAGATACCTATAAGTATCTATGCAGAATCTATTCCTATTCTATTCCTAGAACTCTATGACACCTCATTTTCAAACGAAACGGGATAGCTTGCCTACGAAATGTCGGATAGGGTTTGTGGTCAAGAAAGTCAAAAGATTTATTTATCAACCGAAGATATGCGTAAAATGTGCTGCGTGAAACTAATCTATAGCATTTTGGAGCCAAGGTTGCGAAGGCCGTTCTAAGAAATCGGATTTTCAGATCCCATCTCCTTGCGGTTATTTAAGATGGCTATTAGAGTTTTTGCAGTAGTCAGGTCCGCAAAAGGCGTAAATTCAAATGCTAGATGATAGGCAGCTGGCAAGAGGGAAAAGAGCAAGATATGCTGCTTAAAATCCTTTTAATTTTTGTCGTGTTTGAAGATGATAATTTGAATAAACATGATATTAAGTATGAATATCTTCGATGCTATAAAGAATGGATCTTAAATTTCTTAGAATTTTTTCGTTGTGGATTTTAATTGTTTCTCGAAAGAGGATAATTCTTCTCATTGATAGCATTAGTTTTGGGGGTTTTTTTTGGAGTGGCACAATCATTCTGCCAATGAAAAGTTTAAGCCCACGTTTTAAAGCTAGTATTCCAAAAAAAAAATTATTGATATTTTAACTGATAGATCTATTTTTTTCTTTTTGAAGCCAAATAAATTATATTTCTTGGTAGATATGTAGATATCAATATTTCGAGGATAATTTTCTTCGTTTTTTTTATATTTTGGAAATCAGTAGGAATTAATTTTTTCACCAAAACATTAACGCTAGCACCAAAACCAAATGCTATATTTCTGATATTTGCAATTTAGTAAATCATATAACTCCACATGACATATTACTCTCAACAAACACTTAATTAATAGTGAATTATTATAGCGCCCAGTGTGGGAAAAATACCAAGCATTATGACTTTATTGGTTTCATATTAAAAATAATTGTGTTACACGGTTATCCTATAACAGAGCATTATATTTGAAATTAAATTTCTTACTCTACCCATAATTCCGATATTTCACCACGCAGAACCGTAACAAACCACATTACCCTAGCAACAGAACTCGTTCGAATTCCAGGTCACTTGACTGACCGCCATTTATTGGCACACGTTCTATTTTATTATTCGATTGCAATAATTTTCATGATGATTTTTATTGTGCTAGAAGCAATTCAAATTATTTTAATATATCTGACCAAATGATATTTTATATTTGCTGCCATACTTAGCCCGAAGCTATACCGGTACCGCTGGCGCTAAAAATTTTATAGAAATAGTGCAACAAGCGAAAAATCGCCACAACGAAGAAAATCACATAAAAACTACTAGTAATTTGCGTTTTTGCATGTTGTCATGTCAATGACTCGCAATCGAGTTACAAATCATCATCTTTCTGTCTTGAAGACATGTTTGTACGTACAAGTTTAGATGCACTGTCCAATTAAGGTGTGCGATCAAAACTATATATTTTTCCTGGTTTAGGTTCATCTTTTTGCCAATCGTTTTATTTTGAAAATTATAGTCTTTAATGTGGGCGGCAATAAGAAAATTGTCGGTATGTGAGCATATTGCGACGCTCATGTGTATCATAATTTGAGAAAATATTAGAACGTATCGAACGGATGGAGTCTTCAAATGCGCCCGGGGCATAAATAAACTGCTTTAACTGTTAATACAGATAGAAGATTCGATGGCAATGGTGATTTTGTATGTAAATATCAGAAATTTGTGACGCTCGTCGTTTAGCAATCCGATAATAATCTTGAACTTGGACAAGTGCATGGCTCAATCATGCAATTAAGATTATAGTTTACGGTGAATCGAATGGATATTGTGCATTTTGAATGTCAGGTTGTATTCTGCAGGTCTTTCATTACAATTAATAAATGTGTTGGAAAAGTAGTGGTTTACTGGAATCATGTCATAGTTCTTAGTATAATTCCTGCATTTGTGAATTTCAAAAGATAGCAGGCGGGAAATTTATTAAAAGCCAGTATCAGACGACTACTAGTGTACGGTTAAACATCGATAGTTGGATGTTTCGATAATATCGATGTTTTTTTAAAAATTATCGATAGGCTATCGATAGACTATCGATGGTGTATATGTGTTTTTGCGAAATTAATAGATACACCCTGGATTCATAATTTTTTTTAAAAAATAACTGAGAATTCAATTACTATTGTAGAGAAATATAGAGTTTTATTCATTTCCGAAATGCTAAGCATTTTCATTTAGGAAAAGCAATTCGTTGAGATGCTTTGAGACTTTAACCGGTTTTCGCGATCACTGTGAATTACACCAGTTTTCGAAAAAATTCGATCACTCGGAACAGAGAAGACGCAAGTATACATGGATGCTATAGAGCAAACATTCTCATTGTCTCAGTATTTCAATCAAACCAGTAGTCGATGGGACATTTGTCATTTTTAATGGGAGGTGTTTCCATGTTTTGGTATATATCTATGCATTACTGCATCATTATTTGGGCAGCTATAAGCTTTGCATTTGAATAGATCTTCAGATAGAAATAATAGCTACTTCGATTTTTTTGCTTTCAACTTTTCCTTCGTTAGTAAAATTCCCCAGTTTCAACAGTTGAGTTGCTTGCAGATGCAATTGCCGTAAATTCATAAGTACTCTGGGTTGACTGCGGCTTTTGTGTCATCAGAAAAGAAGTATATTCTATTTGAAGAAATTGCGCAGCTATGTTTCTATCGTCTTCACGTATTTTTTGAACCTTGGATCCCGCACTGACTTGCATAAAGCATTATAAATATACTTTCCAGTAGTGTTTTTTTTTTTTGTTAATTTCCACTTTCGATAATTGTAGAGTCAGCCCTCGTAATAACGGAGCTATATAAGAAAGAGTAATGTAATTTGCGCCGGATATTGTTGTTGTAGCCATAGAAAATGTTTCTAATAGCAGAATAATATTCGGCAATACATTTAAATCTTCGGTGAGTAACGTTTCAGGTGCCTTCTCACATTCGGCTAATGCCAAAGTCAATTCTTGCCTGATATCATAGAAACATTTGATCTTGGCGTATGCGTTATTCCAATGTGAATAGAACTGCTGAATCAACTTCAATTCAGGTTTGTTGAGCTGCTGTTGTGCAATTATCAGTATATCTGAAACAACTGCACTCGATTGAAAATAAGTTTCAATATCTTTACACTTTTTCATGATAAAATGAAAATCAGGTGTCATAAGTATCAGACAAACTCAAATTTCAAGTATGCGCGAAACATGGAATATGATTAAATTGAAGAAGTTTTGCTTGCATTAACATGAAAGGAGCATTATTATAATTATATATTCGACCAAATGTTCCATTTTCTTAGTGTATTTCTCGCCTAAACAAGAAATAAGAAGATAAGTACTCCCTCTCTTCCAAAAACAACCTACTCAATGAACTCTGTGTCCTAAATTCTGTGAATATTTTCGAGTCTGAATACACCAACAATAGTATTCATCAAACAGGCATAAAATAAATATGCAACTTACTTCTGCCATTGCCTCAAATGTGTGTTGTCCTTTTATGCTAAATTTCGTCAATAATGTAGAAATTAATTTCCCTCTCCGAAAAAAAATTAGATCTGATCACCACATATCAGTAGTTAAAGAAATATGTTGAACTGCATTTATGGCATTTTCAACCCGCGTTTTCACATCTTCGAAGTATTTTGGTACCAAGGATGTTTTCAATGTCGTGGTGTTCGGAATCGCATGTTTTTCGTCCAAATCAGCCACGAAATCCTTCATGTTCTCCTTTCCGCAAAGGCACTATGTCCAAAACAACCATAAGAACATATAGTTCATCTAAATATTTTTTTTCGGGCAGAATCATCTGCTTAGAATTTCGCTCTTCCAAAATAATTTTTGATGATTGTTCTAGATTTAGTTAAACTGCTTTCAAAGATGTTACTAGGACCATGAGTTTTTGCTATAGGATCAACAGAAAATAATTTCCACTATGATTCATGTTTCCGTTTTAAATGATCTGATAAATTATTTTTCGTGTTTTTACTTGTTTTGTATTGATTGCTGCATATATTACACTTAGCAAAATCATTTTTTGGAATTCTTTTTCTCTCAGTCTCAATTTTCTGCGCTTATGATTTTCACGTGCAGTTAAATTTTACATGTTTTTCTTCTTCATATTATTTCATTCTACAATAAATTACAAGTGGCAAAACTAACAAAATATAAGAGTGGTCTGCTATCTTTAGTTGGTGGTGTTTTATAATAACAAGAAAAGGAAATATTATTAAATGAGAAAAACGAAGCAAACGTAAAATACTCACAGTGGATGGGATGGTATCGAAATGTTACCTTAAGCATTTTTTTCAGTGTTCAAAAACTATCGATTGCAAATAAAAATATCGAGGTTTTCGATAGTTCTGAACTAGAGATGGGACTGCTCCTGCGATCACTGCTACTAATCGCACTGATCTTTGAAAAGAGCAGTGAGCAGTGCGATTGCTCTCTGCTCATGCTGTTCAATTGGTCACTGCTCTTTTGCAGAGCAGATAGTTTTATGAAGAGCAGTAAGCAATTTGATTGTTTTCTGCTCATGCTGTTCAACTACTCATTGCTCTTTTGCAATACAGAAAATTTTAAATGCTCATCTATTCAGATTCTTTTCTTTCTACCCTTGCGAGTATTTTCGGACTTGCAAGTATTTTATTCAATTATTCAAAGAGCTTTTGGGGCAAAAGTAGCTGATATCGGACAAAATCGGCCAATTTTGGGTTAGAGTGGTTTGGGACATAACGGGCCAAGACCTATTGCTGTGATACAAAAATTTCGGTTTTGTAGGGGAGTAAGGGGTTTTTTGGCCATAGTTTGGCAAAAACTGCCTTTATGGCGCTTTCGATGATTTCGATGATATATTAAGGGCGACAAAATTTTTGATAGGGGAAATTGGGCAAAAACGTCAATAATTTCCAAAAAAAAAAATTTTTGTCTACCATGAATTTGGGGACCTTTCTGAGTTGTTTCGGGCGAAATTTCCACACAAATCTGGGAAAAAGCGGCCTAGTTTCTAAGATACGTCAAAATCAAATCTGCCCGAAAAACTGAAAGTAGCACTAAAAATGTTGAGATCCTTTTTGGTTCGCCAGTTGGCTTCTGCGGTGGTGCTCGTGACTGCACTCCAACCCTACCGGGGTTGTGACTTATGGGTGCATGTTTAATACACGTAAAAATTTTGTTATCATTTCTCAATAAAATTTTCGAC
The DNA here is from genome assembly GCA_947369275.1 of Nemotelus nigrinus. Taxonomy (NCBI): domain Eukaryota; kingdom Metazoa; phylum Arthropoda; class Insecta; order Diptera; family Stratiomyidae; genus Nemotelus; species Nemotelus nigrinus. Next base: position 27,632,890 of record OX376375.1, on the reverse strand, counting down.
AAACTTCATGCTACGGTGAGGCGAAGTGGAAAACCGATTGTTTTAGATTAGCCAGGAAAAATTAATCTTCGAAATTAAATTACATACTGCATAATACTGTACATGCATAATAACATTTCACGACGTTGCTTGCATCCAATGTATGACATTTTTAAAACCACAAAACTACTATACGATTTACCAAGCACTTGGCAATACATTCTTCTGCTAGCAAGTGCAGAATTAATGCAGGCAACGTATTCCCAAACATACTACATCTGTTCTAAACATGAGCATCCATCGCCACGGAAAAATACAGTCACATTGTAAGCATACAATGCGATTGCAATCTGAGGCTAGAAATCGCTGTATCAAGATAACGAGCAAACACTGGCAATGAGCAATCAAAAGTAGCGAGCGGTTTTTCGTACGCACGAAACTGCAATCGCAATTGCGATTGAATAGCTGCTACTCTAAACTGCTCTCTGCGATCACTGCTCAGTAAAAAGAGCAGTTAAGCACATCTCTATTCTGAACTATCGATAGTACTATCGATGTTTAACGTTCACTAACGACTACTTAATATGAAGGTACAAAAACGCTAAGCATATTTTGCAATAATAAGAATAAGAATAATAAGCATTTATGAAATTGATTTTCATTTGCTGCTTTGGCTATTAATCTCGCTTATTTATAAGAAATGTGCATCGGAATTGAAACTTAATAAGCTTCGCTTACATTCGTCCTACAGCCACAAAACCTGTTTCGTATTCAGCAGTAAATATCGCAATCCAATTACGAAACAGCAATCGATTCATAGAATAACTATTTCCATACGTATTTCTCGTTCATTGTCATTCAATAAAAGCCAATTCAGATATGAAATCGTACACCAAGCAACAGGCGACTGGGCGCTTCAGAAAAGCTGACCTACGTAAATATTTTATTTCAATAGAATTCCAATTATATTATAGCAAACGTATTTTCCCTTATTTATTTTGCAAATGGAAAACATTTTCATTGATTCGCCACTGACTGTGTAGTAACTTACTACTAGTAAGTCACAGCCAATTTATTTCATATGTATGATATGACGTGTTCGCGTACGAATGCGTGAGAAGCTTAGCTACGAAATACCTTCTAGCTCGAGCTTATATTAAGCTAACAATATCTAGATACTCCCATCCAGTACATTATTTTAAGCAAGAATAAACACACCGATACCTACACAGCATTATTGTTTCCAACTTGAATGTAGATTCGGCATTTCGAAAAAAAAATAAATTAAAATCACAGTTCAATTCTTCTACGAAAGAATTACTTTCCGTACGAACGGGCTGCGATGCGATAACAAAACAATTGCTCGTTCTGGAGATTTGTATAATCGAAATCTCGTGGAATTCCAATGAACTTGTTTTTTATGCGAACACATTATGGCCGGTATGTAATGTATTTACGCTTGGCGTGCGATAACGCGATGAATGTTGGATCGTGAAGCTAGCTAGCTAACTAACTGCTAACTGGCTTTCGAACGCAACCAACGGCACTACGATAGATGAAAACAATTAAAAATTCCAAATTACAGCCCGCTCGTGTTGTTTTCATCGTTTTCAATGGGAATTCAGTAAAGTATTAGATTACCTATTTTGCCAGCGTCGACATTCTGTTGTTGTTCAGCCCCACGGTAATGGGGCTTAATGATTCCCGACTTTCAGATCAGTGAGTCACGATACAGACATACCAACCAATTTTGTACAACATAAACTGTTACCATTCCGAATAATCATCGCTCGGAAATTCCCCTGGACACAAGACAAATCGTTTAAGTGACTTGTAAAATGTTGCTTGTTTAAAAAAATAAAGGTTTGCGGTGGTATGTGAAGAATGTGTAAGTTTGATGATTAAGTAGAATTTCGTATGGATCTTGTCAACAATATTTCTGTGAAAATCGCATAATTTTCAAGGGGACTTAACATACGCGAATGGCTTAACTATTTTTTATTGTTCTAAATTCTTCTGAATGCTCTAAGCCTTAGCCACCTTGTCAACAAATTGTTTGAGATTATTTAAAAAAAACTTTAGGGAAAAGAGAGTAGACAATACTCAAAATGAGACGTTGTATTTAGGCTTATAGCAATTTGGATGGGTTTATCAGTTTATCTCTTCCATTATATGGATTGTTTTGGAATATTGATGACTTCCTACAAGTTCCACGCATGTCGCATTAGTGTTTTCGAAAGATCTGGACGCCTTTTGGGACAGGAAATTAGGTTCATCAGCAACGCTGTAAACAACCTTACTGTGCTGTTTACAAAAGATTAATATCTTTAATACTTGCTGGCATTTTTTATTCGGATAGAGCAGGATGAAAGAATGGGCTTCTTGTTAAAACGATTTAGTCCGGGGAAATTTAGCATGGTGCTTCGGAAAAATTAGGGGAAAGCTGAATTTTGGTGTGAACCTTGGTGCTGGTGGCGTTACTTTTTATACGGGATCAAAGGTCACCAAAAGTGACCTTTCCTAAATATCTCAGTTACAGTCACGTCTTCAGAAAAACACTGTATGACGAAATTGTAGGTTAGAAAATTTTCAACAAAAAAGATCTTAACACTTTTTCTTGGAACCATAAATGTTTTTGAGATATATTGATCAAAACATTTGCTACTAACAGCATCCTCTTTCTCAACGGCATGTTGATATTATCCGATTTTTATTACGATTTGGAATGTTTGGGATTTGGTTTTTCTATGTTTAAGAGGCGGAGAAAAAAACATGCTAACAAACTTATCTGCCAGACTTCAGGGTAGGTGGAAAAGTGTGCGCCGAAAAGCTCAATTAAAATAAAACTAGCACATCAGAACCGCTAGAAACTGATTTTCGAAGAAGTTATCTATGAGTGACTAAAAAATATGAAAAGACGTAATACACTTTTTTTGTAGTATTATATTAGCCATTACATAAGACAAATAGATGAGAAACACGGTTTAATGGCTACATACATATATCCTTTGAATTTTCATTTCACGATTTCACCGAAACTTTCAGCAAAAAAAAATGATGTTTGGGACTGCAATACGAAAAATTTCCAAAACTCGGAAATTTATACATTGTTTGCTTATTTTTATTGCAAATGCTTCTTTGCATGTCAAGATATAATGAAAGCATCTGCTTTTGCAACATTAACGAAAATGTCTTGTGCTGACAATCCTGTGTTTGCATCACAGCCAAAAATATACCAAATCTGCTCCACGTTAGGTTGAACCCATCCTGTGAATTTCGTTTCGATTGAATGACTGCGCTGGAACTTAAAGGAGTGAAAAGAATTTTGGGGTTACCACCCGCAAAACTATTCAAATTTTCGAAACCTAAATATTTGCTGGTAATTGTCATTGCAAGATCATTCCCATTAGAAAATTTAATGATAACATCGGTTAGCAAAGAAATGCCAAAAAATTACGAATATTACCAAAGCTGGCAATCCTTTCATGATTTTTCAGCGAAATTGCTACGGAATTTAGCTTACATTAAGGTCCATTGACTACATGAATTTCGTTTTGATTGCATGACTGCATCGGCACCTCAGGGATAAAAGCTTTATTTTGCTGAGCAAATTTATGAGAAAAAAATTATCATAGCAAATTTTTCTGCCAAATTTCTACCATTTTTGGCTGAAAGTAAGGACCAGCTACTATGTGAATTTCGTGAAAATTTGTTAACGGAATCCGAAGCTATGGGCCAAAAAGCAGTTTTTTTCTCAGTAATTTTTCAAGACGGTACCACTGCCACAGGGTTGCTTGCATTTCAACATCACTTCCATCAGACCTATTCTTACGTACCTATAAATTTCATATTGTCGTTCGTCAGTTCTCGTGAACAGAAGTTTCGAGAGCCAAAAATAGAGGTAATTTGGTGATGGGCTGCTGTTCTTGTGGAGCGCGGAATTTTGATAATTTCAATTTGACATGGTGGACAAAGTGATAAAGGTTTCTACATTCTCAATCAACATACAAATCCATATTACTTGTTCTATAGTACGTAATATGTATTGAGTTGTTTTAACATTACAGTAAAACTTTCTCACTGTACCTATACAACTTGAACTCTGAATTATTGTAAAACTCAATTGTTAGTGTTAAGTGTAAGTTAGTTGCAATAAACTCTCTGAACGAGTAAGTTCGCTGTATCAAATTGATAAAAATTACGATGGCTGCGGTGTATATTCTATCGTCCGCTGATGTTTAATTCCATTTTGTTGAAGGAAGTCTTTGAAATCTTTGTTAAAATTTATGAATAATTTGAATTTTTTTCAAAAAGCATAAATTTTTCACGAGGGTCGATGATTTGAAGGATATTTTGCTGTTGGGTTGCTCCAACAATCTTAAATCTGCGAATTTCACGATGATCCAATCTTTTTGTCAAAAGCTATGCAAAATCGAAATTTGAAAAAAAATATCCTTGCCTACTGTTAGGCACTCAGCGCCCACATAGAGTTCATAATTTTCAAATTTTTATGATAAACTAGCATAAAACATAATTCGCTTTTGTTTCCAGTACTTACTTTTAACAAAAACGTACTCTGCATAGAAATATAGGGGTACTTGAAAATACACGAAAATGCTCGCCGCCGCGAAAGGGTTAAAGATATCTTAATTTTGATTAATCACTGCACTAGTTCTCATATACGTGCTCTGAAAATTTCAGCTCAAACAGATTACGCACTCCTATATTAAAAATACACAAAGACATGAAAACTAAAAAAAAAATTAATAAATTCAGAATGGAATAGTAATACAAAAAGGAATGGAAAGCTAAATCGACCGAAAAAAGAAACAAACAATTGAGTAAATTAGGACATATTTCGAGTATATGACAGAACGTCATTTATATAACATAGATAATGTTCAAGGCAGAGGACCACGGTTAAGGTTATTGTACTGACGAGATAAATGCAAAAGCGGAAAAAAGAAATATGTGTCGGTACGAGCAAATGGAATATTAAAGCTGAATAATGATCTATTAGGATGGCCCGATTCTCTAACAGAAAGGTGAATGCTGGTGTCAACAAATATACAGCCGCTAAAAAGTTTAAAAAGGAGGCAAGGGAAAGAGTTTGAAGGCTGGAGAGGCGCGTACTGTAATCACAACACGGAATACTGCACTTAGAGAACAACAAGTGGATGAATCGGCGTTGAAAGGATTCAACCGCATCGATCAAGTATCCGTAATGTGGACACCAATTTTGGCAACAGTATTCAAGAACGCTACGGATGAAGGAAAAGAAAGAAAATATAGAGAAGTAGAAAGATTAACAAAACTTTTAGAGGATCTGATGATGAGGCCGGAAAAAAGAAAAGCCTTGGCAGTAATGTGTAAAATATGCAAGTCGAACTTCAACTTGGAATCAAAAATCACGCCAGGGTCCTTGAAACTAGCAACAGCATTGAGAGAGGAGTCAAGGACACAGTAGGATAAGAGCAAAGGGGATGTTTTGTGGGTGAAAGACATTTGATGACACTTCACAGCATTCAAAGTGAGGGAATTCGCAACGCACTAGGTAGCCAAAACATTCAAATCGTTCTGCAATATGGAACAGTCACTAGCGGATTCAATCACTCTGAAAATTTTAAGATCATCAGCGTACATAAGGCAGGATGAGTTAAAGAGGGAAGGAAGATCGTTAATAAACAAAAGGAACAATACAGGGCCAAGAATGGATCCTTGCGGAGCTCCTGCGGTAAGAAAAAGGATGTGGAAGAGCAAGAGTAAACAGTGACAACATAAGAGCGATCACAAACGTAGGAAGAGAGCCAAGATAAAAGGACACTGGAGAGGCCAAACCCTGCTAACTTTAAAAGAAGAATATCATGGTTCACAGAATCGAACGCCCTGGCAAAGTCTGTGTATAAGACATCTACTTGCTTTCGCTGGTCGATTGCGGAAGCAACAGTGTTTGTACAATCCATTCTGTTCACTAGCCAGCAAGGGCTGGATGAAAGGGTACACTCTATTGTAAACGATTCTTTCGAGGAGCTTACTAAAACATGGCAAAAAGGATATGGGACGGTAATTAGAAAGGGAAGAAATATCACCAGCTTTATGGATGGGAATTATGCTGGTGGATTTCTATAGGGATGGAAAGGTTCCGGTTGAGATGCCAAGGTTAAAAATTATTGACAGATGAACACACAAGGAGGATGAAAGTGATTTGGTGAAAAAATTCGGAATGCCGTCAGCACCGAGGCTAGCGCTTGTGTCGAGAGACAACATTCACGATTCGAATTTCAAAGGATTAGTAAAAAAATCAGAAATTTTTTTTGAAATAAATTTTGATATGCTCAAGGTAAGCACGCATTGCGGCATTGGCTGCCTTTTTAGCAGCAGCCCGTAGCCTTTGAAACTTCAAAAGGTCATTAAGTGAGTCAGACCTTTTGTATTTGCTACGCGCTGCCTCTTTGGCTCAAAGAACAATCGCGACATCGACGGTGAGCCGCGGAGGGTCGGAACATCTTTTACAGCAAAAGGAAGGAGTGTAGCAGGAAATTAAGTTGGACAAGAAGGAATAAAATTTGTAGGAGCATCATCCACACTTAGCCCTCTGAAGAAATTATACCAGTTCGTACCATTTATTTCATTGGACAAAGCGGAATAGTTTGCCTTTTTAAAATTGAAACGAATAGTAGATGCAGATTTGTCTTTAGACGAACGGTTTGTAGTTGATTCCATAAAAAGAGGAGGACGATGTGGATCAGGCCGCACATATGGAGATAAAGGACTCAAGCAAAAGGAAGAATGGTGAGGATTAGTCAGAACAAAATCGAGAATCCTGTTGTTAGTATTGGGTATGTTGTTGATTTGGGAAAGTGAACAAAGGGTTATAAAGGAAGAAGTGTTTGAATTTTCTTCGAAAATCAGTAAAAATTGAAAAAGATTAGTGTCATTGTTAAATTTGTCATTCGTGAGTGGTTTCTTGTGGAGGGAGATTGCGATTCAAGGCACGTTTTGAACAGTTTATAATCTCAATCACTAATCTGTCGTAGCTGATGTATTTGGTTTCCCAAAAAAAAAGACTTGTCTGGACAATTGAACTTTAGTTCGAAAGAAATTTTGATATGTTTATTGAAAATGATTATAATTACAAGGAATAAAATGAGAAGCAAAATAATAAAGTAAAAACCAAGGTCAAAACTAAACAATGGTGATGTCAGTAAATGATAAACCAACCTAATCATCGTCAAAAGGGATTTAGTATTAAAAAAAAATAATTATTTTGCAAACTTTGTACACCTACCTACATACATGCATGCGTTTGTGGAAAATTTTAATTTACAGTTTCAAAATTTTTCCGATTATCGATTTTACCTATACCTCTATTATTGACGAAAATCGAAGTCGACCATTACATCTTCTTAACATGCGGGCTACTTCGCAGGAACGAGATACACAGCTTTAGTTCATATTTCAATAGAATTCTACTTTTTTTTTCTCTCTTGGGAGCCTTCGCATCCGTCATCCACTAACAACACCATTTATATTCCAGCAAAACTACAATTACGAAGAAAATAAATCGGCGGGTCATTTCGTTTAGTGCGCATATTAATATCAACAATATTTATTAATTCGAATTCAGGATATCTATCAAATCTACAATCTCCCGCATGCATGGATCTACTAGCACTAGCACCTGGTAGCTGGTGCGTATTTGAAATTCTGTTCAACTGTTGTCATCGTCGTCATCGTCATCATCATCACCATGATCATGTAGGCACCATTGTATCAGTCAAGTGATCAAACCATAACCAATGTCCGGGTGAAGTGAACCGAAACGGCTCGAAATTCCAAGAAGGCTATTAACTATCCGTTGAGTAATTATGGCTTGTGCCTAGCCTGGAGCTTGGCTGCGGCGGTAGCCATTTCTTTACAGCACCGGACTGACCGCGGGGCTACGTAGGAATTCAATTAGAAATGGTCAAGTCTTAATTTTAGTGAAATTCGTAGAACACAGGCAATACCGGTCAACTCGGGAAGAACCTCTTCAAGTTGAATGTTTTTGATCGCTGCTTGGAATGGCGGTGAAGTGGACCCAAAAAAAATAGTGATCATTTTTTTCAAACTACATAGTATTCTATTTCTTGCCATCATCTTGACTAAGCTATAATCAGTGGTAGCATCGAGCTTAAGGTGAAAATTGTTTTTCAGAAAGTCTGCATTTAACCTGTTAAGCTATAAGGAACTACTTGTAGTTTGATGCAGAGTTGCTAAGAATTCCAGTGTACAGCATGTTTTAATGAGATTTGGTCAAAGATTTGTAAGAAATTATTACATGATCCGTGAAATCCGTAACCACCAGAATTAATTTTTCTTTATTTCACCCGAGCGATTCCAACCTCCACCTTAAAAGCATTCCCCTCAACAACAAAAAAAATCATGAACCGAAAATGGTTTTTAATTTTCTTGTCGACTCCCGTATAATGGTGGTTTGTATAATTCATTTGAACTGGCTAGTGTTTAGCGTCCACGTTCTTCCTAGGGACTCCAATGGACCAAAGCTGCGGGCTAAATTTCCATCATCATCATCAGCATCGTTATTTTCGGGATCGCATCGGATCGGGTGTGTGTCGAGAATAATCTCTTATGCTTGCGGAACTGATGGACAGAAAGATGCAATGATGGTCGTCGTCCCCGCATCTTCTCGTCGTCGTCTTGGTTGTTTCCTCATGTTGTTGCTGTCGCCCCGTTGATAGTTTCTGAACGTCAGGCACGCAAACCTAAAATTAGTGAAATCTTATACGCAAAAACATCGAAATCGAGACAAGGCAAGACAAGAGTTCATTAAAATTCATTTTCATGGAGCCATGAATGTTATCACGGAAGATGGACCTGGCCGTGGCCTGTGCCGAGACAGGATTTCGAGTGCGTGTTTCCATCAGCATGCCTATTCTGATTGTGATTGTTGTTAGATGGATCTCATCGAATGAAGTGACAAAAAAAATCGACGGACAAGTATTTCCCTCGGGGCGGAAATTCTTTCGGGAATACGTGCAAGCGTCACTTTGAATGTGTTGTTAAGGTGGTCGCTTTATTCTGTGTCCCGAAATTTCTTTGAAACATTGATGCCTCTAAACATATTTCACGGAACATGTCAATAACATTCAACAGAAAATCCTTTCAATAAACTTGTTGCAATGCATCAACACGTTTCCTCAAGTACGCTCGGTATTTAGCCGGTTGTAAAATTGCGCATTCATTTCGTGTATGAGTTCATACTTTTATTGCAGATCCAGAGAGGAAAGCAAAACAATTTACAACCGGATACAAGATACGCGAACTCTCATTAAGGCCAAGGTAAAACAACAATTTTATTTTTTCTTCTTCTTAAAAATAGCTCTTGATGTTAATACGCAGCAGCACCATACGTACTCGCGTATGTATGTTTTCTGCTGCATTCTCTTCAATAAAATAAATTTTTGTTATCATAACTGTATCAACATGGAATTACCATAGTAAACATTTCTCTTGATATGATATTCGAAAAATTTGTGGAATGCGCAATAAAATCAACAAAAAAAAAACCACAAACATGTGCCTACTTCGCATATGTGCACATACTTATAAATGTGAACATAATACTGATAAAAACGAAATGTCACTATAGATAGAATACATGGTGTTGCGGATTGCAAAAGTATATTCAGTAAAGTATACAAACACATTTGCTATTTGTGGTTTGTTATGAATTTTGTTTTTTTTTTATTTTCATTTTGAAGAGCTCGTATTGTGGAAATGAATGTCAATAGTGCAAACACTTGCAATAAATTATCGGTTTATCTTGAAAACTATTTATGGGAACTATGCGATATGAGGTGCGATTGATTACAAATGATTGAATAGGATTGATATAAAGTAACTTATTTGTGTAAACTAGATTGCTATTGACGAGTCATGTATTTTACTGTTGAACAATTTCAGGGCTCTTCTGGTATGTTCTCAATGATGAAGTTAACATTCGGTAGACAAATAGTAAATCTATTGACAGTTTAAATTAGTTTATGAAACATTATAAGCTATGCAACGCTTAAATTAGTTTAAAAGAAATTAGATGTGCATTGTCTACGAAAACTGAATCGTATGTGAGCGGTTCCAACAGCTCAAAATATGTTTTTTTTCAGTGTTTTCCTTGCTAAACTACTTTGTATAAGCAAAAAAATTATTTGGCAATCAATATTTAACAATCAAAATATTTGATTTTTAAACATCCAAAAGCAATACATTTTTTTTCTCTTAATTTATAGCAGTCCAACTACGGAGCTTCGGATGTAAATTTACAGCGACGCAACGAAAACTCAAGCGTTTTACTCAAAACCTGAAGCACTGCCTACCAATCAATTCAGAACATACAGTTAATTGCAGCGCATTGAGATATACTACATAGAATACTGAAGTGATATTGCTTCAATGCTCGAACTCGTGATTTTCGCATAGATCTACTTAGACGCTTAACCTAAACAGTGGCGTGGTGTTCATGGAAGCAAGGGAAATATTGCTTCCCTTACATTTGGCTGATATACATTTTCAATTCATCGTTTTTTTTTTTGAAAACGTGAAAAAATGTATATAGTATAAGCGTTATTTTAAAAAAATTCCGAAAACAAATTGTGAAAATCTCACACAGCTGATGTGGTAACAATCAGACTGAGAGAGAGCAACCAGCGCATGGAAGCAAAGTTAAAATTGCATCTACGAGCGTTTATTTGACTCCATATAGACTAGACTGTGACGCCATTGAACAAAATGTGGTTATACGATGCGTCTGGAAGCAATGAAGAATTTGCTTCCTAGGGGAAATTATCTTCTCAAGAGAGAGACTCAGAGCGGAGCTGCGAATGTATGACTGATGTGGAACTTATTTCAGCGTTCCCCTCACGCGTAGCAGAGTACATTGTAATCATTTTGCTTTACTCGTACAGATTTTTTGTAAATGGAGAGTGCTTACTATGATCGAATTTGAGTTACGAGATGTGGCAAGGGCTGCCAGAGGCTGCTGATTCTTTTTATGTGATTTATTTATGATTTATATTATGACATTTTTTTTGTTTGTTCTATTTTGTATTGAAGTTTTTGTGAAGGCATTTAGTCACTAATGGCCTATAGAATTCGGTGATAATATTGCATGGTAATAATAGGTGAACCTGTAGACTAGAATTGTGTAGAATTGAATGTGTAAAATTACTGAAATAGTGAAAGGTTGAAATAGGTGAATGTGTTTATTTGTTCTGTGGGTTTGCTGAAAAAAGGTAATCATCAACAAGGATCGATCGAAACTGAATTCGTAGATTGTCTATTTAGCAAAGAGATGTACTCAGCAAATTGATTCAAAAATTGATAAATGAACAACTCGGTAATATGAAACACAAATAATTTTGCTGGGCATGTGTGTTATTTTCAAACGATTCAAGCGTTCGGTGAACTATCAGATTTTGTTATTTAAATAATGTTAACACTGTGAACAGGCATGATACAAAAAGCATTAGTCATTTCCAACCAGTCCTTTTACTTTTCAAGTTCGGATCCAGCCCAAGAATTGAAGAATTGCTGAGTGAGTCAATATAAATAGTCAGTGATATTGCTTAAAGTTAGGAGATATAGAGAAATAAGATTCTAATATACATTGTGCGTCATTTAGGGTTTCAAGAACAAGCATTACAAAGTTACAATGAAAATGTGGATTCTTGCAATAGTGGGAAATCACCTAAAGACAAAAAATGTTTGATAGTGCATAGCCTATACTTGCGAGCTCATCTGGACCAAGCTAATATTTTTTCCGCAGCATCAAATTACATTAAAACGATCTCATGAGTAGTTTTTTAAAAAAATATTGAAAGAGATTTGTCATGAAATTCAGCAAAGCAAATTCATAGCAATAATATTAGATAAAACAACACATCGTCCACAGCTTTCAACAACCTTTGGTAACATTACTTCTTTCTATAAAAGTTTCTTTAAACTTTCATGAATCTTACAGATGTTTCTGATTACCAAACTGGGTCCCGTTCATTTAATCTTGTTTTGCATATTGTCCTCAATTTTAAAGCTATGACGAGCCTCTGTAATATCTGCCAAAACAATTGGATTGCAAACACGTATAAAAGAAATGTATTAAATCGCAATATTCATTAATTACTTCGCACATCGACTAAATTTGGTTTTATCAAAATTGTGCAATAATATACGCGAATGTAGATTTTTTCCCAATCTATTAGTAGTTTTTCAACAACAGCAATGAGTATATTTGCTTTGTATCTATTCCTCAAAAAAGGCTTCCAGAATTAGCTCCAAACACACGTTGGACTTTTGGTCGGTTAATTTTAACAATTTTTCTATAATAAAGAGCAATTAAAAGCACTCTTTGAATATGTAACTGAAAATGAGAGTGCTAGTTTGGGCGGATAGACCGATAATAGTAAGAGCGGGCTTTTTGTTTTACTTAAATATTTTCGGCTTATTTTTCTGCTTAATGTTTTTTTCTAAAAAAACATATCATAATATATTATTAACAGTTCATACAAAGTAATGTACTGTACCATTTTCAAAAAATTGCTAAATTTGAAGATCAAATATAATCTTTAGGAAATAGTTTCATGGAATTCAATTCTTCTGAATTTAGCCACTTTCAAAAATATTATATTTTTAGTTCTGGGAATATTGTTTTTTTACTGAAAAATATTGACATGCTTTCTTTTTGTGTGAAGGACTGTGAGCGTTTATATTCATAACAATACAGAATGTCTACTCTCACGTCCCCGTTGATAATTCCTGGGTGCTTTTATAGAGGGGCTCTATTACACATAACAAATTTGCAGAAAGCTTAATCAACCATGGATATGAACCAATTGATTCCCTTCGGTCAATGATCACGCCACGCCATTGAGCCTAAATGATGCCCACAAAAACTATGCAATGAATGTACACAAAACGCATTGCGGACGCTGCTCAGTTCACAGCGTTTTGGTAGATAGAGAAATTCAGAAACTAGAATTGGGTCGTACTAGGATTTTCACACACTAGGTATAACTAGTACGAGTACCGAAAAATATCTGTTCCAAAAATACTATATAAGTTTAGCCAGTTCCTGCTTTATTTAAAAAAAAAAAAATTTACAGTACGCTAGTTAAGTTTTTTAACTTTCTTCTTAGAATGTCCATTTTACAAAATTATTTGTCTATATGAACCCACGACTATCCTTAATTTCAACTACTTCCGATCTATACCCTGAGAGCAACTTCTTGGAATCAATTTAAACTACAGGAATCAATTTAATGTGGAATCAATTTAAACTAATTAACCCTAATTTTAAATTGTAAAAAAATATGCTAAATAGACAAACAAAGGAAGTAATTAAAAATATATGAACAGTATAATATGTGCGATAAACCCTAAATGTAGGGAAAACCCAAAATAATCCTAATTGTTCATGCCGTTAGTTAATGAAAAGGAATCTGCTTTCTTTATTTTGTTTTATGATTGCTTACAAATGATTTTTTTCAATTATTGCAAAAAATTTATATTCTAGTGCTAGGTGTATTAGTTACAGAAAAATCGAAGTATTATTCCTTTTAAAAAATAAAAATCATACAAAAAATTACCCATAACTGAGGAAAAACGCAGAGCCACCATCAAACTATTTCATATCAATCGTTTATTGTAAGTTTCACTTTGTGTCGGTACCATTTTCTTTAGCGGTTATAGTATTGCAGTGCTTTAAAAATTTCTCACAAATGTACTTTTGCGAGCTCCACTTTGAAATTTTGCACATTTGTAGCTTACATAACTGTTTAAAATATAAAAAAAAAATTAAGAAAATCGAAGGTGTGCATTTTGAAATATTCAACGATAAAGGACACTGTAATGATCCTTTTCATCCTTTTTGGCCAGGATGTTTCTCGCACTATTTTTTCTAGGATACCTACACCTTACCCTTTCCAACAAGTCACATTTAAAGGCTCTACGTAAAGTTGAAGATTTTATAAAATTTTTTGAATGCAACACGACCCGACATTTCTCAAAAGCTTTAAGAGGCCACATTTCCGCAAATATTAGATATTTTTCAAAAAAGAATTATTGGTGCACATAGCTCAACTACTTATATTCACAGTGAAAATTTCATTGAAATCTAACGATAGCGATCAAAGACCGTTGGTCGATTTTCCGTGGAATGACCCGAATGTGAAGGAGATACTACATGGTTTCAAAAATAATCCTTTTTTAAAAATGAAGTACCTAGACCTATATTAACATAATTTTTTTACAATTCAAATTTTTTATTCTGATTTGGTCCATTGATACATACTTTCCTTTTCCAGCGAACGTGAGAATATTTTCGTGTCCATTGCATACAATCTCAAGAAAAAAAAACATTTTTTTCTAACAAACATTCGACCCAGACACTGATTTCGTTTCAGAACTCTAAATTCGAACTGAGATTTCGTGTGCATAATTTTATGATCTACAGCCGTGTGAAAAGTCGTCAGCTAGACTTAGTTCGATCTACTTCCATTTCAAATGCCACTCATTAATATACCCGCATTAATTCATTTGGAACCATTTATCAAACAGCCTAAATTTTCGAAAATTTGTTTACAAATTTTTTAACACTATCGCCATCACATCTTCGAATATAATACACACACACACAGAAATACGCTCAGTGCTGCAACGAATGACGCATTTCCTATTCTATGGCCCCCAAAAATTTTCTACTAATGAAAAAAGCCACTGCAAATATCGAGATAACAGCCTGGAATACGTGAAAGGTAACGAACGCATAGCCCCCATGCTTGAGGTATAGATATCTGTGTCGCAGCACAACTTACTCATCACCTAAGAATTCTCTGGCTGATTAGAAAAGTGCTTTCGAGCGAGCTTTAGTTATGAGTGTCGCAGTCATTAATAATTTTACTGCTACTGGAAACAGGTTTCGCAGCTAATCTATTAGCCAGCCAATTATCCATAGATACCGAAATATGTATCTATCTACAGAAATGGGCATATGCACATTCCATAGTTTCATACTGCCCACTACCCACTACTATGTAGGTATGTAATCTCGAGCTGACCGGCACTGAAATTGATGGTACATTGAAAATAGCGCGAGTTGATTTTAGTTGATGCCAAGCGACTGCGAGCGACCCAAAGCCCATGTTCAACCAGATCATCTAGTGCTACACCTGTTGCTACAGCAACGTTAACTATGAAGTTAGTTTTCTCACACGGTTCGAATTTTTCCAAAGATTTTCCATGCAATCTGTTGCCATCGCGACACAGCCTCATTTCTACTGCTAGCCGCTTTTCGCCTGGCCTGGCTTGGCCTGGACTGACTTCGTGCACGGTTTAATATGTTTTCTCCTTGCAACACGCTGAATTGGTAGAGTTGCATTCCATTACTTCGATGTATCATATTTCATTAGTTCAATCAGAATGTTTTCGTGAGAACTGTTTCGCTGGTCATTGGCTGGTGTAGTTGAAAAAAAAAACACCACTTTTATGAGTTTCTCATGATTAAGGCGAATTCGATTCGACACAGAGCTCTTTTAACGGAATCGTTGAAGCTTTGATTGCTTAAAGCTTTGTTTTATGCTAGTCAGATTTAGCATCAGATGAATTTATGGACGTTTTGAATTAATATTTAATTGATATTCGAATCTATTATACCCGTAAAATCAAGTGAGAAATAAATTATAACTAATATAAGTCTGCGATTAAGTACATTTACCGCTATGCATAGTTTTCGGTATACATATCTTTTAACCTTGCCCACGTTGGGCGCGGTCTATTCCATGTCTTTTTCGAAGTTACTATAGAATATTAAAAAAGGAAATGTGCTGGAAAGTTGAACACAATAAATTATCAATTTAAAAACTCAGTAGTGACACCCGCCCATAATTACCATACTACGGAATTTAGATTTCACTCTGGGAATTCAAAACAACAATTCAAAGTATCTTCAATCCATCTTTGCATTACAAATCCAAGTAATTGCCGTACTTCCTGTCCCTCATTGATATTTTGTGCACAGTAACTCGATAAAATTAAAATGTTTCCATCAAAAATTTCATTTATGACATGTACAAACAAAACGCAAAGCAAATACCGACGCATTGTAAACACGTACTTGAATTACCGGAAAAAATGAAAGTAAAAATTATATAAGAGTGACGTGAGAATGGCGTCACAGAATGGCTAGACCGAATCGGTATATGCATACGAAAAGCATGTAATGTGACAAAAGTCGCACATCAATCATAATTGAAAACACATTTATGTATGCAGATTCAGACTGGAGTTGAGCAATAGTACATGTAGTCATGTTCGTCTCGTCTTGTTTAGAGTCGCTTGTAACACTTACATTGGTATGTGATGTACTCGCTTTGACTACCCAGTCTAGATGCAAACATACTGCACTCACATACATAACAAGATATAATAAAAATTAATATTCAAGTGAAAAGCACACTAACCTTCGCGATTACACAAAAATTTCGTCTTATCAACGTGGCATATTATGTTCGACAAACATGCGGCTGCTACTTAGTTAGCTTGCGGAATGTGTCCCTGGCCTGACCTGGCTCAGACCGGGCCCCACTTGCTTTATATGATTGCGGTTCTGGTCTGGTGACGCGAACTATCGTACTATGGTGCAATCTATAGATTTCCTTCATTGTCATCCCTCAGATTTTATTGCTGTTGTCATACGGCAGACATTTGCAGATCGGTTCTTTCACTGATTGATTCTTTCTTCGCTAGCAGCAGTCGCAGCAGTTATTTAACTGTTGGAGAATTTATACCACACAGTCGTAAAGTTGCAGAAAGGAAATGAAGGAGAACTCGGTATCGGCAATGGCATTGCAGGGACGAAAGGCCGTCATTAAGGCCGTTGGTAAGTTATGGCATAAAGTGAATGATGGTGTTTTGTTTATGCGCATGTGGAAAGGATTGTGAAATCGAATAAACGTTTGGAGACAGAAGTGTTTGTACAGTCTGATTGTCAAATGATTCTTAGTGTGGAAAACTCAAAATTTGGTTGGGTAAACCAAAGTCACGGTACTTAAGAGAAATTTTAATACTCAAAGCGATACGGACTGCTTCGGACTACCAAAAAAATGTTTATGCTTTATGGGACATAAAAACTTATTTGTTTTCAATCATACGCAGACAAAGAAACCTTTTTATGCACATACATATGTATGCTAACAACACTCTAAAAACACTTACGAAACAAAATTTTCTATGATCGAGAACCATGAAATTTCCAGAAATCAATTCGGATACCAAACTTGCATTCAAACGATATACTGATGCCACAGAAGCTCTAAACATGCTATTGCAAAGAACGCGCGGGAAAAGTTAAGGAAGCCAAGAGGAGGTACCTCACGAATTTTTCTCGGGATTCGATATGTCGGCGACGCGCTGAATCGCCAATCAAAAATCAGATCAATTGCTGATTTTCTTTGATATTACCATATATGGTGATCTGAGGCAAGTCTTGTGGTATAATTGAACGTCCCGAGTTAAATCTTTTTTTTTATGAAAACGTACAGCAATGGTGGGGAAAAAATTGCCGAAAATCAAAGAAACAAAGGATCGGAATTCGGGTTTAAACTTGAGGGAAAAAACCCCTAGCGCATCAGAACCGCTAGAAACACTAATGTTCGAAGAACAGTAGAGGATTTGTGCAGATTTCGAGTGTGTATTCTACCACTAGCTACTTCTCCTACTTACGACTAAGTAATAATAAACTCTAAGACAATTTAACTTCGATGAGTTCATCGAAAGTTACGGCGATAGAAAGGTGTTTGGGGTTGCCATCCGAAAAATGTCCAGACCTTAGTAAATTACTTATTTACAATAAGTTTAATTTGTCATATGAATTTCGTTATGATTCCATGACTGCACTGGAATCTATAGGGCAAAGAGCTTGATTTTCCTGAGCGAATTTTCAAAATTTAAGACACCAGAATTACTATAGCTGGCAGCACCAACCTAATTTTTCAACCAAAATTCTAACAAACGTGGTTTAGAGTAAGATGCAGCTATTGTGTGAATTTAGTCAAAATCTGCTGACGGAATCAGAATTTATAGGGCCAAAAGTAGTCATTTTTCTTAGTGATTTTTCAACTGGCACCACTGACACAAATTTCAAAATCAGACCTGGTCCTACTTAAGACCAATACATTCTGTCAATTTCAACTGTATCTGATTATTGGGTCGTAAGTTCCCGTTAACAGAAGTTTTAGATGCTAAAAATATAGGTAAATTGAGAAAGGGTTGCCGTTCTTGTCTGGCATAGAATTTCCAAAGTTTTACTTTGATTGTGTAGACAAAGCATAAGATTTGTATATGAGTTGCTTTTTTTTAAAAAAGCTAAATTATTTCAGGAGAATCGAATAAAACTATATAAGCATATCACTTAGTAACATCAATATGTTTTGTAAGTTTTGTAATGATTCAATAGCTCTGTCAAAAGTTATCGCATTTCAAAAAATTTTAAATTGTTCCGATCTCATTTTGGGCACCTAGCGCACACAAATGGTTAAAAATTTCAATACCTTATCAAATCTTTTTTAAGAACACGTTCGAAATTCATTTCGTAGACTTAGTTTTTTTTAAATTATTTTTTGATAGAATACTAGGCATGTCTAAAATATCACTAAAACGGCCGCCGGCGCCAAAGGGTTAAAGATAATTAATATTTGGTGAGACCTGGACCTATTCTGCATATACACAAAAGCATCCTTAAAGTTTCAGCTTAATCGGATGGCGCGTTCCCGAGAAATAGTCACTTAAGTTTTTTGATGATATATATATATATATATATATATATATATATATATATATATATATATATATATATATATATATATATATATATATATACATATATATTTATGGAAAGATGAATTTTTTGCGTGCGGACTAATTGAGAAGTGGGATACCAAATACCAAAAAAAAAATTCGCGTGAAATAGCGCAAACTAACAAGAAAAAAAATACAATTGGAAAGTTAGTAAGCGAGTTAACATTGGCGGAGTTGATAATGGAGTATCGGAAACGTGATTTGTTGACACACCGCAAATAAACCAGCCCTGTTGTCACGACTAAGGGAGGTTTTGAAATAAATCCTTGAATTTCGAGATGAGAAAACGGACTAAGATCACGCTCAGGAAGAGCAAAGTAGCGTGCAAAAGAACCGTATGATTACAAACAACAGTTGGTGTAGCAATTCGAAACTCAGGGTGCAGAAGTGAAACATCGACTAGACTCTCAGGCTGTGGAAGTAAAGCAGTAGTTCGTAGAAATTAAGAAATAAATCGATATGCTGAAATTAGATCTGAGCAAGTCAAAACTGTGGGAGCTACTCAAACCGAAGCAACTAGCAATAAAGAGCTGAAAGCGCCAATTTTCCATAACTCCTTGGACCATATACAAGAAGCAGATGAAGCGCGATTATTGAAATGATCGGCTACGTGCAACTACATTCGTCGTACCGCTAAGAGAAGTTGCAGCGGAGGTTCCTCAGACCATACTAGATTGAAATTTCGATAGTTATTCCAGCCTCACAAATGTTCTAGACATGCGGAACGATGAGGATCACTTGAAAGATATACATCGCTCAACGCTTATCCAACAGCCAGGAGAAGCGTTACAACAGCTGACTCAAGGTATTGATGGTCTGACACTTGTGGCCTATCCTATAGCTGATCTAAAACATCGAAATGGCGAAGGTTGCTTCCTTTCAGGGGTTGCGCGATGAGAAACTTCAACAGGATCTTTGCTTAACTAACAAGCAGTCGCTAAAGGACTCTGTGGCCTATGATTTGAAAAAACACATGGAGTTATACATGGAAGTACTACCAGCACGTCAACCAGAATACAAACATTATCACAGAATAAAACTGAAAGGAGATCACATGTACATAAAGGGGAAAGGAGTATGTGCACAGGTCTGTACAGAAAAACGTATTAAGTGAAAATCCTAGGAAAATGCATATTAGATTAATGAAATAAATTCCTGGATTTTCTACGAAACCGAAAATGTCACGAGAGTTGTAAATTATCGTAAGGAATTTAAACAAACTAAGAGGCCGACGAATCATTTAATGACTCTATTCTGCCATCAAAGAGAGCCACTAAATCAACTAATATGCATATGTACCTGCACTCCAATTATTTTCGCGAAACTGAACAAATAATTAAACTCGACACTCTACAGTAGTAATTTTACTTCATCATTTCTTTACTTCTTCATAACGTTCATTTCTTAGAACTATTTAGCTATTAACATATTTACTCGCATGCTCACGTTTTGTTTCTTCGAGCGACACTTCGATTCTTCCTTGAAAAGGTCGTCTGTATGCAATCAAGTGTAACGGACGATGTCACTGAGCTAAACATACCATACATATATTTGCATACTATTAATACATTTTCATGCTTTATTCGAAGAATGAACTGCAAAACAACATAAATCCATTAAAGATTTTTTACGAGTTTACTTAATGCCTTACTTTCATTTCTTTTCCCATATTTCAATTGTGTTTCTGCTCGAATTGATTTCCTATAAACACATTTGCCAAGAATATAGCTAACGTCCCTCTTGCCACTCTATTTCAATTCCAAAGAAAATCATATTACGGAGTGTTTTCTTTTTTGATTTATTTGCATACTCCTCCGTATGAATAGGACGGTGCATGTTGAGTGCATATGAAATTCTCTTGGAAAACTAAGTATCATAAAAGTTTCTTATAAAAAGGTTGACAACGATTTTATGAAAGTGCTTCATAAGCATTCATTCATTAGGTAATTCATTGCAAAGCTTTGAAGCTATGTGGTGTCTGGTATTCGTTTGTCTTGTTTTTACCTATGCTGTAAATGTGCATTCCACCACCTTTTCCTCCTTTTGACCACTTTCCGGAGTTTCTCAGGGCTCCATTCCCGGTCCATTATTATTCCTAGTCTTCATCAATGATTTTCCTTCCTTTATTCGTTCTCCCGGCTTCTTGTTTGCTGATGACATCAAGGTGTTCAGAGTAATTAAATCAACCGACGATTGCCTCCAGTTCCAAAATTATTTTTGTACTCTGTGCGACGGTCGCTCTAAAAATTCACATACTTTGAACATATCCAAATGTCATCAAATGTCTTATGTGTATAAAATCTCACCCTTAATATATTCCTGCGCTCTGTACGGATCTTATATTATGCCTATTGAAAATTTTAAGGATTTTGGTGTGTTCGTTGACCCATATCTCAAATTTTACCAGCACATTACGTATATAACCGTCAATTCTTCTTGTTTGCTCAGTTTGAGAAGAAGCTTCTAAGCACCCAAATTCCTCTAAACAGGGTATCGCACTACTAGCCAGACAGCGGATCAAAGCCAAACAACATTTGATCCCTGGACTGAAAGCTACGGTAGTGATCTGTATCAGCTTCCAAATAGGAAATGATCAAACGGTATTTTTGGGCATCTGTCTCCATCATGATTGCAGTAGCGCAGGACCTCAACGGCATACTGGCGACAACATCTTCCCTTGGACTGGTCATCCTCGGCGGCAATTTAAATGATCGGTCGCAATCATGGGACAATCGCATCGACAACCCTTACGGCGCAGCCATAAGGCAATGACTGACGCAAAATTCAAGCCTTATAAAACCTATCTTTCCTCAGGAGCCTATTTTTCGTCAGTTTTCATCCATAATTGGCTTCTTTCTTGTGTCCCCGAGCCCAGTCAGCTCTGTCCCACAATTCGGCACATACGAGTGCCAAGTCCATGACACTGAGTCTGATCATCAATTGATCAATTATGCATTCAAAGAGAACGCGGCCAAAACTTTCGAACTGTTGACCCCGAACTCTTCATCCCTTACGATAAAATCAACTGGGACCACTTCGCAACGGAAGTTGCAATTCATCCTAAATTTAGGTCTGCGCTCTTCTCGAAATCTTAGCCCGCCGGAAACCGACGAGGCTCTCGACAAGCTCAACCAAATCCCCTCCTCAGTCATTGATAGTTTAACTATCCCAAAAAAAATCCAGTAACTTCCCTTTCCGTGAGCTACCGCACGAAATTATTCACCTCCGAAATCGGCGGAATTCTTTAATACAACCTCTTACCAGAATTAACCAAAGATACCTCAACACGGAAAATAGCCCATATAGATACACCTCCGCCCTGATTAAAAGCCTAAACATCCTCATCATGGTCAAGACCAGAGCCCATGTGAACAAGATATTCGAAGACCGTCTCCAAAAAATTGTACCTGGTAAAGACATGTTCAACGAAATCAATAAAATCACAGGTCGTAAAAGACTTAGAAGTAATTTTACTTCAAACGGCAAATCGCTCCCTGATGACAAAGCGACTGCAGATACTATTGTTGCCGCCTTTTCTCTAATCTATTGTTGTGGTGAGAAGTATAGCTCTGATCCAAATTTTGCCTCAGTCTTTCAGAATTCTGCCTCAAATTTTCGGCAAGAAAATCAACAGATGACTCTATCTAGGTTCGGCCCTACAAGAAAGCCTTCGACTCCGTCTGGATTGAAGGACAACTGTATAAAATCATTAATTTCGGTTTCTCAACATGGTTAGTCAAATTTGTTGATAATTTTCTAAGTGTTAGAAGGGCTTTCGTCACCTTCAATGGGGCTTTTTCTGACGAATTTCCAATAGAATCAGGTGTACTTCAAGGATCCATTTTCAGTCCTATTTTATTCAACGTTTTCACTGTGACATTCCAGGAAACTCAAACGATTCTCTCACACGCATGTCTATTAATCTTTACGCAGATGACATCCTCTTCTGGAATTCGCACCATAACCCGCACTTTGTAACAGCGGTGTTACAAAAGTACACAAGTCAGATGGTGGCATACTAGTAAAAATGGGGTTTAAGATAAATGCCAACAAAATGAGCTGATATTTTTTAGAGGCACACATACAGATTTCAAGAGAAGAATTAAAGATCTCAACAAATCTAAATTTATTTTCAATGAAAATGCAATTACTCCTCCATAAACTGTTAAATATCTTGGCATAAAGGTCCAGCCTCGCTGTAGCTGTAATCAACATGTTCAGACAAGCCTCAACAAGGCAGCAATCGCATATCACCTCATAGGCTGTATCTTCAAGCCGAACTCCATTATCTCTTCTAGAGCTAAAATAATTACATACAAACAATTGATTAGACTGATGCTCACTTACGGGGCCCCTATCTGATCCGCAGCCCCCTCATACCAACTTGAGAAGCTGTCAAAATTTGAACGTCGTATCCTCCGAAATATCGCAAACCTTTACTTTATCGGAATAGTGACCTTTACCAAAAGTCAAAAATAATGCCGCTTTCTTCTCATTTGCTTCAACTGGAAAACAATGCTATTCGCCGTGCCTCTCAGAGCTCCGTCCAAGACCTGGATCTTAATGATCAAACCTCACCTTAGGAATAGCTCATAGACAATGAGTTACTCACTCACCACCCATGAAATTCCCAGTGAACATGTTTGTTTTATTCACACGATCCAATCTTTTCCTTTTCTCTTAAAAAACTTTAACCTGAACTTTTTCTTTCTCCACTTCTCTTAAAAAACTTTAACCTGAACACGAACCGACTTCTCTCTCTCTCCCTCTTCTTCTCAAACATCCATGAAAACTTACCAATCAAGCTCAAGTAACAAATCAAAATCAAAGCTGATAAAAATCCTTTAAAGGTTAGATCTTCGTTACATAAGCCAATTAAGGTACAGCTCAAAAGTCCATAATAGTTTTAAGAAATAGTTTTAGATAATCTATTTCAAATATTCTTCTCTCCGCTACCGCAAAACCGACACCTCTTCATCGTTTGTTCAGTTTCATCCTTAGATGCTTTGCTCTTTTTACTAGCGTTTCTACCTGTCTCCATTTGTTTTTTTTTCAGTTGTTCGTAGCATCCTAGATTATTTTTGTCAAGTGTAGTATCCCCGTCATAAATATCTTAATGGGGCGGTAGGCTACATTCAGCGTAAGTTTACTCTTAGTGATTGTCTTTCCTTATACCAGATTCCTTCATCAAATTCTCGACGAGTGTTCCTTGACGAGTGCTTGCTCTTCAAGCTACTGCCCTATTCTCTCCAATCTTGGCTATATTTCTGTGTCCTTCGCGCGGTCTGAAGTTTATTTTAACTCGCCGTAAGTTTTCCACTAACGTTCTCTCAATTTAAATTTCAAATCAAAGATTCAATTCTTAAAGTTTCTTCTCATGCTTGATTATTTTTATCATTATTGTACATTTTTCTATATTAACTTATGTAATCCTTTGATTTGTTGAGGTTTGAAATATGTACAATTCTATACATTGTTAATTTTTTTAGTATCTTTCTGATTGTTTTAAAGTATTTATATTTTTGTAACTGGTAATAGTAACTGGTAAATATAAAAATAACATAAAATATATACAAAACAAACACAAAGATAAATCAGATCGTTTACCAATAATAAACGACACAAATTCAGACGACAATCTACGAAATACCTCAATAAAGAATCATTAAAATCGTACAATACCTCTTCCGCCCAAATATTAATCATACCGAATTGCAACGGGCCTATAAATCGATGTTGGCTTACTAAAAATTCCACAAATATTTCGAAAATACATATAGTCAATGCGCCCTGTCCGTTATGAAAAACACATTAAGATCCATTATTCAAACTGTCAGTTTGGTTGTCGGATCGACTTGGTTTGGCCTGGTTACACCGATGATGCCTCTCCTCTCTCTCTCTCCTGTCTTTCTTCTCGCTACCCCGCAATATATTACAGAGATCGGTCCAGTGACCGTGTAATTTGCGGAGGCGTATCGGTATGTCGAAGCAATATATATATACTTTTTCATTGTCTGACGCGAATACCAGCACACTATGAATTTCTTTCTTCAAATTAATTGAAATCTGGGATAAAGGCACAGATCGTTTTTTTTTTTGCATGAGAACATTCTAGGACTGAAAGACTGGTACTGAGACAGCATCAATCTTGGCATGTATAAATTTCATACGTTGCGAAGCACAGACGAGACTGATCTGTAGCGTCAGGTTGTTTTTTTGGTTCGTGCAAACCTGGAATTCTTTCAACAGCTGTCAGCCGGATAATCAAGCAATAAGCATGTGATATTAATTATAGACCAACCATTCGATGGTTTTCATTGTGAGCGATTACAGTGTGTTCAGTAAGCAGAAGATGATTAAATGTAGTTTTGGCATGAGTAGGGTTTTTTCTAAAGTTTAAATGGTTTCAGCCTAGTTAGTAAACTGTTCGGTGAGAAATGCAATTTTACTTCGCGAAATTTGAACCTTTCTATCTTAATATTTGTCTTAATATTAGCTATTATATCTTATTTGAAAAAAATCAAGACAATTTCTCTTTCCGTAGAATGTCTGCCTGCAGTTACTAAATTCTAAATTAAATTTCGTTCAATTCTGTATAGTCGTTTTTATCGTCATCATCGGGCGCCAGAAGCTACCAAGCCAAACGGTTTTTTGCATTCTTGAATGAACAATCTCAACTGGACCATCTGAAGTAACAGTACTGAGATTCAATAGTCATTGTCATTCTGTCATTCCCTCGAAGTATTCTGCAAATATTTTTTCGCTCCTCAAATCTTTTCAAAAGCAAATCAGTCCTGGAGTCAAATCGTAGGAACAAAGCAAATACTTATCTTCCTTATATCTACATATCTTCCGTGTCAACCGTTTTTTTTTTTGTGTATATTGAGTGAATGTCGTTTGGGCGAAAGGAACGAATTGTGCTGACCGAAAACGCCTAGTGTCAGAATGTTTTATGATTGATTATGATGGCACGACTAATAAACAGTTTGCTGAAAAGCTAAAAGGCTTGGACTTTGCGTGGCCTGGCCCCTGGCCTGACAGGCACTCAAGACAACCAGTTAATGACTGGAGAGGTCATAACAACTCGACGTATGTCTCGAGTGATCATCATAAAAATCTAACAGTCTAACTGTAATGCTCTTTAAATTATTTGACGATAATATAAAAAAAAAATTCAAAGAATTTCCAGTAAGATAGTTGAGGTTATTATTTGGTGGTTTTTCGGTAATAGCTTCTTGGCATTCTTTTGGTTATTTATTGTTTGATTTTTTTTTTTTTTTTTTTTGCTATTTAAGCTGACCGAATTTTATGAACGTACATATGGAATTTTTTATTCGTGCATATGTAGGTAGATGTGTGCTCAAAAATGTTCGCTATCTGGGCCGGGGCTGTCTTTATATTTGCATGGAGGATTATGTTTGGTTTCGAGAAGAATCATTTAAGCTGTAGATTCTTTTGTGGTTGCGGTGAAATTAAGCATAGAATTTATGAGGGGCATAGTATGATTTTAAATTTTACTTTTTTGCTGATTCTCGAAGAAAATCTGTATAAAAATAACTTTACCTGAAAATTCATATTTATTTATAAAAGTATGTACATGTTTGCTCAAAAAGATTCATTGAGCATATCTTTTGATTGCGTGATCCGACTGAGCTGAAACATTTCAGGAGATATTTCTGTTTGCAAGGAGTAATTCTGGTTTAAAATTAAAATACTTTTAATCCTTTGGCGGCAGTTGTTGTTTTATGGATTTTCTATGCTCTCCTATTTTGAGTCTATTTTGAAACAAGTATGTGAAAAGAGAATGAATCATATGTTTAACTTGGTTATATTAGCATTATTATATTAAACTCGCCTTCCCGTGGCGGTGCCGTTAATCTTGACCAGAGATCGGGTAACGATATCCTAGCGATATTAAACCCCCGGTGGAAGGGAAAGAAACTAAATGATAGATAGTCCGGTCCTTCAGGCTTGTGGGTTGGAGCGATGGACCGACAATCCGTCCTCCACAAAATTTTAAACCGTTCCGGAACTTGCGGAGATGCATCGGATAGGATTGGACCAACGGAAACGACCCGGCAAACGAAACATGGACTACGCATTTGGATTCTGGAATGCCAGATCACTAAATAAACCTGGTGCTGTAAAAGAATTATTATTACAGGCCACTCAGTACAAATTGAACGTGCTGGCAGTCCAGGAAACGAAATAGATTGGTAGCGAGATTCAAGACTTGAGATCGCACACAATATTCAAGAGTGGGAAGCCTGCGGGAAGCCGTGAATTTGGAGTGGCATTCATTGTGGATAGGGAGTTTAAGCCACACGTTTTGGAATTCAAGGCAGTAAGCGGACGGTTGTGTACGATCCGCATCAAAGCGAAATTCTTTAAAATATGTATCCAGTAGCAGAAAGCTTCTCAAAAACTCTTGAGACTAAGCTAACCCCCATCCTAAAAAATAACACAGTGAGGCCGGTTGATGAGGTCTGGATGGAAATGAAGACAGCAATCAAAGCCGCTGCAGAACAAGTGGTTGGGTATGAAGCTCGGCGCAAAAGAAACAACTGGTTTGCCAAACGAATGCCGGGATGCGTTGAACAAGAAAAATCAGGCATATAAACAGTTTCTTGAAAGGAACACCAGGACGAATAGAGAAAAATATGAAACCTCCGACGAGTAGCAAATAAGGTCATTAGATGTAAGAAACGAAAATGCTATGACGAGCAATTAAAGAGTATTGACGAAAATCTGACGAACAATAAAACTAGGCAAGCTTACAGGGTAGTGAAACGTTTAAGACGCGGATACCAGCCCAAGACGACACTCTGTAAAGACGAAATCGGCAATATCATCGCCGAAGATAGCCAGATTAACGAGAGGTGGGCCTGCTATTTCAAAGAACTCCTTAATCCTGCACAGGGCACAATAATATCAGAGCCGATAGACGTCTCCGACGAAGTCCCGATCGCACCTCTAACGCTGGAACAAGTCAGTTCTGCCATAAAAAGCCTGAAAAACAATATAGCGCCGGGCATTGACGAGATTCCGGTTGAGCTAATCAAGTACGGTGGAAGCTGCCCTATAAAAGCCATCCGCAAATTGATCCAGCACATCTGGGGTCAAGAAAAAATATCGCAGGAGTGGTGCAAATCCATCATATGCCCTATCCACAAAAAAGAGACAAACTTCGGTGCGAAAACTACAGCCCTATAAGATACTGACGAAAATATAAAAAAATAAAATAAATGTATACGCTGAAAATGTTTTTGGGGAGTACCAAGGAGGCTTTAGGTCTGGTCGATCAACTACGGATCAGCTCTTCACAGTCAAACAAGTGCTCGAAAAATGCTGGGAATTTAACATCGACGTCCACCAGATTTTCGTGGATTTTAAACAAGCATATGACAGTATTGACCGAAACGTACTGTTCAAAATAATGCTATACTTCGGGATCCCGGCAAAACAAGTCCGACTGACCAAAATGACGATGACGTCGACAGCATCACAAGTCAGAATCAACAACAGTGTGACTGACGCCTTTGACACAAATATCGGACTAAAGCAAGGCAATGGGTTGGCCTCTCTGCTGTTCAACCTAGCACTTGTGTACGTGATAAGGAAGTTTCCTGTCGACACAGGGGGTACGCTTCTGTATAAGTCGAACCAATTAGTGGCCTACGCGGATGACATTAACATCTTGTCACGTTCCTTCACATCTGCCAAAGAATTCCTGTTGAAACTTGACCAGGAAGCCAAAGAAGTAGGCCTGAAGATCAATCAGACGAAAACAAAAATCACGGCGCAAACAAGAAAGAAGACCTCCATTAGACGAAATATAATTCTGGACGAATATAATTTAGAGAATGTGGACGAATTTATATACTTAGGCTCGAAATTGACAACGAAAGGCAGTGAAACTAATGAAATTAAACGGAGAATACAGCTCGCTAATAAAACTTTCTACTCCGTTCTGGCCCTACTGAGGACCAGCTGCATACACAGGAAGACGAAGCTCCAAGTCTACAAATCAATAATCAGACTTGTGTTGTGCTACGGATGTGAAACTTGGACCCTTACCCAAGCATCCGCAAATATGTTGAAAGACGGGTCCTCAGGCGTATAATTGGAGTTAAACAAGAGTGCGACCAATAGCGGATAAGGTACAACCACGAGTTGTATGAGGTTTTTGATGAGCCAGAGGTTGCTACAATAATCAAAATGCGGAAGCTGCAATGGGCTGGTCACGTGCAACGAATGGACGAGCATCGAATACCTAAGAAGGTATTCGACGGAAGGACCGAGGGTCGAAGACAAGTGCGAAAACCCAGAAAACGCTGGACTGACTCTGTCGACGAAGACTGCGCAATGCAGCTCGGTTTTCGAAATTGGAGGACGCGGTCATTGAACCGAGACAACTGGAGACATCCGCTCGCGTCTGATGACTCCTTTTAGGGAAGTTTCGGACAGAGGGATTCAGGTTTGGGGTTCCGAGTTCTCCCGAAATTCCCTCAATATCTTCCTGTCGCCCTCATTTTGGAGGAGGAATTTTCAGGACTCTTGGTTGCCCCACGTGAATTCAATCTAAGTTACACTTCAAACGATTATTCTTACGGCTGTTGAATTTAACTAGTTCAAATATATTGAATTTTTCATGTGACTTTTATATTTGC
Source organism: Nemotelus nigrinus (assembly GCA_947369275.1). NCBI lineage: Eukaryota > Metazoa > Arthropoda > Insecta > Diptera > Stratiomyidae > Nemotelus > Nemotelus nigrinus. The sequence continues at coordinate 27,603,335 of OX376375.1, read as the reverse complement.
AATGCACAATCCATCATTTCACGTAAACTCCGTTAACCGCGAACAAACCCAAAACTAGCAGAGGTACAATTATCAGCTGATTTTCTTGTTTCGCCGAGTTTTAGGAATGATTCAAAATATAGTATGCAAGGACTTTTATGGACAGTGGAAGTGTGAGTGCTCGACACCAATTAAATAAGGTGATTATAAAAAATATGAGCCAAGCAAACATAGCGCCCAATGTGATATTGATACCTTACATTTTTTTGTTTCAGTTTGCATAAGATCCCTTGATTAATTTTCTAACGTATATTTAAGTTCAAATAAAAACACCACGACATACATCCTAGCTAGAATTTAACTGGAAACATTCTTATTTGAAATGAACATAAATACGTTCCAAAAACTAAAGTCTTTAAGGGGGTAGTACCGGTTATAATTTTGAAAAAATCGGTTTTTTGTTTGTTGCATTTTTCAATTTATTATACCTTCAGAAATCACAACTCAAAATTTTATTGAGATATTCCCAAAAATAAAGAAGTTACGGCAGACCACTGCTTTTGCTTACTGCGAAAAAAATATGAAGAGCGCATAAGTCAGGCAGAAAAAGCGGCAAAGGAAGCGCGTTTGGCCAGAAAAACCTGCCCAACTGTAAGAGCAACTGGCTTATGTGGACTCAAGAATACTTATGTATGGTCCAGGGATTACAGACTGAGCAATTGTTGGTGATAAAAACATATTTTTTAAATAATATTCAATAAATAAATGGAAAAAAAACTTTAAACGCGTTTTTCTCGTAATGACGTTTTTCAAACTGCGGACACTTATTCTCCGGATTGGTCGAACCGATTTAAATCAAATTTGGTGCAGTACTTTATTCAAGTATCTTGTGTGGTTATCTACCACAATATAGGCCAAAAGTTAACCCAAAAAAATTTGGCAAGCGTAACAAAGTGAAAAAAATAACGATTTTTCGAAAAATATTTTCAAACAACCGCCATTTTGTTTTTGATGATTTTTTTAAAAATATTGTGGTAGATTACCACGTAAGAAACATTCCTCTTTCAAATGCGGTTTGGTTTTTTCGTTTCGGATTCTTCATTCCTGAGGTTATCTGTCTGCAGTATGACAAGTCATTTTTCGAGACGTCAAGAATAATAAAGAAGTAGAAAAATGAAAAAAATTAATAACATTTTTTTTTTTTGTAATCTTCAAAACGCGTATTTTACCCATGCAAATTTTAAAATTTGTACAAAATATAGGAGGTGAAAAAAAAATATTGAAAATTAGGCTGTTTTTTAGCATTCTAACCGGTACTACCCCCTTAAGATATATCTGGCGGTTTTGAGTTTTTTTTTGAGTTTGGAATTTAATCCTAAGGTATAACTTACAGCGCTTATGTTTTTATTGAACAATTATTGATTTCATGGGAGATCTATAATCACAAAAAGTTTGATTGCCAGAAAACACTGATTTCATAGTGAATACTTCCTGGTTTAATCCCTTATCAATATTTTGAAAAATTGAAGGAAAAAGCAAATGTAGGCTAATTGTTAATGATATGTAATGATATGTATATGATATGTATATTGCTGCCAGGGGCGGATTTGCCACTAGGCCCGGTAGGCCCGGGCCTAGGGCGGCAAATTTCGGGGGCGGCAAATTTTCTTGGGCGGCAGTTTTTTTTCTATCGTATATGTACATATGTATATCTGAGTTGAATGAGCCTAACACATCGAGCCAACCGAATTCTCTAATAAATCAATGCACGCAAAAATTCACTTCTGATGATTTTTTTCGAACATTAAAAAGTTTGATTTATAATAAATATCGAAATGCGATCACGGTAAAGGACTAAAAAATTCAAAAATACCTAAAAAGTGCCTAGAAATTATCTGAAAATACCTAAAAAGAGCCTGAAAATACCTAAAAAGATCCTTAAAAGAACCCAAATAATACCTCTTCAATTTAGGAAAAGCTTACCAGAGGTAAATATTTGCGAGCATTCATATTTCAGAGATTTTTGTTTATTATTATATTGCAGGGTATATCAACTACATGCGAATCTCTCTTTATTTTTGACGTGTTTTTTTTTCAAATTGTACTTCATTACGGAAATTAATTTCTATAAAAAAAATTAAATCTAGCGCATCATAGGTCAAAATATCTCGGGTTCATCCTTAATTAATAACATATCGAACATTAATTTACAGTATTTGAGTTTATAGTTGACCTCCAGTCAAGTGCGGAAGCAAACTTTGAACGGAATAGTAAACTTACTTATAAAAATATGAGCGAAGACGTTGGAATTACATGCGATGTAAAGGTGTATGCGGTTAAGGACTGTTAAAAATTGGTATTTTTGGATTCTTTTTTTTAGGTACTTTTAGGTCCTTTACCGTGTGTGTATTTTAATAATTATTTGTGTGGCAAAAGCGCAATAATAGGGAATTTTTACGAACGAACCGGTGCCGGTTTTGCTCTGATATTCCTATTTTGTGAGCTCGGGCGCAATGAAAAACATCGAAGTATTCTAGGGAATCCAAAAAAATCGCGCATTGTTACATTTAATATAATTCACGAAAAGGGCGGCAAATTTCTGAGGCCTAGGGCGGCGAAATGGTCAAATCCGCCCCTGATTGCTGCTCTAGTTTAAATAAGATTCATTATATTTATAATAATTAAACAACATCAAAACCAATTCAGAAGCTCAATTGACTTAGACGATTCACCAAACCAATCGAAATGGCACTTCAAACTGATGAAACTGACCTCCTCGATACGACACTTAGCACGATGAGAACTATGCCAACACCTGTGTTCCTACTACACAAACGATTACATGTCGTGTCAGCGGAATTGAAAAAAAACACGACAAAGTGAAATTCGAGCCGGCAGACGTTGATGCACTCGTGGTCTGCAACAGGTGACTGGCACTATCATCGGGCATGAGCAGCACTCAGCCACATAGATACAAATATTCAGAGGAAATATGAGAAATGTTGCATAATGTTGTGCTGATATCGCAGCGACCGGGCAGAATCATCAAGAAGCAATTTGGGTTGAACATTCTTGAAGAAGATGCTCGACATCAGCACTCACTCGACCCAGAGTAAAACGAGGAGGATCGATTTCCCTCCGCATTGATATGATCGTGTGATGCAAACTGGAATGGAATTGATGCTGATGATGATAGTGACGGCGATGATGAGACTTCATTAGCATTCCGTTTTCAATTTTTTCCCGAAGTAATTCTCTTCCGGGTTCATTTGCGATTCGATTGGGTGTTTGAAACAAAATATGGAACATGATTCGATTTTGTTCCGTTGGAAGTGAACAAAAGAGTTCACGTAAGGTTCGATGTTTCCCATCAGAATATACCATGAGGTTTCGCACGTCTTTCACAACATTAAAAGATTAATATCGCAACAGTGAATATATTTCAAATCATATATTTAAATTGTGAATTATACATTTGACAATCACCTCCTTAAAGTGGTTGTAAATTTCAAGCAATAACTTTTACAACATTTTCACTCGATTTCAATTAAACCTGGAATTCCGAGCAATTTACGATCGAAAAGTCTAAGACACCTTCCAACGCCAATCTGTAAACTCATCCCAAACGAATGAGTTTCTTCATTCAAATAAATTTCTGAGGAATTTCAAGATAGCATCGATATCGCCAATAAAATTCAATCCGAACCTTCAGTCGTCCCCCTAATAAATTTTTCACACTCCATACGGACACATATTCGACATTAGCAACATTGTATCCGAGCATTTTCAAGCAACTCGATGTACTACAGTCTACTTGACGCCTACAACCCATCTTGTCGCGACATTTTATTAATGCCGTTTGAAGCTGAAGCTGCGGAGACCAGGCCAATATTGGCTTCGTCGCATAAGTGCCTCATTCATATAGGAGATCTCCAGTCGTTTGCCTACCTACTGCCATTTTCGGCCATAAGTGACCGAATATGGAATGAAACCGAATACACCATGACGACTTTGTTGCGAATTTCATAGATTGTTTACAATTATACGAGTTTCTCGCATCAGATCGCAACGAAAAGATTCCAGATACTTGGGAAGAATCTGAAGTCTAAAGTGTGTGATTATATTGATTGGTAACGGAGAATCGAGCTATGCAGGAGAGAAATATCGGTTCGCAGTGAAATATGAATTATGAGCAATTCGCGTGACCAATATTGATGTTGTTCGGATATTCTCGGAGGGTATTTGTTGTTTATTATTATTTTATTAGCGTGAACTGAAAGTGCGGTGCAAGTACATTGACCATATGACTTATGATGATGAATATCTAAAACGCGTTTGCTCCAATGATATTTCATGCAACCATGCATGCTTAGTGAATTAGACTGCTTAGTAGAGTGATGCTAGTGATTTGCAACTAAGTGTCCCGTAGTTATTAGGAGATCACGGAATATAAATGATTTATTTTTTAATTAGAATGGCGTTTGATTTGAGATTTATCGTGACGAATTTAAACTTCCTGGAATGAAATAAGGGCATGTGCCTGAAGAGTTACATCGTTATTTAAGTGTACGAGCGAATCCAGTGATGCCAATTTAGCTATATTGTAGCTAGATTTAGCTACAAAAGGAATCTGTTTAGCTACAAAATTTTTCATTTAGCTATTGGCTACAAATTTAGCTACTAATTTATAGATTGTAAATAATTTGAGTTTTTGCTTGATTGCATTAATTTTCACTAGTTTATTAATATTTAAAACAAATATTTAAAAAGTGCTTGAAAATAATATCCTCAAATTCTAAGGTAGTCGCTACTGCTTTTGGTAGTACAATATAGTACTACTTGTATGTACTATGTCTTTTTGGACATAGAATAATAATAATCTGCTACGAACAGTTTTATTTCTTTTGTTCGGTGCGAAGAAAAACCGAGATCTTTAACGCATTAAGAATAAACTAAAATAGGTAAGACAAACGAAATATGTTTAATATAGAATACACATTATCTGCCTAAATTTGAAGACAAGAACCGAAATATTCAGGCGTAGACATAAAGTAGCAATAAAACGTAGACAAGGTGCTAGCACAAAACCCTAGAAGACATTAGGAATCGTCCTCTTTAGTAAAACCAAACGTTAGAATTGTGCTAGCTATGCTTTTTTTTCATTTTGTAGAGTTTTTCAACACAGCGAAAAATAAAGACTATATTTTCTCCGTTGGGAGCAGCACCTGAAAAACAACATCGGCAACAAATTAAAGCTACAATGTGCATTTTCGTTGTGAACCGTTGCTCATTAAAATCAATTGACCATTTGAGTGAGATGTGTAAGAAACTGCCAGTTGAGTCCAAAATTTGGAGCAAGTGTAGGATTCATCGATCAAAAGCAGCGCCATAGTGAAAAACGTTAAGTTTCCATACCTCAAATCGGATTTAAAGGCAGACATTGATAACTCTATTTCTAGTATTTTAATTGACGAGTCTACGGACATTTTAGTGATATTCAGCAAAAAATTATTAGAATTTACTTGGCTTTGACTGAGCTAGAAAGTGGAACTGGTGAAAGTATTAGTGCTGCCATGAACACGTGCTTAGAAAACTGCAACCTAAATATTACAAATATGACAGAGAACGCAAGTGTTATGGTCGGAGTGAATAACGGTTTAAAAATTAAGTCTCCAAAATCCTTTTTTAATATTAATAAGATGTGCTTGTCATTCCGTTCAGCTTTCAGTTTCTGCAGCTGCAGAATCATTTCTTCCCCAAACGTTAGAGTTTTTACTTGCAGAACTTTATAATTGGTTCTCTAAATTCCTTTGAAGGTGGTTGTCAATAAAGGGATCAGTATCAAGGATCATTAGCCAATAGTGAGGGCTAAAAACCCACTTCAGAAGAATGTTATTTAGCAAAAATGATTTGCAAAGAGTGTAACAATTACAAAACCTTTTATATCTCCTATTTCTGCAACCCATTTTAAAGGATGCTTCTATCATGAATAAAAAATAGAAAGCAATTCTATTGAACTCACTAAGCTCTTTAGCGATTCTTATGCTATTTTATACTGTTAAATTAATTAACTGCTCATTATCCGATGTACATCCAATATTTTTCCATGTGAATTATAAACATTTGCTTAATAAAACTGTTTTCAAGAGCCTTGAGTTTTTTACTGTTGGAGTTAGCTACACTTTTTAGCTACAATGGAAACTTTTTAGCTATTTTTAGCTATGTTTTTCCTAAATTCTAGCTACAACGGCTGGAAAAAAGTTGGCAACACTGAGCGAATCACCCTAGCGATGCGGTAACTTTACAGCCATGTAGATGACTTTTTGACAGGTGTTTTTTTTCAGGAGCAATGAGCTCTTGAATGAAGTCCTGAAACAACTGCATCATCTAATCCAAAATGCTACCAATCAATAGAGAAAGCTTAACAAATTCTTGTTCATTTAACAAACAATACCAAATGATTCAGCAATAATCTAATTGCATTTAACTTTCTTTCGATGCGACCACGCGACATTCACGGCAAACGAAATCATAGTTTTTTTTAGGTAAATTGTTCATTGTTCGTAGTCTTACTAGGCTGCGAAATCAATCTTCAACTATCGCTGATACTATCTATCACAAACCGTAAATAGAAATCACCGAGACAAAAGATGCGTTTCATGAAATTTACGAGTTACTACGTTTGTTGTTGTCGTAGATAGAAAATCTACTATTTCGTTACGATATTGGGGACTTGGAGAAATAAAGAACCAAGAGAAAATTAGATACACACTGTATTTATGCAAACTGGCAAATACATGCAAACCGGAAATACCATTGGAACTAGTGACTCACTTTTCAATGAAATTTCAGCGGTTGGATTGTGGTTAGAGTTTCCGATTGAAATAATTCTTTGGTTAGGCTTCACACAAAATCGATGTCCGCTTTCGGAAAGATTTGATGAAATTAGTTAAATCGGTAGTGAAGTTAATGAAGCCGCTGAGGCTTCACCGAAGTAGTTAATCTAAAACGTAGTGTGTTGGTTCTGACAGAATAGGTTATTACCAGGATGAAGGGGAGCTGGAAGTTCTTTCGTTGAATTTGGTAAACTGACTTGGAAAATCAAATTAAATTGAAATATTAAGAAAACGTCCAACTTGCATGCTTACCAGTAGTTGATATTTTTGGAGTAACAAAGAGTTACTATTTGAAAAGCAATAGCTGCAATACTTTGGATATCATCGTAGTTTTTTCTTAGCAAGAAATCTTTTCAGAAAATAGTTTTAGGCTATATAGTTTAAACTTCCTTCCAGGAAACTCTCGAAAAACCTAACTCTTCCTACATCATCATCGTGGCACAAAAGCCCGAAGTCGGGCCATGGCCGCCTGGATCGTTGTCCTCCAATTATCTCGGTTACGTGACCACGTCCTCCAGTCTTGGAATCCCAGTAGTTGCACGGCGTCCGCATATACTGAGCTTTCCCAACGAACTTTCGGACTACCTCGTAGTCTCACTCCGTCGACTCGTCTTCCGTTCATAACTCGTTTCGGCATGCGATCGTCATTCATGCGTTGTACTGTGCAAAAAAAACTGATGCCCTGCCCATTGTAGACGTTGTATTTTGACGATTTTGGAGACTTCCAGTTCATCGTACAGTTCGTGCCACTAAACGCTTTTCGATCACCCAGCTTCAGGCCAACAAAAGTTTCGAAAGGATCTGTCAATCTGTTCTGGATCCGGACCTGCGAGATGGAGTTGGTCATCGTCATCTTTATGAGTCTCACTAATTTGGCCGGTATACCAAATCGTAGCATGATGTTATATAGTGCGCCTCGGTCGATGCTGTCATATGCTTGTTTAAAGTCGATAAAGATTTGGTATGCGTCGACTTTCGCAAAATTGACTTGACCGTGAAGGGCTGGTCGTTTGTGGAGCGTGCAGATCTGAAACCGCCTGTCGTCTAGGATCACCTCATCTCCCATATTCGCAGTAGTAGTTGATGTAGCGCACTTAATAAACCCGCCCCACCAGACTTCAGTAACTCCGCTAATTATCTCGTCAGCGCCCGGCCCTTTGATCCTTTTCAGTGATCGTAAGGCGAAATCAACTTCTTTTACTTTCGAAGGTTGTGTTGATCAGCGGTATTATCACGAAGCTTAATTTTTGCTGCCAGGATGTTTTATGGTGGATTCAGAAGCTCTTCGAAGTAGGACGCCCATCGCTTGTTCACGCTTTCGGTGTCGCCGATAATACTTCCATCTTTGTCCTTACAAAGGCTATTTCTGGATTGGTAGCCGTTTTTGATGGTATTTACTATTCTGTACGCCTGTCTGGTATTCTTGCTAGCTAGGTTTACATCAATAATCAGCAACTGCTCGCCAAATTATTGCCGTTTCTAGATTGGTGCACTGAGGTGCACCAATCGAAATGCACTCTCCCTAAATACCATCGAAAAAAACACTGATATTTCTTAATTTAATTTAATTTATTTACCAAACAAGGCAACATACATTAACAATTCAATATAACAACATAACAATTACATACAAATTTTTTCCAACACATTAGAAAACAAAATACAACACAACACAACTTTTTATTTTTTATTTTGGCGGTGATAGAGCTAAACAGGTCTTAGCCGGCTTCAGTTATTTGATTAATAGCAGATAAGTTGTACAGCAGATAGATTTTTTTTCATTGCTCCACTTTTACTGCGCAAAAAAAACTGATTCCACAAAACAATAGCAAATCAGAAAATCCAACATTGCCCCCTAGTTTACCGCAAAAGTTCCTTCTGCTCTCAGAGCTAAGGATATAGCAAATTTAAACGTTCTACTTTACAGAAAGTCCTTATGTAGTGTAAAGCAATGAGATTTGTGAGCAAGATCGCATCAGAATAAGGTTGCTTGTGTTGAAACTTCAAGTGGATCTAATCATTTAAAACCATTGTGGCCATTTATTCATTTTCTTTAAAAATCTACCGCAACTCTTTAAGGCCGGCGATACATGTAAAATTTTCAAAAATTCGATTTAATTTATTTTGCATAAATAGTTAAATTTACTTCTAAAAAATAAACGTACTGAAGGACTTTTGTGTGGGCCTTGAATCGCTGATTAGTTGGTAAGTCGCTGTAATCATAGAGTTTCTGAGTGTCAAAACAACGCATTTTTCTCGTAACGACTTTTTTTAGATTGGCGAGCAAGATAACTCAAATAGTTCTCAGCCGATTCTTATGAAACTTGGCACACGTTTTTTCTATACTATAAGCTTTTAGTTGAACTTCAATAATTTAGCATTTTCGACCTGAAAACTGTGGAAAAAAGGGTCAAAAATCGTATTTTTTATGAGGCGCGCTAATTCACGTTTTTTTCACTTTTCTTTTCTTGGTTCAACTAGAAGATACATGTTTGATAAACACACTCCAGCCCATTTTTTTGATTTCAAATTGCTGTGGCTGGTGCTAAAAATCCCGCCGATTGATGCCTTTCGACGCGAGGGCCTCAGGAGGTTGGTTACTACGGCGCCCATTTTGAAACAAAAAATTAAATAAAATCATATTCTTGTATTTTAATATGTAATGAATAAGCATGAACACTTTCAAAACGATTCATTTATTTCTTCTATTTTAAATAAGCCTCTGAAAAACGGTCTAAATTCAGGCCTTTACATGTATCGCCGGCCTTAATAAAGCATGTTTCTTAACGTAACATCAGCTCCCACAGCTCAGAACGTTTGTGAACTTTTGCCTTGTTTTTTGTTCTGTTCATTCATTTACCAAAGATAGATTTACTACTATTAACATTCTCACAAACGCTAACATTGTGCAAAGACCAATAGATTTTCTCTATACTAACTTATCACAGGCATTTTGCTCTGTCAAACAAGAGTTTCTTCTTATCAAACTGACAAAAAATGGTCTCTTTAACACTCTCCTGCCCTGGTTTACTTCCTACAGTTATGATTGTACTTTTGTTGTAGCTGTTAACTCCTGCAAGAAACGATTTTTGGCCCGTTGTTGTCCTGATTTTTATAAAGACCTACCGTGCCTCCTAAACTCAGTATGCCTTCTGTATGCAGATGATTTCAAAATATTCAGATTTATCGAATCAATACAGCTATAAAATTATTTAGCCACTCTAGACAACTCGTGTAATCCCAATCGTCTTAAATTGAATTTGACAAAATATTGTCAAACCTCATTCAAAAGTGAGATCTCCCAATTAACTACTTCTTTATTTTTTCCTCCTTCTTTCCACTTTCTTCATCGCCCAATCAATATGCACAGTCCGTGGGTATGATTTGTTCTTTCCGAGTAAATCGGTCATTCTGTTCTGGCTATTCTGTTTCTAGTACTTAAATCACTAGCAATCACTAATTATTGTCCTAGCAATAAACTCACGATCAATTTGAAAATCATTCTTTCATATTAACTGGAGCTCCTATGGTGGCCACATTATGTATGCTCAAACCATCAAACCCTCAAATCCCAATCAAAATCAATTCATATCCAACGTCAAACAATCAACAAACATATCAAATAAACAAACCCTCGATCAACACTCAGTCTCCCTATGCTGGAATTCAAGACTAGCAGCCTCCCTCCAGCTATGCTATCAGTAACATTCACAAATTGCAGCACCCGGCTCCTCGTTGCTTATCAGCTTTATTGCCCAGCATACGTGTATCTTTCTCAATTCGATATCATTTTCAATCACAACGAAATAACATTTTCACCGTGACTGTACTCTCTTCAATCATATATTCACACGCACCCACACATATAAAACAAGCGCGATATCTCAATCGTTTAGAATGAGCGCGATACTACTGAAAGATAGATGGTCTTGAAATCTTAATATTTCGGCTTACGTTTTTTATGAGAAGTCATCAAAGAGGTCTTAGTGAGAAATTCCTGCATTCACCTAGCATTCAATGATTTCTTTGGGAATTTTGAATATTGCAAGACCAATATGTATGCATTTACTTCTAAATCAATGATAATTTGTTAAATTGCGGTACTAACTTACCGTGTATTTATAGGCTCGACACTGAACAAGTTGCACGTATTTAGATTCACACTTGAAGCTCACGTTTTTGAACGCGTTGCTAGCACTGATGTCTACGATGGGAAATCGCAAGAAACACTAGGTTGATGAAAGAATCTTTAACAGGTAAGAATTATTTCTTTTTCAACATATGAATGTACGATTCAAGGGTTTTCGACACACAAATTCTTTTGAGCTCAATAGAATATCACGTTAACACTGCATATACAAGTTTTCCAATCGAAAGTTTCCAAGTCCCGAATGCCGCCACCATTTCACGATACGATAGATACACAGCATACATTGATAACCCGATAGAATACTTGCATCGAAAAATCTTTCACACGCTTTTCAAAGTTACCAGAACACTATTTAGCCTTCAAAACAGAAAACCTTCCACGCCGAAAATCAGTTTCAAATATCATTCCCTATATTTATTCGTCCAAATAGAAATGCACTTTTTTCTAAAATGGCGATTTTTTCACACATTGGCCCACCAAAACGATCAGGTCGCGCGAAACGTCCGTGATGAAAGTTTTCCAAATGGAAAGTTCTGTCTCCGTCCGACCATTCACTTCACTAAGAACGCGTCGCGATTGCACTACGTAAATTTAATTGCCTGCATTGTTCAAGCAACACGAATTGCTAGAGAAATAATTACAAAGTGAAAGAAAAAGATGCGAATTGAAATTGATAAGGTGTCCCGATCGAAAAAATGTAACAAGAACGCGAAGCGACCCAACCTTCGACTGGAATACCTGCGAGGTGAATGCATTCGTTGGCGCGGTTTTACTCGCGATCGTGTCACATGCATATGTATGTACGTGTGGTTAGTGTGTGCATTATCGCGCTGATAAGCTCAAGTCGGTGGTGGAGCGAGTGAACACCAGATACGGCAAGTGCGTTGAGCGGGGAGACGATGCAGAAGAGGCCAAGAGCGTACGTTCTAAGCTCGTGTATCTTTAGTTTGTTCCAGTTGGCGTCACTCGACGGGTTAAAAGTGCATCAATCCGCGTCAATGAAGTTTTCAATTTATTTTGGCTCAACCGAAATGCAATGTGTGTATCTCTATAACTGTCCAGTGCAATTGGCTCTTCACAATGTATCTTTGGAGCATGTTGATGCACTCAAAACAACTCAGGTAAAAGAACTATCACTGCTGCTACTGAGCAAAGATACGGAACAAACGTGGTGCTTTTCAGCGCCAAAACTTGACAGAAAAACTGGAAACAACTGGAATATACGATCTCGCTCTTCTCCGAGTCGAATCCGCGAGATTGAATTACACATGCACTTGTTTGTGTTTCAGCGGATTGAGCCGGTAGCTCGAATGACATCGCGATTTATAGCGATACTCAAACTGTGTGATTGAAACTGATTTGAACGAACGAAGAAAAATTAAAGTAAGTCTGTATTTTTAATATTAAACCGAATGAAATAAGTTTTCAAGTAAACTTATGATAAAAATGATGTATGCAACGGGCGGGTGAGCTCGTCACTTGAATATGGCTAAATTTTAGAAGCAAGTTTATCATATTGTTTATGATATCATTTATTATTTTCAATTTACAATTGATTGTCTGAAGCTTGGCTACATATGAGCAACTTTCGATTTATATGAAAGTTTAAGAGGTGAATAATCCATTATCAGCTACTATCACGCTGATTGATTGATTTTTCGGCAAATATGACAGTTGCTGATAAGAATTTTTGTCGGATTATCTGGGGATTTCCATGCAGGATACGTTTTATGAATGATTTGATGTTCAAATTATAAACACAATTTTAATTAGAATTAGAACGAAATTGTTCCAATTAGACAAGTTGGCAATAAGAATGCGAGCAACACAGGAACTACATGAATGAAGAATAATAATTTTAAACTCATGCACACAATATTATAACAAATTTTAAAACCGATTAGTGCTGTTGGAAGATTACGGAATTCAAAAATTAAGAGAAATTATAAGTATACATATATTATTATTGTAGTTTGTGCGCAAAATGTCACTTAAACGAAATAGGTGCCAATGGCCTTTTTTTACGGCCAAAGCGAGGCACGTCACCTCGCGAATCCTTTCAGAACATATCGATGATTTCAGTTTGGGCGCCGGTCACCGGATCAATAAAATACACTGTGGGCTCCATACACGGTCGCAAATGTTGTACAACTTGGCGTGCGAACCAGTCCATTTGCTGTTTAAACACTGATCTTTTGACAACAACAAATGCACTGTATGAGGTATCAATAGCGCGTCTGTTCGAGACAATCATATGCAGGTCAAAAATCGGAGTATATGACCGTGCCTTCAGAAATATTTTCCATGAAAGCTACCTATAAAGTTTTGCAGTCTCAGGTGTCAACATGGGTATCATCATTACATACAGCTCCATTTTTCCTCCAAAGACTGCGATAGTTCTTACGCTTGTCGAGTTTACGTTTTTCGATCTCGACAATAGTGCCAGCCAACTCGGTAGTCTTTGACAAATGCCAAAGTCTCTTTGGCTGTTATCTCTTCGCCTTGGTAAATCATATCAAGGATTTCATCCCAACCTTTGGGAAACTTTCTACTCAATCAGAGAAACGGGATGCTTTTATTTCACCCGCCTTTTGATTAGCCGGTAATGTATCCTCTTAAATTCGCAGCTTTAAATATTGCCACCATTGCTCCCATCTATAAAATGAACTTCGTTCAGGAATTCCTGAACCATGAGAATTCTGATATTCTTTTCCTATCAGAAATCAAACTGAAACCCCGACACCGTGTACAAAATAATTCGTGAGGACACTTCTGAGGAACCGAATTTCTCTAATATGGGTGTCGCGCTTTTAGATAAAGAGCGGATCAAAACCCAACGGCATCTGATCGCAGGACTCAAAGCTACGGAAGTGATCCGCATCAGCCTTAAACTAGGGAATGACCAAATAGTGTTCTTAAGCATCTATATCCATCATGGTGCTGATTTAGGATTTCGACTGCATTCTAGCGACTGCATCTCCACTTGTGCTGATCATCCTCGGGGGTGATTTCAATGCTAATTCGCAATCATGGAGCAATAGCATCGACAACCTCTACGGCGAGGCAATGAGGAAATGGCTTACACTGATCCCAAGCCTTATCAAATCCATCTTTCTGCAGGAACCTACTTTTCGTCAGTTTTCATCGATAGTTGACTTCTTCCTTGTGTCCCCGAGTCTGGTCAGTTATCTTCCACAATTCGGCACTTACGAATGCCTAGTCCACGATGCTGAATCTGATCATTAGTTGATACAGTTATGCATCAAAAGAAAACGTGGCCTAGAGTTTTTAACTGTGGACCCCGAGTTTTTCATCCCCTAAGATAAAATGAACTGGGACCGATTCACAACAAACGTTGCGATTCGAATTCAAAACCTTGGTCTGGACTGGTCCCGAAATCTTTGCTCACAGGAAATTGACGAGGCCCTCGACAAGCTCAACCAAATCACCTCCTCGGTAATTGATAGTTTAGCTATCCCTAAAACATGCACAAACTTTTCCTTCCGTGATTTACCGCAAGATATCATTCAGCTCCATAATCGGCTGAAATCTTTAAGACGACGTCTTGCCAGACAAAATCTACCACAGATATCTTAACACGAAAAATAACCAATATAGGTACATTCTGCCCTCATTAAAGGCTAAAACATGCTCATCATGGTCAAGACCAGAGCCCATCTCAATGAAAAATTTGAAGAACGTCTCCAAAAAATAGTTCCTGGGAAAGACATGTTTCAGGAAATTAATAAAATCACAGGTCGGAAAAGACTAAAATGTAATTTTACTTCTAATGGCTACTCACTCTCTTATGATAGATGATGCTATTGCTGCCGGCTTTTCTCTCATCCATCGTGGTGAGAAGCATAACTCTGACCCCAAATTTGCTTCAGGCATCAAGACTTCTGTCTTTAACTTCCGGCAAGAAAATCAATCGTTGACCCTTTCTAGGTTCAGTTCAACAAATCCTTCCACAAATCCTCAAGGCGTGAATAAGGAAATCCTTCTTACCCTGTTGTCGACCCTAATATAAAACATCCAAATTCATCTTAAAAAGGCTCCCTTCCTGCTTCTTTGAGCACCTCTCTGTTCTGTTCAACGCTTGTATAAATATGGGGTATTTTCCCGCTACTTGAAAGCGTGCGAAAATATTTCCTTTCCCAAAAGCGTCAAGATATTGCGATGTTCTCAACGCCCGTCCGATTTCACTCCTCTCAAACTTGGGGAAAACTACTCGAAAGGATCATTAAAATTCATCTGAACCAAATCATAGAAGAGAACCATCTTCGGCTTTAAAGCCAAACACTCCACAGTAGACGCGATAATGGTTCTCAAACGCGCAGTTGAAGAAAGCATCCAAAACAAAAAAGTTTTGGGTGCATGTCTGATTGATCTACAGAAGCCCTTCGACTCCGTTTGGATTGAAGGATTCCTGTACAACATGATCAATTTCGGTTTCCCAACATGGTTAATTAAATTTGTTTATAACTTTCTATGTGGCAGAAAGGCTTTCGTCAACTTTAATGGGGTTCTTTCTGACGAATTTCCAAGCGGCTTAGGTGTGCCTCAAGGCTCGTTCTTGGTCCTATTTTATTTAAAATTTTCACGGCAGATATTCCAGGCATTTCAAATAATTCTCCCATCGGTTTTTCTGTCAATCTATACGCAGCTGAGCTCCTCTTCTGGAACTCGCAGGAAAAAGAATATCACGTCAATGGGCACTACTATAGGAATAGTGACCTATACCACAAATCAAAAATAGCACCTCTTTCCTCTTATTTGGTTCATCTAAAAGACAATTCCATTCGACGCGCCATAGAGCACCCCAGCCCCATTATCCAACCGCTTCATCCAAGACCTGGATCTTAACGATCAGACCTTCATCTTAGGAATAGTTCATAGGCAATGAGCTACTTATTCCCCACAAATGAAGTTCTCAATGAACTTGTTTGTTATTATTCACCTAATCCAAGGATCTCTTCATTCCTCATTTCTCTCTAAAGAGCTTTACCCGAACACGAACTGACTTTTCTCTTTTTTCTTCTCTCAAAACATCCATAGCAACTAAGTAATCGAGCTTAGTTACATAGCATATTTTGAAAAAAAACAAACTCCCGAAAAGGTAAGAATTGAGAGCCACAAACCATCAAGAGCACAGCTCAAAAGTACATTATCACGTTAAGAAATACTTTCAGGTTATCTATTCCAATTCTTTCCGACTTCACTGCCGTTAAAGCTACCTCCCAAATTAATAGTGCCAGCCAGGGCCGTTGGTTATATGAGGATGAGGAAGGTGACAAAGGTGGAGGGACAGAGAAAGGTCGGATAGTAGTAGGTAGGATAGTAAAAAGTGGGGAAAAAATAAAAAAAAAATAATATTTTTCAACCAGTGGCGGCCTTACCATATGTGCACATGAGCACGTGAACCCCCTGACCCAAAGCCATATCAGCTAATATAATAATTTAATATTGACCAAAAACTCATTTCCCAAATCTTATTTATATGAGGGCACTATTAATCTGTAAATCTTCATCGTGCAACAGCAGCATCGCATGAAAGAAATGAAAACTTGTGCACATTAAATTTTGTGCACTGATTAATACTGATCCGCTGACAATTTCGCTTACTACTATGCAGCAGTGAGCACACGCTCCGGTATTAGACATCACAGGGGATTCCGAGGTAAGGGAATATTTAAGAAATTACACTGCTAGTTGTGGTTAGATTGTATGCTAGATATACTTGTATGCTGTGTGCTTATGTTATGTCTCGAGAACATGGAGGTGTCCAAGCTATCATTAAAGAAAAACATGCATATGCTTGGAATTATTTTTGCGGGATGATTAAAATTGAACAACTTTTTATTTACATTAAAAATTTTAATCTACATTGTAAATTCTATTTTGACAAAGTGGCTTCGAAAGTATTCTCATCAGACACCAGCACACAGTGCTGGTGTGTACTTGACAGGCGTGACCACTTGCAGTTGGAAATCATTTAATTTGTATTTCGCTAGTTGTGACAAATTTTAACATCTCCGACTTATATCGATCGATATAATTTTACTTGTAAAGGTTATTGAATGTGATCATGGTTCCCTTCTTGTCTATAAATCAGCATAGAAAACGTATATCAAAGCTTATGCAATAGCATATGCTCATTACGTACATTGTTACGTTCATCCATTGAATTTGCTATTAATTCATGCAGCTAAGAGAGTCAACAAGTTCACGTTTTTTTCAATATAAGTGATGCACCAAACTTGTTTTACCATTCCGCGCAAAGAGAGACAGTGCTAGATGAAATCGTTGGTGCTAGGATTCCACAAGAAGCATTGATTGAATGTATGTCAAAAGTTCAAACAAACTTCTACCATTAATCAAGCTTGTGCGATACCTAGAGTACTTCAAGACCCTTTATATTTATTCTGGCTTATCGTGTTTAACCGAATAATCCCAAATTGTGACATTTTGTATTATCAGTTGCAAAAAACTTGTACAGATTCAGTACAAATTCAACAGTATTTAACTGATTTTGCATCCAAAAAGAAAGAGATTCTATTGAAAATGGTCAAACTGAACTTTAAGGTGAGCGATCTTCGATCAAAAGACATAGAAAAATGAAGATCCATACATTGAAAAAAATTATAGCTGCCAAAGAAATTTGTAATACAATCATTAGTCATGCTTTAGATAGATTTAAATTTACAAATCATCTATGTGATTCCAAGATGTTCATTGCTCAACATTTTTCGAAATTCGCAAAAGACTTTCTTACTGACACTCTAAAAAGTGCAGCTAATGCGTGCTCTTTTTTTAGATGCAGTAAGGTTAAGAACAGAGCTAGGAATTATATATAGAAGATTTGACTTTCGAAATATGTCAGGCGCTATTTATCTTCTAAAGTTCATTATTGAAAATGATCTTCAAACTATTTGCCCAGCTACTTCCCAAATTCTCAAACTCATCACGACAGTACCAAAGTCAACAGCAGAAGCAAAAAGATTTTTTTCACCCAAAAAAGAATAAACAATTTTTTAAGGTCAACAATGTGTCAAGAGAGTTTAACAGATTTAGCCATGCTCTCGATCGAAAAAAGATGTTAAGAGAAACACCAAATTTCAACGATTTAGTAATTGATAAGTTTGCGTCAAAAAAAGAAAGACGAATCAACTTTATATGATTTAAGCACTGCAGCTGAATTTATTGCTGACTTTTTTTTATTAAAGTAATCACTTTATTATAAAATACTTGTTTTATATAATATTTTAATTTGTGATGATAAAAAAGTGCTGTTTTAGCTTATTTAGCTACTTCAATCTCATGCTCATATTGTTTAATTTAGAAAAGAGTGAACCCCTCAGGTCAATAGCCACGAGCCGCCATTGTTTTCAACAATTTTATAGTGCTGGGCAACGTCAGCCCAACATATAAACTCCTTCCCACCACCATCCGACCAACGGTCTCATCATCTAGACATTTACCGCGGGTTTCACTGTATGAACCGTTACCAAATCACTTCTAAAATAAAACTGTCACTATTTTGGTCTCTCACATTCTGAAGACTTAACGAAAAAAACATTTTTACCGTTATTTCCATGTCGAAAAAGTTTGACACGCAGTTAAATGTTAATAGTAACAAATATAAATACAATTCTGTATGTCAAAATATTTTTATCATTTTTATACCAACAATTGAATCTGAGTACTTACTATCGCATCAAAGCATTACTTCTTCGGCATAATCCAAAAGAACCTTGAAATTCAAAACCGTGAAATACCGTTCATTTAAATTCAGTCAATTCCTCACAGCCTCATTTCAATCATTTCATTTTCTATTATATTCAAAAAGTCAAGGGTTAAATACATTTCTCATCTTAATACATACTTCACACGCTCCATACTTCTGAGCTTCATACTAATCACCCATGCCAAGATTCAGATGCAACACGGCAGCTGCAACATTGTTGCAAACTATCAGAATAGCAGTGGTGCAATGGATGATACAATATCATTCAACATTGTTGCATTTAGGTTGTTGCGACGATCGCATCACGGTACACGGCAATGTAGCGGCAAAAACACGTTTACACTTTTTCGAGGAGCGAATTGTGAATTCTTGGGGCTCCAAGAGTGACTGCTAAGCATGCCCTGAGTAATGCGATATCATACTATTTTGGATAAGGCTTGTAATTGAGTGATTGTCGGTTTCGCGAGGAGCAAAATTCGCACTTTGAAGATGGAGGGACATGCTTGGAATCGAAGCAGTGGAAGTAGTGAAACATGCCGGATAATACAGAAAAGGATCGATTCGATGGCAATAGTTGATGTTCGGGCTGATGTTGGGCGATGGGATGTTTGGATTTTTCTCGGCAAGAAAACGAAGAATTTAAAGCAGTAACCTGAGTAGGAATGTACTTACAATTTAGTCGGTTACGTACATGAATTAATAGTGCCCCGGTATTTAAGATAGCAGCAGGTAGAAAAATGCATTTGTATCATTCATTTGACAGTTGAGATTGGAAATTAATGAGTAGAGAAACTCATAATAGAAGAACTGGAAGGATATCTGTGTTTTTAAGATATTTCAGTTAATGGTGTCTAACCATATTATGCCTTAGTATCAAAGCAACATTGTAGTTTGGATCAGGGAAGAGAAGTTTGGGATATAGTTAACAGTATAGTTTGTTTTGCTAATTTAAGAGGGTCTGGTAATGGTACTGAAAATGTCAACGATGTTGATATACTCTTTTTTAGTTCCAAACAATAATTTTTATTATTATAATTAATTGTCAAGTATCGATGATTTATGACAATCAATAATAATGTCGTAATTATTCAAAATATAAACAGCTGATTATATTTCATTTTACCTGAAGAAATTTTGTTTTTAAATTATGATTTAAATCAACAAATGTTTATACACATACAATTAAATTAATAATACTTTAAATCAACTTTTCACTTCTAAGAATTTTTTTTTACCATCAATTCAACTATATTTCACAGTTTTATTTTTTTGCCTTAAATACCCTTTTGTCCAGAACCTTCATATTTTTCTTCGCTTCCAAGCTGTCCGGTGCAGCGTTTAGTGCAGCAGTCAAATAAGATTTGGCTTTCATATAAGATCCTTCGAGAGCAGCAATTACCGCAAGGTTGTTAAGGGCGGCACCATTCAGAGCGTCACACGCTACACATAGTCGAAGGCATCGCTTAGCTAACGGGTAGTCTGTTGTAACCTAAAATTTCGAGAAATCAAAGTAGGTTGCGCTAAAAGCTAAGGAGTTGTATTTAATATTCTTATGATAATAATAAGGTCATTTAGAACTGAGGTATGTTATCAAACCAAAAACAGTTTTGACCCTTAAGATATGAACTAAGAAAATGTATCAAAACAATTTCAATCATTAATTGAATCACTGCTACGTCTACAAAACTATTCTTGCATAAATCAAAGCCATATGAAAATAAGATCTGTCTCATATGGTCTTCAGTTATGCATATTCAAGCCTCCAAGTCCTCGAGACCAGTAAGAATAACATCTCCAAAGCAGATACAATATTATGAATTATTTTGCATTCAACCAGGTGCAAATTAGCATTCTGTTATGCGGCAATGTGATGAAGTTGAAAAATTACACTTACAAGTCCTACAAAGCTGAGATTGTACCAGATATCGGCTCGTTGCTCTGTTGTGATAGCCAGACGAATGGCACGCTGGAAGCAAGGTAGCACAAACTCAATTTGACCTGCGTACAAACAGCACAGGGCAATGTTGCAATAGAGCTCAGCACTCTGTAAATGTCCTCCCATCGATAAGACACGCCTGTAAATGACAAACAAAACAAATAACTCGACCAGCAGATACAAGATGCCAAAAGAACAAACATACAACAACAAAAATTGTATCTCGATAAAAAAAAAACGGTACGTAAAAATCCTTTGGAGAAATGGTAGAAAGAGAATAATTGCTCGGTCATTAGAATGTTCTGTACTACGATAATTACGGGCCTTATTTATTGCATCCATTCACCAGTTTGCTGCTAGAGCATTTTGTTTTGTCACTAGATTTATTCGCTATTCGAAGTGGTATCATAGATTCGCTTGACTTGTCGGCCGCGATAAAACTGATTATTAGCTATATGATTCGCTTCTGCGAAATACCAAAGCGAATTCCGATCTGATGGCGATAACGTATGGGTCGATGAGAGTCGCAGAGTAAATGATATTTATCGTGGAAATGCATCGAATTTATTAAACAGTTAACAGTTTGTGTTTCGTTAGTGAAATTATGGAGACATTTTCAATGAAACGGTAATTTCAGGGGAGTTAAATGCATAGTGAGTAATTAATGGGAATTTCGGTGAATTGTTAATAAAGTGCATTCCTTAGATTCAGTATGAGAACTAGGTATGAAAGATATAGTGTAATTTGAGTATCTGGAAATTTATTCTTTCAACAAAAAAAATAACAGCAGAAAATTAAGTTTAGTTTCGTGCGCACCGACTAAAAAATGCATTTATTGAACGATAAGGTATAATGGATTTGTCGGTTTGAAGCATATCTTATAAAACGGGTAACTTACAATGACCCGATACGACATTAAGGTTTGAAAAAAGTTTGGTTAAACATTATATATTATACTTTAATTCTGCTAGATCTTTGAAAGAAATGTAGTTTTAAATAGCATATATGTTCTTATGGTTATTGCACTATTCTACATAGACGTAAGCTTCCTGGCATGGAAAAAATTTGAAAAACTATGTAGAATGTTTTTATACTGGAGACACTACAATTGAATCTGGTTTTTCGAATCTCGTTGAACTTTTACCTGATTCTGGAGACAGACCATAATTGAACATCGTTTCGCGAGTCCCGCTGGGGCTTTATCCTATTTATTTATTTACTTATTATTGTCTAAATCAACACATACAAATCCAATTAGAGACTAAATAAAGAATAAACTTATGTATATAAATGAAAAAACACAAGAAAAGAAAGAAAATAAAATAAGTTACAAAACTTCAAAAACAAAAGAATAAAGAAAGAAAAAAAGATAATAAAATCAAAATAAGCAGAGAATATAAAAGGCGGGAAATAAAATCGAATTTCAGCAACTTCATTAATTTATTTCGTAAAAAAACGCTTGTTCTTAATTTTTGTTTGAAACTGCGTAACGAAGGCGGAAGAGGACCAATATTCAAGCAATTATGTTGCCTAGGCAAGCGCAAAAGTGGAGAGTAAAAATGTGTATGAGTACGAGCAGAGCTATACGTTGAGGGCAAATGAGGTCCTGGCAAAACGTACCGGGTCACAAGCAGAAAACTGCGCACTGGGGATATAATAATTTTTTACAGGACACATTCGGCAAGATACACTCTGTGTGACAGAAAGGTCGCGATCTCAAGGATGGAAAGACGCGACTTGAGGAATAACGAGGGAGTAAGTCTGCGTTGCGCAGACTCAACAGCATCAATTACGAAATGAAAATGAGGACACCAAATTTAACAACAATATTCGAGGACTCTACGCACGAAGGAGCTATACAGACGTACACACGAGGCAATATCAGTGAAAGGTATGAGCGCTCCGAAAATGAAACCGAACAAATGCGAGGCCTTGGAAGTGACACGCAAAATGTGGACATCAAATTTTAGTTTAGTGTCAAACACAACACCAAGGTCCATGAAATTATCAATAGGACTGAGGAAAGAACCAAAGATGGAATAGAAAAACGGGATGTAGGATAATTTACATGTAAAGGACATCTGGAAGCATTTAGCAACATTAAGGTTACTACAACTGGCAGAGCACCAGTCGTGCAGAGTAGACAAGTCATCCTGCAGCTGGGAGCAGTCATCTACTGATTCAGTCAACCTGAATATTTTCAGATCGTCAGCGTACAACAGACACGGGGAGTTGAAGTGGGAAGGATGATAATTTATAAACAGGAGGAAAAAGAGCAGACCAAGAATCGAGCCTTTGGGGACACCACAAGTAGGATAGAAGGGGGAAGAAGAACAAGAGTGAACCCGTTGCAAAACAAGGACGATCGCGAAAGTACGAGGAAAACCAGCAACGGAGCTGACCCCAAATATTGAAACCATCGAGCTGTGAGAGGAGGATTTCGTGGCTCACAGAGTCAAAAGCCTTGGCAAAGTCTGTATATAATACATCAACTTACTTTTGCTGGTCGATGGCGGAGGCAACAGTGTTAGTGAACGAAAATAAGTTGGAAACTGTTGACTTATCTTTGACGAAACCATGTTGCTCAGAAGCGAGAAGATGTTCAATTATAGGATATACTCTATTGTAAACAGCTCTTTCGAGAAGCTTACTGAAGCAAGATAGAAGGGATATGGGCGATAATTGGAGACGCAGGACGAATCTCCGGCTTTGAGGATGGGAAAAATATTTACGGATTTCCAGGAAGAAGGAAAAGTACAGGAAGAAATATTAAGGATAAAGAGGACAGATAAAGTAACACACTAGGATGATGACAAGGACTTTGCAAAGATATTAAGTAAGCGGTCGGGTCCGCAGCTAGTACTACTGTCTAAATTAGTAAGCAAACCTTCGACCTCCAATGGGTTCGTCAAAATGAAACAAAAACTGTTAACATCTGAAGAGAACATATTGGCACACAAGGATGAACTAAGTTGGGAGGTAGCAAAATAAAAGAAATGAGCAAACAGGTCACATATTTCTTGAAGCAATGAAGCGGACAAACCATTTAGGTGCATCTCAGAAGGCATAGAGGGAGATTTTTTAAGGCTCAATATTATGTATGGCTCAATATTATGTCACTGCTGGTGCTACTAAATGCAACAATTACCATGAATAATCTGTCAAAAATAGCTTTCACGTGATTTGCACAGGTTTTTCAGTGTATTATATTAGAGACTATCAATAATCTGGCTGGTCTTGAGTCGCTGCTACTTGTAATGGATGTCACATTGAGTGACGAAAATTCTCATAATGTATTAAAAATGACTCGAAAATGTGACCAAAATACTTTTCTCTTCTGAAGCGAAGGTCAACGCAGTGTTAAACGTTTGAAAGTGTTTGCCAAATATCCCAAGCTTAAGAATTTATGTTACTGAAAGTGGAAAATACTGTGGTACCGTTAAATGTCCTGTTATGGCTACAACTTATAAAAGGTTTCAATAGCGATCACAAAGAATTTTTTTTTATTTTTTGACTCTTGTTGAATCTCTCTTCTTTTTTTCTTTTTTCCTAATCGTACTTAATCTTTTTTGGCTCATCACATTTTTCTTTGCTGTGTGCTCTTGTTATTGGTTTTCATTCTTAGGAATTCGGCCGGCACTTTTCAATCCTGTATCGAATCTGCAAAGAAATTCTCCGTTATATTTCGGGTAGTATTTCGTCCATTTTCATCTATAGACCATATCGTTTTACACTGTTTTAGTCAGCTCTTTAAAAGAAGGTCTATTCTTTTTGGTTCTTTTCGGTCTTGACTCTCCTCCCATGCTTGTGTTGTTGATGTTAGCTTTTGTTCCTCCTTATCCTATTATTGGTCTTCCACTCCCTGTCTCGCACCCCGAATTTTATACGCCAATGACCTCAAAATTTTCAAGGTGATTAAATCTATTAGCAACTGTTCGCAATTGCACGAGGGCTAGTGTGCTTCAGGCAACTGATGCACCTATAATTCTATTGTCTTCGATGTTCCGGAGTTAAATTACTTATCTATAAAACTTTCCCTTCAATGTCCTGCTACTTTGATTTTAACTCATCTTTCAATGCTAAAGATAGTTCCAAGGTCCTTAGTGTGCTATAGTGGGTAGCAGAAATGTTTGCCGAGCTTCTGAAACTGAAAGAATGAGGTGTCCTAGCTCCTGATTTTGAATAAAATAACTAAGGTCCCTACACGTGTTTCGTTGACGCATCCTTAATTAAATTCAAATAAATATAAATTAATTCAGGCGGAAAATACCGCTAATTAAGGCATTACATAAAAAAAATATGAGGAGAAAATAACTAGTTAATTATAAAAATTTAATATTTTATTTATATTTTTTATATTAAAAGTTAATATAAAAATATGCAACCAGCTAAGTAAAGCAAAATATCCTGTAATACAAATTCATAGAGACAATTAAAAACAAACAAGAATATACTGAGAGCAACCAGCTCTATTACACTCCCATAACAGAATATGGGACACGATGAAATAAACAAACAATTTAAAATGAAAACATGTACGAAATGAAAATACGAAATTATTTTTCTTGGCTGAATCGAAAAAAATCCAGGGCACAGTTTCGTGCCTTCTTGGCAGGGTTTACTTTTAAGGTAATTAATTTTATAGTTCTTTTCTTGTTGTTTGATGCCAATTTTTTATTGGACTGTGGAACGTAATCCAATTTCCGCCCTTTTCCTTCCCGCACAGAGCTTTTTTTAAAACTATTTTTTGAAAGTAAGCATCCTTTCAGGATCACTTCAGACAATTTTTTTTAAATTAATTACTTTCCCTGGTATTCTTAATTTTTTTCTGAAAAGGATATTGCGTAATGCATATTATATATATATATATATATATATATATATATATATATATATATATATATATATATACATAAAACAAGTACTAATCAAATTCATTTGTAAAATATTTTACGACCTATGTGAGTAAATTCAAAAATTATATTCAAACAGGCTTTAATCTTGCAAAATAATAATGATCCTTCAATCCTCATAATATGACGTGACCATCGATAGAGACAATATGAGATATGAGTCAAGATGACAAGATGAGAGCATTGCCGACGCGCACGAACATTAACCGAACAAATTACCTTCTTTTGAAAATTTATTTAAAATAACAAATAAATGATAATAGAATAAATAATATAATAAATGTTAGTCAGGAACCTTAAAATCTGCGCCTTACTAACACAACGCATTTCAAGCAATATCGCGTTCGAACGCTCCTACTTACCTGTAGTACATCAAAGCCAGCTCGGGTTTTCCATCGTAAAAGCAGGAAACCGCTATGCATGCCAATGCTTCAGTATTGATAGGCTCCATTCGATTTATAGTCCGATATATAGCAACAGATTCATCCATTAGTTCAACTCGTTCGTGAATCCTGGCCTGCTGTATCCTCAGGCACACTTCATTCGGCATTTTCTCAATTGCAGACTCGAGCAATTGCAGCGCTACAAATGGCTGATCCATTCTTAAATACGTTTTGCACAACAGAAGATATGTATCCGGATGCGGAAAACCGCTCAAAGCACGCTTCAGATAATCCTCAGCTTTTTTCGGGAAATTCATCACAAGCAAACATCGACCACGTTGCTGCTCCCACCACCAGTCGACCTTTTGTTTTTGCACCTCAGCAACTGCTTCGCACAAGGAGAACGCTTTCTTCGGATCTCCTTCGTGATAGTACAAGAACTTGAATAAAGGCTTGGTGATTGCTGTTTTTTCAGCATAGACGGTTGGATTCATACGCGCCGCTTGAAATAGGGAGGCCGAAGGATCGCCCAAGGTATAAGCAGATGCAGATGTGACGCGAACGCGTCGTGCCGTACCACATCGTGATGCTGGGCGATTGCCTTGCGATGTTCCAGGACGATTGGACATTGTACCTGGCCGGACCTAAGAAAAAACAAAAAAATATATCATAATCTAACCAATCGAAATTTATGCTAAACTGAATTAATTTCACCCAATCGCTGCCAAATTCGAGGTATTTTATAATTTTCGCTAAATTGATAGCATCTAGTCGCTTAAATTAAGTTTATAGCAGAATTTGATGTTTATGTTATGTTTTAATTTGGCAAAATTTTATGTTTTCTTTAAAATAAAATCTTGCCACTCAGGGCAAGACGATCTAAATTTGCCAGGGTGTGAATGATTGAACGAGTTTATTTTTCCAATGTCATATCCTAGAAATTTTTCACAAGAAACATTCCTTTTTAATTCGAACCGACATCTTACCATTCCTGTCGATGGTCTAGCTGTTGATGGTTTCTTCCGTCCAGTCGCTAGACTACTTTTTGGACGCGGTACAAAAGCTGTTTTGATCGAGGTGCCTGGTCTTGCGGCCGTTGCAATCCTTTCCAGCTCCAATTCCTCGTTCTCTGTCCAGATGAAAACGAAAAGAAAAACCAAGCAAAAATGGCACAATTAGTCATTAAAGTGACGGGTGAACGCCCAGTAAAATGTTAAGGTAATAATTCATCAATTTGTACCGATGCCGTCATCGTTGGTCTCCAAGTCGTCGACGTAGACACGTTGTGTCAGTGCTTGCATCTTCAGTATCCAAATACCATTGCGGATCGTCTCCATAGTGCTGTCATCCCGGACAGGCGCAGAAGATGAAGCAGCGGCTGATGCGGACTGAGGATTGTTCAGTGTTTGCAACAAAGTATTGCAAATTTCCAGACATTTTTCATAATCCCGGCCCCGGTAGAATGTAATCGCCTTGATGTATTGCATTTCCATTTTTTCTGCCGCGATTCTTTAATGGACGGCTGTAAAGATAAATATGTCCATACTTATGCAGTTATCGGAAGCGAAATGTAGCAAACTATGCGACGGACGTGACGGTACGGTATAATTCGCGAAGAATTCGTGAATGGAATTAGGAGCAGTCTTAGCAAATATTTATGACGGTCGATGATTGTCTTATTCGGGTTATTATTATCGGCCGCGACTGATTATATGGTCCAGCCATTATAATGAGCCGAAGCGAATAAATGTTTCGACCTTGGGTCCATTCCATATGAAAATGGTGCTGTGTAAGTGGTAGGGGTGTCATGAATTAATATGCATTTAAAAGTATCAAATTAAATTGTATTGGCATCGCAAATGTTACGAATTAGTCGTTTAATGGAAAAGTTGAAACAAGAATTGCAAAAGTGGCAAAACCCTTGTGCTACATGTAAGAGAAAGAATATAAATGCATAATTTTTCGCCAAATCGCAAAAGTTTTGAGCCCAAAAACTGAATTTGGGTTTCTCACAACCCTCAAGTCGAATCAATAAATGTTAAAAACTGATTTTAATGTAGTTTTTATGGTATTTCAATGTGGAAAGGCCAAGGTACTATCATTTTAGCAGAATAAAAATATTTCTCGTATACTTCTGTTTGAATGAATGAATGAATGAATGTATAGAGCGGGTCCAGATGGCCCCCAGTACTGTAACCTCTTTCTTTCTATTGTATAGGGTGTCCCAGAATTTACGCTTTTTTTGATTTAAATAGAAAACACAATGGAATTGTTTTTGTGGGAAACAATTCCATTTTGATTCTGCTTTTGGAGGCTTATTCCGCAAAAACGATCAAGTTTCCTGTATCAATTATTCTCTGCTTTGATAAGCTTAAGAGACGATATACGTTGTATATGCTATTTTGTAGACCATAAGGAAACCGTGATCACAAATTAATAACCTTTATAAGAAAACACAGGTTTTTTTTTCTTCAAATGTATGCATTTTTTATTGAAACATAATGTACATAGTATAGGGTTATGTATGGAACAGCATATCAAACAAATTGTCCTCCATTGCTTTGCTGGCACTTACGCACTCTTTTGTCGATCTTTTCCATGACCATTTTACCTAAATGAGGCTGAGCTTCGCTAATGAAGCGTTGAATCTCCTCCTTCAGTGCACGGGTAGACGTGGGCTTGTTGACATAGACCTTTGACAAAAAAGTATGGTCCAATGACGCCTCCATCCCAAAATCCGCACCAGACAGTGACATGTTGTGGGTGCATTTGTTTTTCGGCAAGCACATGTGGGTTCTCTGAGCCCCAAATGCAACAATTAGCTAGAAAAATCAGCATTCATTTTTTGTTGCTCAATAATCCATATAACGAACGCTCTTCGCTGTGCATGATCATTAGGTTGCAGCTCTTGGGTCAATTGAACTTTGTAAGCATGTAGACGAAAATCTTTAGTGAGTGTACGATATGAGAGCTTCGTGAAATTTGCAATTGTTGTCCACGATACCGAATGGATGTTCCTGGACTTTCGATATTATCATTTGAATGGCCTGTTTTTGGACGGCCAGTGTATTTTGCGTCCCCAATTGACCCAATCTCCCTGAATTTTTCAATTACTCTCTTTACAGTTGACGAAGTTGAATCAATATTCCGACCATATTTTTTTACGAAATTTGCGCACTAGAGCAGCCAAACTTTCATTACTTTTGAAATATTTTTCAACAATAAAAACTCGTCGTTCTTACGTGTAACGCTCCATTTCTACTAATCCCAAACTCTCAGCTTCCATACTGTTTTGTTTTTTTTTTGTTGCCAACACTTTACCGGACAAATGGCGGCAAATTCAAATCTTGCGTGAGTTATGGCACACCCTTTACTTCCTCAGCTCTATGTCCTATAGAATATCAGCATTGCAACTGGCATTTTCCCTTCCATATGGAAATAAGGCAACATTCTCACCAAACTTAAGGCAGGTGACCCTACTTGTATCTCCAATTACCGCCCAATCTCGCTTCTACCTTGCTTTGGCAAGCTACTTGAGAGAGTTGTCTACAGCAGAATTTATTCCCTATTCGAGCCTTTCCTTGCCAACGAGCAACATGGATTTGTCAAAGGTAAATCTACTGTTACTAACTTCCTATCTTTCAGCAACACTGTTTCTTCTGCCATTGATCAGCAAAGACAGATTGATGTTCTTTACACTGATTTCTCGAAGGCATTCGACTCTGTCAACCATGAGCTTTTTCTCTTGAAGTTAGACAAATATAGTTTCTATGGTCCACTGCTCTCCTGGTTTTCTGCTTACATTTATGAACGTGCTTGTGTTGTTACTGTGAACTGCTGCTCCTCTGCTACCTTCTATCCCACCTCAGGTGTTCCGCAGGGATCGATACTTGGCCCCTTGTTGTTCTTAATCTTCATTAATTATGTTCCGTGTCTCCTAAACTCCTTCTCCTTTCTTTAACGATATTAAAATATTCAGATTAATCGATACAATTGAAGATTGCTTTCTGCTACAGAATGATCTGCACACTCTGGACAACTGGTATAGTAGGAATTATCTTACTTTGAATGTCCTAAAATGTCGCCAAATGTCATTCACGCGTAAAACTAACCCTTTAGTATTTTCTTATTGCGTTTCTGATACCTACCTGGATGTTCTATTCCTTTTTAAAAACCTGGGAGTAATTTTGGACACTAAACTCTTATTTGACCAATACATATTGCATATAACTGCCAAAGCGTCCATGCTCTCCGGTTTTATACTTAGATCGTCTAAGCATTTTACTGATATCTCAACTTGTGTACACCTGTTTTCCTCTTTTGTCCGCAGTATCTTTGAATGCTTTTGTCAAATATGGTGCCCACATTTTTAGTACTTAATTGATGCGGCTGAATCTGTACAACGCAGGTTCACCAGCTCTCTGCTTTTCAGATTCAATTTGACTTACTGTGGGTATAGTGCTGGGGCTACCATGCTGCGAATTCCATCCCTGAAAAATCGTAGACTGTTCTTCGATGAATGCCTTCTATTTAAACTACACCATCGATTTGTCCCATCTGACCTCTGCAACCAGGTTTCCGTTCGTGTATGGGATCGGTCATGTAGATCCACCTTAACGTTTAATGTTTCTTTTGCACGGACTGATACGTATCCCTCATGGACAAGAACCCATATCAGCTCGAGACTGTTCTGTGCCCCTATTTAATTTAGGGCCTCTCTCGCCTCTAACGGTGTAACTGAGTTTATATGATTGCGACTAATATCCTTGAGACACATTTGGCTATCCGATAGGATCTTAATGCTGACCCTTTTAGTGTTCATTATATCTCTTTTCTGCGTGACCTTAAGTATATCACATAATTCTGCTTGACAAAGATGCTTTTTTGTGGCTCTTGGTCTTGGGGCTGAGAGTCAGGTTGAATTAAGTGTGTCAAGTGAAAAACGCAACGATATTTTCTAGTAATCGTAGTTATTTTTGATTCGCTGAACTACTCTGTATTTTTATTATGAATATATCGAGAACAAACTTATGTACTATTATTTTTTGTAAAGTTTTTCTTCTAAACAGAGCAAGACATTATTTTTGCATTCGAATGAATCACGGGCTTCAGGTACATTTAGATATAAAAACACAATTACATAGATTATTTACAGACACCTGTTCAAAAACGCTGATTGTTGAAAATACACACACCTATTAAATAATTATTAAAGATTCAAATCTAACAAAAAAGTACATACGCAATCCTTGTTTTAAAATAATCTATCTCTAAAGGCCCGAAACGCAACAATAAACTCATTTTCATCCACACATTTCCGGGAACTGAAACTTTAAATTAATTTAACTGAAACTATACAGTCGATCTTGTATCCGAATATATACAATTTTATATCACTTAACTTTAACTAATAATGACTTTCATCATTTTCAAAGTGAAAACCAATTTGTTTTGATAATAAATCGTTACCAAAGTAACGGGAAATGCAACTGATGCCTCCTCTCGATTTCCATTCATGTCGCAAGTGCACATTGTGCGCATGTATGAAACCACAGATATATATGAAACATATTCGAATTGAAAAAGTGCCGAAGCAACAGTTCTGTGATTATTAATAGCTACAAATGTATAAGTGGTATAGGATTAAATTATTCGTTTAGTTAATGGAAACTCCGTTAATATCAAATGAAAAATAATACAGGCATACAAAGTCTTTCAATGACTTTTCATGTGAGAGTAGTTCAAATGGTGTAGCTTGTTAGCACATTTATCTTATCGTTTCAGTCGGAATATTGTGAGAAACAAATCATAAGTTTTACGTCAACTTGAAAGAGTTTTGAGCAGTACGGACATACTAGCCAGTAAAATTTTATTATTTTAATTATTGGATATAAGCTTACCCGGCCGTAATAAAACAAAAGCATGTTTGACAACTGAATGCTATCGACAGCGAACTATAACTGTATACAAACCATTTTTGGAGATTCTGAAGGTGGCGTAGCATCAAGTTCAAAATGCAAATTCATCATTTTAAAAGCAAAATATTTTTATTTTTTATTTGTTACATCATCTATTATTAGACTTTCTAGATATTTTGTCAGATCAATCATTTCCGTTTTCGTAAATTTCAACTGTTTTGCAGCTTTGTTGATATCTTCTGAAGCTGTTTCTAAAACTTTAGTCCAATCTTCGATTTCATGATTCGTACAATAGACAACTACATTTACATTCTCTTCGACCTTATAGCTACAAACAGACTTGAATGAATTTTGCATATCGCTTATAACTTTATCATGGATTGCATCGTCACGACAAACAAGATTCAGTACAAAGATGCCTTTTTCGCCAATCAGATTTTTTACATTGTTGATAACGTTCGGTTCAAGGAAGTTTGGTGGCGGGCAACTCATGCCTACCGATAAATCTTTACTGTCTACGTCAAAAAGTACGGCGCCGAATTGTTTTTCTGAAAGAATAAAAAGAACAGTTCAAAACGAAGATCTGGCGATAGATTCTAGTTGACACATACTTTCCTGCGCGGACCTTTCGATGTATGCGAGACCGTCTTCTATGACAACTTCCAAACGATTGTCCTGCTTTAGGTGAAAGAAAAGCACGGCGACGTCTAGCATGGCAGGATCGATATCGACGCCTATGACTTTTGAATGCCTGGGAAAGTTATGAAATTTTGCTTCAATATTAGATTCGTAAGCAACAGATTCAAGAAATCAGATATATTACTTTAGTTTATTACACCCAAAAGTCGATCTACGAATGATCATATAATCACCTTAGTATTTCACGTAAAAACATGCAGAGGGATCCCCCTCCAAGTCCAATCACAAGAACATCTGCTTCATTTTTATTACAGTTATTAACGCCGTAATTCGTGCCGATCGACATATACAAGTGGTGCGGGCAAGCCAAGTATCCTACATCGATTTTATGCCGCGGCAGCTTATTTTTCGGTCTAACTACACATACAAATTTTAATTTAGACAACAATTCTCTATTTCATATGGAGAGCATACTTATTCTTAATAGCGCTTCGGATTGTATCACAGATTGATTGTCAAGAAATATAAGACGCCGAAAGAACTGACCTTTTTCGCCCTCGATATCTTCAACAACGAAATCTCCAGAATATATAGTTTTCCCCTTATGTATGATTTCACGAACATCCACGTTTTGTCCTAAAGACAAGTACGGGATCTAGTTCAGTTTGAAAAGAAAATGGTATTAAATGACTGCAGCAAAGCTTCTGATAAAGAATCACTCTAACCTGCTCCGTCAAATTTTTGGGTGCTAAATTTCGAATGCTTCCTGAAAGTTCACTCTTAACCTCTTCTAAACTTTTATAGTCTTGATCTCGATGCATCGTCACAATAGCCAATCGATTGTGTCTAGACGATTGCAAGAGCTTTTTTCGTCCTTTAGGTGTTCCGAAGAGCCATTCGACCTCCCTAAAGAAAGACAGCTATAGAAAAAAATCAACACAGATTTTGCAAACTTGCCGTCCAACCGGTACAATGAACGCTGCATACTGCCCATTGTTCCGCGATGGTGGTTGATCTATGACGTAAATGGTGTACCGAGGGTTTTCGGTGCCAGGCTGATGCAGGTCGATTCGAACTTCTTCCATTCCTGCTATGCTGGTCCTGTTCAAGCCATTGCAGACCAAAGATGCCCGTTGCACAGACGAAACAGCTTCAAACAATTCTTCGGTTGAATCGAGTCGCTGCATTTTGTTTCCACCTAAGCATATTTCGAGTACCTGCAAAGATATCACCAATCAGACTAATGTTTAGCACAACACCAACTACTCAGCAGCGTTACTAACACAGACCTTCTGTTTAAGGGGATTGAACTTTGTTGCAATGACTACGAAGACAGGCATTGCAGTTCCATCTGTGCTGGTTGCGGCTGTTTTCGCTTCAGCCTCGAAACAACGAACAACACGAAACATGAAATTATTACTAGGCATAAATTCCAGTAGGAACTGGAGGATGTGCTCTTGAAGAAGCGATATGCAAATATAGCGACCGCCATTTCTAGAAGAAAAAAATTGCGTAAAACTCTAGTGTAATATATGAGTATTGGGAGGTCTATCATGATTTTTATTGATTCATGTTGGAAGATATAGAGATCTCAATCAAACTTTTAAACGCACTTACTTCAGCGTCCTTGAAATTTCTCTACAATACTTTCGTCCAATTTCCTGGATTTCTTCGCTGTTTTCACTCATCAGGGCATCCAATGTTCCTTTATCAATTATAACGGAAAAACTTTCATCGGGAAACTCCATGGCAGTTGCATCCATCTCAAGGAACTTCATGTCAGGCCTTTTCCCTTTGTTCGCATTCTGCATTTGTTTGATGACAACCGCTGATATATCTATATTCGTTATTTCTCTAAACAATTTCATTCCATTAATTCCCATATTAACTGTGCAAACAAACTGTCCAACTCTACGGTAACAGTACTCACTTGAAACCGATATCATACATGTCCATACTTAGTCTTGAATTTCCGCAACCTACCATCAGTATTATATCTTTCAGCCTGATATATTTATGCAATTGTTCGCACAGTTCCGGATATTCGCCATACCTGTAATTTATTTAGAAAACAAAGTTAATAGATATCCAAGCTAAGTTGATAAATTTATATACCAATCAAATGCCTTTTTCCCACGTTTCTTAAAGAACTCATTCCAATATTCGGTCCGACCGAATTCTTGACTAGTTTTCGGTAATAAATCCATTATGAGAAACAAACACGTTACACACTAAACTAATGCTTACAACAGACAGTTTTAACAAGAAATTATAAACGAAATGCGTGTTGACAAAGCCCGCGTGCTATACAAATGCCGCAAAATTCGAAATGTCAATTGGTATGTTGTGATGTTTCTTATCAGTACAACAGCTGCTCGTGTGGGCCGACCGAGTGGCTGCGTTCGGTCTATACTTGGATGAACATGTGCTCTAGTACGTTTTGATGGTTTCTTCTGTTCTATAAACGGCCGGGGATAAATTAAACGGTAGAAAACTATTTAATTAAAACTATTTTTTTCGTGTCCTTGTGGTTCTTTGTTTTTGGGGTGTTTTTGTTTACCTTCAGTTTGTTGTGTTTCGTGTTCTTTTTGTTAGTGAATCTTCAATTTTTCCCTGCTCGTTGGTCGTAGGAGGGGCAAAAACTTGAAGAATAACATTAAAACTCGACTTGATGCACCACATAGCCGTTACATGAATTTGGCCGATAGATGTCTGTCTAGTATGTTTGTGTTTTTGTGGTTGTGTTTGCTTTCGGGGTTTGTTTGTGGCTTTTCTTAATTTTTTTTGTCTTCTCGAGTATTTTTTGTATAATTTTCTGTTTTTCTTCAATTTTCAATTTTGTCCTCTGGTGGTGGAATTTTTCGGCTGTGGTGCATCAAGTCAAGTTTACCCAGAATAACTAATAAAAACGTACAACAAATACAGGAAAAGACAACATACTGAAGATAAACAAACAAAACAGCCTCAAAAACAAACACAATCGATAAAATTGTCTAACGGTTACGTCTAACTAAAAATTGTCTAATGGCGTAGTCGAGTTTAACAAAAAAATGTTTTGTAAATACGTTTGCAGAGCGATTGCTCGCGATAATAATAAAACAACATTCAGGTTAACTTAAATTTTTGGCTCTCTCTTTATTCTTCATATTATATTCTAATCTACGACTTGTTTCGGAAATTGCTATTTTTTCGATTGTTTTTTCCTTTTAATTTTTACAAAATTCACTAACAACTAATCTTATTCAAGAAAGTAAAATATTTTTTCATTATTCGTATGTATACAAGCTTGTCGCCTTAACAATATTTATTTCTTGTTATTTTCTCTAAATGTATATCATATGAATTAAGCTTACGTCGATATTTCAAATATATTGTGATTGAGTCAGAGGTGTAATTTATCACATAAACCTACGTCGATACATTACTTCGACTTGTTCATGCTCTATTTATTTTGACACACCTTTTCAAAAGCGAAAAGCAACGCAGCTTGTTTTAAACATTTGAATAGTTTTCTTTAAGTATATTGTAATTGTTTCGTTATGATCAGGTTTTAGGCAACGTTCGCATTGACTTCAACTAAATTACATATTTTTAAATTTTACTGAGTTTGTTTTAATTCTAATTTTCATCTATACAAGTACTGGATCGATATTCTTTATGCATATTTCGTCCAGTAATTTTGTTGCTAATCAAAATTCACAGCGTTTTCGCGACAAATATCACTATCCTGTGCTTTCTATAATTAATCCAAATGAAGAAAATAAACTTGTGAAAACACGAAATAAGAAGAAAATTGGTTTATAAATAATATAGTAGCCTACTAGAATAAATACATGAAATCAAGGAATCCAATTGTTTTCAAAGGACTATACCTAGATACTGGGTCTAAATGAGCAAAGTGTGTTTTACACACCAAGCATACATGTGTGAGGAAATGAACGTAAAACTAACTTTTAAGCCGAAAGAAACTATAAATTAACCAAAAATAACAATGGTATAACGATTAAAAACGATCATCAAATACGTGACTAAATCATTCAAAACCCCACTTTCGTGTATACAGAACTATAAACTAAAATTTACATAGCATTCGCATCCAAACCTAGTATCCTATCGACAAAAAATAATCAGACTTTTATATTCCTTCCGATCGATCGTATTTGCTGTAGATATTTGTTTCTATTACTAATTAAAGTATTATTCACGAGGCTGCATGTACTTCCAACACACATCGAAACGAGTTACCCAATAAAATATGGGGAAAATGAGAATTACGAACGCCTAAATTCAGCTTTTGTTGTAAATCAATTGTTTCATTTTTATGATACTTTAAAAATACAAACGTCACGAGACACTGAATGTGTTTAAAGCAATTAAAACTGATTTAATACAGATAGAGATTTAGGATTGAAGTGTTTTCAGGATAGATATATTAAAAAGTGCCGAATACAAAAAAGATTAATTTAAAAGAAATGTTTCATTTTAACGCCGGTTTTTTCAACGGACGAATTCAAAAAAATTTAAAAAAAAAGTAACGTACTAAAGGAAAAGATTTCGATGATTTACTCAAAGCTTGCATTGTCGCAATTAAACTTATGGTCAGACAAATCAGTTTGCATTTCAGGGCGAATGAAATTTAACAAAACACTCAACTGTCGATTATTCTCTCGGTTTCGATGATCATTTTCCGTACGAAAGCCTTGAATATACTTTACACATTTTGCCTAGAACACTTTTTTCCACATTCTTTTAAAACTACCATGTTTCTTCACACTAGACGTGCCACGATTACCATTGCTCAATATCGATCCTGTTGTAGTTGTAAGCGACGTATCTGACATTTGCATCGATTCGTCACTTCCGTTTTGATAGATTCTATTCGCCGCAGGCATTATGTCCATTGATATCGATGAGTTCGGCGTGGATGAGCGATGTCCGAATCCGTTTATTTTAAGAGAAAAATCAGGACTTTCTGATTTCGATTTTTTCGACTTGGATTTACTCTTACTGTTACCATTTAAAATTTGCTGACTAGGGGTTGCATTTACGCTTTCGTTTGCAATGTCCGGGGTAGTGGCGGGAGTCCGTTTCTGTTCTGATTTTCGCAGTCGATACCATTCCCAGCCGGTAGGACTATGAGGGGATTTTTTGTTGCTACCACTTCGATTGAAGGTTGATTTTAAAAATCCAGGTGATGATAATCGACGAACTTTGCTCGACTTTTTAGTGTTGGTTTTTGTGCCATTCTGCACTTTACCATTTGATTGACTGCCTGATGGGCCTTCGGGCATGAACTCATTATAAGCTAGATCACTACCAGGCATATAAGATTCATAATCATCCTCTAAAAGCATTCTATCGTCTTCTCGGCTCTCGATTGAAGGGGACACACTGGAATGTACGAAATCTCCCGGTGCCGATTCTTGGCGATTTAACATAACAGTTTTCACTTCAAGCGCTCGACGAGCTGACGACGATTTTCTGTTGCGCAATTTTATCATTCTTCGATCGATATCTCCCACAATGTCTTTTTCTTCCTCGATCCCGTTGAAGTTTTGAATTTCTTCATCATCGTAGATCAGCAGGTTCTTATAACTGCCCGTAATTCTGTCAGCTTCTTCGCTCGGTCGACGGACTTTATGCATCGGGGTTGGATGTCCCGAAACACCCTCAACCGATTTTCGCCTCAACAACTTTCTCATTGGCGTCGACCGTCTGCGGTACGGCAGCGAGCTTTCTTCGAAAAGTTTAATGACTCGTCTGTTTTCACGGTAGCTACGTAGCCATAGAAGAAATGTTTGAAACATCAAGAATACGAAGAAGCAAATCCCAAAAATGATCCAATTATTCAGACGAGAAGTGATTTCGCTCAGCTGTTCTTCTAGATTTCGATTTTGAGCAATGAGAGTCTGCTCCTTTTCCAAGGTACGACGATTTTGCTCGTCAATCGATGCCAGTGTTTTGGCGAACGAATGCTGCAACTCTTCAACTTGTTTCTTGTACCGACGACTTAGTTCTTCTAAGTACTGGCCAGATAGTGACATGTTGCGTTCAAGTGACTGTGGAATAAAAACAAAATATTTATTAAAAATTGTAGCCTAATTTTTTTCAAATCCACAAAGCCTCACCTTGATTCTATTCGATAGTCTCAGAAATACACTTTCCGAATGAACACGTTGTGGTATCTGTTGCGAAAGTGACGCCGAACCATCTGTATTTCCACTTGGCCCTGTATCTACTGCAACTTGTTCACTTAGCATTTTATCAATGTTATCCCATGTTGTGTTCTCAGCTTCAGCTGTTTCGGTTGTAGTCGACATTTCCTTAGCCTCATCGCTTTTGTCTTGATGTACAGAGGCATCTTCATTCCCATTGGCTTTATTTGCACTTTCGGGTTTATGATCCTCTGTTGCCGTTTCAGAAGGCAAATCTTCAGTAGTTTCAACAGTCTCATCGACTATATTGAAAATATTAACGTCTGCTCCAACTGTTGGTTTCGATTCCTCGCTATGAGGACTAGTCTGTATAGTTTCTTTATGTTTGGAAGTTGAAGTGGCGCCATCAGAGGAACTTCCTTCAGACTCTTTCGGTATAGATTCTTTTTTACTATCAGTCGCAGTGCTGCTTTCCTTAGGAGAAGGAGTATGATCATCATTAAGTTTTTTTGATGCAGCTGTTTTCTTTTTGGATTTTGTTGGTAGTGTTTCATCCGTGCCACCTTTCGTCGTAGGCAGTTTAGGCAATTTCCCTTTAGCAATCGGTTTCGATTGTTTATCACGAGCTTCAATGTTGAATTGTCCAGTTCCAGCTTTTTGATCAATTGTTAAATTCATTGCCGAATCGCTTCCGGGACCAGTTGATCCATAACGATTGTGTCGCTTTGAGCTTACGTCGGTGGCGAGAATGTGGCAGAGTGCAGCTAGATATTCCAGAGGAAAAGCATTCAGTATGAAGCTATTTTGTTCATCCCGAAACGGACTCGAATGAACAGTACAGGCCAAGTTACTGTATGGTACTATATCTAAATTAAATCGTTTGGCACAAGTCTGTGATGTTAGCAAGTGAGCTCGAAATATATCTATGTTTAACAAACTAATTAGCCTATTGTATCGACATGAGAGTAAATAGTTAGTTCGGTTCACAATAGACTCGTCGCACGAACTACAAGTGAACAGTTGACGCAGGCTCCAGCAATCCCGGCCGAAGAGCATTTTCGAATCAGTCACATTTCGGGTCGGCGAACCTTCATCAGTTTTATTCGAATTGGTCTTAACTAGTGCTTCGGCGGCCTTCTTTACAATCGACATCACCGCATCGCTGGCTGATTTAAATAAGTTGTTTTCGTTCTTATTCGCGCCAACTTCAACTGCTTCCTCGTCATCGAAGTCGTCTATGTCGTCAGCTGGCAATCTATTCTCCGTTTCGAACGCTTCAAACTCCGATGTTCCGTAGACTCGAAATAACGAAATCGGACAGAAGTGCTCCGAATTGTAGTGCGAATGGATGTCGACGCGAACGAACTTCCCAAATAGGTGTGGATGCAATTCGAAACTTTGAATATTGCGCTGATCTTCAGCTACGAAACGACCTACATTCGACCATTCCCTAGTAGGAAATCGATTGCTAACCGCTACTGAGAAATTCTTCGGCGACGACGAGAACAACTCGAAATTGGCCAGGTCAACCTTCTCAGCCTGAATTGCTTCGCAAAGCTCGACAACGAACCAAATTCGATTCGTACATGGACTCAACATGTACTCGTCTTTTGTTGCGGACAACAGGGCGCCCGTGTTCTGAGCGTCTGAGTTCGAAGCGATGATTTTCGCGCCACAATCTGGCGATGCATAGTTTTTCGTACGCACTTTCATCGGCTGGGGTTTGTTGCCCGTGCTTGAATTTTTCTTCATTGTCGACGAATTTACAACTTCCTTTTCGAGCTTCTTTTCGGCTTCTTCCATGCGTTTCTGAGCCCATTCGGAGAATAACGGGATAGGATTCTCTTCAGTGGTCAGGTTGACTTCAGGTCCCGATGGCGATGGTGGTGGTGATCTGTTTTCCTCACTGGATGCTGCTGCATTATCTACAATCATAGCTGCACTGCCTTCGGCTACATCGGGAAGGGTTGAAATAGTTCCTTTGTCTTTTATATCTTGAGCTGTGGCGCCATCGTCTTGTTGTCGAGTCGCACTTCCTCCACCAGAGTCGTCTATTTTCGGTGGCGTTTCGTCCGGTGCGATTTCTTGCGGAAGAACGATTTCCTTTTTCGATGGATTCGGTTTTGCAAGGACGACGATTCCATCTTGGTTGAATGCATTCGATGACGAAAGATCGTCATCGGTATCGTTAGTGCTGCCGTCGAATGAATCGAGATCATCATCGGTCAGGGTACCATCGACTATGATTTCTGGCGCTTTTTCACCCAATGTTATAACAGCCGGATTAGCTGGTATATCTGGTAGCCTAAAATGAAAAATAAAATTTCAATTAGTTACCTGAGGGGAATATTTATGTTTTTCGAATATTATCTAATGTTATAATATTAACATCTATTTGAACAATAAATTTGGAACACATTTTTTTGAATGTTTTTTTGTATAGCTGGAGGTGCAAATGATCGACATACAGTATCTAAACTATTGACAGCCTATTTTGTTTCCCCAATTAAAGTGATTTGCTATTACGAAAGCTAAACTTTGCACTGAATGATCTAATAAGATAGTATGTTTTGCAATTGTGGAGTTCTCAAAAGACCTGGAAAGAATACATATTTCTCATGAGCTATATTTTATGCGGAAGAGCTTGGACCCTTATGTAAATAAAGTAAAAATGTCCAACGAACGATGATCTAAGTGAAGTATCTTTTACTAGCACTGCACAGACAGAAGGCTAGTGGTATCAATATCTCTTGGCATATCATATATGTTCTTGAATATGGTCAAGTCTACGATAGCTGAATCACAGTCACACTGTGCAAAAGTCGTCCAGTAAGTGCAAAAGTCGTCCAGTAAGTGCAGCCGCTGCACCGGTTACATTGTACTCATTTTATTAATTCATATGCATTGCATAATGGTTATGGATTAAATAATTTTTGCATGTGCGTGCCACGAACGCACCGACGAAACTGCCCAAGAGGAATGAAAATAATATGATTTTATAGTATTTTAGGCATTAAATAAACGAGCTGTTTAATATGCTTGTTAATATCAATTGGCGGCACGGCAGGTAGCAGGTCATTGGTCTGAGCGTGTTTAGTAAATATAGAAATATTAAAAATGGATTGAACGTGGAAAGAAAGAAATCATTGTAGAATTGCTATAATTTGTTTGGTAGCTAGGCAATTATTTATTAGCTATGTTATAGCGGAGATGTTTTAGCGAAATGCATAAAATAAACGGTTTTAAGATATTAATGATTACCTTATGGACTTAAAACTTTAGAAACGGTATTACAGTGTTCACATTATAATTATCGATATGTTGGCGCTCTGACTGAAAAATTCCGAAGAGCAAGATAAAAGGTAATTTTATTTTTTTGCTTGACGATAAATCTTGCCATTTTAACATAATAACGAT
Source organism: Nemotelus nigrinus (assembly GCA_947369275.1). Taxonomy (NCBI): domain Eukaryota; kingdom Metazoa; phylum Arthropoda; class Insecta; order Diptera; family Stratiomyidae; genus Nemotelus; species Nemotelus nigrinus. The sequence goes on along the minus strand of OX376375.1, from coordinate 27,561,202 downwards.
CGCTGAAATGTGGTTGAACAGCTCGCATATAGTCGACAAAATCCTTAACAGTCCATTTAAAACTAACGAGACTACCATTACATCGAAAAAATGAGGATGAATAGAGACTATACGATGAACTACTGTAAGAATTGTCTATCAAATTTCGCGAAACGTATGAGCTCTATGCTATTTCGATGAGGGGAAAAATTATTTTTTCGGGTTCGTTAATGTAAAACGTAAAACTACTGGCTATCGTTTTCCTATGTTCCGAGCTTATGCGTTTTCTTTCTGTCCACGACTCTTATGTAACTTTTTCGCTGACCATTTTCAAAATATTTTTTTCTCGTCAAAAATAAATATTTCATCTATGTCTACTGGAACCACTGCAAGACTTCTTATTGACAAACTTGTCCTGACAAATGAGGCTTTTATTGAAGTTGATTGATTGATTGCATGGAGTGGGTTCCTAGCATTGCGACCTCCTGGATATTATGTCCGACACGATATCCATGGTTTTTATGAACCTGGATTTGTTCATTGATGGGGCATTCTTTATGTCCTTGGTGGATGAAACAGCAGAGCCAATGATCTCTAATCTTCGTGTGGCTAGTGCTGGACTGTGTGTGAGAAGAGGTTCTATACACTCTGCCGTTTATCCATAGTATGCATATGCAGCAGTCGTTCCGCTCCATTGAGTTATTTTTTATCACGAAAGTGAGGTAAAACTCGACTACATGCCCTCCCCCATAGTCGTTAGACAATTTTACCGATTGCGTTTGTTTTTTTTTGTGTTTTTGGAGGTGTTTTTTGTTTGTCTATTTTAGCGTGTTGTCTTTTCGTGTATTTTTTTTTTGTAAATTTTGTTATTCTTGAATTTTTTATCTCTGTTTCTTCTCTGTTGGTAGGAGGGGCAAAAACTTGAAGAATAACTAACAAAACTTAAAAAAATACACGAAAAGATAACACACTAAAGATAAACAAACAAACAAAACCCTCAAAAAACCAAAACCACACCCACAAAAACAACTGGTAAATTTGTCTAACGGCTATTGGGGGCACGTAGTGGAATTTAGCCGAAGGTGACCTGTCAATGCGTCACATAGGGCTCTTATATAGTGATGGGTGATTGCGAGATGTTTTAACAATCGAAATAATCGCAATCGACGCCACAAAACAATCGAGATAATAGCAATCGAGAGAATCGCAATCGATGCGCCAAAACAATCGAGAGAACAATCGAGTGAATCGAATAAACATCTTGCCATCGTAGCAATCGAGAGAATCGCGCTTTCGAAGGTTGAAAGTGGCATTTAACTCTTTAACATGCCCACCGCCACCAAAGAGTTAAATGCCACTTTCAATCATCGAAAGCGCGATTCTCTCGATTGCTACGATGGCGAGATGTTTATTCGATTCTCTCGATTGCACATTACCATCGAGTCAAGAATCGAGTCCAACTTAAAACTTTCGAGATGTTTCGAGATGTTTGAACAATCGACACAATCGAGTTTAACATCTCGCAATCGCGCATCACTACTCTTATACCACTTTTGTAGAGCGTCACTGCTACTTTTGCTCTTTTGTTTTAGAAGCCAAGGTATTTATTTGAATTTTTCAAACCCTCAAGATTATGCCAGTAGCTTGTATTTTTTCCTGCTCCGTGTTTTAATTTCCCTGGTCGTGTCTGACTTTGTGAAGCCCCTGTATGGAGCCCCTGCTCCTTTCAGCCTCCTCGTTTTCTTGATGCCCCTCATGGCCAGAGACCATTTTATTTAGGACCTTCCTCACCTCTAAAAGTACCAGTGAATTTATGTGAACTGCTTCGTTCTCCGATAGTGTATTAATTCTAACCCTTTTAGTGTTCCTTATTTTTATTATATGTGTGGTTCTAAGCATGGCTGATAGTTCTACTTGATAGATGATGGCTTTCTTTGGAAGAAGAAAATGTACTTTGGACTTGGCTGCTACGATCCCTGCTCCTACTCCACAATCCATCTTTGAGCCATCCGTATACAACATTTGCGCCACTTTGTATGAGGAAGTGAGCCAACCTCTCATTTGTTCTTTGATAAAATTGTGGTCTTGAACTTCTTCCCGGAGGTTGCTTTGGGCTTATTTGATTGAAGTTCAACATTTCCATTACGGGCCTGGTGTCCTCCAAGATTCTAGTGGCCTTTTAGGTCTCCTGATTTGTATATGTTGGCTTGTTATAGGCTAAGAGCCTGTTTCGGTACTTCCTCTTGGTGCTACTTCCTTCGAGGTGTAGCGGTTCTAGGTTTAGAAGGGCCTTCATTCCTTGCGTTGGTGTGGAGCTCATTGCTCCTGTAGGCCATTATTTGAAGCTTGTTGAGACTATTATTAGCAGTTTTTTGTGTGATTTTTCCCCACCACTCTGCAGCTCTATATAGGATGATAGGTGTCACCGTTTGTTTGTATGCTCTTAGTGTCTGCCTTGGAGATAGTCACAAATTGCGTCCAAACATTTGTTGTGTCGTTTTGTTTAGATGATTGTGCAAGGTGAATTTCCTATCTGGGTGGATTCCTAGACATTTTACTTTTCCTGCAGAGATACGACTATGCCCATAATTTTTAGGGCTCCTATTTCGATTTTTCTTTTTCTGGTAATCGTATTATGGTAATTTAAGGCTTTTTCCATTCTCATTCTCAAGGTATCCAAGTGTGAGCCTGTTATTATTATCGACATGTCATCCGCATAGTCGAGAGCAGTCGGGCCCTTATTATTTGGGCTCACGCACAGGTTATAAATTAGCAGGAACCACAGCAGAGGGGTAACACCCCTCCCTGTGGGCATCCTCTCCTAGAGTCCGCTCTTAGACTTGCTTCCCTGAGCTCCGCAAACACATCTCGATACTTTAGTATTTTACTCGCTAAATTTGCTACTTCATGAGGGGCATCCCTTCGCTGGAGAGCTTGGTGCATCGCATCGTATCTTGTTGCTTCTATGTCCATCTTCCTTGCCGTCGAATGTCTTTTCTATTATTTGTACCAGCTTTAATGTAGTTGATACAGTTGATTTAACCTTTTCATAGGCAAATTGAAATTTGTGATGTTGCCTCTTTACCGGAAGATCGATCACTCCTTCTCTATAGTCTTCAATATGTAGGATGTGAGGCTAATTGGTATGTAAATATTTGGTAGGTCGGCCGGTTTGTTGCCACCCATGGAGATGAACAGTCTCTACGATTTTGGTATGTAGCTGAGCTTCAAGCTTACTCAAAATATCTAAATATCATTCTATCCGATCAAGACCTTCCTCTTCTTCGTCAGCTTTGCCGGTGCTCCGAATTTTGCACCGTTAAAATTTAGTCCTATATGCTCTTGGTGGCCTTTGGACAGGGTTTTCTTCATCCTGGCAGTCTCTAAGGTGCTATTAAGACTTTCGCAGAAGCCACTTCAAGCCTTTATTTTGAATTTCCTTAGCTCTTCGTTGTATTCTGAGAGTTGATAGAAATTAAAGTTATTCATCAACTAAAGACCGAAAAAGAATCAGGCCCTGATTTGGTTTCTCCTTTGTTCGTGGTCCAATGTACAGACCAATTGATCATCCCTTTGCACATTATGTTCAATAACTCGTGTGCTTTGGTGTTTTCCCGTCTTTCTGAAAATCCTCATACCTTACACATATTTTCAAAAGTGATAAAAGATCCTTCGATTAACATTGAGGAATCGCTATTCTCTCTGGGATAATTTTCTCGTTAAGGATATATATTATGCCGACAATCTAGTAGCAATTTATGAGCTTAATATTAATCGACTCATTTGCGAGATAAAGCCCGATATGGCCAAAATTTTACTGATAATTTGGGTTGAAAGGATGGGCACTGCCAGGCTTGATTAGAAAAACTATGCGCCCAATGTGGGATTGATTAAAAAAGTGGTTGATTGATTAAAAGGGGAAATGATGCGCCCGCTTAACTGTCAAGAGATAATTTCACTTTTTTTTTCAAATTATATAAAACGGTGCAGAATATAATTTCACCTTCTTTTTATTGACACCACAAATCTTGCTACAGGACTGGGAGGTGTTACCCTACCCACAATATTCATCCTTTAGATTACTAATTTTTTTTATCGTTAAAAGTATCGAAATTTGACTGAATAATTGGATCATGTTCAAAGAACCAAATTTCTTCAGAGAGAGAGAGAGAGAGAGAGAGAGAGAAAGAGCGAGAGAGAGAACTCGTAAATTACCTACGAATTTATGGTTTCAGATGCAGCATACGTTAAATAAATGTTTATTTTATTGTATAAAGAAGTAAATGTCTTTTATCATATCTGCCAGAATCATATTTGTACACCCAATATCTCTATAATGGTTGAGTAAACAGAAACTTTCATTAGATTAATTAAATGCATTGTAGCCTCAACTAGCACCCAGAAAATATTTATTGCATCACGTGAACTGACAACAGTTCTATTGACCTAGGTGTAAACTGGCTGTGTAAACACACCTGTACATACATTTTATTGACTTTAAAACAGCGTAATCACAATTATCGATTGATACAGGTTCTTCATAAAACTCGATAAATAATTTTAATTATCGCTTAGTATAAATATGTGTATGATTATGGACATAGCTAAATATTTCTATGTACTAATATGTTAAACATACAAACTTATCACAATTTATTATTAATTCTACACTTACCCACCAAACATCGTTGAAATAGCGAAGATTTGCGAAAACCATAGTATCCAACAGAATGATAGGAACAGGGTGACATTTTTCATGTTTTTCGAATTACAAACTTGTTTCACTAAACATCGCATTTATGTCGTTGTTTTTAGATAACTTCGCGTTTCATTTACACAAGGAAAAACCATTCAATTTAAAATTTATCTTTTTTTTTTTGAAATTATTTTTATGAACACCAATCACTCTTTACAGAGTATTGTTCGATAACAGTTCACATATTATTTTATTCATTGTATCTAATTGTTTGCTTCTCGCATTTTTGAACATCTTTAGTGCACATTCAGATCATTTAATCACGTCAAATCACTTTATTGCAGTTGAATTGCTTTTATCTTTTACACTAGAATATAATAATAAAGTTCGTCATTTACGTGGAGTAGACATGTTTTAATTGCGATTTTTTGTGAGAATTTTCTTATCAACAATTTTTCGCGTAAAGTGTAACGAGTTTCGAAATGCTAATGTTGTTATTATTGTCAAGGTGAAGAATGCGATTTATGGTTTTTCCTCCAGTTAATTTTATAGGTGATTATCGCAGAGACCCAACAATCTTGGGAATTTTTTTTCGCAATAAACTGTACATGTTTGGAAGTGATAGTGAAAATTGTTTGCGTATCTGAGCTGACAAGCAAATGTCGTTGAGTAGAGTAGGAGAAGCATACGTATTTTTGAGACATATTATGTGAATTCATTTACTTTATAGTAAAATTAATTAATATTTTAATTTTAAATAATTTTCGGTTTATTACAAACACAGGAGGTTTTTCAGTGAAGACTTTTAATTTAGGTTTTTTTGCATCAACCTTATAGATTCAAATGCCATCTTAAATTTGACTTTTATTTTATATTGACCAATTTGCAATTGCATTTTTAATTGCACTTATCATTTTTTTCTAATTTTAAATACATTACTAACTTCAAGAATCAGATCTTTGTCCACTAATATTGCTGGATTTATTCATTAAATTACAGATAATATGCGATCTGTGATCATTCACAGGGAACATCATACTGTTGCACGTATCCACTCTTCCAGTAAAATCCAAAATACATATAAACTAAACAGTCAAGGTTCCAATCTGGAATTTGTTTCCTCGTTTTTACTAACCTAAACATCCGCAATCTGGCTTCTACCCAAATCAAAAATCACCCAAACACACTAGAGCTATAAATCGATCTACTATAGAAACAACCTAAACTAGATTTAACCTTGAAATTAATGAATGCATGTTAGACGATGAATTTCAAACAACGAACCATTCAGATTGCAATATTCAAATACTTTTTGCTTTTTTTCTTCACTTCGGCAATTATTTGATATTTATGTATGCAAGTTTTTCACATGTAAAACGAGTTTTTCGAACGATACGAATTCGAACCGGATAGTAATAAAATCAGTTCTGATTCTCAAGGGATTTTAATTGGCTTAAGAATCGTATTTTTAAATATTTAAAAATTTTCTTATTTCAATGCGAAATTGGATTGGTTTATTAATTATATGATACACATAAGTGCTTGTGCGAAGTTTATTTTGTTTGGCAATAAACAATTTTTTTCGTACATGCATGCCACTGAACTTGAATATGGCGAAATGTTTTTTTATCATGTATCTCTTCCTAGAATGCTCTTATCTAATCAGAACAAAAGTGTTTAAATCATTGCTAAATTGAAGAAGAGTTGTATTTGTATGGGGAAGCGTAGGCTTGGTATCTTTTTAAAAGTACTGTGGTAAAATTTGTATCAGTTTGGAGTTCTCAGTCACTTTATTGAATGTTCGATTTTGAATAAATGCACTTTAAGGGATTTGTTTCTTTACATAGGAAACACTAGAAATACTCATTTTTGAAGCGAACAGGTGGAAATGTATCAATTTCGTTTCAAGTATTACGAGGGTTGATTCAAAAGTAGTGATAATCGACTATTTCCAGTTCGCATAAAATTAAAAAAATATTTTTTACTACTTTATATACCCACTAAATCAACATAAAAAAAAAATATAAATAGGTCATTAAGTACCTGTGTTTGAAAAAAAAGTCTACCAAAGACATTGACAGCGATTTGGTGGAAACATTAGGGGACACTACTCCTCCATATTCCACCGTTGCACGCTGGGCCAAGGATCTAAATCCGCTGAAGATGAACACCGTGAAGAACGTCCATTCACGTCCTTCACTGAAGACAACGTGAAAAAAGTGGCAGATGTCGTGTTGGCAGATCGAAGAGTGACCATCAGGCCTATAGCTGATGTCATAGGGATCTCGTAAAGCAGTGTTCCAAGAATCGTTGCCTACGAATTACATATGAAGGAAGTCTCTGCGCATTGGGAGGCGAGAATGTTAACCGACAAGCAAAAGAAGAAACAAGTTGACATTTCGAGGGTGAATCTGATCATGGATGAGACTTAGATCCACCATAAACCAAACAGCAATCGATGACGTGGAAGCGACCCTCTTCACCGACGCCGAAGAAATTCAAAGTGTCGAGCTTGGCAGAGAAGGTTATGACATCAGTTCTTGAGACGCTGAAGGAATTATTATGGTGGAATATTTGGAAAAGGAACCCACTATATCAGGCTCTTACTACGCAGATCAAATGCGAAGATTGCGGGAGGCTATTGAGGAAAAAAGTCGCGACAAACTGCGAGCCGGAGTGGCTGCATTTCAAGAAAAGGGATTCGAGCTGCTTGAACATCCACCCTATCTGCCAGATCTAGCTTCCAGTGACTTCTACCTCTTTCCCCGGCTTAAGAAATCCGGCTTCGGGGCAAGAAATTTGAAGATGCCAAGTGATGGCCGCCAAATGATGGCCGCTGTTGAGGGGTTTTGGGAGAGTAGAGACAAATCATTTTTTTCCCAAGGGAATCTTGCGTTTGGAAAAAAGTTGGACTAAATGAATTAACTTGTTAAGAGACTATGTTGAAAAATAAATATTTTTTTCTTAAGTTTAATCACCTTGGTTTATATGTATTATTATTATTATTTTTGGATCAACCCTCATATATAGTAGCAATGCTTACAAAATCAAATTTCGCACTCATGACTGGACCATCAGGTGAGGTATTTAGCATATGAAAATTTAATGGTAGCATTTCGATAGCATTTTAATCATAATACTGAATCGAAAGTTATAGGGTGAGCAAAATTTTGGGGTTGGCACCTACAATATTTTGTGAATTGACACATTCGCTTATTTTCATTTTAAAGTGCTTATCATATGAAAATAAAATAGTAGCTTGTCTTAGCATAGAAATCACGAAAATCACCGGGAAACTTCATCCTAATTTTTCGCCCGTATCTGAATTCGAATCAGGCACCCCATGCGCTAGCAGCCAGTGCTGAATTTGCCAATGAAGTGGGCTGGCTATCTAGCAATTGATGTCCTGTTTTGCGTTTCATCATCCATTTCGTTATCCTTACCATTTCTTTGGCAACCTGGCGCACGCCATTGCTCCACTGAAGATAGGGCCTACCTTGGCGTCGCTTTCCAATAATTCTCAACCCCCCTACACTTTCCGACGAAGATCTTCTTCACTCATACGACCTAAGTGCCCAACCCTCCGCAGCCTATTGATGGTCATTTATCAATCACCTGCGATGATCACGATATCGCTCGTATATTTCGTTGCTGCATAGGTGGCGAGATAATCTATTTCGATGTAGGGAGCCAAATATTTATCGAAGGGTTCTTTTCTCGAACGCGAATGAAAGTTCGAAACTTCTCTCATTTACAACTCATGTTTTCGACGAATACATAACGACCGGCAAAACCATGATCCTGGCTTGGACTTGAGCGGAAAAGTTTAGCTAGACTGCAAAAGGTGTTCGAGGAGTTTTTTTACGCACGGATGCGCAACGATCCTAGTAAGTATATGGCGCTTTCTAGCAAAGTGAAAAGGAAGACAAGATATTCAGCTATCTCAATCGGTACACCTGAAAAATTCACAATCGAATAAGAGCTCAACAAAAAAGTGGTCTTATGAATAATAATTGATATCGGCCTCTCCCATATGTGTCTCCCTACCGCCATCGCTAAGCATTCGCTTCAAAGGGCAATCCCCTGAGCTTTGGCATTATCATAGAAAAAAAAGATGGTTACTTGCTCGAACTTGCTCTACCAAAAAAAGATAGAGCAGAAATCGTGCTCTAAATTGCTCTAGTTCAACTTAGAGCAGACTCATGAAACACAAATCAGAGCAACTTCGAGCAAGTTTAGACCAGCCGAATTGCTCATGAAACACATTTTGCTGAGATATCTCAGCCTAGCTCAACCTGGAACAGCTCATTAAACGCAGCTATAATAGCTCTGGGTAGATATTTTCAACGTTATATATAGTCGTCAAAGTCAAAGTCAAAGTGTCACAACCAACCCGGGCCTTTTCAATACATTGCGAATTCGAGTTCAAATATCAATGTGCTATGAATCTCTTACTCATCTGTTTATAAAATGTGCAAAGACAAAGATATGAAGACAATAAGATACATTTAAAAAAAAGAGACATAAACTTTTCGGTTTTTTTTTTAAATTTTATTTTTTTACCGAAACCTGTCATAAGAAGACATGAGAAATTCAACGTTTCTTTGTTCCACATGTTTACGAAGTCTCTTTAAACCACAACCATATGAATTACTTCCACCCTTTAAACAAATTCGAATAAAACAATTTACATCTCAAATAATTACTGACTGTCTGAAAATGATTGATACAGTTTGACTTTTCAAGTTCTTTGTCACGCAGAGAAACAAGTCAAAACTGACAACAATATAAACAAAAAAACCGATACCCATTCTCAAACCACTTTCATCCTTCTTAACGCAGCATGCTCATAGTGGAATTTTTGGCACAATATTATTTTTGAATTCGAGCCAACAGATTTGATATGATTCGAAACAATGACGAATCACCGTAAGATGGGATTATGTGTTTGTAGTATTTTAATATTCAAACATTTTCATTCATAAGCAGTGCTATCTATGAAAAATAGTTTTTTTTTCAGTAACAATGTACTAATTCGTCGTAGATATCGCATGACGGCGATGAATGACTTTTGGCTTGCGTTATATGAAATCAGTTTTTCAAAAATTAATAGCCAAATTTGCTGAGCAAGTGAATTACGAAGAGATGCGGAAATGACTTGTGTCATGGCGTTAGGAATATAATATAATAATGAGTTGTGGTGTGGCGCCGTGAATTTGAAATTCAACGCAAATTTGAAAATGTTTAGTGGTGAATTTAATTTATTACGGGCCAAGATGTATGTGTAGGCAGAATATAATTTTTGCAAGCACGTGAATGTATAAACAATTTTAAGATGCATACACAGCCATTTCGGGAGGGAAAATATATTTTTTAGTGGAATTAATTTCATTTGTATTCATTATTTTTCAATTGAAAAAAATATAAGAGCATTTGGGCATCAAGTTAGGCTTTTGTCGATAGTGAAAAATAATAGGAACAAAACGTGATCATTAAATTATTAAAAAAATTCATAAATTTTTACAATGAAGTAAACACATCTTTGGTTCCCTTTATATTTTTTGCATATAAAATAAACTCATACGAAATTAAAATAAATTCATCGTGAGTAGGATTATGAAATTAATAGGCAACAAATTAATGTTGCTAAACTACATTTCATGCTGCAGAAATAAAGTTTATTAGCAAAATAAAATAAACTTGATAGCATATTAAAATCAAATCAGTTCTGACTATTCCCTCTCTAATATTCTTTTTGCTATCAATGTATTAATTAATGTAGTATTAATGTACTAATCAATCTTGCGTACTACAAGTTGCAGCTAAATGGACTATATTTTCAGGAAGAAAAAATTATACATAAAAAATTTAAAAGCTTTTTTTCATATAAAAAGAAAATTTCACTAATTTTCTGTAAGCATCATTTCCTCTATAGCTCCAAAAAATATTAAGAAAAATCTCTACAAATAGCATTACTTCTCCGTATTAGCCATTAACAAACAAGCGAACGAAGACTAAAAGCTATTTTTAGCAACAATCATTGCTATATAACGATAAGAGAGTTTGCAACGTAGTGTACTATGTTCAGAAGTTGGTACCAAAACATGCAACATGTACTTACTAATGCGCCTTTGTTGCCGACTGTTGCTTTGTGACCAACATTGCCTTTCAAGATTTAACGAGTCCATATGTTCACGTTGGGCGCTAAATTTCTGCTAAGTATCAAATCATGTACATGTATATACAATTTGTCCATAATAATGATGTATCTTCAAGGCAACCTCCTTTAGCTTTTTTTAGACATATTAGATTATGTTGCGAACATTGCCAGCACTCGTAATCTTTGACGTCATTGTCTCATATGTGACAAGGCGAAAATGTTTCAAGTAAACACATGCATATCTACATATATATTTAGAAAACTTAATGGAAAATGAGAACAAAAAACAGGTGAAAAGTATCTATGAGAGGTGTTTTGCGGTTTTCAATGAACATATATTGGGTACTCAATTACTAACGGTTGTGGTGTTTTATGATGTGTCAATTGAAGTCATTGCTTTGAATTTATGTAAAACCTATGGTTAGACGAGGAGCTAATTATGATTTTGCGTAGATGAAGGTTTTGCTTCAATGTATGTTTCATAATTCATCCCGTAATGTTTGGCAAATTATTTAAGTTATTTATGAAGTTGTTGTTCAGTTTTATGAATATTTCCACCTTTTTTTAGACGCGAATAATTTTTACAGTTAGTTTCATTAGATTGAGGATTGCTGAAAATGTTATGAATGAATTCAATCTAAGGCATGACAGATTATCCGATTGAAAATATGCCCGAAAGACTCCAATAGAATGTCCTTTTTAGGCTACAAAAAAAATTCTATATTTTGACGAATAATTCAAAAGTTAACAGGCTACAAATTATGCATTTTCGCCTCATAGAAACTTTGCTCTCAGAAACCAATCTACTGCTTGCCACAGTGTAATAAATAAATCAAATTTAGATGCATGTAAAGTATCAACATTGTTTTTAATATCAAATGTAGTAAGTTCTACATAAAATATAGCCCAATCAAATCGACTAATCTTCTGATATAAAAAAGTTTTTATTTGTTAAAATTGCATATCTAAAAATAAACGTGTTATCAACAAGCTTCTTAACTTAATAACATGCTAATAGACTACGAAATTCAGTAAAGTGATTTCAAAAGATTCTAGAAGGAAACATTTTCTATCACAAGCGTGGCATGTAAGTCTACGTCTTTCGGTCACAATTCGCATCAAATTACTAGGGACCCAACACACATATGCATCTAACACTCAGAATATTCATACACGTTCTCAGTGCTCGTTGCACGATTGTACAACGGTTTCAAGTTCATTTCGCGACATACAATAGAACCATTACTTTTACAGACACTCAAATGAGATTCATGAAAAAAGTCAATAGAAATCTATTTTTGTGCCGTTTTTTTCTAGCAAAAATCAACTAACTAAAGCTTTTGCAGTATGGCGCCACTCATAATTCAGTCAAAGTTTAAACGTATCGAATGTCGACGGATGCGGTTAAATGCGAAAAAAATACATAGACATATTCATCTGTAATGGCGATTTAAGTGAGGGAGCTCAGGGTTTATTCAAGTACCCCTGCATCAGTATACGCTCGTTATTTGTTACTTTTATTTTCATTATTATGCATTTGACGCTTTCAAGTTTTTTCTTTAATCACTTTCGTCACACAACAAGTTGTACGAAGAGCAATTATTGATGCAATATGATTAAATTATCTCTTTTATTGGTGAGCATCTAAGGCTTCAAAATACGGACATATTCCTAATCTTAATTTTTGAGATAAATATGAAATTCCAGCCGCATCAAGGGGGGAAAGTAGAAGGAGTGAGTACTTTATATAAATTATAAAAAAAAAAAATTTATGATTAATTATAATTTTACTAATTCTTAGTTATTTAATTAAAATTTTTCTAGTTTATTAAAGTTTTGTTTCCTTGAAGTTTTTTGCCATTAGTGCTAGAAGACAGCTGTTTAGTTAAAAAAATCATTAGTTTCTATTTTCCCTTATCAATTTATTGATTATAATCAACTATAAGTAAAGAATTAGCTTCGCATCATGCATTATTCACACAACATAAAATTTATGCAGTCACGATTAAAAGTAACCACCGAATAAGGTAGACGAAATTTCAAATCAGCAACAGCACATTCTAAGCATGAACATACAGAGCAAAGTAATAATGTCAACGCTTCATTTATTGATTATTTTAATCAATAAACAATATTAATTACATACTGTATCGTCACGAATTACTCGACCTTGAGAATTTCAGTGTCCCAATACGATAGATCATATCAGAGCTAAGTATGTAGTGGTTCCATTACGTAAATGAACGAGCACGTGTATTAGAATGTTGATATGCTGTATGATGAATTTCAAGATTTAAAATATTTGTATCGTAAATGAGAAGTGTAAACCGATAATCCAATCAAAAATTTCATCTAAGCATTTTATTACTTTAGGAGGGAGAAATAATTTTGCGGGTTTTTTAGCATATTTTTTAGAAGCATAGTTAGGTTTTTTTTAAAAATAAAGCGACGAGGGTACCAAAGATCTCTTCAAGTTTTCTTTAAATTATGAAGCCTAGTGGGTAGAGCACTGGCTTCTTGAGTGCGGGGTCCCTGGTTCGAAGTCAGGTTCAGACTAGGGACTGCGCACCAAGCTCTGAATAGACAATCAGGGGTAAAATGAGTCGTGAAACTAATCATTCTACACTCGTATTCACGTTGATTGTAAATTTTTGATGAAGTTCTATACCAGGTTCAACCCCTAAGCCCGTACGGGGGTTGTCTTGGGATTACTCTAGTTTACTTTTACTTTAAATTAGAATTAGGACTGAAGTTCTTTTTCTATGGCGATACAGTTCCAGATTGGATCTTCCGTTCGTGAACTGGCTCGTCCATGGCAAGTGTTTCTACCAAGAATCTTGATCCAACGATCGCGTCCTAAAACTCAAAAGTCGAAGTAACGGTTGGTTTGTACTGTCGGTTGCAAGCTTGATTCGCTAACTGATATCGTCGATTTTGTTGTAATCTTTTGTTATTTTATAAACTTGACCTGGTTTTCGAAGTTATAGCTGTCTGTTGTTATTTTTCGTCTAGAAGTAATTTTTTTTCTTGTTCGCGACTTAATTTTTTTTTGTCTTCATTTATTGCTAAGACAACTTGTCAGAGTGCGCTAATACGCCTGTGTAGGCAACTATTTGTGTCCATTCATATAGTCGCGGTTTTGTGGATCGTTCCGAAATTTTCAGACGACGCACTCCAAAATAAAATTTTAAGAGCATGGCAGCCAGATCGTCTCCTTACTTCAAATCTGCCTTTATCTTGAACATTCTTAAGATATTGCATGTGTCGTTGTATCTTCCATCGACATTTGAATCAGTCTGACTAACTTCTGTGGCATGCCAAATCAAAGCAAGTCTGATCTAAAGGGTATGAGTGTGAGAGCGTTGAGAGACTCGGATGTTGCGCGTAGGAGGTGCTTTACAAGGGATCAGACTTGATATATATTGCACTAGAACAAACGAGAAAAGGTAACCCACATTATGTCGATGGTCAAGGGATTCAACACGCGAAGTAATAGTTTCATTGTCTAGTTCCGATAAAGCAGAACGGCGTGCCCCAGCTCATATGTATGTGGAAGTTATACTCAAGTGTTGGACTTATTTCTATTTCTGGTGGTATAAAGTAGTTCTTGCCTCTCTGAAAGAAACCTAGGCATTTCATAGCATTTCTCGCAATTTGGAAATGAGGCCGGCCCAGCTTAGTTTGCTGGAGATGTTAAATTTTAATAAGTGAAGCGAAGGTGTTTCAGAAATACCTACAGCATCAACGGAAATAATATGGCTAGCAGATGGAAAATAAAGCTTGAGAGAAAGACTACAGCATTGGGTCTTTGAGCGCATTAACCAAAATACGGTTTGCTGAGCCACAAGCGATAATGCTTAATAGGTCCCTATTTAGCGATGCAAACATGCGATCTCTACTAACAGAAGTAGCGTTCCTGCGACAGTCGACCACTCTGCCAAAAGAGTATATGAAGTCAAGGTTGCTTTTATCGGTAAAACTATGAATTGGATTGAAAATGGAAGAAAGGAAGTCGTTTATAAATAAATGGAAAAGAGTTAGTGAGAGAATAGTATACTTTGCGGTACACCGGCATTGCTGGTGTGGACACAGGATTTGGATCCATCCAGAACAACTTGGAAGGAATGATCTACTAGGAAACTTTTAATCTACTTGACGAGGACGGAGTGAAGACCAAATGCACAAAGCTTAGCTAATAGAGCTTGATGCCAGACTCTGTCTTATGCCTTCGAAATGTCAAGAGGAACGACCATTGCTTCACCAAAGCTCTGGAGAGAATGGTTCCATCTCCTAGTGAGAGATATAAGTGAATCCCAAGTGGAGCGCCCAGAAAACCATACTGGCGACTCAAAATATTTCATTAATTTTGAGTTCACGAGTGATTCAAATACCTTAGACAGAACCAAAATGATTGCAATTGGTCTATAGTTAGAGGGATCACAGGCCTCCCCTTTTTTCGGAATGGGTTGAACGTATGCAAATTTCCATACGGAAGGGAATATTGAGGTAAAATTATAGTTTGCGCAGAGGTTTAGCTAAGTAGTTTTAAAGAGTGTGGCGATCATTCCATCAATGCCAGCTTTTTGTGGTTTTTCATGAAAACTCGCATTTCCTCCGTGTTGTGTTTGAGGGGCTTGTTGTTTTTCGTGTCGTATTTTGGGCTGCGTTTATCCAAAGGTATTTTATTATTGAGTAGGGGGACTTAAAATTTAGGGTTAAAGGCAGTTTAAGGTCTTCAACAATTCGGCAGAGCTCAAAATTGAGTTGCATCCATTTTTACCTTATGCTCATTTTGATGTGTCAAATGTTTGAAAAATCACATTTACTCATCCAATTCCTTACTGATTATTCGTTAAAAGTATTTTTTTTATATTTATTACTTTGTATTTATTATTTTTGTTTATTATTTTGTTTCTAAAAAAATATATATGGATATACAATTGGAATAAAATTTTAGATACGTAATGTATTGATATATTTTTGTTCCATTCGAAGGCTCTCCGTTAGAAAATTAATAAATTCCATTAAAAGTGGAAGCAACCCCTAGTCTAAATATTGGTTCTTATGGGTTTACTTTTCTTTTTATTAAAAGTGGAAAGACATCGTGGACGAAGAATATCACTGACACGAAACCTAAGAACTTTGAAATCCACAATTTATCAAATCAAATCACTTCATTTATCAACTCTCAACCCGATTATTTTTTTACTTCACAGCTTACAGCAATAACTTGCCTGAGACTTGCTTCAGTAAACTTAAACATTGAATTCATTGAAAAGCACTGACAACTCCATTCATATTGGTGGTTCAATTCAGCCAAAAGCCCTCAGTCGAAAACAATCTAATATATTTTATCAATCTAATATACGAGTAATAGCATGATATTGCATTTCCATATTGTCATTTAGAGAGCGAGCGTGTTCACCAGTAATTTATTAAAGGAATATGTTGCAGTTAAAAAAAATTAGCCACGCGTTGCTTTATGTACACTACTATCGGCGGAAATCAATAATGTCAAAGGTCAAGAAAAGTGTATTCAGATTTAGAGTTCGATTCGAAAATATCAGAAGAAAACAACTAAATGTCATCAGTAAATATTAAACAAGATAGGAAATTCTGATAATTGTGTTACTTTTACCATGCAAATGTTCTTCGAAAAATGTCATTGAAGAGAGATGTATTTGAAATCAACAAGAAACACTTTTTTCCAGTTTCGAAACTTACAAAAATAGACTGTATTGTCTTTGTTAGCTTTCATATTTTAGTATTTTATTAATTTTCTTTTCCATTTTATTGTTTGTCCTTTATATTCTTTTATTTTTTGCATTTTTAGTTTTTATTAACATTTTACTTCTTATTTTTTATTTTTTACCTTTACCTTTACCTCTTTTTCTAAATTTTTTCCAATTGTTTTTTAAAATATTTAATGTATTTTCATATTTTGCCTGTTGTGACGATGTCACTTACCTATCACCCAGGAACCTCAATTGAAAATTTTATTACTTTTTGGTTCGATTATTTGTTTCACTTTAAGCCATAAATTACATTGCAATTGCTGTGGGCGAGTATTCAGACATCGAATGGTGTTAAATGATCGTTGAAAATGAGTTAATTTTCAAATTACCAAAAGCAATTAAAAAAAAACAACATCACCTCTAATTAAAGGTTGTCGTTTGCTTGTTGTTAGAAAATACACAATTAACGTCAACCACTAAAAACCAATCTTTATTACTTCTTACGGTTGCGTGAAATTACATCCAATCACTTTTCCAAACATATTACTTGCCGCCTATTCATTTTTTATTCAAAATTTACTTTTTCGAAAGTAGTTTCGACTTGGGCATTGTATTAACAATTTTTGTTTGAATTGAATCATATGTGTACTCGTAGAACAACAATTTGTTTTGCTACCATATCTGCAAAATGCATTTCTCTTCAAAAAAAAAAAAATCTCCTGTATCGTCAATTAGAAAGCAATTTCGCAAGATTATTATACTGCATTTAAACAAACAGGACTTTCTGCTTGTGAGAAACTATGTATCGAACCAAAAATTAACTGATACATACTATCATTGACCATCGAACAAGATCGATTTTCGTTTTTCACACTGAATTTGAGAGGTGATATTATTTGAATAAGAAAAGACTTCCACTATCATTCGGTCCAGCTCCGACCTGTTGTAATCAAATCGAGAGACTGGTTTTACAATTCGCATCTTCTTTTATATTAACGATATTTATTTATTCAAATAAAGTGCATCTCGGATGCAATTTATTAGTATTTATTTATTATAGTTAGCTTTCATTTATATAGAAATATAAATAGAAATTTCCATGAGTATAAAGACTCAGAGTGCACAGATCAACGACTAATAGCAAGAAATTAATCTTGCTTAGGTGAACAGAAGCTTGCAGCGTCTAATTGGGGGTAATGTGTGTTTGGCAAAACAACAATTGCGTTAATATGAAGTGTGTGCGATAAAACTCTGTACATGCAGTACCTGCTGTGTCACTTGCTTCAGCTCCAACTTAGCCAAATCTAGTACATATGCTCTTTCCGGTTGTGGAATTTGAGTAGGACTCTTTCATGTACCCACTGACTTGCTGAATTCATGCGTACCTCATCTGGCCTGGACACTGAACAGTTGGTTGACTCCAATCGCGTGGTATCAAGAACTCCAGCCGGGCCTGCAGCATTCTCGCCGCTGGTTACTCGGATTTCTGCATGTTTTTCATCTTACAAATGCTATTATTAATCTTGAAACCTGTTGGCCGGTTAGGTATTGATAGGAAGTAGTGTATGAAGTAACGTAGTTGCCGCTGAAGCTGTCATAAGTTACCACTTTGAGCCGGGTGTGAATACAAAGCTGATTGGATGTAGAGAGACTGTGCGACGTGAACTCATAGGTGACTTGCATTAGAAGTAACCTCTATCGCAAAAGAATTTTTGCCCGGCCATACAGACTTTATGATTCATTAATATTTATTGTGTCGCGTTGTTCAGGAATTCGAAATTACACAGATTTGTTGGCATTTGCAATAAGCACTTAATTTCCTTGTCAGTATGTGAGATATTGTTTCGGTAGGATACCGGGTGGTAAATAGTTGATACCGTTTTTATTGGTATAAGTAATATTTAAGTTGGGTTAATTATTTGCGCAGGTGTTTTTTTAAAGGATATTAGTTTCGTTTTTGTAGTTCTATTCGATTGATAAATGACTGTAATTGAAGAATTTTGATGTTTTTCTTTAGTAGTTTTGTTGAGTAGATTAAATTGCAGAAATCTATAAAATAGTCCCACAACAATCCTTGTCAGATTGGGGTGTTGAAGCTGGTGGAGACTTCATTCACAATCAATGTATACGGGTATGGAGTGATAAGTTCTACGACTCACATTACCCCTGATGTATTACCATTTTCCCCTGATTACCCCTGATGTATATACCATTTTCGAGTCAAATTCATACATTTTTATTACAAATTCATAATATTATCGAGCTTTATTCACAATTTTTCAAAACAAATTCATAATTTTTTCGTTTCAAATTCATAATTTTTGTAATTTAAATGTATAATAATGGTTTGTATATAGTTTATTCCTACAACTCTCCTTAGTTTTTTACTTCTTATATTCAAGGCAGAATCAAATTTTGCTAGATATTATTCATTAGCTTTCAGATTACAAAGCATTATTATGAAATTAACTTCCAAAAATTATGAATTTGGAACGAACAAATTATGATTTTGGAACGAACAAATTATGAATTTGCTTTGATAAAATTATGAACTGGACTCAAAAAAATTATGAAATTGACTTAAAACTTACGAATTGTTATCGAAAATCTATGATTTTTTTTGAAAAATTATGAATAAGGCTCGATAATATTGCGAATTTTTAATAAAAATCTATGAATTTGACTCGAAAATGATATAACTCAGGTCCAAAATCAGAGCTAGGTTAAGTCGAACTTGGGTGGCTGGATTTTGTTGTAGCTAAGTGTTAAGATTAAGGTCCCGTTTGATGGCAGTGTGAAAACAGAAAGTGTTGTATCCAACACAAACAAATTTGTATCTTATAAATTCTATACATCTACTTACATTCTATGTAAAAGAATCATCGTAACATTACACGACTGACTATGAGTTACATGACTATGTATTACATAATTATAGATTGCATATATATTTGAATTATTTCTACAATTTCCATGAATGAGGAAAGAGTGGGATTCTCAAAAAGAAACTGAATGAACTAAGGAAAGGAGATTATAGCATAATCTTACAGATGACATAACGAACAAATCTACATCCCCATTTGAAGATGAACAAACGGAGCTGCTTAACCAGAATCGAAATTACGTTGTCAGAGAAACATAATTTCTCGTGGAATATTTAGTGACAGGTGTCGAAGTAACGGTAAAAACCGTCGTTAAAGACGAGAAAGTACAAATGATAGGTTATGTGGCTAGAATATGGAAAAAAAGAATACGCGCAACAAGTAATGGAAAACTAAAGAGCTGTCTATCAAAGCGGTGTATTATTGAAAAGAAGACAAGTGATACGTGATATTCAAAAGGATAAAGATGCATACTGTGAATTAAGGACTGTCTCAGTAAAATTTGACCCTTGTACTAGAGCATATAAAATGAAATCTTTTGAGTTCAGCAAAATGGGGTTATTTTTTTTTTACTAAAGCTTACCTCTTAAAGATATGCCGAAACTACATTAGTGTTACTCAGGGTAAAAGTTTTGAATTTTTCGACTGAGATCCGAAATTAGTATTTCATAGAGGCTTTATCAACGATTTCGTATGCTTTTCTCCATTTTTTTTAAAGTCAGATACATTTTTAACTTTTCTATTGCTTTTCTTCAATACTCGTTGCATTTGAGCTTAGTGTCGTTCTATTAGTCTTAAGTTAAGGACAATTTGGTAAGTTGGCCTCCATGGGGACAAAAGTGACGTGGTTCTTTTTATACTACTCCACTGTTTTCTTGGCATAATGACCTAATGCTAGGTCTAGCCAAAAAAAATACGCACCCTTCATGCGTTTTAATGAAAGGCGACAATCACTTAAGTAGACATTTCTCGATATTAATCTGGGCATTGACTGTGCCTTCCACTATAAAAAATATTGCTCCTTACCACATCGACAAATTGCCTGGCACACCAAGAACTGTTCAGAAAATTTAATTGTTTTCTTTAAATTAAATACTTTTTTCACTGTACGCTTTGCTTTAACAATGTAAAATTCATGGCCAGGAATATGACTGAAGTCCGCTTTGACATCAGTCTTGTCATCTAAAATGACACAATCGAATTTCGTCACATATTGATCGTATAATTTTCGAGACCTCGTTTTTACTACTTTCTCTTTTTTTTCGGATCGATCTGGAACTTTTTCCACCTTATATGCTCTCGGGCTGTAACGGTTCTTCACTCGATCGACCGTTGACCTCGATGCACGAGGAGCTACTGCCATATCTCCAACGAAAATGTTGGTTTTGGTCTTGAATTTCCCGACAATTTTCTTCGCTAAGTCCTTGTATATACTTTCAGATTTTCTACCTGACTCTCTTTACCTTGTAACAGTTAGCTCTTTCTTATAATTTGTTATTACTCGTTTAACCGTTCAAAGTGACGTTTTCAAATCCTTAGTAATCTTTGAAAATTTCATTTCGAGATTTTCCACGTATTTGAAAATAATTTGCTATCTTACTTTTTCTTGTATCGATTCCATGTTGCCAATTAAAGAGCTCCTGGATGAATGAATACTAATATGGTTTTGTGTCCTTTACATAGAAGGTTACCATATGGCTCAAAGATCTGGAGTAGGTATACACACGAAAACATTCATAAAGATAAAAAGATCAAATTTTACTGGGTCAGTCCTTAGTCATCAATAAATCATCAACTACCATGAGTTGAGGAATAGTCCTTTACCAGACTCAATCCAAGGAGTGAAATTATTTTTGGAAAGATATTTGGCAACAATTGAAAACAATAAACTAAGGGTACCGAACGCAGCATTATCAAGGATTAAATCCTTTTCGGAAACTCTAAGGCAGAATAGTAACCATGATCATATGTACTGACAAGAAGGAGTCGTAATTGAATTGTGGACGAATGCAAAGCCCTAAGAAAGAATAGTGATCGGTATATTAAAAACCAACAGATCATGGATTGATTCGATAAAGGAGCAAATAAATTAAATTAAATAATCCTAATATTTAAAAAAAATATTTGGTGAAACTAGATATAATAATAAGGATCAAAATATATTTCTTTTATTTAAAGACCAATTTTTCTTTTAGAAGCTAGATATATTTCAATTTCTTGACAAGTTATCCTTTAAATAAAAATATTTGTTTTCGAAAGATAGAAAAAATTGAATCAAATTAATTTGAATAACTTAGAAAGATATTCAATTTTCAATGGAAATAGTAAAGAACAAAACGATACTGCTTCTAAATTTGAAGATCATCAAGAATAATGGTATTCTTGTGGCGAAAGCTTACATACATTTAGGGAAAAACACCATCTATAGTAAGTCACGACTGTTTTCTGAAAATAGTAAATTACAAATCAACAATTCACACCCCATTAGTGATATCTATGGGCCAAACTATCTACACCAAAATATCTAAATAAAAGTCAAATATATCAACAACAACAAAAATGTTATAATCAAATATTGATTTAATGAAAAAATGATTTTAAATCTTATTGAAAAGAGGGAAGATAATATACAGACGACTCTGTTAACACAACAAAAGCGAGAAGAAGGTGTAAGAGAACCAATTGTTGTTTCATCAACAAGTGATTAGAAGTTTCAGTATAAAGCAAAACCAATAAGATTGAAAAACTATAAACCAATAATTTTGCATACAATTTTCGAAAGTATGATTTTAAAAATATGAATGGCAGCCCTTGTTTCCTATAATTTGAGGTGGTTTAGTACTTAGCTTTCAAATTAATTTTCATTTCAATTTACCTAAAGCTGTATACTTAAAAACAGTATTCGAATATTGTGAAATTCACTGATTTATTTTTCTTTTAGCATCAATTAGTCATTTTTCCGCACATATTTTGCATGAGATACAAAATCGTGACACCGCTAAAAAATTTAAATTTCACGTTTTCTCATTTATATTTATGTATGTGTGATTTTCATATCGCGACATTTACAATGTCACGTCGGTTTAATACAAATAGCATTTAAAGTTCAAAGAATTCGTCTTTTGAATCATAGTGATTACCCAAGATTTAGAAGAAATGAAAATTCGTTGGCACTGATAATGAAACACTATAGCACAATATAGATGACAATATAGCACAAATAAGATGATAAATTTAATACACTGACTTGAATAAGTTGCAAAAAAAAAACAAACTTGCGAAAATTGTTCACCCGCATACATTGCAATAATTGCTGAAATAGTGCGGAAAATTATTCTGAAATGGCTTGTTTTTAATCAACCAACCGTGACGTGATTAATTCGGCTGGAAAATTTATATGACAGCGGTAAATGGTTCAAATCACTTTCATAGTATTCGAGCTCATTTTGTGGGGGCTTAAAACTATATGCATTTATTATGCATGACAATTAACTGGGAAATGTTTAGGTCACCCAGGATCATAATTGGTAATGATCAAATTTATAATGTAATTGTGACAGCCGATGCCTTTGTAATAATTTTTTTTATAGTTTTTATAGTTATGCTTGGTGGATTTGGTAACTGATTAGTGCCGTTAATACTAGGAGCACCAGATAGAGCCCATTTTTCCTGTACAAAAAAAAATCATAATAAATAAATTGCTGCTGTATTACCAATATGTATGTAGCAGCTTATTCCGATTCGTAGTAAAATCAATAATAACAGAGGAATAGTTAAATCAATAATCGTTACTAGAGTGCCCACAAGTACAACAATCTTTTAAGCTTTTAACAGCTCAAATCAAGTGCTTTAGTAAATAATGCAATTTCACTATTTACAAATTACAATGATATACCTTACATTGCCTTTGGCCAATTCAAATACCCTGCTGATAATTTTGAAAGGCTTCGTCAAATGCGAGGGTCACTTACCTATGCAGATAATGAATTTTGTTATAAAAGTCATTCGCATTATAGATTTTCATAGACTTCAGTAACACAACTTCAAAACAATAAGTTTTGTGTGTACAAGAAATTTAGTACAATAAGTTTTGTACAGTACAAAATAATTACGCATTATATTTGAGAGATATTGTCAAGAAGGTGATATAATCGTATGCTATGACTTTTGAAATGGGAGAGTAGATTCGAGTTTCATTTTTGAGGGTTAAATGTCATGAGAAAAATGGTAAATGAATTCCAATGAATTACGTGGAAAAATAGAATTTAAATCAATATGAATTTTTGATATCAAATCTTTTTATTATCTGCTTTGACACCTTAACAAAACATACAGAATCAAATACAATGCATTGAAAACTGTCATTTTGATTGAATTCGTTCACCAAAACATCCACCTTAACTTAAACCATAAGATACGAGAGTTCAATTACATCAAAACAAATTTAAAAATAGTCGTTTATGCTACCCAATCAAACACAATCGCATCCAATTACCACTACATGCACCACAAATCGCTTTACTAAAACTGAAAAACGTTTAGGCAATACATTATTATTTAGAAGGTCACGCAAAATAAGTGTTTCTTATATGTACACATTTTATTTACGTTCTTCGTTTTATTTTATTTCTTTCTCTCTCTCTTCTTATTTGCAATTCAAAATAGTCGACGATGCGGTCAAAGAACCAACAAAGTCAACACGAAAACAAAGCAAGCTTTCGGCCAGCTACAATCGGTTTATTTACACCAGCGATATAATTCGAAAAGAATATGTTGTTGATTGTTCAACAATCTGTGATAGTAAAAAGATTCGAGTATTTAATTTTGGTCTGAAACATTTTCGCACCGAGATTGATTTATTGGGGCTATATTACACAGACGAGTGTCTGAAATCGTATCTACAATTGAAATACATATCATTTGAATATGAAGCAGATACAATCATATTTATGATTCGTTTCTATTAAAGCACAAGAAGAGCCGAAAGGCAACAAATCTAACCAAATTTAAATTCAGTTTGCCGAAAGGCAGCAAATCTAACCAAATTTAAATTCATTTTGAAACAACTAGCTACGCAATATTTCTGCCGGAAACCGTTTACACCCAAACAATATCAGAATAAATGATATGTAGGTTAAATATATTTTACTATAACTGTATGTATGTAACTGAGCCGGCGCCAGATTTTAGCGAATTGTAAACTCTGTGAGCGAAAAAATACGCATGTGTTGACGACACACAATCTAAAATTTGTAATTCTGAATCAATTCAAATTTATTAAGATGCATGATGATACTCTCTGTTCTATATGTGTTTCGAAGATTTTTTCGTTGCTTTTATGGTTTGGGGTCGAAAGTTTAAAAATTCATTGGACATGTTGTTGACGATTTTTGCGTGTTGTTTTCGTGACAAATGGGTTTTCATGGTTGCTAAAATTAGCATTAGGCTTTGTTTCATTTGTTTTTGACACTAATTCTGTAAAAAATAATATTTCTTAAATGGTTGAGGTAGAGAGTTTAAAAAGTACTTATTGCCATTGGATGTAAGGGAACGTGTTATCGTTGCAAACAATATTAATATTTAGTCAAACACATTTTAATACCGATTTTCGAAGAATATGCAATAAACATAAGGGCTGTACCAGAAGAAAAAAATCTTTTTTTCCTTGAACTACTGATTATTTTTTGGCCCAATTGTTTTTTATTCGGATGGGAGGTTTTTTTTTTAGATCGTTTGAAAAGTATTAGTACAAGGCAGGTTTGCCATTTCAACACTTGAAAGCGGAGTAGATCGTACCACAAATCGTAGTAGATGTAATATTTTTGTAGTAGGTTTTTTAAGCATTCAAAGGACTCGCTAGTATTCGGTTGAAAATACACTGAAATACCAGCTGAAGAATTCACGCTTATACACCCTATGAGTCATTCAACAGTCCAAGGACGAAATTTCGAAAAGCAAACTATTTGAAAACTATACTTTGGTATATATAGCAGGTATGTTCAGAAAATAACGGGAATTTTTAAATTTCGCGGGCTTGGAGAGTCCGATTTTTATGTTGGTATACATGCTCCTGAAGTATGATAAAATTTTCAGCTGCATAAATTGTTTACTATGTCTGTGGTAGCCGCTAAGGTTAGACATGTTTTTATGAGCTTGGCGATTTTTGTTTCTTTAAAAAATGGATCAAAGAATTTGTATCAAATTTTGCGTAAAAAAAGAAATAAAGTGTATCAAAGTGTGTGAAATGTTAGCAGAGGCCTATGGTGAGTCTGCTATAAGTAAAACAAGAGTTTACGAGTTATATAAGCCTTTCCAAGATGGCCGTGAAGACGTTCAAGATGACAAACGCCCAGGACGCCCCAACACATCAACAACTGATGAAAATGTGGAAAAAGTGAAAGAAATGGTTATGAACGATCGCCGAATTACAATTAGAGAAGTAGCTGATGATGCTGGCATATTGATTGGCTCATGCCATGAAATTATTTTGAATGTTTTGGGTATGAAACGTGTGACAGCAAAATTCCTTCCAAAATTGTTGCGTTTTGAACAAAAACAGCGGCGAATGGAAGCTGTTCAGGTGTCACTAAATGAAGTCAACGACGATGCAGAATTACTGAAATGTGTTATAAGAGGTGATCAAACATGGGTTTACCGATATGACGTCGAAACTTGGGCTCAATTGTCTCAGTGGAAGCATTCTGGATCACCAAGACCGAAAAAGGTTCGACAAATGCGGTCGAACGTGAAGTTGTTACTCACTGTGTTCTTCGATTTTAATAGCATAGTGGATCATGAGTTCTTGCCACAAAGTCAAACGGTCAATCAGGATACTACCTACAAGTTCAACGCCGTTTGCGTGAAGCAATCTGAAGCAATAAGATTTGTGGCAAAACAATTCATGGCTTTTGCATCACGACAATGCACCTGCTCACACTTCATTGGTTTTTCGTCAATTTTTGGCCAAAAACAATACTGCGATGATACCCCAGACATGGCTCAGTCAGACATGGGTCCGTCTGACTTTTTCCTATTTCAAAAAATTAAGAGAACCTTGAAGGGTCGTCGTTTTACAAGCAAAGATGAAATTAAAAGCGCATCGCTGAAAGAGCTGAAGGCCATCCCAAATATGGAGTTTGAACAGTTTTTCGAGGATTGGAAGAAGCGCTGATACAAGTGCATAATATCTAATGGGGACTATTTTGAAGGCAACAACATTAATGTAGACGAATAAATAAATATGTTTTTCAAAAAACAAAATTTCCCGTTATTTTCTGAGCGCACACAATTTACGTTCTAAAGAAAACAGAGTCTTTTTTGAAAATAAGATTAATTTTTCTTTTTGCAAAATGGATTTATGTTATTCAAAATGAGGGCTCAATACTATGATTTGGAGGGTCTAAGAGCATGACAAATGAGTATTTCAGATTGTCGGTCGGGATTTCTTGTAGAATGTTGGTGCAAGTCACTTTGGATAGCTCCATACAATATTTTTTGGGGTTTTGACTAGTCTAGCAGTATCAATTCAGAACTATAGTGCTTGGTTTATGAATCCTATTGAAAACGCTAAGTTTCATCGTCAGTCACCATGTTGTAAAGGAAGTTTTTGTATTTTTTAGCTCCTTGAACTTGTGCGAAACAAACCGTACATACCTTTCTGTGATCCAAATTTTCGTTGAAAATGTGATAAATTGGTGTTCTGAAGAATTCGAATTGAAATTCGATGTGTTTCTATGAAGATTTTGCCTGATTTTTGATGAATCGTTGCACAATTTTGATGGAATCAGTGTTTTTTAGAAGTTTTACCAAGTTTAAAACAAAATTTAATATTGTCTCTTTGTTCGATGCTAATTTTTGGATCTATGATACAAACAAACAGTCAGTTTAGATGCAATAACTCTACTTTCAGTGAACCAAAAGTCATTAAATTTTGACTAGAAGTAGAGAAAAGATGTACCTTTCCAACGCATTATGTGATATATAGATGGCCCCACCAGACATTGACATATTCCGAAAATCCTGTTTATTTTGGAACGCACCTTCTATATCAAACTTACTATCAACCAGGAGAGTAATGTTAAAACCGTTAAAAATGGAAATAATATCGTAGAAACCGTTTACTGAATGCTAGATGTTTTTAAGGACAAAGATGTAGTAGTTATACTAAAAATTTAGTAAAGTGGCATTCTTGGTACCAGCCTATCACAAGCATTAGCTTCAATGGTTGGTATAGTCATCCCTAAACGGTTAACATAGGATGTAGAGATTTTCCTTCCCAAATTGGAGTAAGCGCTCTAAAAGATGCTTTAGCCGACTCAGAAATCCTGTAATAATTTTTAATAATTTTCAAACGTTGCTCGTTCGTTAACTACACTACCATAAAAAATGTTAACCTCGACTGACGTTTTGACATTGATAGATCACAAAAAAAAAGTTGAAGGATGCGTTTGAATTATTGTTATGTCCCTATTTAACCCCTGTGCAACATTTATTTTGGTTTGGCGGAATATCACGATGGCGAAAGCTTAACACAGAATTAAGTGAAGAGGTTTTGCTACCTACATTAAAACATGCGGATGGAGCCGGATCAAAAATTTGTGAAATGAACTCAAAAAAGGATCAGAAAACATAATATTATCGATTAAGTTCAATTCAAATGGATTAAAACTAACGCAAAGTTTCGTCATGTCAATGTCAAGGAGGTTGAAAGAGGCCATTAAGAGGAACGAAATGCTAACCTATTTTGATTTTTTTTCCAAAAAAGTTTAACGTTTTTTTTAAATAAGTAAAACGGTAGCAATAGTTTCTTCGTTCGGAATTGGAGTTTTATCTATTTAAAATGTGTTTTTTCTATTACTAAACAATTTATGCTATTACTTAGATAATAAATGGAGAAACAAACTGCGAATATTAATTTGGTTAATTCGCTATTTGCCTACCGGCACCTATAAACAGGGGTTTTTTTAGGAACACAGAACTTGGGAATGGCTCAATCGTTTTTTTTTTTTAAATTTGGGTTACTGATTCTTGAAGCTATTGTCTATGTCCTGACGGGAGCTTTTAGCAAAATAATGCTTTGGGAATTATTAATAAGAAATTACATTTTGCAGTCATTTTTCGCAACTTTAACACAATATAATTTTTTTTCTTCTTTTAATTGTTTTAATTTTAAATCGGCTTCGTCAGGACATAGATAATTTATCGTAGAACATCTGTACAGAATTTCATACCGATTGGGTGATTTTTACCTGAGATCTGTGTTCCTAAATGTGGAAAAACCTGATTTTTTAAGAAAAGCGTTTGAAAGAACCATCGTTCCTCTAATCGCTTCAAACGCTTTAGATTATAAACTAAAAATTAAAAACTTCTAATTGAAATTTTGAAATGGGATAGGTTGCAAAATGTGCAGAAATTGTTGTGGGATTTTTTAAGCACGTAAACTGTTTTTTGATATTTTTCATGATTTTCAAGTTGCGAATAATTATTGTTAATATTCCCCTTAAATATTCTAGCTAGACACACTTTATTGTGAAAACAAAAGCTGTATTATACTTGTACAAATTTCGGTCAGAATCTATCTACAGTATGTACAAAAGCAGACATCATGCAATTTAGATGAATTAAATCTGAGGCGTCCTTGCTTGCACTTCAACATACTAATGCAGAATAATTGTCCAAGTAACGCACAAACTATCAGCAAATTAAATTTATTTAGCTGGTAAATTGACTCTCTAGAATTCGTAATGAGTCATATTTCAAGTTAGACTGTGTTGAATTCTCTTAGTTATAAAACTTTTTCTCAATTTTCATCTTTGGTAAGACTGGCGATATACACAAAGCAGGGACATTTGACAGATTCCTATACCTCTTATTTAGAATTTCACTTCAGAAATAAAAAAAAAGTTAAAACCACTATTTCCAACTGGTGGTACCTTCGATGCATCGAAAATAATCGCAACATATGCATCAACAACAGATTCAATAAGCTGGTTGACCTTCAAGTCAGATACTATGCCGGTTAGTTACATTAATAAAGAATAATTAGCACGTGCTTTAATCAATTGTTCATTCCACTTTCAGAAGTGAAAAATTAACAGGCTCGTTATTAAATGAATCAAAAAAATCATTTCGAAAACAAACATTGGATAAAAACATAAGCAACAACTGAACGCTTTTAAATCTCAGAAACATTATTTTCAATTTAGTTCAGGGAGAAATTTCGAATCGAACACAATTAGATACTTTTCATCCACCAAAAGATATCTAAACTTTTCTAATGCTTTTTCCTATACTCCAATTACGACTCACTTAAAATTCATTTAATTTCTAACAGATTATAGCATCCTGTCTAATGAGTTTTCGCCATTATTTCGAATTATATAAACATACTTCTATCTCAGCTGTAAATACTTTTGCGTAGCACTACTCGTCCTTGACGATTATAAATATGTACGTCAAAAAAGTTGAATTTAAACCAGTTGTGTAGATACGATACTACACAATTTTTACAACATTATGCGTACAGCTATGAGAACATATCACCGCACTTAGCTGCGAACGAATATAGTGATTTGAGAACCGTCTCAGAATTAATACTGCATGTACATACGTACTGCTTGTATGTAAGATCTTATGGACTTAATAATAAAAACAGCATTGACAACGATAAGCAATGCCGACACATGCCCGCATATGGCTACTATCAAATCAAAATTCACTGGAGCAACCACCATACGAATTCCGATCGAACTATTAAACGCGGAAATTACGTACACTTTGCCAGATTTCAACGGAACTCCACACTATTTTGGGGAAATGTTTGAAAGGGAAAGTTCGACGGCTTGTTTTCTAACCAAGCGAGATTTACTTCAAAAAGATGAAAAGATCACACCAGATGGTTATTCTATTAACTGGGCGTCTCACACATTCCTGCACTTGTGTACATTAAGAATCTCGCGTGCTCGCGTTTCAAATTAAATTTACTAAACAAAACACATGACGAACAATCATTTTTTATCAGTCGGATGTTCTATTATTGACGCACAGAACGAGGAAGTTGATGAGGGAGTTTTCGGTTTTAAATTTATCGACTCCGAATTAAGACTGATTATACCGTAGTACGTACGAGATGGCGCAATGCACGACGATCATCTACTAATTCGAACCGTATACGAATCGTCAGAATCAAAGAGCTTCACCGAATAAACTGCCGACGATGCGACCTTTCCGAAAAGATAGATAGATATTCGCTCGATTTCGAAAAGATCTCGAGCGATTAATAGAAACCCTATTCTTACGAGAACTATGACGGAATCGTGTAGACGAAAGAAAAAGTGACCGCGCGACTGCGACATAGGATTCTGTCGTTGCGTTGTCGTCCACGTACGCGACTTATACTCAGAAAGTGCTCCAAGTGAATTGACGTTGATAGTAAGGCGCTTCCAACTTTACGCGACAGCCCCCCTTCTATGCAACAACACAATGAATTTGTGTTGGCGGCAGCGACAGCAGCGGCACAACAGTCCAATGTGCCGGATAGCGACAGGGTTCCCTCTAGATTTTGCACTTCACATTGCACTTAGAGCGGGCTAGTGCACTGCACATTACACTGCATTGCGTTAAAATAGATACATATCAAAATTATGCACTGCCACTAGTCGATATATTCCGAAAATATAATATATATCAACGTATACCACTGATAGGTACGACTTTTCAATCTTTCAAATTCATTTTATTATTTTCAATCAGATACCTTTCGAATCGCACTGCATATATTATTTTAATGAATGAAATTTATGTGTATGTATGTATTTTTACCTACAGATGGATTCGACAAATGTCGAGCAGAACTCTTGCTTGTACGTCCCACAATACCGGTGTGGTCTGATGAATTCAAGCAGCGTGAAATTAGTTGGCATATGGTGAATTTTAAAAATAGATGCATTTATTTAATTGAATCGTTTGGATTGCAATGTTAAAAACGATAAAATTCATAATTTCTCAAGGAAATTAGATGAAATTTGAATTAATGCATTTTTCTATGCAGACATAAAGGGTATTTTTTCTGTTTATTCTGCTGTATGAACTCAAAGTGGTGTATGTAGGGTTTTTTTTTTAAAGATTTCGAGAAAAATGTACTTTTATTTTGTATTGTAATCAACATAACTCTTTAAATTTTATAACCAAGATATTCAAGGGACACGTTTGCAATGATTTACGGAGGAAAATCCATATTTTTAGGCGAAACGAGACTTACGACGTTTTAATTTTGCAAATGTTTGTGAGAATTTTTTTTTATAACTTTTATGGGAAAGGGGGAAGACTTTCACCTGCAAAAACGTGAGATAAAGTCGAATAAGGAAGTATTCAACAAATGGCAAATCATAATCTTTAAAAGAATATGTCTCCCAAAACTAAAAAAAAATTATTTTTTTAGAAGGATGATATCGAGAACTTCATTTGTTCAACCCACGTTGGGCGCCATTTGTCATAACATGATACTAACAAGAAAGTGGCCGCTATTTGTGAAGAAAGAAGGCGAAATTCAATAGGTGGACAAGAGGTCGTCATGCAATTTTCTCGTACGGCAGAGGTCGGTCGAATTTAGCAGTTTTTCAGACTCAGCTAATATACTGGATGGAAAAATCGCAAGGCGTCGAGATCAAACGCCATGCCCAGCAGACCATTATAAATTTTTGGAAGAGATTACACTTTTATATAACCTATATGTCATGCATTCACATACAGTGGCGGACAAAAGTTTACGGAAGCACCTTATATTGAGGTTCTGGTTAATTGGAAGCTTTAATCAAAAATCCGTTGATGCGTAATTTTTCAGTAACGTAAATATATTTATAAAAAAAACAAAAACAAAGGTTTTTCATAACAAACTTGAAGATAAATTCATAAAAACATAAAAAATTGAATGAACAAAAGTCTACGGCAGTCAGTGCTGGCTGACCCATACACAAAACATTTATGAGAATTTTTAGTTTTTGTTTTTTTATAAATATATTTATGTTACTGAAATAATGCGCATCAATGGATTTTTGATTAAAGCTTCCAATTAACCAAAACGTCCATATAAGGTGCTGCCGTAGACTTTTGTCCGCCACTGTATGTAAAGATTGCACTAAATTTCAACCATTAGAGGACTAACAGGTCTAGATGAAAGATTCTTTAATAGGAATCTTCCCACTTTAAAAAATAATCTTTTCCCGTTTTAAAAAGTAACCTCTCCTTGAAAAAAAGTTCCTTCTCTCGGTTACAAAAAAATCGTTCTTCCACCTTAAAAGTACCATCTCGCGGTCTATAAATTTTCCTGGCTTAAAAATATACTCTTTAGGCCTGAAAAGCTATATCTTGGCTTTGAAAGAGCCCTTTTCTACAGCCTGGAAAATGTCCTCTCCCAACCTTAAAAAAGAGCCATTTCACTGGCTTTTAAAGAGCCTTTTTCCGGCCCAAAAAACATCTCCGCCCGACTAAAAAGTGCCCAGTCCCAATCTTAAAAGTGCCTTGTTCCTTGTTCCTCTTGAAAAAGTGTCCTTCCCCGTCTAAAAAAAGAGTCATTTCCTGGCCAAATAGTGCCCTCTGAAGCCCAAAAAGTGCTTTTTCGCGGCCTAAAACAAAAGTGATTCATGCCCAAAAAAGAGACTTGTCGAAGATTTAAAAGTGTTCTCTTCCGGCCTTTAAAGTTCTCTCCTCCACCAAAAAAAATAGCTTCTTCCTTGGCTAAGAAAAAAATTCTTTCATCGCCTACAAAATACTCTCTCCCGGCATGAAATTTTGCCTCGCTCCGAGTTATAAGTGCACTTTCCCAGTCTAAAAAGAACCCTCCCCCAGCATAAAATAAGAAGATTTAATACAATAAAATTTTAATAATATCCTTGGTTTGATGCTAAATCTAGGTCAATTAAAAAACTATATTTTGATGAAAAAAAAGTTAAAAATTCACGATTTCTATATTTCGTACAAAAACGAAAGAAAATTAAGTGCATGCAGTTTAAAGTTATTTTGAAGTACCTAGATGTGAAAAATGTATCAGCAATCTGTAATCCAATATATCTCCACACGCTCTATTGGCATTCAATTTCCTCATCTATATTTATCAATTCAAATTCAAAGGAATGAGAAACAATTGATTGTTATTCTCTGAAACAATTACGAACGAAACAAAACACTCATCGAATGAATGAATGAATTTATTTAGTGTTGCACAACGTGTGCACATATGAAAAGCGCCAGTCACTAAAACAAATAATTGATGGACTGACGAACAGCAAAGACGACTCACTAAAGCTTTGCGGATGAATGGTTGGAATTAAGCTGGTATACAATAAGTTATCGCGGATGCAAATATGGGTGCATCCTCGGACTTGATAAACACTTGCATATATAAACATGTGCGCATCACATATAGAGATGATCACATGGAGCATGCAATCGACTTTGCAAAATGTAAAATAAGTTCATTGGTCGATTTGAATTTCTAATCTTTTCAGCTTTTGCGCTTTTGTCTACTTCCTTGCTTCAATTATTCACTCACTCACTGGTACACATTAACGCTGAATTGAATTTTATCTGGGCGCACAATCATGTACTGTGTTAATACAATTAAGGGCAGTATATTTTATCGGGACGTAAAAAGCTATTGTTTCGCTGTTTTGCTGCTTCTTGGATGATAAGAGTATTTTTTGGTGTTGCTATTGTTGAGAGTGAATTATATTATTTTAATTTCGAAGAAGAGGAAGAAGTATGAATGGAATTGTTTTGAAAAAAATGAATTTAAGCGAAAATGGCTGCTAAAGAGTGACAGAAAGAATTCCAACTGATGAAAGTTTAGAAATAAATTTAAAGTATATTTTATTTTTACTCGATGCTATTGATCATGTTCAATCCAGTAATGCTTCCCAAGATCAATGCAATTTATTTTTCGTTAATGTTTCAGTCAATTTTTCCACTTCAGGCAATTCACATATTTAAATGCACCACCGCCACAACAATTTTAAATATTATGACAGAACATTAATGTATGCACAAAAAAAACTTCAAGATTCTTTATTGAAATTTAATATTTTGATTTCAGCATGTGTGTCGTGTCGTCTTCATAATTATAGCTCTCGGAAATAGCAGCAACATGAATGGCTGAGTGCTTTCTTCTTAAATAATTCTGTAAATGTGAATTTTGCGGACTATTTTTTCGTTTGTTGATGTAGGGGGCATTATAGCTTTTTCGACTTTTTGTTCTGTTTCGTCGCTTGATCAAATGGAGAATCTCACAAAGAAGGATTACTCATGTTGCATTTGTAAAGTAAATTTGCAATATTAACATGCAATAGGATATTTTTTTTCACTCATTACATTCAATTACATCGTATCTTAAAATTTTTTCTTATAAGCAACCATACTAAGTCTATTATTTTTTCAAAATGCACAATAACCAGGCACGATCGAGTCTTTAAATTAGACAACCTAGCATGAAAAACACCTTTAAATTGTTCAAATGAATTCTCCATAAAAATCAAATCTAACCGGCAACCATAAAAACATTTCAATTCAAAAAGTTTACCGTTCAACGTTGAACATGATGCGTGCAATATTTAATTTTCCGGAATAATAGTTTTTTCAATGTCATCAGCTTGAATTTGTTACGTGCGTTGAACACAATTTAGCGTATGTGAGGCGTGTGCGATTTTCAGTTGAGCAAATATCTACTCTCACAAACATTAGATAATTTAAATCGAGTTATTTTTGTGCAATTGAAAAACATTGCGTAAATATTAATTTTTGTTTTGTTTTGCTTATTTTTTTTTCTTCAAACGAATAGCATGTGTTTCGGCGTTGATTATTTTTTAAGAATTTTGTTTTTAGATATGAACCTATCTAAAAAGATATTTCTTAAAAAATAATCTATATCGAAACACATTTAACTGTTTATATTGTTTCTACTCATGATGTTCTAAAATGAATAATTAGACTTTTTAACAGTTGTATTTGTACAAGCACTTTTCGCAAATAAAACAATGTAAGCTAAATAATTATTGACACATTATGATGAAATTAAGAAACAAAATTAAAAATAAATTAAAAATATGAGCAAAAAACGCTTAGCTGGTCCTGACGAAAGGATTGTAATTTTAAAAAATTAAGAAAAATTACAGGGGTAGGCACCCCATTACAAAGAGTACGCTTTGGGAGCCTATGAAGATATTGAAGGAGCCTTCAATAATGTACATACAAAAGCCATTATGGAGAGCCTCCACGCGAGCAACACCCATCCCGTTATTTGTAGCTGGATAAGCATCATGCTGAAGAAAAGGCTCAGATCAGAGGAGTGAGCGGGGGCGCAAATCATAAGGAAGGTCCACAGAGGCACACCGCAAGGAGGGGTTCTATATCCTCTCTTGTGGAATTTGGTTACAAATTCAATTTTGGGAAGGTTGGAAAGCGCGGTTGTGGCCTAAGCTGATGACATTACGACCTTAGTTCCGGGTAGGTTTCTGCATATCCTTACCCACCTATTTGGTATGCTCTGGGGCTGGTTGAAGAGTGGGCGAAGACCGTGGGCCTTGGCATCAACTCCAATACGACTGATCTTGTACTCTTCACTCGGAAGTACAAAACTCCTGAATTAGACACAATCAGGTTGGGCGGCGCCATGTTAAGTTTCATGTCACAAACTAGGTACTTGGGTCTTATTCTGGACAGCAAGATCATATGGAATAGAGGAGAGAGTTAAGCGGGCTAGCAACGCGATTTACGCCAGTTAGGGAGTGCTGGGTAACTTATATAGTGGGTAAACCGGAGACTACCAAAAATCACAAGAGAAACGTGGTGCAGGTCCATTTGGAGATGAACATGGCTTGTGCGGTGAGGTGGCACATCGTGGAGTGTGGTGGAACATTATGGATTTATTTCAGAAAATGAAAGAATATTAATTTCTAATCATAACAAATGTATATTTTGAACTCAGAAATTTAAAGAAAAGGTTAAAAATTTTTTTTTTGTTGAATCGCAGTTCACACGAATGAAATAGCTATTCGTAATACAGGAACACTTAATCGAATTCGATTTTTTGGGCATCGGTCCGAGGCAAATGATGCAGAAGTCCTTTTCGGATGACGAAGAATCCAAGCGCCGAGCCTTTTTGGACGGAGTAGCCTTTTTCTTTTTGCTCGCGTATATATATTTGCTTTTGGCCGCCGATATATACAGCAGAGGTCAAAACACATGGTTGCATAGGCGTCAGACCGCGGTTCGATTTTTTTTCGTGGCGTGCTAAACCATAATATAATTTTTAAAAGTGAAATATAATTTATTTATTATTTATGGACGAAAGACGAAATCAGCTACCTTCGATGCTTTAAAGATAATAAAAGAAACATGCAGATCAAATTTTAATGTTGGACCAAAAATGATGCCAAGGTCCTTCGGTTCCAAAAGACAATCAGATAAAAAGTATTCGAAACTAAAATAGACAAAAGAACCTATACGGAAGAAGAAAGATACTTCACGAAAATATTAGGAATACAATCAGGGCCAATGTCCGCAAATGGATTTAATGAAGAAATTCAAATTCTTATTTAAGGAGGCGGCTGGTCGCTCCAAATTCCATAAAAAAAACTATCAATGTTTATTTACATTTTTCTCAGTTCCAGATGAATATTTTTTCATCGCTCTTTTAATTGTTTTATAATATAGTCAACCGCAATTTTACCGCTGGGAACTTTAAATTTTTTTTTTAAATTAGTTACTCAGTTTTTAATTTTTACAACTTTTCAGTCCATTTATTTAAGAACCTAGAAAAAAAATTATTTGTCAACATTTTTCAAACCGTTCTTGAGAAAAGGTACATAAGTGCCAAAAAACATGATTTTGAATGAAACGTCATCGGAGTTGAAAATGTGTTTTGATGCCATATTTGAGGGTTTGTAATTTTAACCCAAATATTTTAATTTGGAGACCATTTTTTTTTTCAAAAAATTAATCAGAAAATACTTGTAACGCAAGAAGTAAGGCGAAAAGAAAATTGGAAGAGGAGGCAGTCTAGGTAGCGGGTATGTGCCGTACGAGGCAGGAGATAACTTTTTTTTTGTTTTGTATTCAAATTCATATTTTTCAACTTTTATTCATATGGAAACTATGCGGAATGGCTTAAAAGTCCCCAGAGGAAAGAAATATATTAAATATGATATACAGTGGGGAAATTAACTATACAACTCACTTAAACAGAAAAATAGGACGAAAATAGTCCATGACCTTTCTTACTATCAAATTCCAAAATAATCTCTAGAAATCGTTACATCTTTAGTATGTTCGAATTACCTTTCGAGATTGACAGAACGATAAAATACTGACTGGGCCAAAAATTTCTGGAAAGTTGTCAGTGAAAAAATTGCAGTTTTCTTAAAGAAAAGAGGATATTGAGTTTTTCCACAAAGTCAGAAAACTTTTTGCGGCTGTGGATTATATTCTCGCCGACAATTTTTATGTATCGGTCATACACTTAGTGAGACTTTAGATAGAATTATTTTGCCACTACGTTGTATTCTTCTTCAATACGATGACTAGAGCCGACATTATTATTTTCATTCTTTTTTTGTCTTAGACGACTAAGAGTCCTGTCAAGCCAAAGCTCAGAAGGTTGAGTAAGGCTGAAAAAATTCTTTCTGATAATTTTAGAGACACCTTTCGACCGCGTCAAACACTATTTTATAAAATGAGTCAAACACTATTTTGAAATCAGTATAAAGGCCGACAATAAGAATGTTTCATTTGTCAGCATTAACCCAGTGAAAGTAGTAGAGCTCGCAAACGACTACTTAACGAAGGATCTCAGATTTTGAGGAAAAGTCTTGTTCACAGATGAGTGCAAATTTAATGTGTTTCAAGTGTTTTTTGCAACTGGAGCCAGACAACTTGAATTTATAAACGGACGTACCAATACCATAAAATATATGAATATTTTAAAGGTTATTTTGACGACGCGTCAAATTAGAGTCAAAACTTCAAAACAAATTCATCTTTTACAAGGATAATAATTCAAAACATAAGGCGCTAAATTCACAAATTTACATTTGTTGCCCTCAAATTACAAACTGAGACCAATAAATTGCCGGATACCATGAAAGTACAGATCCCATTGTAGACAAACACCATATGCCACATGCACTTCATCATGCTCATATGCATTTATTTGAAAAAAGATCTTAAAGTGAAAGGCTTCATACGAG
The DNA here is from genome assembly GCA_947369275.1 of Nemotelus nigrinus. Taxonomy (NCBI): domain Eukaryota; kingdom Metazoa; phylum Arthropoda; class Insecta; order Diptera; family Stratiomyidae; genus Nemotelus; species Nemotelus nigrinus. Next base: position 27,522,515 of record OX376375.1, on the reverse strand, counting down.
TATTGACTCTGCACTGTATCCTCCAGCCAAATCAAAATTGATTCCCTAAACAATCCACTCAATTCCATACATCTTTACTTTCTTAATTTCGAATGCAATCAATCTCCTCGACCGGACATCTAAGCAGTCCTCCAAGGTGGTCCCCACATATGTGCGCAACAATCTTGCGTTGAGCCTTTGTAAGTAGGCTATTAATGCCATCCGTTTCGCGAATCTTTGAGATTTCCCATCAATTCATTCATTCATTCATTCATAGCTACTTGGATCTATAGAAATTTTATTCGATATTGTTTGTTACCAAGTGCCATTTCTGCAACGGAAATTATTATCATTATAACGCACATTAACGTGACACCTGAGCATATGGCTCGGGAAAAATTGATTTATTAAGAGAAATTTCCTGCATACTTACGACTGGGCATGTACAAAATCGCCGACAGTTTTCAATTCACTACCAGTATACCCGTATTATGTTTTTGATAGCCTTAAACCAAAACGTGTCGTCGCGGCCATTTTTATTGATAAGAAAAATAAATACAGATATTAAGCCCCAAGAGAGGAGAAATTCGAAAGATATTCATCATACAATTAGAGACCGCAGCGGCGAATGTATATCGTTTCCATATATGGTACTATCAACTTTTGCTAATGATAATAGTGAAAATAAATAGCATACCAGAATAAATTCATAGAGTCTGGGCAAGCGAATGATTTTCTAAAACATATGAATGGCGTGGATTTATTTCCCTTTTGCCATGCCGGCTAGGCCACTCACTTACTCAGTCACTCACACGTTCAGTAGCATAGCCAACGAAACACACCCCGTAGCAACACAATGCATTTGAAACGGTAGTGTATGATGCAGCATCTGTTCGTAGTACTTTGTGCAGCATATGTGTCTTATGATCACCTTGCTATCTATTCAACATTCAAAGCGAACATAATTAGTGAAATTGAAAATGCTCCTCGGTCGTCTGTAATTCCATCTGAAAATCTTATCAATGCCTCATACACTCGGCAGGTTCACTTCCATTTCACCTGCTCCGACGACGCAAAACACCACTACGCTCCTGCAGACAGACGGACAGACAGACGGCCAAGAAGCCTACATGGACAAATCTCTGAGGTGATTTAGACAGTTTACTAACAATAAACGGTAAACTAAGCAATAGTTCATACCTATGTCTAGTCTGGTTAGTATGCTTTGAAATTGTTTTACAGTCTGTTGGGCATAGGTCAATTATATCTGATGTGAATATAGAGCGGATACAGTTGAGAGTGAATACTTTTGATCATTTGGAGTATATATTGGATGGTATTAATATTTTTTGATTTTTGGCAGTATTAAAATAAATAGAAAGATATATTGCATATGTGTCTGAGCGGGCCCACGTTGGGCGCTAAAATGTATGGATACGATTTCTTGACTAAACATGCTAGTTTATCAACTAAGCTGTAGCTACTAAGAGTAGCAGCACGTATGGGTCTCACTGACCTACAGCAAGCAGAATATACTTCTTTTTCGACTAATGCTTCCTCGAATTCTCAAAATACGATTCCTAGATACCTGGCTAAATAAAAGCAAAAGAAAGCACTATTAATCATTTCGCCACTTACGTGATTCGATAGCTATCTCATAGAAATCAAAAGCACTGAACATATATATCACTTTGCTCTTGACCATACACTTACGTCAATATCTCATCACTTTCAAGAAAATTATTTACACTTTTCCAAGAATTTTACATTCACCCATCAGCAGCATTAATTGCTGACTGCACTTGCTTTTATTTGTTCTTTTCCGACCATTTAAATATTTTTCTGACCAAGTGTAGGTACATATTTAACGATAAATAAATATTCTTTGCACTCAATGTGCCTGGTCATTGGAAATGTTTCATTGAAATGAAAGGAAAATCATGATATCTATCTTAGCAAACACACATTACATTCAACGTCGTGGTTTATGCTGATTATGCAAAGGAAGTTTGATCGTATTATATGAGAAAATCTACGTAAAAGTCAAGAAGTGAACTGGATAGCTGTTCGAGATACTTGAACACCATCTCTAATCTGACAGTATATAATAATGCATCTTTGCCTAGTCAATGGACATTGAGGGTTTCAGCAGGCAGACAGACGCGTGAGATAGATTTAAATGGGCTCGAAATACATTTTCAAGATCGTCAAGATCTAATGATTGAATTGTGTTGCTTGCATGCGCTTAGTAATTTACTTTCATATAAGCATGCAAACGATCGATGAACTTAGCCATAGAAATATGTGTGAAGAATTTTATATGCATATAGATAGATTATGCGAAAAGGAACTGAAAATTGAAGATGATATTACAGCTTTTAATAAAAATTTGCGGCAAACTCAGCAATTCGCGATAAATTTTTCAGCTCGATTGTTGGATTGTATTGGTAAAATCATTTTTCCTCAATGAATCAAAATAAACTCTTGATCTAATTTGGATATAGACCTGAACTAAGTCTTAATTTTCAACATTCATTAAATTTTTTAAAATACATTATTTTCACTGATAATAAAATGTTATTTTTTACAGATTTGGCATATTAGTTGTATCTTAATTGACTTTGTCAAATTAATTTGGATGTCCGACATTCGATCACTTTCCTAAAAACTCCACGCCAATATCTATATGATGTTGTGTAGAATTTTTTCCCATCTTTTACTCTAGCAGTACCCTGTCGTAAACGCCTCCTTCGTCTTATCACAGAAACTTGACTTTGAACGAATTGCAACTTAAAGTCTGCCCAGCTTAATACATAGTTTCAAATGGAAAGGTAGCCAGTCAAACCGACCATACTGCAGTCTTCTTGCTTGAACAACTTCAAAGCAAATCTCTTCCACATCGCATAATACTGGACTTATTTACGACACTTTACACGAGGCCTCACACATGTCGCGCTCAATAATCATCGGTACGTGTAGATCTGTAATCGGGCAAATGCAACATACGATGATAACTGGACTGGATGCCATGTGCACCGTCATACTTACATATATGGAAATTTAGATTTTTCATTAGGCATTTTCATGGATTGCGACCAGTTTTCGAAACAGTTCATTCAACAATCAGTAAAGCAGTCGATAAAATTTCCAATTAAACAGTGAAAGTTCATCCTATCAACTTGGATGCTGCGGTAAAGTTGATGTTATAGCCTTGTTCATCTATTTACCAACAGTCGGCGGAATAATTGTTACTATTCACAAACAATTAGAGCCCTTCTGAAAATCCTTTCTCCATAAAACACCTAGAGCGAACGATTGCAATTAACGACAGGCACAACAACTTGCAAACGACGACCATTCAGCATACACATATGTTTATGAAATGTTCGAAACTGAAGTGAAATAGATATAACACAACAAGTATGTGATAAAATGAATGAAAGTCGCTGTAATCGTTGTAGAATTTTCCCTATAGATGGAAATTTAATTGCAGTTCACTTGTTAGGTTAAGTGTGGGTAAATGCAATTAAAAGTGAGAGACAGACTCTTATAGGAAATTGATGAAGTTTGCTAACTCCATTTAAATATACTACATGTGGATTGCTAACTGCCGTGAAAATCTGGAAGAAAAATTATAGTTTAGATGAGATTCCACTTTATAGGAATAATACAACTGATGATACATAGAAAATCTAGGGTCAAAAAAATATAACCTTAACATCATGCCCCAAGTTATCAACCACACACAGTATCCACGGCCAGATTTTCTAGGGACACAGGGACGATATTTATATTGAATTCGAGTTTTTAAATCTTTAAGATTTGAATTTTACTTTCAGTGAAGGACCTTTATTAGGACCAGTTGTAGGTAACAAATAATATTTTTAAAACCAATGTTTCAGTTCCATTCACATTCTTTGCACATTAAAATGGTAAGAAGCATATTTAATATAGCAACTAGTACGTCTGAAATATTCATCTGTTTAACCACTTGATTAATATAAGTTTGTTTACAGTCTTTTTTGCTAGCAGAATCTAATGGAATAGAAAAGCGCCCAGTGTGGGCGCCCAGCGCCCTTTTTTTACCACTCAATTTGAACATAAGATTTTTTGAACAAAAATCAGCCAGGCGCTAAAAATAATAGAATGAAGTATTCATTATTTTTTATTGAAGTGCAGTTTTAGGGCCACGCTTAGTAAACAAGAGCTACTTAAGAATTGAGACGAAAGAAATAACAGAATAATGCACGACAATGCTTAAGAGAATTTAGAATATTTTAATTCGAAGACCAATTTTTGCTTTAGAAGCCAGATATATTTTAATTTCGTGACAGATATCGATATTTCGAGGGTAATCTGTCTTCTTCTTCAGCGTCCACCGAACTAATCTCAAAAGCAAAAGTATCGTTTATCATATACGATTTAAATTAATTACCTTGAGTGATTTTTTAAAATATATATTAGTTAAATTTTTTCCTTGTGCATTTAATTTTTACAACTACCCATAAAATGTCTACTCAAATCTACCTGAACAATGTTGATACACAGTAACCTTGGTTGGTGTTCAATCATCTACTCACTGGGGTTTTCCATATGTTTAGGATCTCGTATACATCTAGTTTTCGTAGTCGCTATATCTCATTGATAGCCTCAACGTTGTATGTTAAATTGTGCTTCTTCTCAAGGATGTTTCGCTACTGCTAATCGTACTTTCCCTTTCCTCGCTGAGGCTGCTTTCCGCTTGCGTTCAGATCGATGTATATTTTATCGCCTTTCGGGAAATTAATCCTGTCAATGCTACACTTATCTTTTTTGTATCTTTTGTGTTTTACGTGACTAAGACTAGAACCTAATTTGGTAGCCCTTCTTATAGGAACTGTCTTTATATCAAAGCATCCAAAAACTTCTGGAACTTTCTTGAAAATTGGCGAAAAAACTATTGGATCTCCTATGGATGCATTTTGTCTTTCGTCCTTTTGACAAAATTTCCAATTATTTCTCGTCAGATCCATTTGGTCTTGCTGTATCTTCAATACATTTAACATCCAAGTAAAATCTTCCTTGACACATGGAGACTGTTATTAGTCGGTGAATTATCGAATTATAGGGCGCCATTTTGTAGGAATGCTAGGGACCAGACGATATGCGTGTGTTTTCGGTAGTTATTGAACCCAAGAAGACCATCTTTTCTGATGATCATTAAATCTTCCATTCGAAATTGGATATATTTATGTGCTTTCTTCAGCTTCATCAAAGTTTCTACCAAAACATCTATGTTCATTATAGCCAGGATGTTGTCTACATACCTCTATAGCCGGGTGAGCGAAACTTCTTCATGAAGTTTTTTGACCAGACTATCCATAAATATGTCACTCATAAGAGGTGATAAAGAATTTCCCAAGGCAACACTTTTAATAGCTTTGAGATATTTGACAGCAAAATTTAGACCTTGGTTAAGCAGCTCTATTTGCTCTCCCGCAAATTAGACCCGTAGACTTGTTCATCACGAAGTTGGGAGTAGTCTCTACGGCATTCTTTTTTCCGGTGTCTTTTCTTCTCATCAGTTCCTTTAGTTTCCTCGTGAGGATTTTCCTCTTTCTGTTTTCTCACATTTTAATGCCTTGTTTTCTTTGACGTATCTAGTTGTCATTAAACATAAAAATTCTTTTCAGAAGGAGACCTAGCATAGTCAAAGTTATATTTCAGGCGAATGGCTGTCATACGCGATATAAGGTTAGGTTCCACGACTGTCACCGTCAGACAGACTTGGGAAAAGATACACAAGGGCCCATTGTGATACCATACAGCGTAGTGCACAGCCCTTATTAAAAAGAGAGCTACACTGTCCTTGATGAACTAGATGATACCCTTCAGATCCACCGAAGCCACTTCGATTGGGCTAGTATGAGTCGAAGATTTCATCATTCTTCTAGCGAGGGCCCGGCAAATAGATGAATAATGAGATGAACTGTTTTTTCTTCCTCCTCTATATACAGCTCCGGAAGAAGTCGTTGTAAAGGCCACCCAGCCACGCTACATGCTTTCCAAACAGAAAGTATCCAGTTAAGGCAGCCACCGCTGCGCGAAGGGACCTTCAGCCCCTCCTTCAGCCTCTCCTTCCCTACCCAAAACGACAACTTCCGTAGTGCGACTAATGTCAAAAGTTTTCCAAAATTGTCTAGTGATCGCACAGGAAGTTTCCTTTAATTATATTTGCCTGATGGCCATACACATACTTTGTTCCTTCCTAAATGGTCTTTGATCCCCAATAATTTCCATCGACAAATATCCCAACAAGCAGTGTTCTTCAATTTCTGATTTATATTCTTTTTCGTGGCTTGATATTTTTGTTTCTTCTTTTATTATCCTTTGCGCTACAGATATACTCCAATTACAGCGTCAAGAATGAAAATGAGACATAATAAAAAAGAAAAAATGTAACAAAGAACTAAGTAATTGAAAAGTAACAACAAAAAATTAAGAAAATTAAAAAATTAAAACTAAGGCTAAATTCGAATTCAAGATAACATTTTCAATACATTCTTGAATTCTAAAAAAGATTGCGGGAGAGGACGAATCTTAAGAACATTGCGCATTCTAAGAAGAAGCAGCAAAGGCGAATGAAAATAGAGTTTTGAACGAGCAAACTGAACATTAAAAACCTCTGAAAATCGACTAGGACGACTAGATTCACGTCTGGTTATCTGGGAACCAAGTTCTAACCAAAAAAAAAAACCTTGGCAAAGTTTGAAAAGAAAACACTCATAGAGAAAAAATCTACGCGATTCCAACGAGGACATATGAAGAACGGAAAGACGAGAGGAGTAAGGATAATAGGGGATGCTGAATTTTAAAAAAAAAAAAAACGACGAACGAGTGAACCTACACTGAACAGCTTCAATGGCGTCAGATAGATACTGCAAGCGAGGAGACCAGTTTTGGCACGCGTACTCCAGAATAATGCGTACTAAAGAGATAAATAAATGAAAACAGGTGGAAATGTCGCAGCAATCCTAGAAGCCCTGGCCGTAATATTCATCACATGAACATCAAATTTCAATTTGAAATCAAGCACTACGCCAAGTCTTTAAAATGCTGGACATTTGATACGGAAATACCAGACAAGAAATAAGTGAATACATGACGATCATTTTTATAAGAGAATGACATCTGGTGACACTTAAAAATGTTTAGTGGTATAAGGTTGGGGGAAAAGGAACCGTTTAAAGTGATTCTGCAAAGACGACTATGAACATAGGAGGAAGGAAAACCAGGAAAGGAGGTGATCAAAAAAACCAAACCCGTTAAGTTTATTGAGCAACAAGCTATGGTTCACAGAATCAAATCTTTTACTGAACGAAGTGCTAAAATAATACTTAAATAATAAATATTTAACGTTTCATTTCGTTATTATTCTTCAGACAATCTTGCGTCCAATCTAAGTTGGGCAGAAGAGATCCTCACCTAGAGGCAGGCGGTCAGTGTTTTGTAAGCACTAGCTTCAAGCGAAACATAGTTCTCAGTGTCCAATCTGCCAAATGAAATAAGCCCACACTGGGCGCACTTCAGTGCCAATAGGTTTTACAAACAATAAGGAATGTAAATAATATATATACTAATCAGAACAGTATATTCAAGAGTAACTGACATCTGAGTACAAAATTCTCGCCAACAAACGAAAAACTATCAATGAATAACTCAAATTCGCAAAACATTAGCATTGATGCGTTAATTTTTTTAATGAATAAATCAAATTCACCATTTTCTCAACAAAAAAACTCGATTTACCATCATTTTCTATAATTTCTATCATATTTCATTTTAAGCTTCTTCGATAACTTACTTAACTTTTCCACGGATTCCGTAACTTCTGTGATATGTCGTGTGCGATCATATCAAATATAGTATGAAATTGATTAAGTAACTATACATAGACGTCGTGAGTAAAGACTAGACACTTGTACGTTGTGTCGCACAACCGTAAATTGTTCGTATGGGTAACATAAATCCTCGATTACAAAATATATGTGTAGAAAAATAGAATCATTGAAGGGTGCACAATCGAAATCCATATCAGATTTTCATGTTGTGTTGTGTCTGGCCGGCTATTCTAGTTTGAAATTATTGTCAGCTTCGCCAGGTGAACAGTATCGATATTTTTGCAATGATGCAAATAATGATGGTTGCATGGTGTGAAGATGTAATTCGATAGAGATATGTGAAACAGTGTCTGCAAGAATTTAGGCATGAAAAATAGTGTTAATGTATTCAATGTGAGATTAAAAGCGATGAAGTTCTATGGATTTATTTGGTGACTTTCTAGTTGGCGAGCGAAAAATGGACGTGCCATATTTACAATGCAGATGATGCCATCTGTTTCAATACAAAACATTACATACAAAACATCATCAGCTCAGTATTTATAATATGCCGCTTCAAGCTGCTTTCAATCCTAGAGCATCGAAAGCATGACAGATGACATTTCAGCATCTATACAGGCTCCTAGCTATTCCTAAGCAGTTGTACCACTTAATACAATAAAACTGACATAAACCAAAGATTTTCAAAAGCTACTCAACTCACAAATCGCTCTCAAACTCAGATTTCTTATCAATGAAAGTCCTGAGGTGACAACTGGACACCATATCATTTCAATTAAAATTGCACTAAAGCAGCTTACTAACGTTCGATCCGATTCACATACGTATTTTAAACAAGTCTTTCATCAACTTTTCAACACATAGTTGGTTCAATGCAGTCGACATAACAAAAAGACTGACTAGTAGCAGCTCTCAATCAGTGGCTAGGCTACTGTGAGCGTACATAACTTGCAAGACAAACTCAAATCGAACGTACAAATTGATTAAAATTTTCTGAATGAAAGTAAAATGCATTTGTGAATCGGTGGATGTTTCCATTGCCACAGTCGTTGTGGATTTAAATCGTAATGTCATTGTTCGATAGAAATGGAAAATCGCATGGATAACAGCTTATGAGAATAACAGATTGATTAGACCGACGATGAATCGAAACAAAACAATTGATGATAGCTGTCCGCATTCGAAGTGTGCAGAATTTTCACATGAAAACGAAAAAGGAAATGTGAAATCTTTAAGCAGTACTGTTATAGCGTAATTGATGATGTATATTCGATCGATTTGTCCTGATTAGAGAAGATCATTGGCAAAGGACATGTTAGGAACTTTCGATTTCACAACCAGGATCAGTTATGGTTGTCAAATTTGTATAAACTGTTCTGTCTAAAAATTTATTCGCAACAAAGATCAGCAAACCCTAATCTTAACACGATGTCTGCATTTTTTCAGACTGCGACAACAGCATTATACAAACTCACTCAGTTCAAAAGTCATGTTTCGTAGCGAGCACTTACCATCGTTGTTCGCACTGTTATTGAAATTGAAAAGATGGCGATAATTCATTATGAATGACTAGGTTTCACTAGGCAGGTAACGGTACCTACTGAGTTTTCCTTGCTGTCTTACAAAGAAATAACTATAAATATTTTACACCCATACTCGGTCCATAAAACATAGCATTCCAATAAACGTCACGTACAAAAGATATTGAACGTATTGAATTGCAACATCACTTTTGAAATATTCACCTATTAACATCAACTTCCATTCGTCCGCAACTAACAGAAGTTCAGATTTCGTCGAGAAGTCCGAGTTTGTCGAGGCCCGGAATGCTAAAACTTTCACTAGGAAGTACAAACATATTTCACTTAAACAGAAAAACAGTATGTACTTGTTCGAGATCGAGTATTAGTCAAAAGTGCAAGACTTTAGCCCACAGGAAAACGGAAAGTATTCATCATTAAAAGGCGAGGGTGTTCGCTATGATTGCAATGGTCAAGTCGAGGCTCGATCAGGGGCGAATATGGTTTCCGTAGGTACTCGAAAGGAATTATTACGAAAATTATAAATTGAAAGTTACACCTGGAAGCACTACAATCCAAACAAAAATATTCACTTGTGTTAAGGATATTATTTTCAGTAACGTTTATATGAAAATATTGACCAGATCGTAGATATTTACTTTTCCTACAAACGAATGTTGCTGCAACGTCAATTTACACGAGGCATCGGTATCGCATACTATCCGAAAAATTATTACCAATTTAATACTATCAAATCATAGCGAGAGCACAAAGATATCGCTAAGGGTTATATCTTTAGATGAACGGAAATAGTTGAATGATGGGTCTGACAGAGATGCAACATTTTATAATGCGAATGATTTATCTTGTAGTGTAAGTTGTAGAAAATCAGGAAATTGATTAAATATTAATACTTCCTTCAAATGTCTATAGTTTAGAGGTATTTTTTTTATTTATTTATTTTATTCATTCCATTCCACTACAGAAACAATTCCAAATACAGCAAATGAGAGAGATTTAATATGATTATGCTTAAAGGCATTGTGCTTCTTAGAACGAACTAGCAAAAGAGAGGGAAATTAGGCTTCCGTTTGCGCAAACGGGATCAAGAATACCTCCGATGATCTACATAGCCGACTTGAATCACGAATAGTTATTTGGGAGTAAAGATCTGATAAAAAAAAGCCTTGTAAGCAATGAAGGATAGATAGACAGAAGAATAGAGACAGTGGGGAATATTGAATGTAAAAAATAGTCAACTCAATAGCGTCAGATAGGTATTGAAAACGAGGGGATTAGATTTGGCACACACTTTCAGGAATAATACGTGCTAATACAAAAATTAAATAAATTCAAGAGGAAACATGCAAAAAGAACGCAAAACAAAGCCTGCAAATTTAGAGGACCTCATAGTGATATGCATTACTTGAAGGTCAAATTTCAGTTTGGTATAAAAAATCAGCCCAAAATCTCTAACAGACGGGAAAATACCAGGAAAAGAATAAGAAAATACATGGGGGGGTCGGTGTATTTCTGTATGTGAATATGGCATCTAGTGAGATGTTGACTTCGAGATGTTTAAAAGAAGGTAATTGGATTGCCACCAGTGATAAAGGGTAACCAAATCAGCTTGTAGCTTCTGACAGTCGTCCGCAGATGTATAATTGTAGATCATCCGCATAAAGAAGGCAAGAGAAATTGTTAATAGAAGGAACGACATTCCAACCTCAGCTGAACGCCATGATGGAATGTCTAATTTCTATTCCACACGCATTGATGATACGTAAATTAGGTGACGCAAATTCCAGTTCAAGGTGGATAAAATGGCTCCAAAGCTATTTGGCAGATAGAAAGCAAGGGGTGAAAATAGCCGAAACACAAAATACTGAGCTCTCTTTTCCACAAGGAACAGTTCTTGGGCCTATCCTCTTCCTTATTTACGTAAATAATATTTTCTCACAGCACATAAAAGGCCAGCTAATATCATTCGCTGATGACACGGTTCTGTTCGTGAAGGGTAATGATTGGGAAGGAGTGAAGTTAAAAACAGAATATAGTCTTGTATTGCTAAAAGATTAGATGAGCTGCAATTGTCTCACTCTAAACATTCTGAAAACTAATTACATAACTTTTGCTATGACGCGGCGAGGCCTACCTCAAAATCTTGATATAAGCATTCACTCAACTAGTTATGGGTCATTCTGTCATTGTATGACAATAAAAAATGTTACTCATACTAAATATTTAGGAGTCACAATTGACCAAGACTTGAAATGTACAAACCTCGATAAATAAGTTAAGAAAGTTGATACCGCTTTGCTTCGAAGTTCGATCTTTTCTAAACATAAAAGCCTTAAGATAATTTTATTTTGCTTTAATCTACTCGGTACTGCAATGTTCAATCATCGCTTGGGGCGGAGTATCGCAAAGTGCGCTTAACCCTCTAAAAAATTTTCAAAAGACGTCGATAAAAATATTATTAAAAAAACCTCGCCACTATAGCTCGGAACAGTTGTTTTTCTGCTTAAATGTTCGTTCAATAGACAAAATTTTCAAATTAAACCTCTTGATCCAGACCTTCAAGGATCTAGTAGCTAACAAAATTCGAATTAATACCAATGCAACTAGAAGCAGTACCGATGATACACTCATGCTCCCAAATCGTGCAACCCATATGGGTCAAAACCATTTCACGTATGTGGGAATTAAATTATTCAATACATTGTCAAGGGAAATAAAAACAATACGAGATCTGAAAAAATTTAAGAGCGAAATTAAAAAAAATTATTGAGCTAATATATCTGTGAAATCTATGCCTATTTCTTTTCCTATTTTTATTTATCTTTATTTTGTTAAATTTATGCGTCTAATATTATATTTTTTCTTATTTTTTTTTTGTTGGACTATTTAGCTATTATTGATTATTTTTATGTTAATAAGTCAGTAAGAAGATTTAGTTATTTTTGGATTACTTTACTTTTATTTTGTCATATTTTGTTAGCTGACTCCTCACCCCTAACACAAGGTTTAAACCTTAACAGGAGGAGTAGTGCAATGGATTTTGTCTGATATCTAAACTATGCAAATAAACGCACTATTATAAAAAAAAAAATAATTAAACATCAACCAATCTTTATGTTCAGAATTCTTTCCATTGTTTTCAACAACGCCCTGACCAACGATTACTTCCTGGACACATAGAAAGTAGCAAATATTGTTCCTATCTATAAGAAGGGCAAAACTAAAGAGGCCAGAAATTTCCGTCCAATCCTTCTTGCTTCCTAGCTTGGGGAAGATTTTTGAGAGAATATGGATGAAAATGATAAAAAACTACTGTGAGCACAGATAATTCCTGACCACCAATTTGGCTTTCAGCGCAAGCACGGCACTCAGCACGCCATCTCATACTTACATGATCAAATTGTGTCTCACTTGAATGAGCGAAACATTCCGACAATAGTGTATGCTTTAAATATCAAGAAGGCTTTCGATTCCGTCTGGCACGAAGGTCTTCTATTTAGCCTGCGACATCAGGAGTGCCACAAGGTTCTGTTACTGGACAAATTCTTTATACCATATTCACCGCTGACCTGCCTATTCCATTGAGCCAACCCCAAGCTCAAATCCTCCAATATGCCGATGACACGCTCTTATTCGCATCGAACAAAGACCCGCTTAAAACAGCGAAGAGCCTGGAATACTACTTGGTAGAATTAAGTCTTTACTTTGGTAGAATTAAGTCTTTTCTTTACAAACAGTAGTAAGACTCAGCTATGCGTATTTCGCAATCCTTCCAAGTATCGGGGATCTCAAACTATTCGCAACAAGACCAAAAAACTCGCTGTCTCGTTCGGAACATCTAAGATTACTCCTGGCCCAACTATAAAGTATATCGGAATCGATTTCCAGGAATTTCTAAAATTTAACCCCTTTGTGCGGCGGAAAATCAAAGCCGCCAAATCTGCATTTCAACGCATCAAACCTCTTTTTGCCAAAAAGATGACCACCAAAGCTAAATCCATTTGCTATAAGACCCTGATCCGGCTTATACTGACATGCATCCCCATTCTGAAGACAGAAGAATCCTGCGCTTTTGCACTGGCAGCTTCCAAAATTCAGTAAGTAAAAAGTGGCCGAAGAATCTTCTTCTGTAACAGGAGTGGAGAATGAAGCCACTAAGGGCCCGAGTTGTAGAATTAACGACAGGATTCTACGGACATGAGAATGAGAATGGACTGATTCGGCCACTAGGACGTACAGGTGGCTCAAATGAGCCATTTATGCGCCCCGCAATGATAGGATTGCAGCGGCTATAGGCCTCCCGACAAACAGAAGGAGTTAGATTTAAAACTTAGGTTTAGATTTAGACGTAATTAGTCTAAGCTAACTATAATTAGGCATAGGTTGGATCGTAATTTTAGTGTAAGGTAGTGTTTAAGCACATTATTGCCAGGATAATCCCAGCTGCTATACAAGCTGGGTAATATCATTAGTGTCTAACAAACAAAATTTATGCTGAAAAATAGCTTTAAAAAACAAACCAATAAGAGTCAGCCGGCCAAAGTAGTATAGCCGCTAGATTTTAAGTTTTCTTTGTTAATCAAACTTTAAGTTTGGCTAAGAATGTGCAACTAATTTATAATAAAAATATTTTCGAATTCAAATTTTCAAATAACAGGAGGAATATCATTGACAAACAGGATAATAAGTAAAGGACCAAGCATAAAACCTTGAGAAACTCAGAAAAAAGAGTTGTTAAGAGTGATTCTGCATAAACGGCTAAAAACATAGTCAGAAAACCCGGAAAAAAGTGAACCGAAAATTCTGAAACGTTCAAGAATTTTTTGGAACTAGGTTGTGATTTACGGAGTCAAAAACCTTTGAAAAGCCCGTACAAATTGCATCAACATAAAGTTGGAAATCGAAGACTAAGACGACATAATTTAAAAATACTATAAAGCTATTCGTTGTGGGGCACCCCTTAATAAAATCATAGTGCTCGGGGACAAGAAAAAGTTGGAATATGTTATAGATAAGGTGTTGTAAACGAAGTTTTTATTCAAAGAAACATGAATAACTATGTGTTGGAACAATACATTGTGGGCGACGTCAATAATCACACTTGAAAGTGTGTTGCTAACCGCCAATAAAACGCCACCTCCTGGCGATCGACCTGTGGAACAATAGTCACGATCGCTTCTATAAATTATTCAACTACTATCCAGGATCTCTTCATTTTTATGGGAATCATTTAGCCAAGATTCCGCGAAGGCGAGTAAATTAAAGTGGCAGGATTTTGCGTCAAGATATAATTTATTTAATTTGCCTCTTATACCACTACATTGTAATAAAAAAAAGTCGGAGGTCATTTAAAGAAATTGTTATATTAGAATAGATGTCTAACAGAGTTGACTGCTTTTCGACTAGAAGCAGTTGTCATCAAGGTCCTTAAAATCTTTGGTAAGATTTTTCGGCTGATTCAAAACTTCTGGATGAATCTTAGTTTTGTCCTTAGTGTACCCTCCTTGCCTCGCTTGAGAGATTGGCTGTCCCGGTTATATCAGAGATGGTGGAGGAGATTTGAAACCTCCACACGAACGAGATTAGGGTATTCTATAGGTTTAGAGACGTTCTCAATGATAAACGATGATCTTTTGGCAACAATATTCGGACTACAATCAAAACATTTTGCTTCTGGGGGATTAGCAGAGACTCTTTGCTTTGGCAACATTTTTCTTTTAATGTTTTGAATTAAATTCTTACGAAGTGGAGACTATTTTGAGACTAAGGCTGTGAACAGTTTGCTGTTATGAGATTGCTTGAGAATTAAGGTTATCAACGTTGTAGCCAATGTGAATTGGATCATTTATTCGAGAATTTTTCGGCTTGGAATCCAGATTCCTGGTATCACTATTGTCATGTACGAAAGGGAACTGATAAGAGATGTGGATAAATTACAATTTTGATCTTTATTATTTTTATAATTATTGCAAACTTTATTTTTCCGACGACCATTAGCCTGAGCCTGGTTTGTCCAATGGAGAAACGTTAATCATTTCCAACTATAGTATTTGTATTGTGATTCCCGTTGAAATTGATGAAAATTCAAGTATATGGCGTGAGAATGATTATGATAGGTTAGATTCAGTTACAATGTAAATTTTGTTTAAGTACAAGTAAATAGCTAAGTGGAGCAATTTAAACAAAAAATAACACAATTTTTAAATAAGTATAATGCAATAAAAACCCCTAAACTGTCTAATCAGCTGAATTCAATAGTATTCTTTCAAATTTCCACGCGGAAATACAATAAATTACAGATTTAATCTCGCAAATGCAAGATGCAAACATTTTGCTCACCAATATACCTATTTTTAGCTCCCGGACAGTGAACAAATTACACAGTTCAACGATTCCTACCCACAGCAACAATAAATTCATTCAAGAGACCAAAAATCAAAATCTCTTCTCGTTGATATGGTATATGATTTATCGCCAGAATTATGATATATGGAATAACAGCAAGATTTCCTAGCAAACCGACATTCGACGACGCCTCATCAGCATAATCATAACGTTTGCTGCGGTATGAAAAGGTCTAATAAAATGTTGAGGTTGTAATGCTTGCTGTTATTTTTTTCTTCAATTTTAATATGCATTGAGTTCGAGAGACCAGCATTTTCATCCATGATTCAAGCGTGCTCAAGGAACGAGATGAATTTTCATTATGCTCGCGTCATAAATACTGTTTCCAAAGTTATTTATAGGCTGATAAAATGACATGATGTCGACGCATGAGGAACGATCGGATAGGATAGGAGTGAATGGCAATCAACGGTTGTAAATTCGAATGTAGGAAGCGTTAGAAAGGGATTTGAATTGCGGTCGAATGTAGTTATGAATAGATGACAGGGAATTAACGAGTGAATTGTTGTCAACGCGATTGGAATGTAAATACACTCCTACAGCTACGATTTCGAAAACATTCCTTTTTATGAAAATGTTTATATCTTAATTAACTATTTTTCTGCTGGAAGAACAGCATTTTTAAATTCTCTTTGCGTTTCATATCATTTAGCTTAACATAAGAATGCACGGATGTCTACTGTTATCAAAATATCATATTTCACGATCAAACTAACAGAACATTCGACATGGAAATGACTGGATAGGCAATCAATCATTCAGTTTCAAAGAACACATGTTTAATATTTTCACCATGAAATCTATGATTCATATCCGCTTAAATAATAAAACGGACATGCAACTGAAAGTGAAATTGTGAAACTGATATTAATATGCTTTCTTTGGCAATTCGAAACTACCAATAATACTCTACTCTTACAAACTATAATACTTACACTATCAACAATTTTATATTATTCTATATCAGTAATTAAATTTTGTAACCAGTCACGCACTCACTTCTCATGAATATACATACATACATATTTTAAACATTCCAGAACACGTTTCTGCTTTACTAGAATGTACCAAGTCGAGATAATAAACAACTGCGTTACGTTAAACCACGGTCGTCGTACGTCTGACAATGAATTAACGTAAATCGACAGTTATCAATTCACGTTCTGAATGCTAAAAATAATAAATGGGAAAATATACATACAAAAATATGATTAGCGCTATACGTCATAATAACACACACTGTTTTTGAATTTCGCGAAAAGATATCGCAAATATTTTTAGGTCGTCTCTGATTTAAGATGATAGCTTTATTGATGCTTTATGTAAAATAAGAAGCAGATATTTCTGCTAATAAGTATTTAGTTTTTCTGAGGTAATATTACTCAGTACCTATTTGCGCTAGCTTAACATGCGACAAGACGTCGTACTAGTGCTAAGTAAAGTCCAACGCAAATTTTATTAGACGACGTGTTAATTTATATGAGGTAGAGCATTGATTCAGGAGCATTGATTCACTTTGAATGCATCCGTAATAGGTAGCTGTGAAGAGGCCTGCCCGATCAGTGAAAGTAAATGCAGCAAGACGGTTCCCTGGTCAAACCGAAAAAAATACCAAAAAAAAAACTCCCAATATAGAGGATGAACCTAGCATAGAAGCTACACAAATTTGATGCGGACCTCTAAGAGGGAATTATACAGATCGTTCTGTGAGGAGCTGGAAGGTACAATAGAGACGTCGAGGCTGTGCTGCGTTCTGGAGAAAGCCTCTTCAATCAAAAAATCATAAGGCCGATGATCACGTACGCATCCAATGTGCGGTGGATTATAATGAACATATTGTATGCTCGCAAGCAATTAGCCATGCTGCAAAGAACTGTTTACCGGGGTATCTGTGGTTCTGTATTACTCCGGACGCGGCTCTTGATGCACTTCTCAATCTGCCTCCACTCCACATTAAAATTCAGAATGTGCCGATGAGCTCTACCCATATTCTAACTCAGCTCGGGCTATGGGTAGGAAACGATGACGTGAGTTTATTTTCTACGCGATGCGTATGATCTCTCCGATTCTCGCGATGTTTTCGGATGCTCTGTAATTTTCTTGAGCAGAAGTGACTGCGAGAACTCAGTCTGCACAGGGGGATACTCTGAGATCATCTTCAGGAACGGCTCGAAAATAGATGTTGAATCTGGAGCTGGTGTCTGCATTCATAGAATGACAGATGGACCCCTTCCCTCGGAGTACACGTTTATGTTTTTCTATCTTGAAAGCAGTCTGCCTGGCGATCGAAGAAAAGTGGAAAGGAAAACGTAGCGCTATTTGCAGTGATCGTCAATTGCCCAAGAGTGCAGGGCACTACTGAAATTTGTTCCCAGGTTCAATAAAGTGAATCTGCTTTGGGTAGCCGGATTCTATGGTGTTGAAGGAAATGCAATTCCTGACGCTATGGCAAAGCAATGTTGAGAGCTTACGCTACGATACCCTCAGGCCGCCTGAGGTGTACCGACCGCATCTCCACTTGCCATTTTTCGGAAGTGGGTATTTGATGCCCACAAAGAGAGATTCATGTCTTTGTGATGTTGTCTCATCAACAAGAGTAGGAATGTTTTCCAGAGCTATGACAAGCATACTGACGGGACAAAACTGTGGAGGAGGATAAATATACCGAATAGATGTTGCACAGGATGACATCTGCCAATCCTGCCTAGAAGAGGCTGGCTGTGCGGACCATTTTCTCTGTGAATTCCCAGATTTTTGCACGTCTGAGGTATCAATGCACTCACTTTACAAAAAAACCATATTCTAATCAACTCAGATTTTATTCAAAACCAGCCGAAGCAGTTATCTTTCGGCACCCACAAGATTCTTAAGAGTGCAAATTCATTCGTGCTTAATGTGTACGCCAATTTTATTTTTGGCCTAGAGATTAGAACATAATCCAAAATACAATGCATTTCTCAAAACAAGAGGTCTGTTTGAATTCCAAGCCGACAACTATTGTCAGCATATGACCTACATTTGTTTGTCATCATTCCACAGCAAGCGGAGGCTGAAGGTAAAAACAGTGCAGTCTTATATTTGTTTTAAATTTGATGCTTTATTAGTAGTAATTGGAAGCGTTAAGTTCAGAATTTTTTCATACAAAAATAAGCGATCATAGAAATATGTAAATACCCAATAATCTAACGTTTTTACAAACAATTGAGATGGTAGACTGAACATCATCACCATATGTTTAAACAATTTCAAATCTACAAAACTGTTACATCATTCCAAAAATTCGTAGTTGAATAAAAACTAGCAAACTAATTCACACGACAGTCGAAGAAAGCGAAACACTCCAGTGCCAGCGTTCGCACAACACCTCTACACACTCTATATACAATATATACTGCAAAAATTCAAAAATTGTGTTATGCTTACGTTTCTTCTGCAACGTCTTTTTCTTGTGCTTCAGCAGCGCCGTCCGAAGCTGTACTTGCACTTGTTTCATACACAGTGCCACCATGCTCGACACTCTGCCCGCTGTCGGATGATGTCTGTTGGGGCTGATGGTCTGGCTGTAATTCCCTTGCTTTGATGTCTTGTTGCTCGATATTCTCCACAATATTTGGCACACTTCCAACTTGGTTATTCTCATTTACATTAGAACTATCACTTTTCTCACTCACAGCATAAATTTCACCGGCCGAAACACTACTTCCAGAATTTAAGTCGGAATTATGACCATCACTTGGTTGCTCTCTTTTCTTGTCCACTACTGGCGGAACTTTCGCGACAATTTTATCAAACGATTCCTTCGGCAGGTCTTGATGCGTGTCGGTTGGAGTTATTTCCTTGTCAACACCAAAATCTGGAGATTTTACGTGACTGGTCTCGTTACCGTTTGGTTCAGTAGCGTCAGACGCAACGCTGGCAAGCTGTAGGCTGCTGTAAAAGATAGAGAAAACGGTAAAAGCGTATGAGAAAAAGCAAATATTAGCAATCAAGGCCTAAATTTACGTAATAACGGTAGATCGAACAAGCTTCTAAGCGCAAAGCAAACATTCTCACTGCCGAACCCTTTCAGTTCAAATAAGCAAATTCACTTTATTCATGTCAAGTTTCTTGTTGGATTTTGAAATGTGCTTACCTTGAAATTAGAGAAATAAATAGTAAGCTTATGCACGCACTAGTTAATCGATGACGCATTATGATCGATTTACGTTTCGAACAACCGATAATCATATGGCATACGGCCCAAAATATGATTTTTTCGGGGTTGTGGATACCGCCGCTTTTCTTACATCGAACCGAGAATAACAAAGTTTCCGAATTATACACTGACGTGTACTAAAATTTTGAAGTAATGTCATTGTGACAGGTATGTGGATGATGGCTTTTTTGGTTTTTGTCTTCCTTTGGTTCGAATTGATGGCAGTTTGGATACGTTCGGTTTTCTGATGTAATGAAATTTTGAACTTCAGTCGGCAAATCAGCATATATGGGCGTAAACTTTTTATTATAGCTACCAACGTTTAATTGGAGGCTAAGCCCAGTCGCACCTCGCACGGGACGAAATCTGATTTTAATATTCAATGATTTTCGCAGTTATCCTATTCCTCCATTCTCTTCATTTTCGCAATATTTGCATTTTTTCGGAATCCCACGTCGACAACACAGCCCTACTTTTTTGTGAATATTCTACAATAAATTGTGAATTCTACCACAAAATCATGTTTGTTTCAATTTTGACACTTGTCAACGAAGCGATAAGCAAATGAGCGGGTGTCGTGTCACGTAGAAGTAGCCAATAACTTTTTCCAATTGTTGTGCAGTTGTTCCTTTAATTATCCAAAGAAATCATGCTAGAATCTCTGTACAGTATTCCTTTTGCGGTGCTAGAAGTGCCTAATCTACGAATTAGGCGTCCTTCGTGGATACGGCAGCCATCGGCGATGACAATGTTCTCATTGGTTCTCTTGTCCTATTTTCTTGTTACTGGTGGTGAGTACATTGTCCAATAAGTTCTTAAATGAAATTTATTTCAAGGGATAATATTTCAAGGGATAATCTACGATGTCATTGTGGAGCCCCCAAGTGTCGGTTCTACGACAGATGAACATGGGCACTCCCGGCCGGTAGCGTTCATGCCATATCGTGTTAACGGGCAGTATATAATGGAAGGCCTGGCCAGTAGCTTCTTGTTCACACTGGGCGGCCTGGGCTTTATCATAATGGACCAAACATATGCACCAGGCAAACAGAAATTGAACCGAATACTGGTGACGGCTATGGGATTCATATTCATTGTAGTGTCTTTCTTCACAACGTGGATCTTCATGAGGATGAAACTCCCGGGGTACTTACAACCATGATTAAAGGCTTATAACAAATTTGTAATAATTTCTTATCTAAATATGTTGCATACTTGTTTAATGCTTAGAAAATAAGAAAAATACGAGTCTAAAAAATTGTTTCATTTTTCGATAGCACTAAATATAAGAATCGACAAAACGATATGCTTATTGCGATATTCTCTGGAGATTGCTCCTTTTACAAGTAATGCAATTCCTCGGGGGAAATCATTGCAAATGTGAAAGTCGCAACATAAATAGGTTTTCCTTTTTACAATGCTTCGGACCTACATCTAACAGCTGCTGGGGATAAACTATTTCTTAAGCAGATACGAAATTGTTAGAATAAATAAATTTACTGACAAAAATTAAATCACAAATCATTAGCATATTTCGGGCTATATAACATGCACAAAAAACAGCATAGTTAAAAGTTGATCCTATTCGAGATTTCATATCATGATAAAAACGTGCAGCCGACTATAGCCTTATTCGAAAAGAGCTGCAAAGAACACGAACAGCATAATAACACAATTCACTCGCCTAGAAAATCTAATCGCATAACTCACTTGCTAAAATCAGACGACTTGTCAATTATGTGCTCAAACTCTGGAAAAGATAGCGCACCATCATCATCCAGGTCAGCCTCCGCAAGTATATTTTGGATAAGCTGCTTTATATCGTTTTCACTCAAGCAATTGTCGGGTCCAACCAGAC
Source organism: Nemotelus nigrinus (assembly GCA_947369275.1). Taxonomy (NCBI): domain Eukaryota; kingdom Metazoa; phylum Arthropoda; class Insecta; order Diptera; family Stratiomyidae; genus Nemotelus; species Nemotelus nigrinus. The sequence goes on along the minus strand of OX376375.1, from coordinate 27,500,657 downwards.
GTTCGATCACTTGCTTCAAATCGCTGATTCCCAGCATGTCGTCGCCGTCGAAATCTAAAGAGTTCAGTAGCCAAAATAGTTATTGCAGTTGCCCGTCAAATGAAAATCTTACCGAAAATTCGAAATGCATGCTCCGCTTTCACGGCTTTAGGACAAGCATCACTAAAAACTGACATCATATCAAGGAAATCCTCGAATGTGCAATCGCCGTCATTACTCGAGCTGAACACCTTGCAAATTCGATCACCGAAAGGATTTACGCGTAGCTCAGGATACTGCAGGATTTTACTCATGGAGAGTTTTGCATTCTTGTTGTGTCCAACCTTTTCCGGGGCCAGTTGTTTAAATTTTTTATGTGCGCTACAATAGGAACGTATTCAGCATTAAAATTTTGAACAGGACACATCTCGAAATTCATCCAAACTTACAACAAAATCTCTTTTTTAGTGAAGAACGTTAGATCCTGGAATGGAAAAAAATCATAAACATTTGTCAGATGACAGATGCCATTGAGATGGTGGCAAAACAAAGAAAGTTACAAGTTCTTCACTCTTCGATTTACCTCGTAATCTTGCAACTCCTCTTCGGTAAACTGGCTTTTTGTTTGGCCCATTTTCTAACCGATATGACTAAATGAGATTCAGGTAAAGGAGATTCTATAATCACTTATTTCCTAGAAATAAACATCACTCGTTTGAGAGTGATTTCCACCGTTTCCACCCTTTCCACCACACAGACTGAATTTGAAGTTTGATAGATAAACATCACTCGTCCGAGAGGAGATCCAAGAATGAGCGAAAGAGAGAATCACTCGTTAGAGAGTAACAAGTTGAACAAGTGGAGTGAGTTAAAAATGTAAGTTAAAATGTGAGCGGATTTTTCGTATCTTTTCGATTTTCGAAGTATCTTTTACGATTTTTGAAGCATCTGTTCAATTATTTTTGATACGGTTTTTTGAAGCATCTGGCGCTTGTTTTTGGGGTCCGTTCCCCGTTTACAAAATACAAAATTCAACTGAAGTTTGACAGTAGCTCTGTATACAAACTCGGATTATAATAGGATTGAGGTCGAAGTAGATAATTTAGACGGTTGTTTAAACGTTCACATTCTACTGTTTCGGTCTGAATTGGCTTTAATTTGGGAAGCCGCGATTACAATACTAGATTGAGATCTAAAAAGACAGTCCTGATCAAATCAGTTACAGATATCATGCTGTATATCTTAAAATATAATAAAATAAAACAGTTTTTCGCACTGACTATTTCGATGTGAATCCTGCCGTATTTAATATACGTAATATTAATATACGTAATATACATCGCATGCGTATCCATGTATAATATAATATACGTAATATACATAGCTAATGCTAATTATTGTGAATGACCACTGCGAGCACAGGAATGACAGATAAAAGCATGATAAAAGAAGTCAGTGGGAAAGTGACAGTTCTTGGTTTATGAGGGATTGTTTCCCGTTTTGTTTCTCGAAATAACTCTAGTAACCAGAAATATCGCGTGTAACAGCCAGCATTCATTCAAGTAATACGGCTACCTTTTTCCGTCGCCCATTCCACAAATTTTAGTGCTATTTAGTCCCGTAAAATATCGCTTGATATCACTTAACCCCAAAAAATACTTGCTATTGCACAACAATCTATTTTGTTTACACTGACTGTTTTTTAGATTTTACAACTCCGCCTCTAGTTCACCAATAAACTATCATAAAATGGTAATTTCATTTTTGCCTACTGTCATCAATTAAATTGATTGAAAATAATTAATTGAACTTTAGGCAAGTACTGCGATTCTTGCCGGTCTTGGTCTAGCAGCTGTTGGGTTTGCCGGAAAACACATTCTACGTCGAATGCCTGCAATGAGTGAAAAAATTGCCGAAGCTATGAAAACATTGCCGAAATTCGATGCGGAATCGTTAGCCAATTCGAAATATTACAAAGGTGGCTTCGATCCAAAGATGAATAAGAGGGAAGCAGCTCTGATTCTTGGTGTTAGTCCAACTGCGTCAAAAAATAAGGTAACTTATAGTTTGTATTGGATTTTTTTTTCATTGAGCATCGTAAAGCTTTCGTATTAATTCAATTGAAAATGCTGAGTATTAATATGTGTATTAAACATTAGACAGAAACTATAATGACAAATATTTTGTTCGTATTTTCTAGATTAAAGATGCACACAAACGAATAATGCTCCTCAATCATCCAGATCGTGGTGGATCACCGTACTTGGCTGCTAAAATCAATGAAGCTAAGGATTTCCTTGACAGTTCGAAGTAGTCGTCATTCATGAATTTTAAATCAATTGTTGGCTGTAAATTATTTTGTTCAAAGTTAGTAACTCTAGTAGGTAGTCTCATTTATAAAAAGAATGAGTTTATATGCAAGTGTAAATATATCAAGTCTAAGAAAACTGTTTTTAACGTAAATGACATTTTTTATTAATCGAATGCACTAAGTACTTGGGTCTTATTTTGAACAGCAAGTTCACATGGAAGGTGAATTTAGAGGAAGACGTGAAGAGAACCAACAACGCGATTTACGCCAGCCAGAGGATGGTGGATGCATGGGACCAAAACCCCGCACTAAAGCCCTGGATCTAACAAAATTCAGCGGCTCTCTGCACAACATGTGTCTTAACCACGACTCCTTCGTCTGCGTTGAATGGCCAGCTTAATCTCGTCCTGCTGATCTCTTTGTCAGAGGAACTGCGGTGAAAGTTGCTGTCAAGTTCCGGGAATCAGTATTGAGTAGGAGCAGACAGGAAGCAAATTGCGACTCCTAACCTATAGAAAGCATCGAGCTGGGAGTCTTGGAGACAATTCAGCTTGGCCTGCGTCACTGTGCGGCACTAGAGAAAACTAGGTTTAGAGTTTTTCGCCGTCCGCGATTTACCTAGCGGACAACAAAGAGTGTTATAATCATTGAAGTAACCGAGTGAGCACAAATGATTAAGATTGCAGGGTCGTCTTAATCTTCAACAACGATTGGCATAAAATAAGTAATCCACAAAAAAACCATTTTTTTTTTGCAATTTTTATATTCATTTTTTATTTCCTTTTTAGTTTTTATTTACTGTTTACAGAGACAAAATTAAAAAATAAAAAATGAATTATATTTTTATATATAATAAGAATATATTAAAAATGAAGGAAATATATTTTATAAAATATATTGGACAAACTAAGACGACAAGGAGACGAACGTACACAATAATAGCGCGATTGGCCAAAACAATCGCTCATCATTATCATCATCATAATTTTCAACATCACCACATTCACAATTACAAGATTTTGTAGTATGTTCCATATCTCTCTTATCGTAACGTCGTTCGTTTTTACTCATTTTAATTATTTTCATGATCAAGATAATCTTATGCAACAACCGCGTGGTGTTCACAAAATTACCAATTTTCATTTTATATTTTTATTTAATCACAATTATGGAATTCAAACACATCCCTTTCAGTTGTTTTCGTTTCTACTTGTTTCTTCATCATCAATCTAATCTTGTATTTTACTTAAATCGCTTGTATTTTTATTTTTACACGAATAACTAGTTGTTTCTCGAGTCGTTATTCAAAATTTCATTGTTTTTTTTTTATGTTAAATAAACTATACATCATCATCGACTTAATACATTATTTTTTTTTTACTTTTACTGTAAGATCATCATCATTCACATTATTTCCCATTATTCTCATTTCGATTATAAATTTTCTAAATTTGTCATAATAATTTATTTTATTTACTAAAAACGCACATCGTATTAAGCATCGAGCACACACAATCAAAGCTTCCTGTCGGCGCGATGTTTAGATAGTGCGACGAATCCGATAACATTTGACCGCCATTATCGGATTCGATGGCCAGGAAGCGATCAAAGTATGTACTACTAGTGCAAGAACGTATTCCTTTGATCGAAATGATAAAAAGAAATTAAAAATGTATTTTCTATCCGCGAAAACAACACCTGCCGCCGTCGACTATTGGACGAGATGCAGTTGAAGTTTCGATGCAGCATTTTCTCAAAATCAACAAACATTATTCGCGCAAAGTCGGCAGCAGAACATTGTACTCCCAAATAAATATAATTAAAGCGCTTTTTTTAAAAACCACCAGTCCACAGTCAATACGAAAGCAAACGCCTTGATAAAAGCAAAAACTAGTTACGAAAACAGTGCTACTTAAAAACAAAAAATAGAAGAAGTCATACACCGTATTCGAGGAGGAGACGGCAGAGCTATGCGATGTCTCTGGCCCCCCTGTAAAATACACGGAACACACTAAACGGATGGAAACGAAATTTTCTTCCGTTCGAATGGCCATGTAATTTATCTTTTAGATCGCTAGAGATTGATCGCCGCTAGTGCGTGTTGTTCATATTAAATTATTCTCTCAAGTGTACGCAACTCCACATTTAAGGATTATTTTGAAACTTTTTTCTTAACTATGTGTTTAGAGATGTATAGATATTATTTATAAGATATCTTTAATAATATATGTACTTTTTACTTATGACCAAATGCCTGCTTAAAATGAGATAAATAAATATTTTTTTTTCTTCTTTCTTGTTTAGTACAATAATCTTTTTTATTTTATTTTTGTTTTATTTTTCTCTTCTTTCAATTAATTTCTAGCTTCCACAATCTAAGTTTGTAGTGTTTATTTAATTTACCTTGGTTTCTTTTTGCTTATTTTCATATTCATATATAATTAACGTTTAAGCTTAATGTACTACGTAAATTCGTCCTTAATTATGTACACAACTAAAAAAATCTAATCTAGACTGTAAGCAGAGGGGAGTTATTATGTTGATGTATGTATATATATAAAAATTATTTTTTTTTTTACTTTTTCCTTTCTTCAATCAGTTTGAACATTTTAAATATTTCTTAGAACGAATTCTCCGCCAAATTTCCCCTAATTCTCTTCGTCAAGGAATCGAGAGTTTCTAATTATTTGATGGCTAGTCGTCACGTCAGCAGCCCCCAAAAGTGAGTTTTCAGTCGAATGAAATGTTGGAAATTATGTGCAGCAACCCGATATTACATTCGCACTGTACAGTCGTTGTTATTAACTAGAAACTCCTACCCCGCCTCAATGAGGAGAACATTGCATATATTTACGTGTCCTAAAACTTAATCGCGTAGGGGCATAAAAGCTCAAATTCAATATTTTATCTTTTAACGAGATGATAGCCTGGCAGTACGTATGCCGAAATGAATGCAGATGGAACTGCGACATGCAAAAAACAAACGGAACGGCACAATGTTTTACTGATTGTGTCGGGATTGTCAGTCCCCGTCTTAGAAGGTGGAGAGAGAGAGAGAAGAGGACACTGTTATATTTTTTTAGGATGACAAATGCTTAAGAAATAATCTATTTTAAGTGTGAACGTTGGAAATATTTTGTTCTACATACTGTTCGAATTGAGTAACGCCAAAATTTGTCGCATTGCAAGAAATCTCCGTGTTAGTGAGTTCCTTCCTTCACGTACCAGGTTTTTCACAATGTGTCCATCTACTATCCTACAATATTTCGCGAACCTAAATTCTTAAAAGCTTTAAGCTCCCGCATTCAACGAATATCTATAAATTGAGTTTCACTTATCGATCGTCTCTGTCGTCACTGCTATTAGATGTCGACAGATTAAGCGTTTCTGACTGCCTCGTCCTTACCGTCGAGCGTAGCTCCCGCTTGCGTTCGGGTGGCTGACATAAATCCTGATCGTGAAGGGACGAGCGTGGCCTCTTCAAACGGCCCGATCGTCTCTCCTCTGGACCACGGCCTGACCCCGACCCCGATCCTGTCAAACTAAGTGCTCCTTGGCTTTCGTTTCCCAATTCTTCTTCGCATACCGCCTGCTTCGGTTCGCTGGGCGTTGGTGTAGGAGTCCGAGCCGATCGTAGATCGTTGCCCGGTGGCAGTGCTGCAGGTGGAGTAGGTGGTGGTGCTGGGATCGGAGTTGTGGCAATGGGAGACGCAGTCGCTCTCGCTGCTGGCCGCGAGGGAGGCCGTTGAGATAGAGACATCGGAGGTGGCGAAGTTTCGATCGGTGTAGGAGGCTTCGAGTATTTCTGCTGAATTACGAAATCTTCCGCTTCCGTATCTGAAGCGTGGTGCTGTAGTTGTTGTTTCAGAGTCGAGTTCCCGTCGCAACTTGAAACAGTTAGACTTGATCGGGGCTCACTACCTCCGCTACTAGTACTCGCTCCACTACTCGCAGGAGGGGCAATAGTTATCGTTGTTTGGGATGGCAAGGAAGCCGCCAAGCTTGCAGCAGACACTGGAGTCAGTGTAACCTTGTCTAAGCACGCCAAATCGCGACTACTCTTGTCCATTGAGCTTCCGCTGCCCAGGTTCAACGGTATAATATCGTCCTTGGAGCTACTCGACGACATGTGGCTATCGCTTCGTGCTCGTTTCGGTTTGTGGTCGTCAGTCAAGGGAATAGCCGAGGTAGGCGTCAGAGAGATGCCAGCCCCTAGTCCCAATGCTCTTGTGTACAAATCCATCTGTTTCATCATGTTCTGCTCAATGACATCCTTCATGTCTTGTTCGCGACTTCGCTTTCCACTGCTCGTGCTGCCGCCTGTTGACGTCGCCGCAAGTGCTTGCGCCGTTATTTCCGCCAATAATGCTTGATTGATATCGGGGCTTAAGCCGAGCGGCATTTGTTGATTTTTAGAGCTTCCTTTGCCGGAACCACTGCTACCCATTGGCAATTTGCCTTGTGTGAATGCCTGGATGGCAGATAGCTCTGGTGGTAGTGCAGCTCGTGCTAGGTTCTCCATCCACTTTTGGCGATCCTTCTCGGCCTGTTTTTCTTGTGATTCTTTCGAAGACATTGAAGATCGTTTCTCGCTAGCTGGTGGAGCAGCACCCATTAGGCGCGATGCTTGGGCAATATCCATGCCTGTCATTCGGCTCAGCGATTCAAGCAGGTGTGGATCGGTTGGCATGAGAAGACTCGATAGCTGTGACGCTTCGTTGTTTCGACTCGATGCTGAGCCACGTCCGCGTCCGCTCGAAGTTGATGTGGAACCACCCATGCCACTTGAGCCAAGTGCACTAGTTCTTGAATTTGATGATTTGCTTTGAGACTGTCTTGTGTTGCCACTGTTAGCATTCGACCCACCGGCGCTACCACTAGCGCCACCGTTTAGCAGGTTATACTGCTGCGCTAATTGATCGTAGGGCGACAGAGAATACGGGTTTAATCCGCCCAGACCCAAAGGTGGATACAGTAAACTCGGATTTGGGAACAGAAATGGAAACGCTGAATTGTTTTGTGCTGATGACCCTGAAGCGCTCGACGTCGGTGTCTTACTCGATTGACTACCTTGTTGTTGATTTTGTTGCTGTGCATCATTGCTGGACTTGCCCTTCTTGCCGCCAGTAGAAGGCGATGAACTAACCTTTCCGCCGGTTCCGCCTAAGTTTCCTAAGCCAGTGTTATTTGCAGCTGCCATCAAAGCAGCTAAGCTTTGAGTATCCATGCCAGCTAAGTTGCCGAGACCACCAAGTCCGGCCAGGTTTGCGAAAAAGTTCATATTCAGATTTCCAAGACCGCCCATTCCTCCCAAGCCAGGCATACTACCGAAAGGCATTAGAAGTGGATTCTTAGGATCGAAACCAAGCCCCGGAAGACTCGACAACAAGCTTGGATTCAAACCTGCCAAACTAGCAAACTGCATCGCATTCGCCTGGTCCATAGCACTCGGGCGACCCTTTTTCGTTGACTGCTGACCCGTGCTCGAGCCCATACCACTCGACGAGGTGTTCGACGACGATGACTGTCCACGTCCACCATGTCCCTTACTGGATTGACCACCGCCATGACTGCCACTATCTAATGGAGACGGCTTCGGTGAGGGTGCAGGCATCGGATTTGTCTGCATTTGAATCAATTCGATCCATTTAGGGTCGATTTCGTAAGCAGGATTTTCGTTTAGCCTGTAAAAAAACAAGGAACATAGTTCATAAAAATCGATGATTTTCCTATGCATTTTATTCTTACCATGTCATCAATCTCTTGAGTTGCGGTGCCTTGTTGCCTGATATTCTCTTCCCGGTCTGCTTATTAATGACTGGAACGAATTCTTCGCCGGTCAGACTATTCAGTCCCATTTTTTGTTGTTGAGAAGCCTGCTGCTGCTGCTGCTGTTGTTGCTGTTGCATAGCATGTTGCTGCTGCTGATGTTGTTGCTGCTGCTGTTGATGTTGTTGATGCTGCTGCTGTTGTTGTTGTTGTTGTTGCTGGTGTTGCTGTTGTTGTTGGTGCTGTTGTTGTTGCTGATGCTGCTGTTGCTGCTGATGCTGTTGTTGTTGATGCTGCTGCTGCTGTTGATGCATTTGCGACGCCGTCGAGGTTGGTGGATTCATGCTGTTTCCATGCTGCCTCGCTGAGCGACGGTAGTCCATGTTCAGTTCATTCAATGCAGCATTCTGCTCAGCTAACCATTTATTCACCTTAGCATCATGCGAACTGTACTTTGCGCTGTTTGAAAATAAATTAGTTAAATTATTTCCCTTAACTCCCTGAAGAATACCGTACCTAAACTCCATGGCCTGTTTCATTTCAGCCAGCATTCCCTCGTATGCCTTTCGCTGCGAAGCTGGCATTTGTTGGAGGAACTTTTGCTGCTGCTTGAGGAAAGTTTGTGGGTCAGTGGGCATGGATTGAGCGAGTAATGAGTTCAAACTATCTTTGGAAGAGCCACCGCCCATGGCCATATTTTGAAGGGCTGCGAGGCCTGAATTCGATGCAGATGGGGAAGCCGATGGATTTGTTTTCGATGTGCCTGCGGAAAA